>OZ005659.1:265908047-266549297 GCA_963930645.1 Salticus scenicus
AAAATTTACTTTTTCAAACAGTTTACTTATAGTAAAATTGCATTTGACAATCAAAAATATTTATTACTTTTACGTAGATTTTTTTTTTCTTTTTAATTAATTTCATATTTCATTGGGATTAAAAAAAAATAATTATTATTATATAATATAATAAAAATTATAAAAAATACTTTTTAAAAAAATTTGATAAATTATTTGAAATTAAATGTCCCTTTTAATTAATTTTCCTGTTGATGACAGCTTATACAAAACTGGCTTTTTAAAATAACAAGTATCACATACTTCTTGTAAAAAATATATGTTGTTAAGAAAACTCTGTGTAATCGAATTCATTTTTCGTTGACTTTCTCAAAAATCATTATTTTCGTTAAAGAAAGTTATTAAATGAACATTTTTGCAATTGAAAAGCATTACAGAACAAAGATAATCGGACATTTACCGACAAGTGGCGCCATCTATATTACCTAAAAGTATATCGCAGTTTTTCAAGGTTTCGGCCATTGGAGTTTCCCCTCCAGTTATTTCTTACTCCGTGGCTGGGATTGCGGTGCCTCGCTTAAGACTATCTACATTTTTCTTTTTTATTATTATTTATTTTCTTTTCTTTTCTTTCTTTCTTTATTTTTTTGAGTAGGGCATCTGAAGAATTTGGCAAATCCTTAAAAATAAATGCGGGTTTAACTATGTCTAGAGAAACACAATTTTTTTTTATTCCATTGCGGTCAATGGTAATGTGCTTGTCCTGGACAGCCCTGCATGTGGGCCCGTATAAAGCTGAGATAAGGGAGGGGCAACTTTATCAACTCGAAGAAATACATGTGTGCAATTTTTTAGCTGAGAGTGCACAAAAATGTTCGAGTGTCCATAGATGTAGGTGATGGTTTTAGAGCGTTCATTTTCTCCCTTAATTTTTGCACAAAATCATAATCACATGATGACACTGTAGATGGATTGTCAGAGCATATATCAGCTGACAGCCTGCGGGATATAGCCTGAGGACACCAGCTCAGCACTAGAGGCTTTGGTGTCAGGTTTTACAGCCGCTCGCACGCCGAGTAGGACTGAAGGAAGGGTCTCAGTCCACTTGACGTTTTACTGAGCTTTTAATGAGCACTTTAAAACTCCATGGAATCGTTCCAACAATCCATTGGATTGTGGGAGGAAGGATGTAGTTCGGATTTGGTTTGTGTCAAAAAGATTGGTACTTCTTAAAGAGGGCTGATTCAAACTGCCGACCCTGGTCAGTTGTTATTGTGGCAGGGAATCCAAAACATGAAATCCAGCCATAAAATATTGCACGACACACTGATTCTGATGTTATATCGGATAAGGGTACTACTTTTGGCCATCTAGTATATCTGTCTATAAAATTACAGTCAGACAGTATACTTTCCCATCTGATGAGGGTAATGGACCTATGAGATCTACATGGATATGTGAAAACTTGGCATCATATAATGTGAAAGTTCCAATGGACCTTATGCACCGCGCGTCATTGCGGGTATATAAAAGTTTCTGCGCCAATCACTGAGCTCGAAACATTTGTTTATTTCTCCATTAGCCATTACCAGCCGCTTAAATTGGTAAATACCCGCAGCCGTTGCCACTCGTGCATAAGGTCCATAGGTGTTTTAGAGTGTGCCTATGCATTTTTGAACGCTGGTAAGCACTACAGCTTTGAATCCATTCCTTCACATTTTTCCGCATGTTGGGCCATACGTAGCGTGATGATATCAGTTTTAAGGTAGCTGCAACACCCAGATGGGCTAGGTTGTGAAAATGCTAGAATACAGTTTAGCGAAAAGTACTTGGTACAAACGGCGTAGCAGAATCGGTGATATATCACAAATTAATTCTGTAGCTGACATGGGAGATGGCCCACTTTTTAATATAAGAAAAGATTTGTCATCTTTTTGAAAATTACACAGTTTGATGTCCTCTTTTTGTGCTCTTAGAAACGCCTCGAAATCTAAAAATGAATTGGTGATTTCGTTTACCTCGATTCGAGAAAGAGCATCAGCTACAATATTGTTGGCGCCACCAACATGGCGCACACCAGTACTGAATTGTGAAATGAAGTCGAGGTGTCTCCATTGCCAGGATTCTGCTTAAAAGCGTATATGAGGGGCTTTTGATCAGTATATATGACAAAGTTCCTTCCTTCTAGCATATGACGGAAATGTTTTATGATGTGCACATGGCACGTAGATCATACGTAGACCATTTTTGTTGGCTTTTTGAGAGTTTCACTGACAGAAAATCAATAGGTTCCCAATTGTTTTCTTGCATTTGCATAAGAGAACCACCTATGGCTTTATCACTTGCATAAATCCAAAGACTTCATTGTGCTCCAGGAATTGGATGGTTTGTTTAGTATCAGCAAAGGCCTGCTCAGCCTCCTCTGTCCATTGAATTGTTTCATCTGCACTTTTACACAAGCGCTTTTTAGATTTTCTTGTATTTTTTATGCCTTCTAAAAATTTATTTAATGGAGCTAATATATGAACAGCTTTCGGTATGCAACGCCAATAAAAATTATATAATCTGAGAAACCACCTTAATTGTGTAAGGTTACTGGGTTGTGGAAATTTTAAAATACAATCAACACACTCCGACAAAGGCTCAATACCAAATCTAGAGACATTGAAGCCTAAAAAGTCTATAGAAGATACGCCGAAGATGCATTTGGAAGGTTTTAAACTTAATCCGTATTGTTGTAGGCGTTCAAATAAAATCTCAAGATGCTCTTTAGGTGAACGGGATGCGACAAGGATGTCATCAATAAAAACATAAACAAATGGGAGATGCCGTGTAATTTGGTCCATAAACCCCTGAAACGTAGCAGACGCATTGCAAAGGCCAAATTGCATCCTTGTACATTCAAATAGACCAAAAGATGTGATAATTGCACTTTTGTGGACATCTTGATTTATAGGAATTTGGTGGTAGGCTTTAATAAGATCAAATGTGAATATGTTTCCGTACCATGAAGATCAGAAATAAAATCCAAAATATTAAGAACACTATAATTATCTTTAACGGTCTGAGCATTTAGTGCTCGGTGATCGCCAATTGGTCGCCACTCCGTGCTACCTTTTTTAGGCACCATATGCAATGGAGAGGCATAATTACTTTTTGAAGGCCGCATGTGACCTAAATCTATCATATTTTGAAATTCTGCTTTCGCAATATGGAGGCGATCAGGTGCAAGGAGGCGAGCTTTAGCCTTCACAGGAAATCTTGTTGTTTGAATATAGTGGACGGCTGAATGTTTAATCTCCTGATCAGGGCGAGAAGGTTTAGTAATATCAGGAATTTTTTTTTTAAACTCAGGATAAAAAGTGTCACCAGTCACTGTTTTAACAGAGTGTACATTGCTGGTACGTAAAATGCAATGGCAATTAAGATTAGTTTTTGAATCTAGCAATGTTTGTTTATTTAAATCAGGGACTAAATTGAAATTACATATAAAAACAAAAAATTCTGGCCCTATAATTGGGGTTGAAACATTTCCTACTAAAAATGACCATTTGAAAATTCTCCTTAAGCCAAAATCAAGAGAAAGTGTTTGTAAAGTGTATACCTGAACAGGTGATGTATTAGCCGCAGAAAGTGTCATTTGTATTGTATTTCGTTTCTGTAATTTTGATGCTGGAATTATGCTGACATCTGAGCCCGTATCAATTAAAAAACGTAGGTTAGTGCGCCTATCGTGTACAATTTAACAAGTTCTAATTTGACAAATAGTTAAGGAAAAGATTCAGAGCTTAAAAATGTTTTATCAAATACGTCAAAAACATAAATTTATTTTGTTATCACACGTAATTGTTTTACAGAAATGATATTTTTATAGAGTTTAATAAAAAAAATTAAAAATACCATGGGCAAAATTATAAGACACCCTAACATTTTAATTAAAACACCTGCTTTTATTCGAAAATAATGTTCAATATGCAAGTTTTCTGCACGCTGTTGTGACGTCAGCAGTTAACTAAAGCAGACGATAACCGACTTCACGCATTTACAAACATGCAACGAGGTACAGAATTAAAAGAAAGTGAAATTCACGAAATTTAGAGATTAAATGGAACTGGTGCTTCAATTAATAATATTTCAAAAGTTATTAAACGCTCTAGATGTGCAATTAGAAATGTTTTGAAAAGAGGAATGAATGGATCGGTGATTAAAAGATCTGGACGTACTTCTTGCTTGTCCTCGAGAGACAGACGCCATGTGCTTTCGCTCGCTACACAGAATAAGATGACAACTACAGACATTAAAAATGCTTTGAAACTGAATTGTTCAAGGAGAACCATTCGCAGGGTGTTGCATAATGCTTCCTATGTGAAATATAAAAAATTGAAGAAGAAACCACCGCTTCTAAGCCAGCACAAAATGGAGCGTCTAAACTTCGCTAAACAAACTATGGCCTGGATCTCCAAATGGTACACTGTGTTATTTTCTGATGAAAAAAAGTTTAACCTGGGTGGTTCTGATGCGTTTCAATATTATTGGCATGATTTATGGAAGTCTCCTCATGAACTAATGTGCCGCCAAGTGGGTGGAGGCTCAGTAATGGTTTGGGCTGGTTTTTCGGCTCAAGGGAAAACGGATATTGTTTTTGTGCATTCAAGAATGAATTCCGAAAAGTATAAGAATCTTCTTAAACATCAACTAGCTATATACGGTGAACTTGTTTGTGGCGAAAACTATACTTTCCAGCACGATAACGCGCCGATTCATGCATCACACGAAACAAAAAAGATGCTTTCAGAGCAAAGTATCAATGTTCTCTCGTGGCCTTTTCGCTCCCCAGACTTAAATCCCAACGAAAACTTGTGGGGGAGCTTAGCTTGTGCGGTTTACCGAAATGGGAGGCAGTTTATATGTGTCGAAGACCTAAAGAATGCTGTAAAATGTGCTTGGGAAGAACTGTCTTGCGATATTTTGTTAGAATTGATAGATTCGATGCCGAATCGCATCTTTCATGTTATAAAAAAACAATGGCGACTCCACCAAATATTGAATAACCATGTTAGAGGATTTTTTTTAGACCATTAGTGTCTGCTAATTATGTTGACCACTGTATTTGGAAAAAACGGTCGGTGTCTTATAATTTTGTCCATTATGTTTTTAAGTTTTTTCATTAAATTGTATGAAAATATCATTATTATAAAATAATTATATATGATAACAGAATAAATTTATGTTTTCGACGTATTTGATAAAAAAAATTTTAAGCTCTGAATCTTTTCTTTCACTATTTGTCAAATTAGATAGGTGTCTTATAATTATGTCCACCACTGTATAACTCATAAAAAACAATACTATTGTAAAAGTCACCCGCCCAACAAAAACTCTTACCTTTCCTACGTAGCCAAAAAAAAAAAAAAAAAAAAAGGATTGATATCAAAATTCTCCGCCGCTATTGATTCCCGGGAGCTCAATGCCTTGTTTAATGAAGATCTGCCAATAACTCTGCATATATCTTTCTAATAAATTCTAATCTCTTTCAACATACTTTGTTAGCTGTGTTAGTTTTTTAGCTGCATTATAAAGTTATAATTTAAAGTATATTTACAGCCGGGTGCGTAAATAATATTTTAATCTTTACTAACTAAATTTTTATTAATTAAAACTTCTAGATTGGGGACGCACCCCGCCGTAAAAATACTTTAAATTATAACTTTGTAATGCAACTTTATAAACTTTATAATTTTTCAAAAAACTAACACAGATAACAAGGAATGTTGAAAGAGATTAGAATTTATTAGGAAGATACAGGAAGAATTATTGGCAGATCTTCATTAAACAAGGCATTGAGTTCCCGGGAATGAATAGCGGCGGAAAATTTCGATATCAATCCTATTTTTTTTGGCTGCATAAGAAAGGCAAGAGTTTTTGCTGGACGGGGTGACTTTTAAAATAGTATTGTATTTAATGAGATATCACTTCTTTTTGCAGGTTATACTCGTATATGTGTTTTTATAAATATAATATGCATGCATTATGGGTTTATTTGTATAATAGATCCATAAAATTTGTGTGTGTTATGCATAGATGTAAATACAATGTTACGAATTTGTAAATAATACTAGTTATTTTTATGTGATTTCTTTCTAAGAAGCTTAGTTAGATTATAAAATGTCAATTTTCCGCATTTCTAGCTTGTTTCCGCTTTAAAAAAGCTCGTTCTCCTTTTTAAAACCCGCTTTATCAGGGAACGTAATGGACTTGGCGATGAATTTGGCGACTTTATCGCTCCTTGACGACTTTTTGGTGACCTTAGCAAGAAATCTTTATTATCGATATACCGATTGTCTAAGCTCTAACTCGATTATTATGGAAGTTACTGTAAAATTCTGGATTAATAGGAGGCTATAAAAGGGGTCTCGTTCCGACCACTGAGGTCAGTTTCTCGCCAAGACTTTACGGAATAGAAAGCTCTGCTTGACTAAATCTCCATCATCGAATTGCAGCCTATTGCTGTGCGTCAGTGCTATGATGCAGTTTATGCTGTGATTTTTATATTCAGCTGTTATTAATCTGTTTTTTGTGGAAACTGAAGTTGATAGTCGGTTTACAGACCTGTAATATTCCAAAATATTCTGTAAATAAACTTTCAAGCTTCTGCAAGGTTCGTCTCTCATTCACAGGCAATTCGCGAACCCCGAGTACGCAGCAATATGATTGTCTAATGCGTATACATTATGCGAGTGTGTAATACTAAGGTGACCCCTGTTTACGAATACCATACTTGCCAACCAATTTTAATAAAAAAAGGGAAGATTCTTGTTGAAAAACCAGAAGATTTTGTAAAAAAAGGGAAGATTTTTTTTTCTCTTTGACGTATTAAACAATACAGTTTTACAATTTTAATATTTAGAAGCAATCTATAAAAACGTTTTACTATAGACTAATTATACTAAATATATAAAAGTTTTAAATGAAGTTATTCCTCTTCAACATATAAATATCTACAAAACAGGATCTGTAAGAAATTTATTTAACAATAGACAAAAAAACTTAGTTAAGTTAAAGTATAACTAATTTTTTAAATAAATATAGAATATGATTTTTGTGTATGTACATTAATCATACATATAAGAAAAAGTAGCAGTAGCTAATTATCAGTTTCAAACGTGCATAAAACCAACTGAGTATTAATTTTCTTAAATTGATTTGGGAAAATTTTTCCTACCTCAAAAAATTATTCTTCATTTTTTCCCCATATTTACACATTTCGTATAAATATGACATACAAATATTTAATTTAATTGAGAAAAAATACAGATTCATTAAATTCAGCAATAAAGATCTAAAAATAATTACATATGTGAGCAATATTGAGCACTTCCATTGCTTTATTGTTTCTAGAGTTGATCACAATCCGGGGAAAGGATGAGGGGGGGGGGGGAGGAATACAAAAATAATTACAGAATTACAGAGTAAGAAATATTTAAACTCTTTCAACTCTACTTCTAGAATTCAATGTAAGAACTTTAAAATGAATATTATCATTTATGTTGCAGATGGATAAAGATTAGGAAGCAAAAGACTTCTGCAGGACATTTGATTGTTGATCACTAGTTGTATATAAATAAAGGTGGGGGGGGGGGGCAAAAAATAATTACATCAGCAAGAAATATTTAACAATTCTATTTCTTTAAATGTTCTAGAATCTCATAAAGCAAGTTTGAAATGAATATTGACATTTATGTTATGGATGGAAAAAGATTGGAAATCAGGAGTTTTCGTAGAACTTTTGGGTTTCTTTTTAAAACGAACGATATCCGCGACTTTTTAAAAAACAGAAGATTTCATCATCTGTCCGGAAGACCGGAAGATACGTTAAAAAACCGGAAGTCTTCCGGGAAAACCGGAAAAGTTGGCAAGTATGGAATACGTATTTATATAATGCGTGTGTTTCACATTCACAGTCGAATGAATTTGTATTGTACTTATTCTTATCAAATCTACTTAAACAACTTTTGCCATTTTCAGTTCTTGTAATTTCATAATTAAAAATCTATATTGATTTCAGTCGACTTTCTGAACATTTGTTAATGATGTTTAAAAAGGTCGAATCGGGAGAAAATTTTAGTAAATAACCGAATATAAGAACATTTGCATTAGAAAACTGTCATGCCATTTGGCTCATTAGGCGATTCAGGCACACAGCGAGACCCAACGGTAATTCCGTTTAAGGAATAAAGTATTTCAGATGCTTTTCACACGTGTAATATATAGAGAAAGTATTGGATTCGTAAAAAAAAAAAAAAAATTCGACTTCCGGTTTTCCATGGATTTACACGTTTTGGCAGGTCTAGAACACGATTTGACCATTTCCAGAAAATGACTGTCTGTGTGTGTGTGAGTGGGGGGGGGGGGGGACAAAAATTTTGTGGCAACTGTGTCTCCGGAACTAATGCTCAGAATTGTATACAAATTTATATGTAGACGCACCTCGACGTAAGTTAGTGAGACTGCTGATGGTGACACCGTCTTCGCCAGGAGTTGTGTTTCTTGAATCGTTAATTACATTATTTAATTCCGAGAAGAAAAAGAGCCTATTACAGGGGGTGCATGAATTAATTAGATCATAGGGAATGCAAAGAAGAATTTATCGATTTCCGAAATTTTGTGCAAAAGCTTGAGCTTGCTACCTGCGGTCAGCAATATTGACGCCATTAAGATAAATCGGGAGTTGCGAGCCAGCGTCCGGAGCTCTCCTAGAGATCGCTTTGATAATTTTATAAATGCTACCAGAGTTGGCAGTAGCGCAAAAGTTGCTCCAATAACAGGATAGTTACAGACTCGCCTTTTTTCTTTGATTCTTCCACCAGAATATTTATTTAATAATTTTTACTTGATTAATGGGGAAATCATACTATTAGAAATTCCGAAAGAAAAATATTGGTGAAAGAATCAGAGAAAAAATGTGGTCTGTGACCACCCTGAATAAGCTCGGGCTTGTTTTCCCATATAAAGCTTAAGCTGAGCAGAAAAGTTTTTGTACTTAAGCGAATGGTCCCTACTCAGGTAGACTTTCGAGAGGTGGCGAAACTTACGTTTTTGTCCGAACAACCAAGTGCACTGGGAATCCCATCAGGGAGGGTTATCATTCATTTTGATATAAACAGGGGAAGAGTTATTTTCTACAGACGCCTGAAAATTTTGAGCGAAATCTTCAACAGAAGGGTTGACTTCATTTTTAAGCCAATCGTTCATATCCATGTCGACGACAAACCAATTTGTCCACGAGGGTCTACAATAGACAGGATTAGAGGGGGTATCTATGACAATAGTAATCGGGAAATAATCCGAGTCGAAAGGGTCGGGGTGCAGTTCCGTATAACTTCAATGAAACATATCTGGGCTGGAAATGGATAAGTCAGTCAGCGGCACGGCCCCATAAGAACTGATGTGAGTGGACTTACTAGAGCTTAATACAGTCGGCTGCAAAAGTATCCGAGCACTAGCAAATATTCCTATATAAAAAAAAGTACACTTAATACAATTTTGTTAAATAAATCCTTGTCGAATCCTGTTCTTAGTCAGTCTAAGAACATGATTCGACAAGGATTTATTTAACAAAACAGTATTAAGTGTACATTTTTTATATAGGAGTTTTTGCTAGTGCTCGGATACTTTTGCACTTTTGCTGCCGACTGTAGACAAACATTATTATTAAGAATCCAATTAGCTATCACATCAGAACCAGGAGAGTTGCAGGAGTTATCCCACGCAACATTCTTTTGATTGAAGCCACCTAAAATTTGGAAAGGGGGGGGGTGGAGATTTTGTGTAAGATTTTGAAGCCAGGATTGCCAACAATTAGAAAGACAAACTCTAATACCAAAAGCTTCAACTCTGTCCAGATCGGATAAGTTGGCATTCATTCGAGCAGAAGAGATTTTGCTATTCACAGCAAACAGCAAACCATCACATCTGTCAGCACGGTCAAGGTGGTATATAGTTTTTCCCAGAAGGATCAACTCCTGCGAGGGGGAAAGAAAAGTCTCTTGAATAACCATATCAGTATTAGCGAAACTAGAACTCTTAAGCTTCCTTCAAACTCTGGCAACATATAGAACTTCAAAAGTCACAAATTATCCATCGTCCGAAAGTGACCCTTGAAATTTTGCACACATTTACAATGAAGGACATTACTTTTTATTGCTCTTTTACAAAAGAGACCCCCTTCTCATGCAATTATCGCACTAGGGGGTTTGTGAGCTTCGATTCCAGCGAGCGTCGATCTCCTAAACCACATCAAAGAAATATCAATAGAGCCGCACTTAGTTGCCAGAGTTTGAAGGCAGCTTAAAGCCAAAAAAATTTAGAGCAGATGCCCCTGGCATTCCACTGGATAATACGAATAGAAAAAGATGACACAACTTGAGCCATAAAAGAGAAAATACAAAATGGGGGGAATCTCCATTTGTAAGGAAAAAGAGAAACGAAGGAAAAACAAGGAAACCAAAGAGCGAATACTAAGTATCCCCCTCCATACCTTCCTCGGAAAGGTTGTTAGCAGATTCTTGGTAAAATTCAACATCGGAGGGGTCGGTTACAAAGGCAGAAGGAATAAGTTCGTTAACTGGAGACGAAGATTTTCGCCATTTATTTTTTAGGCGCTGCAGGGCCTGTTGGGATTTGTTTTCAGTAGGTTTATCTACTTTAACTTGTATGTTTTTAGTGGAAACAGCTGTCAAAGAGGTGGTTAAACCCTGAATAGCTTGTACTAAAACGGTCGTTTGTTGCTGCGTGGTTTCACTATTATTTCTTGAGTCCGTTGAAAAAAGGAGTCTAAAGTTTGAATAAGTTCTTGTTTTGTAATAAATTTATCAAGTTGTTCGGTAGCAGAGGAAACAACTGCGTAATGTTTGCTCGGGAATGTTTGGCAAACCGCCTGCGAGCTTCTGTGATAAGTAAAATGGCTATCTGTCTTGAATTTTAAAAACTCCATTTCTTTGGCTCTGGTGGAGCAATGGAGGTCAGAAGCTCAGTGGGCAGACTCGCAATTAACACGTTGAATGCCATTTCAACCATCGGTGGCTGACACTGAACTTTCCGTTTAGGCCACGTCAACCACCGATGGCTGACAGTGTCCAATAGGATATAAAGCCGCGTCAACCACCAGTAGCTGGCAGTGCAAAATATGATATAAAACTAAAAAAAAATATATTGTTTTAAGTAATTACAGAAAATTTATTTAAATTTTTTTATTTATTACAGGATTACATCATTAAGGAATTTTAATGGATTTTATTGATACACGTTAAATAGAACGCACTTCTAAGTAGAATGCGAGGCGTGACGGGGATTTTCTTAAGAATTTGAGTGGCGCTCAACGTGTTAATGTAAGAGATAGTATCACAGGAACAAATATTTGCAGAATAGGAGCCACCCCATTTTCGGCACACTGTATCCTATTTGCATTTCCCCGTAGCATGGGAGAAACACCAACAATTTAAACATTGTCGAGGCCTGTCGTAAAACGGCCGTATTTTTTTCAAGCATATAAAACATTTTTACTTCTCTAGGAAGAATGGTGCCAAAAATCATGACAAGCACAATTTCTGGAAGTTGTACTCCAGATCCAGAGTGGTCTTTTCTCGTAAAGCGCTGCATTTCTTTAACTTTTAAATTATTTGAATTTTGTGTTTCCTGTCCCAGCTCTTGGAGGAGAATACTAGTGTCAGCGTTATGGACTACAAAACGGGAGGTGATATATTCCTGTTGTACGTTGTTAGCCTGGGCAGGGATGTTCATGAGCGAGTTTATTTCCTCAGCAGGAAGGCTCGTCTGACGTTTCTATGAGAAGTCTGCCAGTTCTGGTAAACTTTAAATTTAACGGGGCGTTTACCCTGAGTTCTTTGTCTATGTCATACTTTAAGACTTGAGGTCTGTTGCGTGGTAGAGCACCAGAAAGTGGGCCCATAAAAATATATACATTCGTAGCTCCATTAGAAAAGGCGTATTGGAGCTGAAGGACCGGACTAATTATTTCTTTAATGTAGATATTAGGGTCGTTGGAACTCGCATCAGTGACTTTGAGACTGCATTTTGAAAAAGAAGGGAGAAGAAAAAATAAACACCCATCCTACTAAGCGGGGTAAGCCAAGGGCACTTAACCCAGAAGTGCCCACAGATAGTTGAAATACAAAATAGAGAAAAAATAAAATAATGTATAGTGCAGCCACATATTCTAAAACTAGCAGTGAGGACGCGTCCAAAATGTTGGAGGGATGCCAGCTTGACCGACATTTTGAAATTTGGAAAAAATCCAATAATTCCGCGATCTGTTATTGCTCATTTTTCTCTGATTCAGATGACTGTCACCCTTATTTTAGCACTGGGCTCGTTCAGTTAGCACTTGCTTCCATGGTTTCCTTGCTTCCATGGTTTCATGAAATGTGGTCGAAGAATAATTAGAGAAACATTCACTCAAGAACTACCAGGAGAAACAGTAAAAAAGGCGGGAAAATAAATAGAACAGACTACCCTTACCTAACCAAAGTGAAACACGGCTGGCGCAGCAGGCATAAAAGCAAGCTACACCTCCGCGAACCAGAGAGCGAAAAACAGTCTAGGGTCACTTGATAAATAACGGGCGGTGGTGAAATAATAAACATGCGACCACTGCCGGCTCAGGAGGAGAGATCTGTCCTCAAAGTTTGAGTTTTTGATAAGGTAAAAAGAAAAATAAGAAGGGAAAAAATATATCTATAAATCAATAAAGATCGTTATTAAGGTAAAAGTTATTAAGAAAAAGTTCTATGTAGTAAATACAAACGAGGAACAATTTTTTTTTTTTTTTTTTTATTAAGATCACACAATCAACTGCGGAAGAAAATCATATTTATTGAAATTTTTATTTTTCCGACTGAGTGAAAATAATGCCTGGACCGGGATGTCAGCCTGGATATCTCAATTGGTAGAGCCTTGACCTTGTAAGTCGTCAAAGATCCGGGGTTCGAGTCCCGGTCGAGGCATTATTTTCACTTAGTCGGAAAAATAAAAATTTCAAAACACAAACGAGGAACATTTAAAAAACCCAACTGAAGTTGAAAAAAAAAATTCGCAAGGGTTGTAACCACCAGGGATAAAACTTAAAATCCTAGGCAGGTAAAGGGTGGCATGAGGCCGTCTGTAACTTGTTCGGGCGTCATAGGGCGTGGTGTTAAAATTTTTTTGGTGAGGAACGGTTACGGAGGGTCAATTGTCAGAAAATGTAGTAGCCTAAGTTTTGATGGCAAGTTTGACTATGTCAATGTCGCAAGTCTTTGGTTTTCATGGGTGGGAAAATGATAGGACGGTACTTGCATCCCTGCAAGTCTAAAAATTAGTAATAACTTGACAAATGTGACACTACTTTTCATTGCTGATAGTTACAAATAACTGATAGCTCGATAGCTACAAATATATAGACATATTGTTTTTTAAATGGTCTGTAAATGATTTTTAAAATACGTTTATAGAATTTTTCCTCTCTGAAGGAATTATTTTGTTTGGCGGCATTTTTTAATCCATTCATTTGACAAATTGTAAATTGTATAGGGGAATGGGGAGAAAATAATAATTTTGCCTGCGGTATTTTTATTTATTTATTTATTTTTACTATAGCACAGGACGTTATTTTAATAGAATACTTTGGAAGTTTATAATATATTCTCAATAGCTATAAAGTGGGTCGTCTGTACCAGAATTGGTAACTAATCGGTAAGCCTACTCGACAGACAAACTGGTTCAGCAAAATTTATTAATACTCAACAATTGATTGTCCCAAGTTTAAATTTAAAATAAACTTGGGACGAAGCTAGAAAGTTTACGCTTGGTGATTTTGAAATTTAAATATCTTATCTTTAACAACGATGTTTTCAGTTGAAAATTACAAAAATAAATAAATAAATAAATAAATAAAAAATCTTAACACATTCGCGACCGCTGATGTTAATTCACGTCATTTTAACTTCTATAGCCAGTTGCCGCTGACGTAAATTTACGTCTTTTCAGATTCTGTTCCTGGTCACCGCTGACGTGAATTCATGTCATTTAAAGAATTTCTATGAAAACAATACTTTAGCATTATTTCGATATTACTTTTAGGGTATCAATTTCTTCGATAGTATTATAAGTTCGTTCTAATGTTATATGAATAATCTTCATTTGAAAATGCAGATAATTACAAGAGTAACATTTCAAAACATTATATCTAACTTTTATCCATGTTTAAACATGAAAAGTTTGCGGTAACTGGCTTGAGTTTACATCATCATTCCCCGACAATCAGCTTTAGGAAAGGGAAAAGTATGCCAGTCGCGAAAGTGTTAATTACTTTTTGAAAATACGCATGTGAGGTCCTATTTCTGCTTGTTTAATGCATTTTACATAACTTTATCATGTAGCAAAAAATCATTCGATTTATTGCCATGGAATTTTAGAATAGAGAAACTAAATAATTTGTCTGCACTCCAAATGTTCTTCCATACGGACTAGGACTTTTCAGAAAGACCACGACGAAGGGCACTCCACCTACAGGCCTAGGACCGTAGCGTAGTCAATCGGCCTTAAACCCTACAACCAACACTTATCACTATGCTTCAAGTGACAGGAAATTTTTATCATAGATCATTACAATCGCATGTTTTATTTGAAAAAGCTGTATTCTTCATGATATTTTCACACAGTCACACAAAAGATTTCAAATACAACACTATCGATGAGTAGTAATTTATTTTATGTGAATAGCGTTGATATATTCGAAACTAAAAGAAATTGGTGTATTTTTGTAATTCCCTTCAAAACTTTTATTATACATTGTGAGCTAAGGAGGGTAATTATTTCAAAACAATATTTTAATGATTGCAAAAAAAGCACACAAATATGGATGTTGAATGACGATCAATAAATACTTTGTAAAGAACCTCTTTAAATTTCGACCGCAAATAACAATTGTTTTAGGCCGAAATTATTAAGCACGACCCATTCATCAGACAATTATATATATATATATATATATATATATATATACATATAAGGAAGTATTGTTATCCCGATTTCAGAAATGGATTTTATATCTCGCATATCTTAAAAACGAATTATCATAGAATGTTGCAAATTTATATGTATGACTGTCATGATGTCTAGTTGTACATTTGCAACTTTCGTCTTAATACGAGCTCTCGTTTTAGAGCGACTTTACACGATTTTTCGAGACGTCTGTATATGTGTGTTGTAATGTATTATTACTGTACTGTTAAAAATTTCTGTAAATTTATTTAAATATTTATCCAGAGTTTCTGTAAATTTACAGTAATTCTTTGTTAAAAGTGAATAACCGAAATTCTCAATCTTTATTCTGTATTTTTACCTAATTTTATTATTTAATTAAAATTAAAAATGACTTCTTCTACTTTAGAAAAAGCATTCCAAGTCCGAAATATATTCTCAACAATAATTAATTAAATTAATATTAGTTATTAAAATGAATGTATAAAATAAGTTTTTTAACATCTCCGTTTATTTTTCTCTGTAATATTACGTAAGACTTAAAATAATAGATTACACTGAGTTTTCTGTTGAAATTTTTAACATTGTGTATGTATCTCGCACAGCTAAAAAAAGGTTGGACGTAGAATGTTGCGAATTGATATATAGGCTTGATATAACATCTAGTTGTCCACCTCCCTCTTTGGTCTTTCTGTGGCTTTCCGTTTTGGAGATATTTACATAAATTATATTCATAATGACCAAATATACAACGGTTTTGGCCATTATATATGACCTACCACCATACAGATTTCAAAACAAGCTAATGATAGAGCTCGTAAGGATATTATTATGGATGTTGTTGACATTTTTGCGTGTAGAAAGTAATTTGTAAAGACATAAGCAGGTTCTAGTCGACGAATGCATTTTATTTAGTGTATATTCAGCTCGTAAATAGAGCGCTTAATGCTATTTTTATGACAGATGTCGACAATTTTGCACATAGAAAATAATTCTTAAAGACATAAACAGGTTCTAGTCGACGAATGCACTTTAATGAATACTCAACACGTAGATAGAGCACGTAATGATATTGTTACGAAAGTTGTCGACATTTTTGAGTGTAGAAAGTAATTCTACAGGTTGTAGTCGACGAATGCACTTTGTTTTAGTCTTGTTTGTCATTTAATGAATTTTCGAAGAATTTAGGAATCTTTCCGGAAAATTCTGGAATTCCGTTCTTATTGAAGTTAGAGCTTCCAAACTTTGGCGACCCTAAACTACAAATTTTCGCCAAATTTGGTCCACAAGTCGCCCAATTCGACGCAAAATTGCCAAATTGGATGCCAAAACCAAAATCAGCGTTGCCTACAAGCTTAGCGACTGGGTGAGATTTTTGGGCGAGCAAATTTGGGCGGCAAATATTGTTTCGGGACAGCCAGAATGAGTGAAGCCTTTTTCAATTTTAACAGAATTAATTGTTTCGCTAAAATGTATCGTTTTTACTTCTAATTTTCAGCAAAGAGAACAAAAGTAAGTCATCTATACTCGAATGATTTTCATTAAACTCTGAGCTATGAATTTGCCAATGAGAGATTCATTCCTGAAAAAACTAGTATATTTGTTTGGCGGTATATACAATCCTATTATCATTACTTTTGAGGTTAGAGTAGCAGTTTTTCAGTTTTTTCCCGCATGGTTGGAACCTGTCTGTTTCATTTACGAATCCGTTACCTCACACAAGAATGTCAATGTTTTCATAACAATATTTATATATTCCAATGGGTGTATAAGGAAGTCATGTGGTGTCCACATCAGATTTTTTAATATTGTAATTTGTTAATCTTTGATCCTATATTTTTCTGTGGTTATCTTTTTTTACGGAATGATTCAGTTTAGATGTCTGCACTTGAGATCGAACACGGTAGCCCTCAAACAGTGTGTTTGGGGTCAAGATCGATGGACTGCACTTGTGTCCTAGGCCTGGGTTGAATGCCCTGTAAGAGTTTTTTTTTTTTTTAAGGTGAGTTTCTTTCCCCAGTCCGTATTTATGGGAGTTTTAGAAAAAAACGCGGAAAGCTCCTAATGGTTAGCTCCTAGGTCGACGAGCGCTACCTGGGATCAAACCTGGCGCTTTCCGTCCACCAACGTCGATAGCAGAACGTCTCGGGCACTGGTGGGGTTTGTCCTGTAAAGCAAAGTACCATTAATTGTGATTTTGCAAATTAAATTATTTAATTCGAGGGACAAAATAATTGTTTCGGGTGGGGTTGTGGGTTGTGGGGATAAAGGCCGAATGACTAACTGGGGTCCTAGGCATATATATGTGTTCAATATATATGTGTTCAATATATATGTGTTCATAAGCCCCCTGTGTCCGTCGGAGTCTTTCTAAGAATAATTGTTTAGGTTTAGGATAAACAAAGTTTGTACTTATTGTTAAAGCCAACTTACAATGCCAACTTACCTGCTTTAACAATGCTTAAGGACTTAAGGTTTATTTCTTTAGAAATCTAAAAATAATTATTTTAATCATAGAGATTTTATTTATTGGAGAAAACACCTTAAAAATGAATTTTCTTTGTATGATTTTCTCTCATAATTAATTTTTATAGTGCTGCCATCTATTGGTAAATTTTTAAATATATTATAAAACCTTTTCTATGCTTACTAAAGTTTCTACATTTTTTTAGTTTAAAATACTTTTAAAGGTAATAAAAAGAAAAAAAAAAGAAGATTTACATCGAGTTATATATATATATAAGTAAATTTTTAATGTTAGTAAAAAATTAAAAAGATTTTAATAACAAATTTCGTTAGATAATTATAAATAAAGCATATTCTTTTACAATGATTTGTAGTGCTGCTATCTATTGGCAAATTTAATAAATAAAAATTAACCCTTCAAATAATCGTTTATTTTTTCTTCCTTTTACGATAGAATTTTAGGAATGTACTGTAACACTTACACCACCTTCATAAATGATAGTTTTTTTTTTTTTTTTTCTTTTTTTCCCCGCAATAATGAAAGCATTTTTGTCAGAAAATATAATCTGGTGTGGCACACACACAACCAGTTATGGAAACATTTTTACTGGGCTAGGCATGGATTTCTGAGTAAGTGGTTTGTTTTCGTCTTTCCAGTTTAATATTGCATCTACATTTGTAAAATATTTAATGTTGTTATTAAATTAAAAACAAAGTATTTCAAATTGTTTCCAGAACTTTTACCTATAGAAATGTTTAAAATGAGTCAAATTTTCTAACGGTATATCGTCATTTGACTCGGTCGTTTGTCATTTGATCATCGAAATATCCAATTAGAACTTCCCTGATTCATCTGTTTTTAAATTATACTGATAACAGACACAAAGACAAACCGCTGAAAATTGGATATCTGTATTCAGGGGATCTCTAAACTCACGACGTCGAAATTGACGCCAATACAACATTTTGTTTACCATATGAATAAAGGAAGGTAATTATCATTCCTTAATAATTTTCCTGGACGCGGTATAATTTCTAAAGCACTTTTATCGAGTCTATTCAATACAAAATAATCCCATCGCTTAATTTTGGGTAGCCCTGTATATTGTCAGTCACTTGTAAACGCATAGTGTAATCAAATTTAGTATAGTAACAGAAATGCATAAACGCCACTCGAAATGCACTTCGAGTCACTTTCAGGTATAATAAATCCCAATTCTTTTTCGTGGCAGTGTAAACGAATGATTTTCATACTTTATTCTATATAAAATATGTGTATTTGATTATAAGAAATATATTAGCTTTATTTTGTTAAGAGCAATCTAAAGATGTAAAAATAGGCCAAAGAAAAATTCTAGCCGTAGAAATGTGTACTTTTCAATGTCCCTGTATATAACCTAATTGTTCTATTATTCACACGGATAAAACTCTAAAAGCATAATTTTCGGATTCAGGAGACTTCAAAATATCAAATACAGTAGAAAATTCGACCCCCAAAAAGCACTTTTCTGCCATACATGGCAAAAAGAAAGTAAATCTATTAATTACCCATTATTAAAGTGCTAAAACTTTAAAAAAAAAAAAAAAAAATACTATTTTCTCACTCCCCCCCCCCCCATTAACAAAGGTAATGCAACACTTAAATATGCTTCCGATGGGAATTTTATTATTATTACGTGAAATATTTCCCTTTTCGATGTAGGGATGGTTGGGTTTAACGTCGCCCTAGCGCTGCGCAGATGGGCAATTGGCGACGGTCTGGGACACAGCCCTAGATGTGGTCCGGAGACATGCCATCACAATTTTGATCCTCCACTTTCGATGTAGGGAAAAGAAGGTGAACATGGAATACTCTTTCTATCTGAACTCACCGTAACAAACAGCGGTATTGTGGATCACTATGGATTCGACTGTTGCAAGTTTTTAAGTATTGTTAATGTATTTGGATGATTCTCTATAACAGGGGTGGCTAACCCGCGGCCCGCGAGAAGACTAACGATATTTAAAGTTTGGTAACTTTGGTTAACGGATCAAAAATAAATAAATACGGTCTGACTTTTCGAAGTGACCTATCAACGATTATGGTAGCTAAACAACTGTTGTAATGAAATATTATTGATCCATTATTCATTCTTATACTTTTAACATACAGTCATAAATTTTTCACGATTTTATTGTTAATTTATGAATGAAAATAATTTAAATTAATGTAGTCTACTGCGAATTTTCCCCTTGCCCTTCCCCCCAAAAAGTATATACATACATGAATCATAAATATCATAAATCAATCACATGCATATGTATAGTCATAAAATAATAATAATTTCCTACCCCGGCTAATTTCGCCGTAAATTATCGTAGAAACTAGCCTAACGATTGGTAATAATAACAACTAGTTTTTAATGCAATTGCTAAATTTAGTTTAGGGTGTCATTACATATTAAAACTTGCACAAACTTCATTTTCTTTCTTTCTTTCTTTCTTTTTTGACTACATATTCGAATTTATTTATATTTTTTTACTACACCCATTTTTCACTACATATTCGAATTTCAGAGGTCAAGGTGATTCGGAAAAAGGTATAGTTTATATTCTTTATATCAAGTCTTCATAGAGTTACAAGCAAAAATTGGTCGGGGTTACAAATCTCTATACTCTAAACAAATTATGATATCACACAGAAAATTATCATATTCATTCGGATAATAATCGGAAAAGAAGTATAACAATTTTAAATATAGAATATAAAGTAAAGTAATGCTAATTAAGAAATGATGCGTACGTCTAAACTTACTTGATTAACTATTTTAAATCATGCACAAGCAAAGTAATACATGACACAAATGATTACAAGTAACAGCCCCCTAAGAGCAATAAAAAATTGAAATATCCCTATAATTCGAAAAATAATGATAGGAACGAACTGTAAATTTAGAAACCCATATTTTTGATGATGCCCATTCTATTCGTACAAAAATTAATGTAGATCATAATTCTTAAATTTTTTGAAATATAGATTTATTAATAATTTTCATAATTCAAAAAATGTTTTCCAATCTAAAATACGCATGGAATACATTTGGGTTACTTCATTCCAACGTAAAAAAAAAAAAAAAAGAAATTTTAACACATTAATTTTTTGGAAAGACATGAATTAATGTTTATTACATTTATTTAACATTAGCATCTCCCTATTTTAACAAATTATAACACAGTGAAAAATTGCGAGGAATATATAAACTGCACCATTTTCTGGGCTGATTTGATCCAAATAATACAAAATGCTTGACAAAATTGGGGGTTGCCTTTGAAAAAAATGAAGTCGATGCCAGTTTTAATATGTATAAACCCCTTAAGCAAAATCTAACTAAATCATCTAAACTAGGCCTTATTACCAATCGATCGGCACCAGCCTACACTAATTTACGGCGAAATTAGTCGGGAAAGGAGGGGGGGGGGGTTATGACTGTACATACGGTACGGCCCGAATGAATAAAATATATTTCCAGTGCGGCCCACCAAGTGTTTTGGGTTGGACAGGCCAGCTCTGTAACAAAAAATAAAGTTTACATGCAAAACTTTTAGGTAAGGGGGGGAGGGAGGGATGTTACTTTTGGATAATATGGACCAAGCAGTAATGTAGAATAATTATGAAGGGAAATGTGTGTGGAATATCCTTTCCCTTAAAAAATAATGTGAAACAGGGTAGTATTTTTATAGAAAATTATGAATAATTGCTACATAAACATTTTATTTTGAAATTAATATTTAAAATAAACAGTATTGAAAAAATGATCAACATTCAAGTTTTACAAAAACTACAAACAATGTGGAATAGTTGGTATTCCATAGGACCCGAATCGACATCTTGGAGAATAAACTAAACTCAACCACCATTTGGTAGAAATATGTTAATGGCAGCCACACTACTTACTCAACTTTCCTGCTGGAAATAACACTATGTTTTTACTCATTTTACTGCTTTGCCAATAGATTAGAGAATTCGTAATATTTACCTCTGAATCTTGATAAACTAAAGAAGTTGAATGGCACAGAAACTGGCCTTCTCACGGAGACACCGTATATGTGATAATACAATGGTATTACATTTTACCTGACTATTCCATATTCCTTATCGCTTCTATATAGTATATCTGTAAAAGCTCTCCTAACTAAACAAGGTTTTTCTGTTCCTCATTTAACTCAATTAAAATAAATCACCCATAATCTAAAGAAAGACGCCGGAGTTTGATACACTCACATTTAATAGCTGACAAACACAAATTTACAAAAAATATATGTGCAAAATTAAAGTTCAATTTCAATTGAATCATTAGCATAACAACTAAAAAGCGCCTCTGTGAGAATTTTAGATCGAAAACAAAAACTGACTAAAAACGAGCCCATCTGCTGGTATATCATTGTTTTTTAAGCCCGTTTGACTCGTTTGCCGCTTTGCTCTTACAAGGAAACATTAAAAAGGTGTCGTCTTCAAAAAATATTGAAACAAATATATGTGATTCTACTCTTCCTAAAACACCAGAAAGTGAAAAAATTATCGGATGAAATGAATTACAGCGATCAGCGACCACAAAAAATTATCAAAATGAAGCATTTTTGGCGATTTAGCGCTGTCTTTGCAAGCGGTCAATTGTTTATATGCGTGATAAGTTCGCCAGCACCGAGATTGCCGTGTACGAACAAAACCGTGTTTTGCTTCTCCGCCAAGTACTCAAAATATTATCACCTAACAGTGTGAAATCGTCAAATAGGCTTAATTTTGATAATTTTTTGTGGTAGCTGCAATTCATTTCATCCGATAATTTTTTCACTTTCTGTTGTTTTAGGAAGAGTAGAATCACCAATATATTTTGAAGACGACACCTTTTTGAATGTTTCCTTGTTAGTTCTCTGAACTTCTCTGCCGGTCATTAGCTGTTGCCACTCGACAATCTCTAAAAGTAGTGGGACGGAGATGCTGAAGTTGTAATACTTTTATGTCACGCCTTACATGTATGGGTGTTTTTCCAAAAACTCAACATTTTTTAATTACATATTCTTTAAAAACAAAGTTCTTTCACACACACACACACACACACATATACATATGGGCAATTCTACCATGATTTTAACTTTCAAATCAATGAAATGAGTGTAAACAAAACTTAAGAAAGTAACATAAATTGCGTGTGTAAATGCTTATTAATATTTCAAAATTGCTAAAAAATATTGAGCAGGGATTTTATTTAACTGACAAAACATGCTGAGCTTTTGTATCCGATTTTCCTTACTGTCCCCATGATGATTAAAGTCCGTAACGGTTCATGTTATGTAAATATTGCACTTATTATGCTTAATGGTGGTGACTACTTGATACTAAAATGTAGTAAACACAAAATATATACTATTGTGAAATGATTTTTTCTCCTAACTCTGCCATAAATGTCACAATGCAGAAATTTTTCCAATTTTGTGTTGTTTTATTTAACTTTACAATTATATAACTATGGAAAGTGGGTTCAAAGTATTATAATTTTTAAATATATATATGCTGGCTATCTAGAAAATGGATTAATTATATTAGCAGACATATTTAAAACTATTTACTAAAAGTTTTATAGTGGGAGACGGTAAGAAAGAGAAGGGACGGTAAGACCAACATAGGGAACTGTCACAAATAACTGAAATTAATTACAAAATTAGAATTAGTTCAATATTTAGATCAAACTGTGTTCTAAAAAAGTTTCATTATTGAAGGAGTTGTTGAAAGAGCTTATCATAATCATTGTTTATACAAAATTATCTGGTTGATATTGGTCATGGAGGATCCTCAATTTTACACATATTTTCAGTCTATGGTGGTCTTTGGCTAGTAGCCAGAATAATGTATTGCCAGAGCGATGCATATACAGGGCAGCTATTACTTTAGCATCCTGTTTTTCTACAATTCCTGGATACCATGAGTTGTCATAACTCATTCTTCTTTTATAACTTTACCAAGTTTTACAGTTTTTTGTTTAGTTGAGGTAATGAGACAACTACTTTGTGATTCATTATCTTTTTGAGACGATATTTTTTTTCTATGAGATGCTAGAATTTTGGTAAAGTCCCACATGCTTGTATTGGATTGATAATATTTGCATTATACGTCTTCACAAGCAAAACACGAAGGAGCTCAGAGAACTCATCAAGATGATTTGGAAGTGTAGAACTCTACATAACTTGTCTTAACGTCATTGCATTTCGTATTGTTTTCAAATCTTGTGTAACATCAATAGCTTCAATATCTGTATTGAATATTTCGAACACTTCAAACCCGAATTTGCCAATACTTTATATAAAGCCCGAGCACCAGTAATGTCTGTGCCATGTGCGACAAGCTGGTCTGCTTTTGTTTTAAGCTGTCCTACCAAGTTACCAAGTTTCATAAATTAACTTGGTTGTGACCTTTATGTAGTGTATGTATACATCACAATTCAAGCAAATCTGGTCTTAACGGCCCTCTTCACTCACCGTCGCCGGAAGCCCGAGCCAATTTTAATCTATGGAGAAATTTTCTTTACAAATAGCTTATTAACTAATACATATTTTTAAATTCTGTTTTCACATTCAGAAAATTCACAACTGTCCAATGGACGGACCTTTTTTAAAAATGTATTTTTTTAATTTTTAATATTTTATTTCGAAATTGCAAAATGAAAAAATTTCACATATTGAAAATTCGTATTTTGCAGCTTCAAAATTAAATATAAAAAAATAAAAAAATAATTTTTTAGAAAAGGTGCGTCCATTGAACAGCTGGGAACTTTCAGAAAGTGAAAACAGAATTTAAAAATATGTATTAGTTAATAAGTCATTTGTAAAGAAAATTTCCCCATAGAAAAACATTAGCTCGGGCTTCCGGCGGCGGTGAGTGAAGAGGGCCCTTAAATACGCTTTTTACAGAATGAATTCAAAATTTTCAAGTGGCCTCCATTTGAAAACAAAATGACGGAGCAATTTGGTTAACAAGCTCACCCAAGACATTTATAACATGAGTTCACTGCCCAAATTTGGTTCGATTTGGAGTATTATTTCGGAAGTTATCGTGATGTTAAATTTTCAAGTGGTAGCCTGATTTCAGGTGGCCCCGCTTAGTTTAAGATATCCACCCCTTTGTTAAGAATGGCGCAGATAATGTTCATTAATAAACTGGATTGAGACCCTTATGCGGTCTGTATTTACATCAAAATTCAAGCAAATCCGGCTTTAAATACTCTTTACATTGTGGATTTGAAATTCTCAAGTCGCTTCACTTGAAAACAAAAAGGCGGAGCAACTTGGTTAACGAACTCATCCAAGATATTTATAAGATCAGCTCGCTGTCCAAATTTGGTTCGATTTGGAGTATTATGTCGGGAGTTATCGTGATGACAAAATTTTCATTATAGATAAATAGATAAACGAAGTGATGGCAGTAGGTCGATTTCTAAAGAAATCAGCAACTTGGTTAACGAACTCATCCAAGATATTTATAAGATAAGTTCGCTGTCCAAATTTTGTACAATTTGGAGTATTATTTCGGGACTATCGTGATGGTAAAATTTTCATTATATACCGGGTGATCCAAAAGTCAGGACAAACTTTAAAAATGAATAATTCGAAAACGAATCAAGATAGAAAGATATGGTTTGCACCAAACGGATGGAAAAGAAGCCGGGTTTTGTGTGGCAACGAAAAAAAAAATAGTTCTGTTGGCGACCAACAGATAGCGCTGTCGGATTTCTGATGTAGGATTATGCAAAGCAACAAATGATATAAAAAGAAGGTAATGGTTGTCGAAGCTTACATGCATCGAAATATCGCATTTTCAGTCGCTACTTTAATCACGCATGGCCTCCAAGATATCCCGATCTGACACCCTGTGACTTTTGGCTGTGGGGATTTTTGAAGTCAAAAGTGTACCGCGACCAACCGGAATCACTAGCAGCACTGCAAGATGACATCCGCCAAAATGTGCCTGCCATAACGCAAGAAATGCTACTAAATCCTGTGAACGGTGTGGTGAATCGTCTCACAGCTGTACTTCTGAATGATGGACAGCACATTGAGCAGTTATTGTAGTAGTACTAATTAACTGTAATTAAGCTGACTTGTAAGTCATCAACACTTTTTTGATTTGTAAATCATCTTTTGGTGAAATAAAACACTATAGCGCCATCTGTTGGTCGCCAACAGAACTATTTTTTTTTCGTTGCCACACAAAACCCGGTTTCTTTTTCATCTGTTTGGTGAAAACCGTATCTTTGTATCTTGATTCGTTTTCGAATTATTCATTTTTAAAGTTGTCCTGACTTTTGGATCACCCGGTATATAGATAGGAGACGTTATTGCAATAAGTCGATTTCTAAAGAAATCAACCTAGCAATAATAGTATTTGATGTTTTTTGTTAATTGTTTCAGTGGGATATGGGTGTTTATTTCACTATAATTTGGGTAAGCGTATATTCATTATAGCAAACAAATTTCTGTTTGTTAAAAGGTAATTTTTTTAAAGATGTTCTCAAGTCGACCCGACCCGAACCCCACCCACAGTAAAAAAAAAAAAAAAAAAAAAAATCCCTTCAACCCGACCCGAACTTAACCGCGGGTCGTTCGGGTTCGGGAAAAATTAGGTTTCCCGATTCGATGCAGGACTCTACAGGGAGCCCGTCAGTGCAAGGTAGAAACAGTGGGATGCGTCAAGCGCTACTTGGATTCGATATCTTTTTTTCCCATTTTTAATTTTAAAATTATTATTCACTTTTGCATATCTAGTTTGCACCAATCTATTGCGCATTAAGTATGTAAATATGCTTTTTCAGTATGTTTTAATATTTCAAACTTTTAAGAAACATAAAATTCCCTTTTAATTAGACATATAAAAAACTTCCCCAGAACATTCGATTTTGGTGTATGTAGGATTCAATAATAATAATAATGACAAAAACAGAAAAATTCATTATAAATAGTAACTTTGAATTCTCGAAAGTATGTGAAAAAGTGAAAGAAATTTAATTAATTTTCATGCTTTTTAATTCTATTACAATGTCTGCAATACAGAAGTAAATACTCAAATGGCTTCTTTTACAGAAATAAATACGTCCACAGATAAAAGGCAAACATTTTTTTAAAAGCAGTCACAGAGTAACAGTGTGACATAAATAACAAAGTGACAATGATACAAGTATTATATTACACTTCACAGATCCAACTAGTATGAAAAAGTAAGACATAATATGCATAATAAATACATGTGTAATTATTTACATTATTAAATGAGAAAGTATGTACTTAAAGACTTAAAAAAAAAAGTAGAGAATTCTGTAAGGAAAAATAAATAAAACTTCAGTTCCTTAAATTGAAATTAAAGTAATTTCACAAATTAAACCTATGTGAATTCTATATATATATATTTGTTTGTTTAATAATACTTTTGGATTAATATTCTGATTAAAACCCCTCTAAATAGTTTGCATACGTATTTACATTCATAACAAAAATATAGAAGATTATTTACATTGAACAATATTTATATTATTCTTTCTTACGGATTATTTACATTTAATTATCTGTACTGAAAGGTTATATACTAAGTATATGCACTAAAATAAAAAGCAAAGTAAAATAAATGGATTTATTAAAAACTTTATTCAGATGACCTTGTTAAGACAGAATAAAGAACTTGAGAAAAAATATTGTTTATCTTAATATATATATATATATATATATATATATATATATATATATGTATATATATACATCAAAATATTTACGAATTTGTGATATACAATCTAATCTTTTGCAAAAGAACGAAAATTTCTTATAAATTTGTTTTTACAGAAATTTTAGAAGACAAAATGAAATTACGTATAGTTTTAAGAGTGTGAAATGTTACAACTTATAATGCTGTCGGAAAATACAGAAAAGACGCAAGCAGTGATATATGTATATACAAATAAATGCATCAAACGTTATCCTATTAATGATTTTTATGATGTATATTTCCATAAAAATACATAGGAAATTCTAAAGAACTATATGTACCTCACTCCAGATATATATCTTGCTTCTTTTAAAATATTTTTCTCTAAGTTTTAAAATGCATCCAATACTTTGAACACTAATCATTAAAATTTTATTTTTCTTAATAAAAATATTTGTATATATTTTAAGGAATAAAATATGTATTCAGTAATCTAATATTAAAACTTCAAAGTTCAATTCCCTACTTTAAAATACTTCATATTTTTTAAGTATTTTAAAAATAGAGAGACTCCAATAATCTTGTGCTAAAATTAAAACATTTATGTTTTATTTTCTACTTTAAAATACTTTATGTATGTAAGCATTTAAAAAAATAAACAGGAATTTTGATAATTTTTATGCCAAAGACTCTTATGCTTTGATTTCTGTTCTAAAATACTTTATATTTGTAAGTACTTTAAAAAATAAAGAAGAGTTTCAATAATTTTATGTTTTCATTTCTATTTTAAGGTACTTCACATCTGATAGTACTTTGATGAATAAAATGCAATTAGGAAAATCTGATAATAAAAATTTTGCGATTTAACCACTACTTTACATGTGTAAGCATTGTGAAGCGTAAAACTCAATTCTAAAAAATATTAATGTTGAAATTTTTGTGCGGTTTTTTCTACTTTTTTAAATAATTTATAATACATACAAAAAAAAAGTGATTGGACAAACTAAATGAATTTTCAAAACTCAATTAAACTAATAATAATAATAGAAAAAATATTAAATAAAATCTATTATAAACACAGGAATATTTTAATATTTTTGCTAATAATATAAGTTTTATTTTATTTATTTTTAACAATATACATAAGTTCTTATAATATATATATATGCATATATACAGGGCTCAAGATTAATAGTGGTCCGTTAGTCCGGGGCCGCAAAAATATTCAATAGACCAGCAAAATATAAATTTTATTGGTCTACCGGACCAATGAAGCTCTTCAATTTTTTTTTTTTTTTTTTTTTTTTTTTTTTTTTTTTTACTTTTCCATAAAACTGTCACAGTATAGTATGTTATGACAATAGAAAGTGTACTTTTTTATAATTGTCAATATCACCTATTCTCTGTAATTTTTCATTTAATTCACTTTCATAACCTTTGTTTACTTTTAATTCTTAATACGTGACATTACGCTCGTTTAATAAAGCATACGTTTTTGATTTATATAAGGCTTATTTTTTTAAAATTAATTTACAAAAAAATATCATTTTTAAATTGTATATTTATAAAGTAGTCTTAGTAAAACGAAAAGTTTACAAATTTTTAAATATTTTTAAAAATATAATAGAATGGAAAAACGGACCAGTCAAAGTATGTACGGAAGAGCGATATCTGAAAATTACTGTTCCTGCGGACCAGTACCTTTATTTTCTTAATTTCTACCCCTGTATATATGCGTGCATACATATAAAGTAATTATGCATCTGATAAAAATATTCCTTAAGGAAAAAACTTTAATAAATGAGCCCTTAGTAAAAATGTATTTAATAATAATAATAATAATAAAACACATCTTTAACTTAAATTTAAAAAGAAAGAGAAAAAAAAATTAAAACCCTCAAAAATTTTGTCAAAGACAGAATTTAGTTTAGTAGGGAGGACTTAACTTCAGTCTATAAAATTTTTATTTTTTAATTTTAAATTTTGGGTACCCAATTGGTAACGATAGGACTCATATTTTTAATTAATTTTGGTGTTACACAAAACCACAGTCTACAAAAACTCCAGATTGAAACTAATAGTCCTCTGTCCTAAAAAAAAAAAAAAAAAAAACATTTTGGCACAGTTCTTTATATTTTATTAAGTAAAGTAAGCATTTTATTAAATATTAAGTCTAACAAGAAGATAAGTGTAATAAAATAATTTTACAAGAAAGTGAAATTATGCTCTTTGCATAAATAATAAAGCCCTTTCCGATTGCATTGTTTAATCTCTAGTATATTTCAATTTCATACTGGGTGCCCAGAAAAAAACATTTCAAAATTAAAAATCTCGAAAATAAAGATGGGTCGAAAAACTGAACAAACGGCACAGTTATCGTGAAAGTTATAGAAATCTGATGGTAGAAGTTTTTACAGTTTAGCATTTTATACAGATATTTTTACTTCAGCCCCTTGAAAGTCGTATAAACGACGCTTTTATTTATGTACTTTTAATTTCATGTTGCACTCATGCCCAGAGATCCCTCAAAGTTTAAAAAAGGGGCACTATAATACTACCTAGAAAAATAAAGGTATATTGCTGCTGGTAATAATAATAATAAAAATGGCAAGTTTTTGGTTGATGAGAAGGGGGTAAATTCAACAAAACAAGGGCATTGTACTTGGTAGAAAATGGGCACCAATATTGCAACTGCTATTTTATAATTATAAAGGCAGTCTTAAGCAGTTATGGATGCCATCCTAGATTTAACCATTGTTTATACATTTATGAATTTTCTTTTAGTTTCTGTATTGACTTTAGAGTTAGGAGAATACTTATAATATTCTGTTAAAAATAGATCAAAATGTTAGGTTCTGATAAAATACGAATTTTCAGATAATTCGTACTTGAAATAGGACAAACAACGATATACAGCGTGTAAATAATATTTAAAATATATTAACTAGGAGTATCTTAACCCTTTCACTACCACTGGGACATATATGTCCCAAGGCGATTTTAACATATACTATGCGACTTTTTTCTGGAGGTTTTCTTTTCTTTTTTTTTTTCTTTTTTTCTTTTAGACCTGCAACTACCTTGAATAGGGAGGTAGAACGGTTAGTTGAGGAAATATACCGTCTATTAAATGAAGCTGATTCAGATAATTTATTTAATACTTATTTTTTCACAGAAAAAATATTGGTAGTGAAAGGGTAAAGTAAAACAATCAGAGCATTATTTTTGGACAAGGATTGCACGTTTGAGGGATAAGTAGGATATATTAAAACCAGTAAAAACTACAACGTCAGAAACGCCAAACAAAAATATTTGGGAAGCATATAGCTGTTTCGGTAGCCTTAAGCGTACCGTCTTCAGTGCATAAGGAATATCGAAACAGCTATATGCTTCCCAGATATTTTTCTTTGGCATTTATGACGCTGTTGTTTTTACTGGTTTTAATAATCCAGCGCCAAGTCTCCTTTTAATATACGTAGGATATATTTTTGGAGGTAAGCGGGAATGTTTTTAGGTAAGAAAGGACGGCATGTTTTGCAGGGTAAAAAAAGTGCATTTTTGATTTTTAAGGGGTGCTTATAAAATTCGAAAAGACGGGCAGAGTACAGCATTCAAGACTCTAGGGGAAACCTTGTTTAAGTCTACACGTTTAGCCTGGTGAAGAATGGTGCTTCATTATTATAACTCAGAAAAAATACTGCTTACATTTTCAATTTATAATTGTTTGTTAGTAAAATGTATGTTCAGTTCTTAATACATTATGTAGATGTAGCTGAAATTAAAAATAAAATATTAATTGCAAGGCAACTAAGAATGCTAGTTATTCAAAAGATGAAATAGAAATTACTAGCAAACCTATACGAAATTTTTGTACTTTACTTCTTTTGTTATTAACCTTTAAAATTTGAAACTCATAAATATTATACCTATTTCCCCACCTAATTAAATTTTTAACTTACCAGAAGCCAAATTATTATTAGAACCAAATTAATATTGTGCAATAGTGAAAGCAAAATCATCCAAAGAAAAGTTTCAAAATAAAATTTATGGTTGACGACCCAGTTTTCATACTTCCGCAGACAGTACAGTTTTAGTACAGGATCACCATGATGCCTTTTAAATTTTTGTCACTCTGTTGACGATGACTTTTCCTTTATTTATTTTGGCACAATTTTTTGTTTTGAAGAAACTAATTCTTATTTTTATTATACCTTTTTATGATTGCGTTTTTTAGTCGATTTATGATAATCATTCATATTTTTTAAAGTATTGCATATACACTCTATAACAAAAAATGTGACGCACCAAGAAGGAGTAATGCAAACTGGACACAAATTGACATACATACAGGTTTTGATGGAATCAAGCACCAATTCATCATTATCGTCGATCCTACGTGCAACTGGTACTTAAGTGACTTCAAATACCGTTAACAGGCAGCTCAGTGAAATGGGGTTGAGCTCAGTCCCCGGATGTCTCTTCCACTGAGGACGTTTGGAGCATCATAAAAGGAGTCCTACAACCAGCTCGGGATTTTACCAATCTAACGCAACAATTGGGCAGAATTTAGCACGATACTTCACAGGAGCACATCTGCCAACTCTACCAATTAATACCAAGCCGAATAACTGCGTACATAAGGGCCAGAAGTGGACCAATGCATTATTCACTTGTTTACATCGTGAGGCCCTTTCTCTTGATTAAATCATTCAAATTTTCTGAAACTGTAATCAATTGTTTTTCTCCACATGTACATAACATCTACCAATTTTTGTCTCATTCGGACCACCCATTCCATCTCATTTACCAATTTTTGTCCCCACTCCTTCTTGGTGCGTCACTTTTTTTTGTTATAGAGTATACATCTTTAAAATATTACTATATTTAAAATAAAGCTTGCAAACATTCTGAAGAAGCAACTGTTAAAAACACATTTTTCCATAAAATAATCTCATCAGACAAATGTCGTCATTTTTTTCTTATTAGATCGTTGAGCTGAGTCTGAGTGCTTAAATATTGTCGAGGATAAAAAATAAATATTTTTTATCCTCGCGTATTTTATGAATTAAATCATTATCGTATCGTTTCTACAAAATATAATCGTAACTGGTCCGCGCAACAGAAATATCATATAGATTTTCTTCGACTTGAGTTAGATATGAACAACAGAGCTAAAATATTTAAAACATTTTACATGTTCTCTTCACCGTAAAATAGCTTAGAAACGCTTAACAAAATCTCAGTTTTTCACAATTCTAAAATCTCACTCTTACCTCGAGAAACTGTTTGAAGAAATACCACTTTGAGACGTCAGAACAACTTTCCGATGTTTACCGAAAAATTTCAGAAATAAAAGGACTCGTTTTCTGTGCGTAAATTTCCGAAACTTTGCATTCCTCAAAAAGTACAGGCTGGAAATGATTTATTATTAAGAGAAAAGTTCCCATTAAACCTCGGAAACTTATCTCTTTCGAAAATTTCCACACTTATTTTTTCCTTATGATTTCTGAAAATAAATAAAATATTTCTTGAATCATGGGTCAATAAATACTCAAATTCTTTGAACATTTTCCATGTTTCAGAAATGTTTTCCAGTATCACACAGTTTGCTGTCACTTCTATCAATGTTTACTCATTGAAACCTTAAAAGAGAAAACTATTCTGTTCTTATGAAACGACAATAAAGTTCCTGATCAACGATTTATCGGCGATGAAAGCAGTAAACGACGATGAAAAAAGTTCATATCATGTCTTCTTGGATGTAAGAAGGAATACCCTTTCCCTTGACGGATGAGCGATTATTCGACGGGCTATCTGGAATCAACAAGGATGTTCTGTTCAAAGAAATGTTATCCCTCTGAAAGAAAAAAAAATATTTTAAAACTGTAAACTATAAATTTTAAGTAATAAAAGAGGAATGAATCATAGAAATGAGAAGATAACTACGGCGACCGTTTTGGAAGTAAGTTTGATTATTTTTCATTGCAAACAGAAACATACAATGAGATACCATAATAAAAACTTTCGGTTATTTCTCCCCCCTAATTACCTCCGACATTTGTCGTATTGTAAAACCAATTTGGAGAACCATCCTGGAAAAATCAGTGCCCAGCGATTTCAAGAAGTTCTGTACAGCTGCAGCACCCCTAAATTGTTTCTGGTAGGAACCCATTCCAACCCAATGACGTGTAAGCATTCCCCAATTCACCCATAATGAAAAAAATCAAAGTGTCGCCCTCTGCAGGGAAGGTTATGTTGACAATGTTCTAGGGATCGATTCCTTTTATTTCAGGGACCATCCTGGCTGCACGTTATTGCCATACTTTCACAAATGAAGTTGAGGTTTTGTTCTTGGACGACAGTGCCATACTCTACACAACGAGAAATACAAAAGAACACCTTCATCGCTTGGGATGGAGAGAGACTGAATCATTTGAGCTATTGTCCCGAACTTGGCGCGCCAGATTTCCACCTCTCTCCTTTAATTGAGTACTATGGAGACATGACTACTGAAGCCATAAAGAGGTACAATAGATCGCGCGTGCTTTTTTTTTTTTTTTTTAACAGATTTCCCTGCACGGGAAATATATCAGTGCTTTGGCAACTGTGTGGAAAAATATTCAAAAGTTTGTAGTTTCTATTTTGTTACGCCACTGTATGTTTCTATTTGTAATAAAACTGCCTTGTGAAAAAGCATGAAGAAATTGAGTTCCGAAAAGTCCCTCGTATTAATATTTCACTTATAAGAAAGAATCCCTAGGCCGCGGTAGCCTGGTCGGTAAGAGCAGCGAGTTCGTGATAGAAAGATTGCGGGTTCGGTCCTCGAGCCGGCCGAAGACCGTCGTGTACGCCAATGGCGACTGGTGCACGTTAAACTCCGTCGTGGTCGCAAAGTCCTCCAAGATCCTATAAAAAATTATACCTCTGGGGGTACCAGAACATGGGTTTAACTCGCTCTGATCCGGATCAAAATTCGAGTTCCTGTTGTTTGGCTGGTGCTGCCATCTTTCACCAGCTTTTGGAGCTAAAGTCGTACTTCCTCCCATGAGGCGTTCCTAAATAACGGAAGACGCACTCCTCATGCCTTAAAAAAAATCCGGTCAGTTCCACTACCGGGGCTCGGAATTTCCGAGTGGCATACTACAACAACAACAAGAAAGAATCTAATAAAAACTCAGTGAAAAGATAAGGAACCGATACAGAATGTAAGATAATCAAATAACGCACGATCGGGGATGAAAATTATTAAAACAAGAACATGTTCATTGAAATATCTACTCGCAAAAATAATTAAAAGATCACTCAATAAAAATATAGACCTGCTAACTATGCTAGTTTATCCGTAATGGTATTAAGCCCCGCCTTTTTTTTCACACCAAAATAGTTAAAGAGCAATAGTCTTCTTATTTAATCATGAGAACATGTTGCTGAAAATTACTCTACAACTATTCTGGTGTGAAAAAAAGGCGGGGCCTAATATCATTACGGATTAACTAGCCTAGTTAGCAGGTCTAAAAAGATGAACAGTATATACGCACACATTTAAGGATGAGTATTATTAATACACAATAACATGTTATACATACAATTTTATTAATTCATAATAAATTAATAAATAAATAAAAGAATCATGTAATAAAGACAAGAAACGTGAGCGAGAAAAAAATATATATATTTAAATAACGTATTTCTACACTCATGATCCTAGTTAAGAATTATTTAAACCAGGCCAGTCCTACTCAAAATACTTGTCGGGCCTATTATGAAGGTTTATCCATTCAAGTTATCAACGTCACGTTTTTCCTTCAATTCCATTCGTTATTTCGCTTCAAATGGGTGACCACTTGAAAAACTTAAGCTCCTATAAGAAATTAGGAACTGATTTGCGGCAAGTACATGGCCCCTATCAAGTTCTTAACCAAGCTTATTAATCATTTCGCCCCGCTGTCTTGTGTGAAAAGGAAGACCCCATGAAAAGAAAAAGAAACCAACCTACATTTTTGATTCAGCCGGAAGAAGTTGCTTCATTTCGTTATTAACTTTTTACTGCCCAGATTTCTAGAAAAGTCATAAGAATTAATTAAATTAATTAGTTAAAGATTCCATTCGACATCCATTCATCTTTTGAAGATTTACTCTTTAAATATTAAATGGATTGATAACATAGGTGCCCATCGATCATTTTGATGGGATAATTTTGAACGATCTTTATGTTTTTTGGTGTGCTGAAACCGAAAATGAAGCCATTTTTTCTCTAACGTATAGATTTTTGTCAATACGCGGTGTTTACCGTCACAATTTCTTCCGTGACTTTTTCACCAATAAAATTTTATTTATCAAATGCCAGGCCATTGACCATCACGTCATTAGGCATTCGCCAATATAATTATGTGGTAACTTTTATAGTAAGTTTTCATGATTATTTATAATGAATCATAGAAACATACTGGAAACTACCAAAAATGAAGTAATTGTGTCGGTAGACACCCTGTATTGACAAAAATCTATACGTGACAGAGAAAGACTGACTTCCTTTTCGGTTTCAGCACCCCCAGTAGCATAAAGATCAGCGAAAATTATGAAATCAAATTTTGAAAGCATGACTTTTGTTGATCTGTGTAATTAAATAGATTTAATTTTAGAAAATAATTGTAACCATCGAAATAGGCGATCCAAAAAGAAAAATATATCATTTGCTTGTTGTCTCTTATATTATTAAAATAGGACATAAAAATTTGATAGATTTCTAAAGATTCGAATCAAGAAAACTTACAATATATTAAAATCACACAATCAACCGATTGGGAAGAAAATCATTTATTGAAATTTATTTTTCCGACTGAGTGAAAATAATGCCCGGACCGGAAGTCGAACCCCAGATCTTTGACTTACAAGGTCAAAGCTCTACCCATTGAGCTATCCAGGCCGAAAACCGGTGGACATTACTCACTGAGACAACCTTTAGGCAGAAACATCTGGTCTATCATGTAGATAGCTCGACAGAAATAAGCCGCAGGTAAAGGAAAACACCATTAAACAATGGGAGAAAGAAATACAATATATTAAAATCACACAATCAACTGATTGGGAAGAAAATCATTTATTGAATGATTTTCTTCCCAAAATCATTCAAATGATGCCCGGTCCGGGCATTATTTTCACTCAGTCGGAAAAATAAATTTCAATAAACAAGAAAACTTAACTTACGATATAAAAATATTTTGTAATAACATAAAAAGAAACAGTTTTGAAATGAAATTTTAGAGCTTACTTCAGAGTAGGTCGTGACAATCGTCTTTTTGGAGTTTTTGTGGTTGAGGATGGAGGTGAGTGAGATGCCCGAGTTGTCGTTGACGTGGGCCGGTGTCCTGCAGCTGTACACAATTTTAGCGAGATGCTGCTTGAACAGCTTGGTCGTTAGAGTGTACAGGACAGGGTTGAGAGCGGAATTCACCGGAAGTAAGAACACTGCTACCCATGCATACAAATCTTTCTGAATTTCCACTCCTGAAATTAAAGAAGGATAAAAAGCATTAATAAACTAGTAGGTTGTCGCCACCACATGACTTTCCTCTATATTTTCCTATACAAATTCACTCAGTTAAAATAATTTATTAAAATAATTTAAAAAAAAATTTCTTCCATGATAATGCAGACGATTTCCATATTAGAGAAGTAGTATAACACTAAATATAAAAAAAAAAAAAAAAAAAAAGTCAATATTACATTTTGTTTTTTTGTTAAAAATGAAAAAAAAATCGATAACTTCATTTTAAATTATCGCAGACCGATGGTTCACCCATTCGTTTTAAAGGTACTGGCGAGCTCTTTTGAAAGATACCCATTATAAAAATTTACTCCCCCCCAGGGGGGAAGGCGAGGCTCCTACACATTCAAAAAAAAAGTTCCCAGTTGACTATCTCTAATATAAATAATCCTGGCAAATTTCATAATGATTATTAAAAAATAATTCTCTTTATGCACATTTATACAAAATTTTGTCCTATACCACCACGTTAAAAATTTAGAAAAAGCGGGATGGCAACGCAACCTGTAAGACAATTTTTATCAAAAGTGGATAGGCACTCATTTATGTCAAGGTGTAACTACATACCAATTTGTATTAAATTCTGTGCAGTAGTTCCTGAGATATAGTTGCCACAAAATTTTGACACAGACAGACAGACGGACAATTTCTAAAAATGGTCAAATCGTGTTCTACAGCTCTCAAAATGTGTAAATCCATCAAAAACCAATACTTTCTTCTATTCTCAATCCAATACTTTCTTCTATTGAATATAGAAGAAAGTAAAAACAATCTTTCTTCATCTCAGAAAGCAGGTTATGATCCATCACCGTAATCGGGGTGCAAAATTTTATTCTCGTTTTCCAAAAATTACTTTTTCTAAAATTTTAAAATCTATAGCACGAAAAATTAACTAACAAGGGAGGGTCACCAACCGTTCAAAAGGTATTTTAACATGTTATATATCCTCTTAAAGCTTTAACTGAGCTGATAAAAAAAATATCAATCTTATCGGCAAATGCGCCCCTTACCATGAGTTATCCTCAATTAAAGTTTGTAAATTGCAGGCTCTTCAGTAATGTACTTTGAAGAATTTCTATCATTAGAATCAATTTTTTGACAGATTCTCGTGCTAATTATGATTATTTATATTGCTAGTAAAGTATTTTATTATGTGTTTAATAATTATTTTGCGACAGCATTAAATTTATAAATCGAATATTTTATATATGTAGCTGTGTGTAAAATATTCTCAATCAGAAAGATTTTCCTGTGCATCGACATAATCGATAGTTTTGATACTGACATTGCATGGGGGAACAATAGAAGAAAATTAATGCACTAACATAGCAACCTGGGATTGAACCTGACACTTCCCGTCTACCAGCTTAGAGCGTAGAACCGCTCGGCCACTGGTGAGATCTGTAGTATTTAGGATTTGCAGTGTTCATATTTATAGGTACAGAATCACCAAACTGAAAGTCTGGCTCTATTCGTATCGTAATATTTTTACTGTTTGGATGGAGAGCCAGAAACGTTTTACTAAGAATAATTAAAAAATAAAAATACAAAATAAATTTTCCGGTATAAAGAAGTGAAAAATAACTTACCGCTCATGGCAATGACTTTGATGAGAACGATGGGCACCCAGCACAGGAAGTCTGTCCCCACAATGAAGGCGAATCGCTTGGCAATCGTGCGATCCTGGAGCTGCTGAGTGGACCTGAGTCCGATTTTCGAGTGCGAAATGGTGAAGAACATCGATATATAAGCGAAGAGGATGAAAAGAAACGCAGCGAAATTGAGGCCGCAAAACAGGAACGTGGAATACTCCCAAGCCTGAAGAAGAACATTTACATTTAGAGCTGATTTTCAAGTAGTTTCCTTTATTTATTATGATAAAGATATATAGCTGACAACATTTACATTTTTACTTTTTTCTATATACATAAAAAGAAAGTAACGGATTGGTAATACAATTTCCCTCCCTGTTTTTGATGAATTTGCACGTTTGGAGACGTCCTGAAAACGATTTGAACTTCTTAAAAATGTGTCTGTCCGAGTTTGAAAATAGAGTGGACGCGTCTCACGAATCAATGAATGGAATTCAATAACAGTTTATATTTTGTTGGATCTTGGTTTAAATTGTTGGTGATAAGCTTTTGCGATATAATCCCTAACTGGAAGAAAGGCTAAATCTCAGCTTCTGTAGTGCATCAGTGCACGAAACGTGATTTGTATTATGACCATGATGTTAAACTATATTGATTCAGTTAAGTAAATATCGGCAGAAAGAGGACGCCGCTTTCTGCAATACTTTTTCTTTTCAGGAGGGCTACATCTCAGTTTGTTTGATATACAGATGCTCCAAAATCGACACGTGAGATAAATATTATCAAAAATTATACTTATTCAATTTCACCGTAAATCGGGCCACAGGCAATGCGGCTGTTATTAACTTTCCTCCACTTTTTTTACTTTCATTACCCTTCTACCGTAGGTAATGGAAGTATTGTATTTGGTACAAAAATTCGACATCGAGATTTCACCTGAATTGCACTTTTTAAGGTCCCCCGAGTCCAAAAAAGTGGTTTTTGGCAATTGGTCAGTGTGTGTATGTATGTATGTGTGGAATCTTCTGGCTATCCTATCTCCGAAACAAAACTTCAGAATTGAGACAGGTCTGGTGTACAGATGAAATATCCATATTTAGATGAAAAATGAAAAACCGGAAGTAGGACCGTAAGTCCGCATTTCAAAAACGGCTCTAACGATTTTCTTCAAATTTGCTATATAAACACTCTATTAGATATCCTTTAGAATGATATAGTTAGTTAATTAAGGAAAATGGATAGGCGTCTTGTATAAATAGCTCAATTTCAAGTCTCGCAAGCGCGTTCCTTTAAAAACGGCTGTACATATTTTTTTTTCAAACTCGCCCTATTAACTCACTTTTAAATATCCTTTTGTATGAAATTATTATTTTCCGGTCAGTAATTGATTTTTTGTAAAAGTTGGTATCTCAAAAACGGTTCTAACGATTTTCTTGAAAATAGTTATATAAATTCATTTCTTTCTCATGTATTACGTGGTCATTAGACGAAAATTAACAGTCCTCCTGCTTAGGTAGGTCATCTTTAAATCTCGGAAATTTGTGTTTCAAAAAATAACTCTACCAATTTTCCTCTTATTTTTTTACCTCGCTATATGTAAGCCTAGTTTTATATGTCTTTATAAGTTTCTCTTACCGGAAATATTTTAGGTTTCTACTTCTTTATGTCACTTTTATGTTTTCTGATCACATTATCTCTCAAAAATGCATATAATACGTGTAATAGTGGGTAATGGAAGTCGTGTGGTTGTTTCATACCAGATTTTTTCAGATGTATATATCTCAGAATTTATTGGTTAAAATCGCACAAAGTTAATTGACTATTGAAATTTCATCAGTTTATAGAAATCCGACCAATCTAATACATAAATACCAAAAATTTAATATTTTAAAGAATGTATTTATTCTGTAAAAAAAATATTCAAGTCAAATTTCTATTCTGAATTCATGGACCCAAATTTAAGGATAGGAAAAATACATATAGAGAAGTATTTTTCGTATAGCAATGTGGGGTTGGAATTGAAAAGTAAATTAGGAGAAACAAGAAATGCTGAGGACATAAGAAATAGCTCTTCACTTACATAATATTGCAGAAAGTGTTCAAATGTGTACAGAATTCTTATTAATACAATCAGTGCTTTAAATACATTGATTAGAAATAGTATAAAAACAATGTATATCTTTTTATGTAATCATTCGCACGAAAAAAAAAAAAAAAAAAAAAAGGTTTGTTAAAAATTCAACGTTTGAAAGTCGCGACAATATCTGTCAAAAAACTAGTATGTTGTGGCCACCACAAGACTTTCTTCTCTATTTTCCTATACAAATTCACTCAGTAACAATATTAAAAAAAAAAAAAAAAAAAAAAAATCCAAGTTTTTTTCGTTAAAAGTAAAAAAAAATCGATAACTTTGTTTTAAATTATCACATATTTATATATTTATAGTTCAACTATTCGTTTTAAAGGTATTGACGAGACCTTTCGAAAGATACCAATCTTGAAAATTTACCCCGCCCCGGGGGGTACCTCCCCCCAGGGTGGGGAAGCGATGCCCCCACATGCACAAAACTTTTTTCCTAATTAACTACTACTATTATCAATAATTCATATTAATTTTACAATCACAGGTTAACTCTCATTATGTACATTTATACGAAATTTTCTCCTATACTGCCATGTTAAAAATTTAGAAAAAATAGGACCACAGCGCCTCCTGTTGTGCGATTGATCCCCAAATCTAATCAGCACCCGCTTATGTTAGTGGCCAACTAAATACCAAGTTTGGTTAAATTTCGTTTAAAAAAAAAATATGTCATTTGAGGCTGTGGGTTTCTATGCCATTCTGATTTCTTATGATGTGCCCTATCTCTCCTTAAAGTTTGGCCCATGAATTCAAGGGCATAAAAAATTCGCCGCTGGTGAAGTATTTATAAAATGAATGATATTTTTATGGCATCACTCATGTTTATTTTCATAAGTGGTGTCGATATCATTTTGTTAAATGGATCGCCTTAACTCGGTTCATTCTCTAGGTATTTAACTTTAAATCATTTCATTGAAATAAATAGCATATTATATATTTTATGTATCAGAATTGCATTAAAGATACCGTAATTTCCGCATATAATCTGCAAGTATGGTAGATTGGTTTTACAGTTGAAATATTTATTAACAGAGAAAGCTATATTTGTACACATTTCACGTACAAGTAAAACTTAATCGGTTAATTTAAATTTTCGAAGTAAAACTGGCGCGATTTATCTGGCTTGCGGATTATACACAGGAAATTACGGCAAGTTTGATACATAGTCATTTCAGAATAAAAGAAGGGTGTATAACTGTGTATGACCTGTCCGAATGGATCGTGAATGTGGAGAGGTAAGCACACTCCGTTGTTTCCATAAAACTCTTCTCCGTAGTAGTCGATGTCGAAAAGGGGAAGAGCCGACAGGATAACGGCAACTGTCCACACGAGTCCCATTGCAATCGATGCGGATGCTATAGTCCTTCTTTTCAACGACAGGGGATACAGAATAGAGGTGTACCTACGAAATGACATCAAGATAAAATTAACAATGTTAGGAACAGGCGCGCCCTAAATCCGACGCGTTTTAAATTTTTATATAAAATACTATAAATGGAGCAAGGGAATGCAGTTTGCACTAGAATGCTTTTTGTGGTCAAAAATCTGGTTAAAAAAAAAAAAAAAAAAAAAACATTAAAAATTCTGTCAAAGACAGAATTTAATTTAGTACGGAGGACTATTAATTTCAATCTGTTAAATTTTTAATTTTATTTTTTATCTAATTTTATTTTTTTCTTTTATCGTAAAACTGGGCCACATACTTTTTAAAATGACTGAAATGAATTGGAATGAAGTGTTGCCACCTCAATTTCATACCTTAGTGAATTTAAAAATTATAATGGTCCGTGTCGAAAAACTGTTTGCACCCCTGGATTCAGAAAAATCGCCCCTTTCATTGGGTACCGAATTTGTAACGATAGGACTGATATTTCTAATTTATTTTGATGTTACATAAAACGGGTCTACAAAAAATCCAGATTGAAACTAATAGACCTCCGTTCTCATTAAGAAATAAAAAAGTTCCAAATTCTGCTCATAGATGGGGCTGTATGTTATGTTTTGTTTATGGCTGTGTCGATCCTCAGATTTAATTCTGCTTGTTTTCTGATATGTGAGATGAAGTGTATTCTTTGTAGTTGACGAAGTATTAAAGACGCGAATAATCCAGTCTCTTCGACAATCGACGTAGACTGAACTAAATTTCCGGTCATATGTAATTTGAACTGTGAAGAATGCGCATATTAAAATATTGTTCAGAATTTTAAAGAATAAATGCTCTTTAATTGCTTGCCTTACGCTGTATATGTTTTTTCTTGCTGTTTTAAGGAACAGTGCCATCTGTAAACAACATATGAAATTAACTTTTTTGTTTTCTTAAACAATACTTTTTACAGTAAGAAGCTTTGTAGCGCAAACCATACTCCCGTATGCCAATTATTTGATTTTAAAATATGCAAAGCACTTTTGGCCTTCCCTATGTTATACTAATTTAAAATACAATATATTTCATGTTGATTGTGATAGAAATTTTAATAAACGAAAATTTAAACAAGAATATTTTTAAATTATTTTGACGCTTATTAGAATTCAACTTCATAATAGGATTAGTTTGCAAACTAATAATTGCCAGAATTTTACGATTTTTATGTAAAATTGCCCAGTTGTTATTTTATATCAGTAATATATTTTTTTCAGAAATAGAAAAGTTTGTCACTTTTAGATGTCGAAAAGGATCACAATCTTGAATTCAACAACTGACTTCAGAAATTTTTTCTGGTTAACATTTATGTAACTTTTAAGAAAGTATACACCAAATGCCTTCAGAATATTATTTCAGAATGTATTTCGCTGTTATTATTGGCGCAGTAATAATCTGTTGTATACATTCGAGGTTTTTTAAAAGAAATGTTCGCAAAATAAGTGTTATGTTGCCCAAGTGTTACAACCACTGTTGCCAAGTCTGGCGTATTTTTTATTCAATAATCACCCATAATTTTGAGAAGTGAAATTGGATACACATAATAGACTACTTATCTTCAAAGTGATTAGGCAAATGTTACAATTAAAAATTACTCGTGATTATTGAATAAAAAATCCGCCAGATCTGACAAAACTGATTACGACCCTACATGGGCTAGAATTTATGGCTTGCAATTAAAACGTGCGCCTCTGCCACAGAGTCAGTAACTAGGGATTGCTCATAGAATATGAGGTATTGCAAATTCTACGTGCTACATATAATGATTTTTGAATCCTCACTCCATCACTAATCCTTTCTGCTTGGATAGTACTTTTTTTTTTTTTTTTAATATCCTGTAGTCAGACTTTTATCAATATTTGAGGTATTTGTCTAAAAAGATTGTAAAATTCCTAAAATGACCACAGTTTTGCTGTCAACGGTAAACTTTGACAAATTAATTTTCACATGCGTAATATTATTGAATATAATATCGTATAATAGAAATGTTCATGGCAAATAACTTTTAATTACTAAATAGGATTTTAGCAAGCGAATAAAAACACACCTGTCCATGGTGATGATAGTCAGTATAAGTACTGAGGATTCGCTGCTCAAGGTTGCCAGGAAACCACACAAGCTGCACTGCCAACTGTGCCTCCAGCTGGCTTCGTGATGGATGTAGTGGCCTCTAAAAGCTTGGTCGTGTGCAGCTATGGCGAACAGGTAGAGTGCCATCAAAAGATCTGCTAAGGATAAATTTTTAATGTAGAAAGAGTGAACTTCGTTAGGTTCCAGAAGCAACAGCCTGCCGACCAGGACGGCCAAGTTGCCGAAACCTGCTATCACAGCCACCAACCAGACGCTCACTCGTAGGACCACACTGTCTAGAAGATGAGCCACGCTGCTGATGCCATCTCCCCTTGGGTCGCACACACGGACGTGAAGGGCGAAGGAACAGAAATGGAAGTCGTCGAAGTAGCTATGAAAGTAAAAAAAAAAAAAAACACGAATTAGAATAGACAGACTTTATACACAGTTTAAATCGTACAGAGTGTCTACGGACCCTCCATAACTATATCTATAGGTATAGCAGTGGAGGGATTTTGAATAGAATTGTGGACTGTATGGTTTTAAAAATCGCTGGTTTAAATTATATTAAATCATAAATCAGTTTAAAATGAATTTGAAGGACTCACCTTCCTTTCAATTGAATTAATAACATCATATTTAAGAAACAATGAATAAAGCTTGAATAAATAAACCGAGTTGAATACAAACATGAATTATTGACTTTATTTCAGCTCATACGTTAGAATAGAATTTTTCCAGCATACCGCTAGAACACAACAAAAAGAACAAACTAGAATAGAACCGCAGAAAAGTAAAAACGGTTCACAGCAAATTGAAAAAGAAATTATATAAAGTATAACTAACAATTAATTGAAAACATGAATAAAATAAATAATAATAAAAGAAAAAAGAATTAATTTTGCGTTTAAAACACATTAAAATATCAGTAAAAAGGATGAATTTAAATCAAAGTTTTTTTACTAAAGTTCTTTCAGAATTACATAGTGCTGCCATCTATTGTCAAAATTCAGAGTTATTAGAATTCTGAACAAGCAGTTTTTCATTTAATTAATCGTGGGGACACATTGCAGAAGATTAAAATAAAGCAACATTGTTTTTGGAAAATATGAACCACATAAACTCTCCCATGATCGCATCATTTTTTTCAAAACATGTTTTTAACTTTTATTTCCAATGTCTATAAACATCTTTGAAAAGTAATATTCGTCTGACTGAATTGACGAAAATTTTCAGTAAAGTTTAGTTTTCGGAAATAACAGTGATAAAAAGTATAAACTGTGTTCGAAGTGAGTTTAGGCAACACATTTAAGTAGGGTCTGAAAGTCTGATTAAGACCGGCGCATGTTGTCGTTACTATTGTTTAACAATAAATTTTTAACTTATTTATAATAAAAATTCCGGGATTTCCTTATTCATTTTTATAGGAAGTCGTTGGTGGGGTGGATTGAATTTACACATTGCCAGTTAAACACCCTATAAATTATTCTCGTCTTGTTTTAAAAAGGATTTCCTTTTTTTTTTTTTTTAATTATTATTATAAGCCAAAAGTTGTCTATACAAATATAATTAAAGAACTCAACACAGTAATACACTGGTTTTATTTGCTAAAAAGGCAGCTTAAAATTTAAAAAGTTAAAATGTCAACAATTGTTTCAATACCTTTTGGCCTATTTTATAAGACTGATTCAACTTTTCATCCATTCCGGTTTTCCTCTCAACGCCATTTACAAGTTCAGTATTTTTCTTTATTGTATTTCTGTAGCAGATTTGCCGAAAATAACTATATTGTCCATTCATAAGAGTAAAGTTCCATGACGTCATGAAATGGTATTAGACAAGAGAGGAGTGGCAACACCCAAAAAAGGAGATGAGAGTGAAGGACATGTTTTAGTTCGTTCGGGAAGAATACTTTTATTTGTGTTTAAATCTTTTGTGAAGTTCAGTAATGTGTTATTAAAATGTTTCGTCTTCACGTACGATATTTTAACTTCAAGGCCATGACTAAATTTAATTAAATTTAAGTTTTTGTTTCTCCATCATGCGAGAAAACACAGATCAAAGAATTTCCTTATTCGCGAGATCACGCAGTGACAAGGATCTTTTATTATAACGCACAGTATTTTTGCGAGGACGAAATTTCCATTATTCCATTATGATGGCCTAGAGAGGAAAGTTAATTTAGAATACAGTCATTAAGAACTATCTTCAAGTTAAATGTTCTATAAATTTCTATATAATTCAAACGAAAAAATAAAAGCTAAGTGAAGCACCTCTCAACATTTTCTCTTACTAATTACGTATCGTGGAAGCATTTGTTCTTAACCCCTTACCTGCAGGCGAAAGTTTACGAGATTCGTCAAAATCAATTTCAAGGTTATGTTATTGCATTGTCAAAGGTTGTCAGTACGATACAAAGGAACGTACTTCAGAAAAACGAATATATACGCCCGGGGCAGGTAAGGGGTTAAATGCAATTAATATATTTTTTAATGCGATAGTATTTTATACTTAATATATAATGCAATTATAAATAAATAAATATATATATATATATATGTATATAATTGCAACTTAATATATATTGTAATATTTTTGTGTTTAGATGCTCTTTCTTTAACACTTTCCAACAAGGTTGAAAAAAGTTAATGACTTCGGTTTATCCGTCTGTCTCTCCGCGTTCTAAATCCCTTAAATATTCATCGAATTTCTGGAAACTGATACATGTTATTTAAGTTTACTATGGGATGTTCCCTGTTGAAAACGGAGGTACCGCTACTGGTTTGTATTCAGGAACACCCGAAAGTATTCCAAAGCATTCCGTTCTGCGAGAGGGATTTCTATAAACCCTATTTTAATAACTTTGTACAAGCCTTAATGAAACTGAAATATGTTATTCATAGGCACAAAAGGATGTTTTCTATGGAATAGAGTACGCCTAACAATAAGATTTACAGGGTCACAAAAAATATTCAGTTACATTAAGAGATATCACAGGAGCATTATCATTTACAATAAGCATTTTTAAAACTTTTTATCAATTTTTAAGTGTGAATATGATTTGAATGAGTGTATCATGTATGACAAACTGTCCATCTGCCTGTCTGCCCGTCTTCAGCGTCCTTAAATATTTTCAGAATATTTTAAAAACGATATATAGTATTCAAGTTCATTGTGGAATGTTCCCTATTTAAAACAGTATAACTATGTCCTGTACAACTGGTTTGTGTACAGGGACACCCAAAAAAGGCCATTGAATTTTAGGATAAAATTTTTTTTATAAATCAAATTTAAATAACTTTCTACTGCAAAAATCATAAAGAAATTGACATTTATTGTTATTATGCTAAAATAATATGTTTTGTATAGAATGATTATGTTTAGCATTCAGATTGACAGGGCTACACTAAAATATTCAGATATATTAAGGGCTGCATTTATAATTGTGATAAGCCATTGCACTTTCCAAAAATGATTAAGAGTGATTGTCAATTCAATTAATCTATCTGTCTGCCTTTCTGTATTCTGTCTGTTGTGCGATAACGTAGGTAAAGAACATTCAAGGTTTTATGATATACCGAGTACATACAGTTGGAAAGTGTTAATGACTTTTCATTCTTGTTAAATCACATTTTTGCATATATTGTGTGTATATATATACATGTGTGTGAAAATTTATTAAAAAAAATACCAAAATCTGAACAGATGTTAAAGAAAAGCCTCCAGGTATTTCTGTATTTAACAGGGGTTAATGTGTAAATAAGAAAAACAAAAAAATGTTTTTGAAACAAAATTTTCTAGTCAAAAACTGATTGTCATTTAAAATAAAAATTGACGATAACATAATTAAAATGTGAAACTTTTTACTTTCTAGTTTGATTGAGGTGCATTTATTTTCATACAAATATCAAAAATAATTTCTTTGGAAAAATTTCAACTCTATTTTTAAATTAGTACAGAGATATGACATTTTTCAAAATTTTTAACAGCAAAACAGTTATGCGTCTATATATGCATATTCATCCTGAATTATATTAATAATTTCATGACATAACTTACAAATCTGAAAGTATCTTACATGTATTTAAGTTGTAGAAGGTCATCAAACGTTCCGATTTTCAATCCTTTGAGTGAATTTTTCTTCAAATTCCTGTTAAAATTTAAAGAAAAATTAGATAAGCCATTTCATTTACATCAACATACGAAAAATGCATATTTGAAATTAAAACTAACTTCAGTAAATAAATAAATTAATCTACGTCGTTAAAAAATGGTTTCTCAAAAATGAGCAAAATTGCCTCAAAATAGCTCCGAAACAATATATACTAAAATTTTAAAATCCCATGTACTCATTTTTGAGCATATTGACATGTTCAAAAATGGTGATATTGGGATTCTTAGTGGTCAACCCCATTTTTGAGTATGTCAATATACTCAAAAATGAGTACATGGGATTTTAAAATTTAAGTAGGGGAGAGTAGGGAGGGATGGGACAGTTTTGACAAAAATATTTCTTACAAATTTACTTTTACAACACTGTAAGTTTCGGAGAAACAAATTGAAACATTTTAACATTTATTAAAATATTAGTTTTATAAGCCAATTAACATAGTTATAAAAATGTCCTATCCTTTCCCTTATATGAGGGAGAGATGGGATATGTTTTTAAAATTAAAATAATTACATTAATATGCAGACATACTATGAAAAATGATCAAAACAGTGGGTCACTTATGTATGTAAGGTTAATTAATTACTAATAACATCTGTTTTATCCCTTTCCGACCCGAAACATTTTTACCTTAAAACATTACATTCTTCTGTTATTGCAAACGGAAAGAAAAATATGGACTATAACCGACATTTGTTGATTGAAAATTGCACGTTACGCTTTCTGCTAATTATATCGATCGTTCATTTCCTGATTTTATTACATACGACTATTCCAGGTGCTAAAATATAAGTGGATGTCTCACCCGATCGATCGTACGGCCTGGATCGGAAAGGGTTATCCAACATTATAATATAATGTACCATTTAAAAAAAAAATTCAAATGCTCAACCAGTTCATATTATTTTTTTCACTTCTAGCAGAGAAAGTACTGCTTTTTAGTTCAAATATTCAAAATTAAGTTTTTGTTATATTTACATGTTTTGTGGTTCCCTGAATATTAAGAAGGATTTTAGTGGCTAGACTGTGTGTGTTATCAGCTTATCTCAAGAACAAATATTACCAAGAAATCCGAAATGTAATTAGTGAATGTAATTTATTTTGTATATTTTACCATGTCTAGGAAAACTGCTCAGGAATGAAAAATAATTCCTCATACATATATGTAAATAAAGTATTTTTAAAAGTTTAAAGGGTAAGCAAAAGTCGTGTGAGTGCCACACCAATTATTTTCCATGATTTTGAATCTGTTTCGTGCATTTTTTCTTCCATCTGTTCATTAATTTGCCTCTTGATAGTCTCTGTTTAAGGAGTATCAGAATCCTCATTCTTCTTCCTTTTCTTACACGTCCCATCGCTCCCTGAGTTGCTCTGTTCCAATTTTTCAAAAAATAATTTATTATTAGACACATGCTACTTTTAGGCTTAATTTGGCTACTAATTCATAAAAGTTACATAATTAGGTACATAAAATATGAAAAGTAATTATGCTTACATCAGTGAGTGACACTGAAAACTTGCCTTGAAAATTAAGTAATTATTTACTTTTGGTGTTATAAAATAGTTTTTTTTTTTTTTTTTGTTACATAAACTCACAGAATTCTCCAACTAAAATGATACATAGCGACAAATATGGGGCTATAGTTACTTCACCTGGTGGAAGAGTCAGAAATTAAAAACAATGTCTATTTTAAGAATAATTTTAGGTGTCCCATCCCTCCGCAATCTCCCCTATATATTGTTTCGGAGCTATTTTGAGACAATTTTGCTCATTTTTGAGAAACCATTTTTAACAGTGTAGATTACCATATATACGGATAGCTACAGCTTGTCTATTTAATTTATAATTTTAAATTGATTTAAATTGCTTTTACACCATTCTTTATGGACATTTTCTCGTATAAGTTGTTGGGCAGTAACAGTGATATTTTGGGATTAATCAATTTCTGTTTCAGAAACAACTTACAATTTTTTTCCTTTCAGCTCTAAGTTGTCCTTGACAAAGATGTAGCTGTTTACTGGGCGACCTATTACAGCACTATTGATATAGTTATTTATATTTCATGTTTTAATTAAATGATAATTATTTGTTAAATGCATGATTAATAAATTTATGGCTAATGCCATTTTTTTCTGTCACTTGTTTCTCTTGTGAGAATTCATAGTTGTGTCCGAGATTTTATGTAGTTTTCTCTGAACTCGCGTAAATACGGCTAGAACGATTAAAAAAGCCCCCCCCCCCCACGCTGGACATTCCCCCCATAGGCCTAGGATCCTAGGCTTTATTTATCTACCTCTCTGCCTATTCTATATAACAACATTATATCAATAAATTTCAGAATTTGCCTTATTCATGATTATAATTAAACAGAATTATAGTATATACCATGCAGTGCTAAGAATTTTTTAATGGTTGCCTTTATAAAATTATGTTTTCGAAAAAGAATTATTTATATTATAAACAGTGAATCACACATATGCATGATTAAATTTTAAAATTCTGTTTCTGCCCATAAGTTCTCTTTATCTCTCTCTGTCCCCTAATTAATAAATGAATAAATAAAAATAAAAACAAATAAATCGTGTTGCTTTGCCTTAAAGATTTTCAAAAAGTTGTGAAAATTATTGTTTTTGGAAAAAAAAAGTAATTGAGCACTGACATAGTCTTATAATTATTCAATTAATGAAATTTTAGTAAAAATATTCTAATTAAATTTAAAATTAATTATTCTTTTGAAGAGCAAAGTAAAACATAACTCACAAAGATTCCAAATTTGGCATCGATGAGAAAGCACTGCGATCGATACTTCTAATGTCATTCCCATGGATATCACTGAAAGGAAAAAAGTTAAAAAAAGTTGTACATAAAAAAGCACTTATTTGAAGAATACATAATAACAACATTAGCGATAAAAATAGATTATCTTTTTTTAAATGTGTTTTATTATTATTATTATTATTATTATTATTATTATTTGAATTCGTATGGCATTATTGTTTTTCAGTTCAAAATATTTTACACTCTTACAAAAAAAAAAAAAAAAAAAAAGACGCACCAAGAAGCAGTAATGCAAACTGGACACAAACTGACATGCATACAGGTTTCGATGGAGAATGTAAAATTTTGAAGCTTGGCTGCTATCGAATGAGCATCTTCAGCGCATCTTAATTGCGCAATTGACAGAATGTTAAAAAGGAAAAATTTTGATTCCAGGTCATAAATTCTTCGAAAATTTTATTCCGTCTACTCAGATAGGCAGTAACTAATACCTCGCATACGGGTGCACAAACAATATGCACAGATGTCAGCATTTGAGAGAGATGTGTAGTTGGGTTCAAAGAAGCCGGTTGGTCCGGATATATGCCACTATTAGATGATATTGCCAGGAGTGGATGAACCATGGCCAAACACAGCGTCAGGGAGGAAGCGGTCGGCCAAGAGAGAGGACAGAATGTGATAATCGATCAATCGTCAAAGCGGAACTCAAAGCCCCAAATTCATCATTATCATCGATCCTAGGTGCAACTGGTACTTCAGTGACTTCAAAGACCATTAATAGGCGGCTCAGAGAAATAGGGTTGAGCTCATGCAGCCGCTTGTGCAGACTGCTATTAAACTTTGTATACCGACAAGCACGTTTGCAGTGATATCAGGATCGTTCGAAGTGGAATGTCACTGAATGGAATAGAATTGTCTTCAGTGATGAGTCCTACTCCGATTTGAGCCCCGATGGCCAGCGAAGACGCGTCTGGAGACGCCCCGAGAAAAGGGGGGGGATTCCAACATGACTGTCGCTAGCTATACGGCCCGACAACCAGGAGTGACGGTCTGGAATGTCAGTTCATTTCATAGCAGGACCCCTTTGGTTTTCATCCGTAGCATCTTTACAGCACAGCGGTACGTCGACGACATTCTACCCCCCATTGTGTTTCCCTTCATATCACGCAATTCTGATCATATATTTCAGCATGATAATGCCCGTCCGCGTACAGAGATAGTTTCTATTGCTTGTTTTCCGGCTTTTCTAACATTGTTTAGGCCAGAAAAGTCGTCAGATCTTTCCCACTGAGGACGTTTGAAGCATCATGAAAAGGGTCCTACAATCATCTGGGCATTTTGTCAATCTAACGCACCAATCGGACAGAATTTGGCATGATATCTCGCAGGAGCACATCTGCCAACTCTATCAATTATGCCAATCCGAATAACTGCTGCTTACATAAGGGTCAGAAATGGACCAATGCGTTATTGACCTGTTTACTTTATGAGGCCCTTTCGCTTGATTAAATCATCCAAATTTTCTGAAACTGTAATCATTTGTTTTTCTAGACATGTATAATCTACCAATTTTCATCCAATTTGGATAACTTCTTCTTGGTGCGTCTTTTTTTTTTTTTTTCCTTTTTTGTAGAGTATTTGTACTGGAAGGTTTTGAGTTCAAAATCTTACTTATTCATTAACGACTGTGTGTAAATCTGGAACTTTAATCAGGTTTTATATCTACAGAGTTTGATACACGGCTGGCGATCTAAAATGCAACACTAAGAAGAAATGCAAATATCAAAATGGACACACACATTAGAGTAGGAAAAACAACTGATTAAAAAAAAAAAAATGGAGTGATATATCCTGAGAAATCAGTACATGAAGCAGCGACCTCCTGGTAGCAATAACTGTACTTATTTACCCAGTCATCGAATTGAACAGTGATTGGGGATGACGTATTCGGGTACCGCACTTTATGAAGCTTCAACGAGTGGTGGCGTGCCACTCTCTTTTCAACGATTATGCAGTCATTTTCATGGGTGCGATATCAGGATAACGCGCTGGCCAGAGCAACAGTCGAACACATTCTATATCAAGGAAGGCCCAGACACTACGGTCAGCTTGCGGTCCTGCCTTGTCCTACTTAAATGTTGCGCTACAGAGGCCTCGAATACAGAGCAGAGCAACGAGCCCTAACTCATCAGCAATTTATTGTTTGCTATTCAGAGTACCGGAAATACGAAAAAGCGGTGATCGAGACGTGTATTCAATGGAACCCCATACCACCCCTCCAGGTGATGGGCCAGTATGATGATGTCGAATGCCAGTTGACAATGTACATTATTCACAGTGCCGTTAAATACTGATGAGGCAATTTTGATGCTGTAAACAGGATTGTGATTTGTCAGGAAGACGACGTCACTCCTTTCCTGCATCTAGGTTCGTCTCTGATCGCACATTAAAAATGCCCATGTCAGTGACGCAGCTTTTAGGGTAACCAAAGTTTTGATAGCAGCATACTAAGTCACCACCTGAAGTGATGGTATGGAGTACCATTAGATACACGCAGCGATCACCTCTTGTTCTAATTCCCGCACTTTAAATTACATTTCTGACGAGTTAAGGCCCGCCGCTCGACCCTATTTTCGAGGCCTCCATAGAGCAACATTTAAGCAGAACAATTCACGACTACAAGTTGTCCGTAGTATTCGGACCTTTGATTCAGAATGTATTCGTTGCTGTGGCCAGCGCGTTCTCCTGATCTCGCACCAATGAAAATAAATGTATATTCGTTGAAAAGCGAGTGGCATGCCACCATTCACCAGTAACTGATCGTTATTTGATTGAATGCCTAGGCAAGTGAGTGCTGTTATTGCTCACAGAGGTCACTGTTTCACGTACTATTTTCTCAGGATATATTACTCCAAATGTCCTTAAAATTTAATCAGCTGTTCGTAAGAACAACTACTATAATGTATGTGCCCAATAAATATCATTCTGATATTTGCATTCTTTCTTGGTATTGCATTTTGGATGGCCAGCAGTGTAGATACAGCATAGACATCCCAGTTCTACAATGCACCAGTGTTGGCAGCCGTAAGATTTGTCCCTACGTATAGAGGCTTTTAGCCGTCTTTTTTTTTCAGGATGTAGGGACGGATTTCTAATTTGTAGGGGGTTTTTAGAGGTAATTTTGTGAGATTGTTAATGAGATTGTACATGGATTAGGTTGATTTTTTCGCTTTTTCCACGATTTTTCACTAAAGAACAATGTAAGAATGTAAAGTCAATGTAAGAACATGGCAAAATTCGAGTCGGTAACGTTACAGTATATAATTTTGTAGTATAAATGAGGAATATGAAGGAATAAATACGTTTTTAGAAAAATCATTTTTTAAAGATAGCCACAATCTTACAAATAATCTAAAAAACAATATAATCGATAAAGATTTTTGTGTTAATATTTAAAAACATTTATTTTAATTTATGGAAAATAAATATACGAGCGAATAGGATTAAGCTACATTATTTAAGGAAAATAACTCCTACATAGGGGCCATTTAACAATTTTACACTGTCTGAAGTTACCGAAACTGCACTCTACTATTTTGTTTATTATTCTTTGGTTCTTTCTACATAGTAATCTTTATTTTGGTCAATGTATGCACAGCAAACTATTCGATTAATATTTATTTAACTGTCAGTGATGTCCAAAAGAAAATAATCTTTTCTGTGGCTAGATTTTATTTATTCCCTAGAATTAACAACAAATTTAAATTATTCTAATCATAATAAATAAATAAACGCTTTAATATCCCGGTTGTCTGACGCATATTATGAAAATATGCTAACATATGTAATTCAATTTGCTCGATAGAAGAAAGTATTGGATTCGAAAATGTTTTGTACTTCCGATTTTGATAAATTTACCTGTTTAGAGAGTTCCTAAACAAGATCTGTGACTTTTTACACAAATGCGTGTGTGGGACAAAACTTTTGCAACTCTTAACTCGAGAACTAATGCACAGAACTTCTTAAAAAGTAATATTTAGTTGCACCTTGACATAAAGTGGCGTCTATAATCTTTTAGTATCTATCGCTGAATAGAGGACGCTATTAACCAACTTTTATCATAATTTATAATAGGGCAGCATAGGACGACATTTCGCACACAATGAGTTTTATTTTGACTCAATTTTGTAACCCATTCTTTTAACGAATCTCTTGCTTGATGTGTGAGTTTTACTTCTCGTTTATAATCAAAATCCTGTATGTTAAGGAACGCATCTTACAAGTTTCATTTTAAAACATGTAAATTGTATTTCATTGGTTCATTAAATGAACGCGCTTTAGTTCTGTGAAATGAATTCTTGATAAATATCTTCAGAAAATGGTAATTTAATATATACAAAGAATATTAAAATAAATAAATAAAAATAAAGGTACTTTGCGTTAGTGGTACACTAAGCAGCTTTTGTAAAAACAATAGCCTGTTTTTAATAAATTTATCTTTATCTTATTTCATTTCGAATATCCTACTAAAATTTACATTCATTTGAAACAAATTCCCGGGGCGTTTCTCTCCATTGAAATAACTATTCTTTATGAGATCATTCACTTTACATTTAAGACGTAAAAATAAAAAAAAATAGCAAATGAATTTGTATTTTATGGCTAAATTTTAATAACTTGGATTTTTGATTTTGCTGATTATTATAAAATATTACTTTAGAAAAGTATGATTGCGAATTTAATCGAGTTTCATTTATGATTAAATCACATGGAACGGCAAGTTATTCAATTACTTGTTTTCTAAACAATTAGTTATAGAATAAGCTTTTTCATTTCAACAACATTTTTTTATTGAAAACGCTATTTAACGAGACTTTTATTGTTTTCTATTACTTAATAAATTATGTTTTGAAATAAAAGGTCCATTAAAATAAAAAATATAAGCTTAGTGTCGTTGAAGTCATGAAAAGTTAATTAAAATAATGACAGACAACTAATGTCTTCTTAAGTATTAGTTGACATTTAAATAAGAACTATTAGATTAAAGAAACTGTCTTTATAGAAGAAAATATTTCAAAATCTTTCAGCAAATTATTTGTAGAATTTTTCGAAATATTTGAAATTCAACACCAGACACAAATACTTCCCGAACATTAAATAGGTAGTTTGATGTAGACTTTAACTTGAAAATACAGCAGACTGTTAGAAGAAAAAACTTTTATGTGTGCAGAATTTTTATGTTAGAGAATCATCCGTTAAAAGTATTCAAACAAACAAATTAAAAAATGCCACAGTAATCGAGGTCATGTCAAAATTTTCAGAAATTAAATAGAAAATAATAATGAAATGAAATATATCACAACTATTTGAGATTTTGGTGAGTCAATAAAATTCATGTCAGATGTAAATTTTTATCACGTCAGTTTTTAATATTTTTATACCAGCATATTGTTCGAAAATTAAAGGAAATATATATTTTAATTTTAGCTATATTATTATTATATTACATTGAGCTAACATTTTAAAATTTATTATTTGCAATGAGAGCAAAGTAACAAAGAGGGGGGATATAAAAATTCTCACTTCAACTTGATTAATCTATGAAGTTGAAAGTTGAATAATGTTATTTAGAGCGAAAAAAAAAAAAAATCCTGGGACAATAATATTTTAACATAGAATTGTTAGTGCATAAAAAAAAAGAAAATAATAATAATAAATTCTAAGTAATTAGAAATACTTACAGTTTTAAAAGGAACGTAAGATTCCCAAAGGCATCTGGTCCTATATACCTTAATTTATTCATAGATATCGCCCTAAAAACAGAAATAACAAACACATGTCATGAGATAGAAATAAAATTATTTTACGAATATTTTTCTATTCACAAATGTATTTTTTTAACAGTAATGTTTTGAAAAGTATGAGACTACAAAATTTGATTACATAATTACTCATTACCTAATGTATATTTTTCAGTTCTGTTTTCACACTTAGAAAATTCATAAGCGTTCAATGAGTACTTGTTTTCCAAAAATTGATTTTTTAAAATTTTAGTATTTCATTTTGCGACTAGAAAATGAGAAAAATGCATTTTGTGAAAAATCGCATTTTTGAACTCAAAATTAAAATGTAAAAATAAAAATAAAATGAATTTTTCAAAAATGAGTACTCATTTAACGGTTATGAATTTTCTGACTGATAAAACAGAATTAAAAAATATACATTAGGTAATGTGTAATTGTCGCAACAAATGTTCCCATAGAATAACATATTGGCCACGGCTGTCCGCGGGATTAGGTATTGTCTCCTCTTAAAACGCATTTTACTTTAGTAAGCAAATATCTATGTAAGAGAACTTGTTGTATTTTCCTGCCTATAAACAGCAGGTCAGGTTGGATATCAGAAATTTAAATTAATACAAAAAGCTATATTTCTACGGGGCATTTCTTATTAAAAATATGACTTTGTTTATTAATTAAAATTTCTGGTGTTGAACTGTACATTCGAAATACAGATTACAGTACACGCATGGTACACGGCCTGAACTAGTGCGAAATTCAACATTTCTAAGGTCAGCGTCCTTCTTAAAGGGCAAAGTAAATGTTTCAAAATTATTATTTCACTATTTTCATGAGTATTGAGATTGTGAAGCCCTGCATTTTGACATAATTTATTTTGAAATGTTGTTTTTGGAAAAAGTTTTTCGCTAATTAAATGAAATTGGATTATTTTTTTTACGTTTCAAAAGATATTTCATATAAAATAGAATTAGTCAATACGTACTATCGATGGCCTATATTTTCATATTTTTTTTATTTGCCTTGTTTCATTTGTTATTGGTACAGATAAATAGTTAAGGGGAAAACAGTAAACTATTCCTTAGTTTATGATAAATAAATATTGCTGTTTTGAAATTTATTAGAAACCATAAAAGATAATTCTTAATTATTATACCGCATTCATAGCATCTCTCTTCTTTAAAAAAAATTAGAAGGGAAAAATAAACTTGCATCATAGACTAGTATGTTGTGGTCACCACAAGACTTTCTTCTATATTTTCCTATACAAATTCACTCAAAAACAATATATATTAAAAAAAAAAAAAACTATTTTTTTTTTTTCAATTTTTTTAGGAGGGGGGTGGAGGATGCCCCCACATGCACAAGATTTTTTTCCAAATTAACTGCTACTATTATCAATAATTCATATTAATTTTACAGTCACAGGTTAAGAATAATTCTCATTATGAACATTTATACGAAATTTTGTCCTATACTGCCAAGTTAAAAATTTAGAAAAAATACGAGCGATTCATCCCCAAATCTAATCAGCACCAGTTTATGTCAGAGGCCAACTAAATACCAAATTTGGTTAAATTTCGTTTAAAAAAAAAATAGATAACTTTGTTTTAAATTATCACAGGTTTATAGTTCAACCATTCATTTTAAAGGTATTGACGAGACCTTTCGAAAGATACCCATCTGGAAAATGTACTCCCCTCCAGGGGAGACTTTGCCCCCAGGGGGGGGGGGGTGGCGAGGCTCCTACACATACAAAAAAATTTTCCCAGTTGACTACCTCTATTATAAATAATTCTTCTAAATTTCATAATGATTACTAAAATATAATTCTCTTTATGCACATTTATACAAAATTTTGTTCTATGTCACCCTGTTAAACATTTAGAAAAAGTGGGATGGCAACGCAACCTGCAAGACAATTTTTACGAAAAGTTGATAGGCACTCATTTTGGTCAAGGTGCAACTACATACCAATTTGTATGAAATTCTATGCAGTAGTTCCTGAGATACAGTTGCCACAAAATTTTGTCACACACACACACACAGATAGACAGACTGACAGACAGACATTTTCTAGAAATGGCCGAATCGTGTTCTATAGTTCTCAAAACGTGTAAATCCATCAAAAACCCGAGGTCGAAAATTTTTACGAATCCAATACTTTCTTATATTACATATAGAAGAAAGTAAAAAAAAAAAAAAAAAAAAAAAAAAAAAAAAAAAAAAGGAATAAATAAATAAATAAATAAACGATAAATATAACAAAAAACTCGCTCATATAAAATACATCAAAATGAATAAAAAAAGTTTAATGTTTAAAAAGAAACCCATGAAGGGAAAATACCCTAAACAATCGTAAAAATGTTCCGTTTATTACCATGAATTGAACAGTAATAGAAAAAAAACTTGAGATTTTGAAGGAAAAAAAAAAAACGATAATTTACCTAGAAATGTTGCTTTAAATTGAAAATTTTAACGTTAATAGCACAAGAGTACTATTAACGGAAAGTGACGCAAAAAAAAAAAAAAGAAAGAGAGAAAAAAGAAAATGTATTAGAAGTCAATAAAAAATCTGGTTTTACTCTACTGCTAAAACTTCAAAAGGTTTTCAACCATTTCTAATTCATTTGCAACATAATTTTGCGAACTATGTAGCATTTTTATGTAATATTTTTAAAACGTAAAATATTTTTTAAATGCAAATAAATGCCTCAAAAAAAAAAAAAAATAATAATAATAATAATAATAATAATAAAATAAATAAATAAATAAATAAAATTAAATAAAAAATAAATAAAATAAAATAAATAAAATATTAAATAAACAAATAAATAAAATACTTAAAAGTGCGTGTATGAAAATCAATAAATAATTATTCGAAAAAGAAAGACAGGAAAAAAAAAAGTATTTCTAAATTAAGAACGTTGATACGATTAAGTTTCTTTCTGGAAAAAAAAAAAAAAAAAAAAAAAAAAAATCTTCAGAATTAGAATTAGGGCTTGAGACATTTTTAAACTTAAAATTCCTCTTTGAAATGTAATAAGTATTACTTACAAACTTTTTAAGCTCTCTAGGCCGTAAAACACACCAGCATTGATAACTGTCAACTCATTTCTTGATAGGGATCTGAAAAAATGCAAAGGAAATAAATTTTAAAATATTGGACACAAAAGGAGGATACAAATATGCTATCCTATCATCGGTATTATGAAGAAAAATTCCAATAGCTTATGAAACGGAAACAACCACACAAATAATAAATAAATAAATGAATGATACTTTTCTCGTCCTATTCCTACAAAAATAGTCCGATAATCAGTGCATTAGAGATAAATTAAAAATAACTTTTAGTAGATTTACGAAAAAGAAACATACATTATCATTGCTCTATATTTCTTATCATTTCCTTTGTCTTTTAGAATACGTATATTTAGATAAGTATATAAAGTATCGGAACGTAGCACTATGTGGTTCTCACTGAAATGCACAGGCTGGGACGAGCCAGCATTGTCAGGCGCCTGTGTGCAGAGTTTCGGTTGGCACTCTATATTACCCCCCCCTCTTTTTTTTTATGTTTTAAAAATAGTTACGATTCAGCAAATCAGCTGAATCTCGAACCTTAAGTTTATTGAATAGCCAGGTGAAAAAGAAATGTATCCAATAAAATGAAATTTTAAAAGAAACAAAAAGGAAAGGGAAAAATCTTCTACGGGAAGTCTGAAAAACACGCGGTACAATTATGGAAGAAAATAGAGGAAGCCAAAATAGGCAGATCTAATGTTAATTTGGGAATATAAATGCCGCATTGAGGCATTAGATGGCACAGATGAGAGCTGTAATTGTAAACGTTTCAATTTGTTTGGATTTAATTTTTAAGTAATGTTAAATAAATATTTGAAACGTAAAAAATTTTCTTAATAAATTAAACTTCCTCTCGCTTCAGTACAAATTTTGCGAGTATTACACATATCATATTGATCCAAAATATCCGTCTGTCTTAACAAAATGTCGACTTTCGTGCGCGAGAAAAGTAATTCGTAAAGAAACAGACAGTTTCTTGTCGCTAGTGCACTTTATTCAAGGATTATTCTCGAAACAACCCAGTAAAACATCGTAATCATGCCACAAAATTTCATTAAACAGCGTTCAATACACTGTAAATCAGGAACTTCACTGGTTTAGGTGTAAGTATAAACCGTTTAAACTCAATTCTCTCAGAGACGACTGTTCAGAACAGACGTCTGAACTCTTTGGTAGTGTTTCTTCTCTTTTTATAATCTCTGTCGGGATTTGGCAAACTTTCTCGAGGTTATTCTGCGCCAGAAACCAATTGATGTATATTCAGAAAATTCCAGAACTCGGCAGCTATTGAAGATAGAGCTTCTAAACTTTGGAATTACTAAATTGTTACTTCTCGCCAAGTTTGGTCCCCATGCCATCAAGTCTGTCTCCAAGGCTGACTATCACCTTCCCACCCAGGGTCGCAGCGTTCCTATAGAGTTTATATCGTTTTATTATACTTTCATCACAATTTTTAGAAAGAAAATTTTCTCGAAAATTTTTGTGCTATTATAGCATAAAAACAATTAAGAATTTTTTTTTTTTTTTTTTTTGAAAGTTACAGTGACAATACAATAAAACGATCACATAAAAACGTAGAATGTAGGAACGTAAAAATGTAGGCCCCTGATTCTACCGCCACCCCCGTTAAAATTGAATGAACTGTCTCTTATTTGCACTTCAGCTGTAAATCTGCTTTTACTGCAACAACACCTTTGAGTTAGGAAAGTGGTTTAACTCTTTGCAATACTGACAAAATTTTAAAGTTAGTCGTACTATTGCAGCCTATTTGCCCATATAAATGAGTTTAACATTTTGTACTTGTATAGGTAAATAAAATTTATAAGTTTATAAAATTAGAACGCAAAATAAGAAAAAAAATCTTGTAGTAAGCTCTATTTTTCTCACTTTCATTGTTGAAAATTCTTGAATAATCTTAAAAATCAAGTCAATAGTATATGACTATTGATATAATGACAAGATTTGCCTCTTGTTTCATTATGGAAAGTTTTTTTTTTTTTTTAATACATTTATATAAGGAATAAATAATAAATTTACAAGTAAATAAAACAAGTAAGAAAAAATAACTATTACTTGGCAAATACGGATTAAAAAAAAAAAAAAAAAATGCTTAACAGGAAAGTGTAAAGAAATCTAGTGTAAGGAATTTTACCCATTTTCATTAGCTAAAGATTTTATGCAATTTGTATGTAAAATTGACTAAAATTATTCGTGTTTTTCCATATAGTAAATTATATATATGGTATAATTTAGAGAAATTTATTTTATTTGCTTGAGTTTTTGTAAATTCTGGAATAATACATGTCTGTTTGACCCAAAATATCTTATACTATTGATATAATTGCAAGATTTAAAATTACGTCTGGTGTCATTGAGGAGCATAATTTTTTTTATTTTTATTTTTATTTTTATTTTTATTTTTTTAATTATTACTATTTTAAGTTTAAAAAGAGATTGTTCCTCTAATGTTACTGTTGGCTATGACAAAATAATCTCCAAAACAATTAAAAAGTTTGGACATATACTACTAAGTCGATAAAATAAAAATTCTGAATTGTCTGATTAGATGTGAATTTATCTTTAAAGATTAATGGTTGACAATAAAAATTTTCCTTACATAAATGGTCTCTGTCAGTGTCTATTTGATTCTTGAGAGTTAATTTTTTTGTAACTTTTATAATAAAAGAATATATATATTTTTAATTATTATTTATTTTATAATGTGTTAAGTAGTATGTTGTGGCTATTACAAAACTCTTTTCTGTACTTTCCTATAGAAATTCACGCAGTACAAATTGCTTATTAAAATTATTTTCCACGATGAATGTAGGCAGTTTTCATCTCAGTTAAGTTAAAAAAAAAAAAAAAAAAAAAAAAAAAAAAAAAAAACATTTGAAAAAAGTAAATTTTGTGCCTTAAAGGTATCTTAAAAAAAAAAAAAAAAAAAAAAAAAAAAAATCGTTTTTTTTTTTTTTTTTTTTTTTTTTAAATACTCTAACTGAAACTTTACACTTCTTGGGGAGGATTCGTGATACTTCCATTCCAGAGAGAGTAATGTTCTACATTGAAAAAAAAAAAAAAAAAATAGATTACTATTGCAATTATCAATAAACCTTTTAAATTTTAAAATGATTTGTCAAAAATAATTCTTGTTGTTCACATTTATAAGAAATTTTGTCCTAACTGCCCTATTGAAAATTATGGCGAAAGAGGATGACAATTGCTTTTGGACGATTTTCACCAAGAGCTGACAGACACTCACTTACGTCTATACATAAATTTGTATGAAATTCTGTGCATTAGTTCTTGCGCTAGAGCTGCAACATTTTTTCTCACGTGCACACACTTAGACATTTTCTAAAACTCAGGAAATTATGTTCCGGAGCTCTGAAAATGTGTAAATTCGTCAAAAACCCGAAGTCGGAAATATTTAGGAATCCAAAGCTTTATTCTATTGAATGTAGAAGAAAGTAAAAGATGCAATAACATACTATTAAAAACAGTGAAAACGGACTCAGGGGACCTCGAAACGTATAGAAACATCAAAATCTCCAATTCGGATTTTCGACATGATTACAATACTTTCCTCACTATAGTGTTCGGAAAGTAAAAAATAGTGCAGTTAAATTTTTTCCTTGAAATTTACTGTATTCTGCCTAACAAGGAAGGACTTCATAGGCGCATACGCAAAAAAATGTGAAAAAATTACAGAATACTCTCCTAACGAGGTTATGTATGTCTGTAAAAAAAAAAAAAAAAAAAAAATTAATTTTCCAAATTGTAAAATTCGTTTTAAACGTTAACTAAAGGTAAAAAAACAAAATAATATTTGCAACTTTCAAAATACAGAAGATATTTTAATTACCAAATAAAAAACAAAAGATACTTAGCGGATATAAAAGGTACTTGAAAGTGGCTCGCCAAATCGCAATCAGTTTTTGTCTTTTGGCGCTAAAATTTTTTTACAGACCATCTATTAGGATTCCGCCGATAAATTTCACTGATCTTGTATTACCTGTGTCAGTAGTATCTCTGTAATTTTTTTTTCACACTATTTTGATAATGCGCTTTAAGGAGATTTTCCTTGTAAGTACTACGTATGTTAACCCTTTAATGTGCAATACATATTTTCTTCTAAAAATTGCAAATTTATATCAAAAATGGCTATTAAACAACTAGCTGAGTAAAAATATGCAAAAAAAGAAGAAAAAAAAATGCTTTTTCAATTTTCGAGACATTTTTGGTTTGAAATATTTATAAGTTCAGCACGTCAAATTAAAATAATTCAGTTAACAAACAAACAACTGTCTTAATAAAGACTATTAATTGAAAAAAAAAAAAAAAAAAAAAAAACTCGAAACAGTTGTTTCAGGTCAAAATACTAGCACGGCGGTCTCAGGTGAGAACGACAGGCCCGAATGCACCATCAAAATAAAGCTACGTACTAAGAAATTTCAAGTGACTTCCACCTACGGCTTCCTCTGAAACATCATTTGTTCAATTTCGGAGCAGTGCTGCTATCTACCGACACAGAGGAAGGAGATAAATTAAAATCAAAGAAAAAATATTGAAAAACATTTTAAATGTTTGGTTTCAGTGGTAAACAATGAACGTTAAAGGATTAAAATCGCCTGAGCGAAAAAGTTTTCTATCTGAAGGAAAATATCACTTCAGACATTGAAGGATTTCTCAAACACTTATTTAAACAAATAATAATAATAATAATAATAATAATAATAAAGGCAGAAAAAGTCCATATCACATTGCGTCAACTAACTCCGTGTGCAAAGTTAATTGGCCTAGTTATAAGCTCTTGGAAAAAGTGCTTTGAGGTCATTTAAAAAAGTATTTAATGGATGCGTCTTACATGATTTTGAAGCCAAAGAGCCTTGTCTAAATATTGCACAAAAAGGAGAAAGTTTAAAACCTAAAACCTATGGCATCAAGCCCCGGTCACATAGCCAGTAAAAATAACTAAGTCATACACTCATGGAAATCTGCGGGGTTCTGCAATGGTAATACCGCTCGACATGAAAATTGTCCCCAACACCATTTTCGCAAATTCTTATGTAGAATGACCTCCTGATTCCGAATAGGACGTCCATTTTGCCGTTTTTTTAGGGACGGCCCCCTATTTTTAGCCCTTTTCGGTCATTTTATGGCTATCAATTTGATTTTTAGGTGGGGAGAGGATTATTTTAACTGTTAAATATCTTCTGAGGGACTACAGAGTTGGAAAATTCTAAAACAGGAACATTTGCGGCAAGGGGAAATTTAGGGGGGATTGGCGACTGAAATTATATATTACATTATTAAATTATTCTTATATATTTTTATAAATGTTATTTATTAAACATTATATATTTTTATTTTTAGGTGTTAACTTGATTCTTTTTCATTCTCCAAATTAAATTCATTGTCATAAAATGACCGAACAGTGATAAAAATTGAGAAAGGGGTGGTGTCCGGCGAAAACGGTGGGTGACTGGGCAAAATGGGCGTCGTATTCGGATTCAGGAGGTCATTTTACATAAGAATCAGCAAGAATAGTATCAGAACTCTTTTTTTTTTTTTCGCAGCGCAATGTAATCTATAACATGCCTACTAATTTTATCTTATTCGAATGCAGAACATCGATGCTAGCGAATTCAAATAATTTGATAAAAAAAATTTTCTTTGTTTTCATGAAATCAAATAATCTATATTAATAAAATCAGACATTTGTCTGTAAATTTGTCGGAATCGAAAAATTTTGCGATATCTTCACGTTTCACACCCCATGAAAGCCGAAAATGACTTCAGAAAATTTTGCCTGTGTGTGTGTGTGCGCGCGCGCGTGTGTGTCATCGTGTCCGAATGTCGCTTTTTTTGTCCGGGCATCACTCGAGAACGGCTGGGCGGAATTCAACGGCGCTTGGCAGGAATTTAGGTCTTCACCCAACTTAAAATTATATCTATCAACTTTTCAGAAATTCCTCCCCCCGTTCTCCCCCTAGGGGGTAAAAGACTAAAACACGTTTGTCCGGGCATCACTCGAGAACGGCTGGACGGAATTCAACGGCGCTTGGCAGGGATTTAGGTATTCACCCAACTTAAAATTATATCCATCAACTTTTCAGAAATTCCTCCCCCCGTTCTCCCCCTAGGGGGTAAAAGACTAAAACACGTTTGTCCGGGCATCACTCGAGAACGGCTGGACGGAATTCAACGGCGCTTGGCAGAAACTTAGGTCTTCACCCAACTTAAAATTATATCTATAGAAATTTTCAAAATTCTGATTAGTGTTTAAATTGTGGGTAAAAAAACGCCTGCGCATGCGCCATAAATATTTCTTCACTAAAACGCTTTGAATGGAAAAATAAAATGCAAAAATAAATTTTTAAGATAAAGACTTTTTTTATTCGCGTGATTCGCACTACAAATTATGAAAAGATTGAAATGAAGTTTTGCCATCTGAGTTTCATACTTTAGTTAATTTTAAAACATCTAATTGTCGTATCGAAAAACTGTTTACACCCCAGGATTCAGAAAAATCACCTCTTTCATTTGGTACTGAATTTGTAACGATAGGTCTGATACTTCTAATTTATTTTTCCCTTTATCCGCTTTTCCGTTGCTACTTAAATTTCATACTTTAGTTATTTTTTAAAAATCTAATTGTCGCATCGAAAAACTGTTTGCACCCCTGGATTCAGAAAAATCACCCCTTTTATTTGGTATCAAATTTATAAATATAGGTCTGATATTTCTAATTTATTTTACCCTTTTTCCGTTTTCGACGCGGATTCGGTAAAAGATTTTATATTTATATATAGGCATTTAAATATATTTTTATTTTCCAGAAATAAAATGAAATATTTTTAATTTCACGCGAATAATAATAAAAATTAGAGAGAAAAATACCTACAAAAGTTGGTGATTTTTTTTTTTTTTTTTTTTTTTTTTAATGAGGAATTTGCACGTGGATAAATATTTTCATAGAGATATTTGGCATTAGTTTAATATTTTTATTTAATTAAGCAGTGCTTTTCTTTCCTGCAGTAAAACAAAATTTTTTGTTGTTATTATGTACCTTATGAAGTTTTTTTTTATGTTCTCCCTTAATTGTAAATGATTATAATTTGGATTTTATTAAGATTTTTTATTTTTATTTTGTAAATATCAGAAAAGAGTTTTTATTTTATTTTATTTTATTTTATTTTATTTATTTATTTAGTGTATGGAACAGCTTTAGTATTGGATCCCTTTGGCAAAATTTGAAATTCGGAACCGAAGTAGCTCGGACGTTTCTCGCCAAGATCTTTGATTGCACAATTGAGATAGCCAATTCAGTTCATCGCAAAAATGGCTTAAAATATTTAAAGTCACCAAAGGGTTCCCATACTAAAGCTGTGCGTTTTGTACTTATTTATTTATATTTTCTATTAAAGACTTCTGTGGTCACGAAATTCGGTGCGTAAATTGTTTGTTTGCATCCGCCACTTATTGTAACTGGATTTCACGAAATTCGAAATCCCCCCCCCCCATTCTCGGAGTCGGAGGGCAATAAACGGTATAACTTCAGTATAACCCCACAGCTGAATTTGGCGATTTTTCTTTGGCGTCGTTTTGAAGGATAACGATGTCGTTCTGGACTGTTTGCGATATAATATGGCAGCCTAATATGTTGCTTATTTTGGATTTATGATTTAGATTATGATTTTATCATTTATCATATATGATTTATGATTTTTAGATTTATGATTTAGCCATAATCGCCAACAAAAAAAATCGCCAAATATCGTTGTGGGTTTATACTGAAGTCGTTCCCAATAAACATGTGTAAAAACATGTTTTTCCGTTTGAATTCGCTTTGAATTATCTTAGAATGGCGAATTTTGGTGTGCGGATATTGATTAAGTGTACGCATTATGTACATTATTGGGATTTTGCAAAACTTCGAACTCACCCGCTGAGGAAGGGGAAGTAAGAAGTGGGTAAGTTGTGCCGAAGACAGTGGAGACCTAGACTCCTCACTTTGCGAGCGAGAAAACCTCTACCAATCACAGCGAGAACTTAGGTTATTAATAAAGATATGGGATTTTGACAACTCATTTAAGTTTAATGTCCAGCGAAGCGGGCAAAGCCTGCTAGTAATGATAATAAAACTATCAAATCCCATAACTTAAGAAAAATTATGCAAATCGTGTGACGGTGACCTATAATATATGTAACATTTTTTAGTTCAATCAGATAGGTCGCACTTTAAATGATTTCAGTCCGTAGATTTTTTTTTGGGGTGTGTGTATGTGTACCTGTAAAAAAATAATTCGTACACTCATGAAAATTAACACAGTTCGTGCTACGATGATCTACAACATACCTATGAACTTTCAGCTCAGTGGAATAAGGGGTTTAGACGCTATCGAACTTAAATAATTTGAATCCATCGGCCATAATGCTAAAAATATTTTTTGTGTGTCTCTGTAAAATAGGTATAATTCGTACACTCGTAAAAATGAGTGTATGCATAAAAATGAGTGTAACGCATTGCGTGCGGCGGTCACTGTAACATATTAAATTTTAGTTCATTAGGACAAAGTGTTAAGACGTTATCGTGTTCACTCACACATATAAACAATATTTATACTAAAACCAATGTAACATTTAAAATGAGATAAAAAATACAAAAATTTAAAAATACATTTTAATTAAAAACATTAAAACACAAGACAGACGATTCGGCTAGAACACTAGCCCTTCTCAGTGTCAAACATACAAGCACAAACAACACTTACAAAATTTCATAAAACATCATAGCAAGATTATATATTCAGGAGGAATAGCTTTAGCCTCGTTCAAGGCAGAATGTTGCCTTTTGGTAGAAGCAACCTCTAGAAAAATACGGGATTCATAGGTATTTACATTAGAAGCTAAAATTTTAAAGTTTTCAAAATCCGGAATAGGATCACTATTATCTTTTCTCAATAGCGATCATATTCCGGATTTTGAAAACTTTAAAATTTTAGTTGTTTGTGCTTGTATGTTTGACACTGAGAAGGGCTAGTGTTCTAGCCGAAACGTGTGTCTTGTGTTTTAATGTTTTTAATTAAAATGTACTTTTAAATTTTTAAATGTTTGTATTTTTTATCTCATTTTAAATGTTACATTGGTTTTAATATATTAATGATACGTATAAATTATGTTTAATTTTATTAAATTTATGCACAATATAAAATCTCATATAGTCGCATTGTTTCACAATTACAATTACGTTCAGAAAATTAAAACTGAATTTCCTTTTTTTTTTTTTTTTTTTTTTTTTTTTCCCGAAGCCACAGGAAATTTAGTTTTATTTGTAAGGAAAAAAAAAAAATGTAAAAAATATAAATAAACAAATAAATAAAGATCTTGAAATGTATCTTCAAAATAAATGTAAAACATTATAGTTAATAAGTATACATTTTTAAAGCTTTACAAAAACTTCACATTTTAAAAACGCATAATGTAACTCAATTAAAAGCAAATTGCGTATCCTGCTCTATTAGAGCAAAAAGCGTGAAAGAGTTCGGGAATAGAAAACTGAGCTAATTAGAATTAATTAAAATTTTCCTTAAATTTAATTTTAACTAAAAATAGAAATAAAATATTTAAGGTACTAATTAAGCATTTATCATTAACCCCCATCTTCTCAAAAAAAAAAAAAAAAAAAAAATTAAGGTTTGAGATGTGAATTGCATATTTATCATAAAATAATAATAATATAAAAAATAAAGCCACCAAATTAAATTTTGAGAAAAAAAGCGATGCATTCTACTTTCTGTTTAATGGAGCATGAATTAGTTTTTCTTTTCCGGTTATAGAATTGTAAGGAAAGTATTGCGATCATGACAAAAATGTGGTTTTGAGATTTTGGTGTATACGTTTTTGCTATTTTCACAGTGTTTTTAAGAATTACTTTTTTCACGGAAAAATGTTGATAACTTTCCTAACAATATCATTACGGGCTCTATCATTAACTTCTTTTAAAACCTCTATGATGGTAGGTCCTATATAATGGCCAAAATGTTGCATTTTTAGTCATTATGAATAGAATTTTCGTAAATATCTCGAAAACGGAAAATCATAGGAAGACCAAAAAGAGAGGTGCACAACTAGATGTTTTAACAAACTTATGTACCAGTTTGCAACGTTCTACGTCCAACCGTTTTCGAGTGATGCGACATACATACATACGTACATACAAACTCACGAAAAATCGTGTAAATTCGTAGACATCTCTAAATCGAGAGCTTTTATTAAGACCAAGCATGCAGGTGTGCAACTAAACATCACGGAAGTCACAAATATAAATTTGTAACATTCTACGATGATTTGCTTTTGAGCTATGTGAGATACCATACCCGTTTCTCAAATCGGGATTACAATACTTCTTTATACTTTTGTATAAGAAAGTAAAAAGTATAAAAAATCCGAATCATAAGCAATGCTGTTCTGAAAATCAAATTTCACGACTAAATTCAGTTATTTTTTTAAAAACTGAATATAATACCAATGTAATTATAAAAAATACCACCAAATTAAACTCTTGCTTATAATAGATAACAGAAAAATTTTGGTCCTCAGAAAGATAACGACATTTCGGTACTAGATTTTTTTTTTGTTTTCAATCAAAAATTTCATTGCCAAATAGTGACAAAAATTTAAAAGTTGCCAAGGGGGTCCTATATTAAGGCTGTAACACAAAATGGTCTAGATATTACGAATTTATTTCTATTCTAAAGAAAAACAAAATTAGCATAATATTTCATTAAAAAAAAGTCTGATGTGGACACCACATGACTTCCTCATACACCCATTGGAATATACATATTGTTATGAAAACACTGACATTTTTGCATGAGGTAATTGATTCGTAAATAAATAGGCACGAAAAATAAATAAAAATAAAAAAATAAAAAAACTGAAAAAGTGCTACTCCAACCACAAAAGTTATGATAATAGAATTATATATACCACCAAACAAATATACTAGTTTTTCAGGAATGACTTTTTACAGAATCTCTCATTGGCAAATTCATAGCTTAGAGTTTAATGAAAATCATTCGAGTATAGATGCCCAACTTTTGTTCTCTTTGCCGAAAATTAGAGGTAAAAAACGATACATTTTAGCGAAACAATTAATTCAGTTAAAATTCAGAAAGGATTTACTAATTCTGGCCATCCTGAAACAATATTTGCTGCCAAATTTGATCGCTAATCTCACAAACTCGCCCCGTTTGTAGACAACGCTGATTTTGGTCATGGCGTCGATTTGGAGACTTGGCAACCGAATTTGGCGAAAATTTTTAGTTTGTGGTTACCAATTTTTGGAAGATCTAACTTCAATAAGAACAGAATTCTGGACTTTTCCGGAAAGATTGGTTTCGAGCACTGAACTAATTTCTTCCAAAATTCTTTAAATGACAAACAAGACTAAAATAAAATATAGTGCATTCGTTGACTAGAACCTGCTTTTATATTAAGAATTACTTTCTGCACTCAAAAATGTCGTTAACTTTCATAACAATATCTTTACGTGCTCTATCTACGTGCTGAATCTTTATTAAAGTGCATTCGTCGACTAGAACCTACTTATGTCTTTAAGAATTACTTTCTACAGCCAAAAATGTCGAAAACGTTTATGACAGTATCATTACGGGCTCTATTTACGGGCTGAATATTCATTAAATAAAATGTATTCATCGACTAGAACGTGCTTATGTCTTGAAGAATAACTTAACAACATGCAAAAACGTCGAGAACTTTCATAACAATATCATTACAGGATCTATCTTTAGATTGTTTTGAAATCTATATGATGGTTGGTCCTATATAATGGCCTAAACTTTTGTATTTTTGGTCATTATAAATATAATTTTCGTAAATAACTCCAAAACGGAAAGTCGCAGTAATACTAAAAAGGGAGGTACCCAACTAGATGTCATAACAAACCTATATACCAATTTACAACGTTGTACGTTCAATTGTTTTTAAGTTATGCGAGATACACATGCACACACATACAACATACAATACACATACAGACGTCGCGAAAAATCATGTAAAGCCGCTAGTATCTCTAAAACGAGAGCTCCTATTAAGACAAAACTTGCAGGTGTACAACTAGACATCATGGCAGTCACACGCATAAATTTGCAACATTTTACGATGATTCGTTTTTGAGCTATGAGAGACATAAAATCCATTTCGCAAATCGGAATTACAATACTCCTTATACTTTGTACAAAAAGTCATTAAAAAGTATTAAATATCGTGTATGTTAATTTGGCATTGAACATAGAGATTTCTATAATATCGTTTTACTTTTGTGTTATGTAATATTAACATTCCTATTCAATGAAAGGCAAAGCAGCGAATAGTTAGGCAGAGCCATGCAGGTGTTAATAAGCGATTTACTGTATTTTGTATTTACATACGAAATGCAGCACTTGTTATCTTACACCTCAATCTGCAATCTCTCTTTATCGAACTGAAATGCAGTGTAAGAGAAAGTCGTGTAGGTGACACACCAGATTATTTATACAATTTTAAAAACATTTACTTGTATTTATGGTGATTCTTGAAAATGAGTTATTAAAAAAAAAAAAAAAAAAAAAAAAATCCATTCAATTAAAACTGGAAAATTGATTAACGTACGAATTGACATAACATACAGATTAAATATAATTGTCAATAGATAAAATACCTCTAGAAATGTAACATTTCCTTCAATTAAATGAATAATATTGCTCAATTCTAATGACATAAATAAACAATGACATAATATAATGTAATTATATAAGGATACGTTTAAAGTTCTTCAAAACACGAATATTTCATTATGAAATCTGTAAATTTGAGATTTATTGTACAAATATCATTTCTGAAAAGCACTCATTTGTTATCATTTATGATTTAGAATGGGCGGTGAAAATTTACTTTCATGATATACACTGAAATTACAAATCATTTTCGGCCCAGCCCAATAAGCCTGTTTGATGTACATGACTCTCATGAACTGAACGCTGACGTAATTCTCTCTCCCGTAAAAACTGATAAGTCACGTACGGCATCGAGCCCATACTCCCAATTTCCTGAAAATTTTAAAGACCATAAAACACTAGCGCTTCATAAAACATGCAAAGAATGGATGAGAAACACTATTATAAGTTTAAAAGGATATCTAAGCGTGGTTTATTTCGAAATGAATGCAATACATAAATTTCATGTCCAGTTTATTTTGCGGCGGAAAAGATTGGGGAAATGCTTAAATAACTACACTTTGAACTTTTCATGTCAACTGTTTTCCTGTTAAGAGCGATGGGATGGAGTTACTATTCGATGAGAATACAAATCGAGAGCAATAATTTTTTTTTTTTTTTTTTTCAAAATTGCGAAATGTAAACTGATTTCGACAAAAGTAAAATTTGCCTCAAAATAGAGATTATAAGTTCTCATTCAAAAAATCACGGAAAAGATGAGATTTTTAAAGAAAAATAATATTCAATTCATTTCAAGGTCAGCCCTGCGTTGACGTATTATAATTTGCGAGTGAGCGTCCATCCAACTGAAAATGACAGATTTTGTACAAGTACAAAAATAATATAATTCAATTCAATGCCCACCCTCCTTTTTTTAAATAAAAAATCTGGAGTGACTCCACTCGACTTTCCGAACATTGAGTCATTAACAGTTTTGTAGATAAAGTAAAGAAAGAGGAGTTGTTAAACAAACAAAAGAGAGAAAACCATAATAGAGTGTTTGGGTATTTTTCTCCATCTATTACACGATGTTTTATTGAACGCTACTGAACTTTGAGCCCATAGATCATAATGATAAAGAATTTTTCGTTGTGTCCCTGTAAAAACCTATAAATGCTAAATTCATCAAAATGCTTATAGTGAGTGCAACAGTGATTTATAATACTCATATAAATTTTCAGCTCAATTCAATAAGGCGTTTAGATGCTATCGTACTTTTAAAAATTTAGTCCCATAGGCCATAATGATAAAGAATTTTTCTTTGTGTCCCTGTAAAAAAACTGTAAGTGCTAGATTCACCAAAGTCTATACAGTTAGTTCAACTGTGATCTATAACATGCGTACAAATTTTTTGCTCAGATTAATAAGGCGTTTAGGCGCTATCACACTTTTAATTTCGTGGGGATCATGAAGATGTGTACCAAATTTCAAGTCAATAGCGGGTTTTTTGCGGCCGCTATCGCCAGACAGACAGAAAGAAAGAAAGAAAGAAAAACAGACACAACCCAAAACCGTTTTGAGTCTCAACAGATGGCTTCCACTGACGTTTCGGCAATTAAGTTTACGAATATGACTTGATTTGCTGCAAATGTGCAAGTCTTGCATTAGTCTTCCATCCTACTATAGGTATGCGGAATTTACATATATGGGAAATTTTTTGACAGCCGTTTTTTGACTCTTTTGCATGTTTTGAGGTGTGAGGAATCCGAAAATCAATAAAAAAGATAGGGTGTTCGTCTTTAGGTTGTCCGTTTTTTAATGTGTTAGTTTGTGTGTCTTTGTACACGGTATCCCAAGAATAAAGGGTCGTAAAGAGGTCGGACCCGTTTTAAAACATTACTTATGGCAGTGCAAGAACCTTGTTGATTTGCAGCATTTTAATTTAAAAACTACGTAAATTACAGGAAATTGACGAATTACTTAACATGGAAGAATGGGGGGAAATGTTGCACAAAAGTGCACTAAAAGGAATATTTTTATCGTAAAAATCTCATACCACAGCTTTCAAATATCGGTCTTGATGCTTTGATAAACATAAAAAATTATGAAATTTCTACTTTGAAAATTTCGTAAGTTATTTGAAATTTACGATTTTCTTAACACGGCAGAATAGGGCGAACCTTTGCATAATCGTTTATTTTGAGAGAGATTTTCATAGTAAAGATATCAGACCACTTTTAAAATATCATTCATGATACTACCTTCAACGTAATTGACTACGAATAATTTAATTTGAAATTTTCGTAAGTTATTCTAAATTCAAGATACATTCAACATAGCAGAATAGAGTGGTATTTCATTATAAACTGGCATTATTGGAATCATAGTATTGGAAATAGTAATTTTAATAAAGAATAGTTTTTGTAAATTATTTTAACTAAGTGATTTTATATAGGAAAATATAGAAGAAAGTATTGTGGTGGCCACAACATACTAGTTTTAGGATGATTTCTTTAGAAATAAACTACTGCAATCACTTCGTTTATCTCTCTCTATCTATAAGGAAAATTTTGTCATCACGATAAATAATACTCTAAATCGAACCAAATTTGGACAGCGAACTTATCTTGTAAATATCTTGGACAAGTTCGTTAACCAAGTTGCTCCGCCTCTTAGTTTTCAAGTAGCGGCCACTTAAAAATTTCAAATGCACATTGTAAAAAGCGTATGTATGGCCGGGTTTGCTTGAATTTTGATGTACATATAGGATTAACAGGGAGGAGGGGCCGCTCACCACTCCAGGAGTGGTGTCGAGCGAGTCTAGCTGTGCTAGTTCTCTCCTCCGGAACGTTTATTTAAAAAACTTAAAAGATTAAAAAAAAAAAAAAAAAAAAAAAAAAGCAAGGGCCGCTAAAGACAGGTCTCCCACGCGACAAGGAGCGGCGGTATGATGTGCATATAGACCACATAAGGGTTTCCTCAAGCAAGTTTATTAATGAACTTTATCCGCCATTTCTAACAAAGTGGCGCATATTTTAAATTAAGCGACTTTATCTTATAAATGTCTTAAATGAGGTTGTTAATCAAGTTGCTCTGCCATTTTGTTTTCAAGTGGAGATCACTTGAAAATTTCAAATTCACATTGTAAAAGGCGTATTTAAGACCCGATTTGCTTTAATTTTGATCTTGATGTATATATAGATCATATATAGGTCTCAACCAAGTTTATTAATGAGCTTTATCCGTTATTTTTAAAGTAAGTGCGGATGTTATAAACTAAGCGGGAGAATTTAAAATCAGGCTACCACTTGAAAATTTATACTCGTATTCGTGATAACTTTTTAAATTCTGATTTAATTCGAACCAATGTTGGACAGTGAACTTATCATATAAATATCTTGGATAATTTCACTGAGTAACTTGCTCCGCCTTTTTGAACCAAAAGGCAGCCACTTAATTTGTCAATGCGATAACCTTTGACATTCTGAATTAATTCGAACTACATTTGTACAGCAGACTTATATGAAAAATGCATTTAATATACTATTTTGTTTGCCAATTTGGTACGCTATTTTGTTTTGAAGTGCTGGCCACTTTAAATAAAAAGGTATTTATAAACCGATTTGCTTAAAACTCCACATGTATATAACCCACATGTGTATTTCTACAAAGTCCATTATTAATTTGCAGCCGCCATTTTAAAACAAAATAGCGCCTACTTGATAAGAAAAACGAAATCAACCCACCCTTCCTAATGAGCTGGAAGGACTTGTTTAATGTTAAGTTAAACATTAGTAAATTAAAGTTTCTTGGCCAAACTTTTTGTATGATTTTATTGAAAAGACGTTTATTCAAAGAAGTTAGAAGGTTCAGAAGATTAATATTAAAATAAAATATAAATAATGCATTGTGTAATATTTATTTTCTTCTATATTCAATAAAAAAAAGTATTGGATTCGTAAAAATTTTCGACTTCCGATTTTCAGTGGATATACATGTTTTCAGAGGTCCAGAACACGATTTGACCCTTTTTAGAAAATATTTGTCTGCGTGTGTGACAAAAATTTTGTGGTGACTGTATCTCAGGAACTACTACACAAAAATTCACAGAAATTCATAATAGATGCACCTTAATTTAAATGAGTGCCTGTCAACTTTTGGTGTCAATCGCTTAACAGGTGGCACTGTTATGCAGTAGATTTCCACAATTTAAGAGAAGGCTACATCTCAGGATCTACTGCATAAAAATGCATATAATTTTATGTGTAGATGTATCTTGTCAATTTTTGTTATCAACTGCTATGCAGCGATTTTTACAATTTGAGGAAGGGCTATATCTCAGCAACTACTGCGCAAAATTGCATAAATATTTATAATGTGGTGGCGCTGCTACACAGCGATTTCCTCAGTTTAAAAGAACACTACATCTGAGTTTCTAATGCGTGTAATCAAACAACACTTGATATGTGAGAAAGCCATAATGAGACATTGTGCCGATTCAATTTTTGATTGTATATTTACCAATAGATTGCGGTGCTATAGTACAATTTTTCCCGAGAACTGGAATGCTATATTTCAACTTCTATGACATTTAACTGTACGAAACTTGATATGCGAGATAACCATTATGAAAACGCGTTTTTTAAGATATTAGTTAAAATGTCTCTCTTTGGATATTTAGGGTTAGTTTTCACTAAGATGAAAATCGTCTTCACTCATCATAGTAGATAATTTTAATAAATAATATTTTTGTAGATTATTTCAACTGAGTGAATTAGTATACTAGTTTCTTTTTGAAATCAGCTATATATTGTATATCTTAACTTGATGACAAAGGAAAAAAGAAACATGTGCATTAAATTTATAACGACGCTTATCTGAAAATTGCAAAAAATAGTGCCTTTAGAATCGATAATATGTGAGCGTGGCTTATTAGGTATTTCAAAGTTAATGTTATACATATCTCAGTTTACTCTGTGTCTGAAGATACTTGAATACTATAAAGAAATTTGTTCAAAAAACTTTATTTGAAAAATATTTCTCCCAAGCTGATTTCATGTTATGTATGATGTAAAATGTAAAACTGAATGGAATGTTTTTAAAATTTTAACATACATAAGCGATAATTATAATAGCTATATTTATTTTAAAAATAATTCACAATGAAACAATATATATTATTTAAAAACACTCAGGGAAATTTCAAGGGAAAAAGTGCTTAGTGTTGCCTGCGGTTGTCTTGTTTCTAGTGTCCCCAGTTGTATGATAAGAACTAAGGGGGAAAAAATCTCCAAACGTTACATTAGTATAGTAGTTATTTTATTAGTACTATAGAATAATAGTCGAAATGATTAGCTAATCTGTATAAAAGTTTAGTGTTTCATAGTGAATTGTATTAGTAAATTTGTAATGAATGCAAATAATAATAATAAAAAATAGTTTTTGTATATTATATATATATATATATATATATATATACATATTACATTCATAATGCAGTGGTAAAGCTTTACTTTGTTGACATAATTTTGAAATACCACAAGAATTAACTAAATAAACAAAACGTCAGAAATAAAGAGCAAAAATAACTTTCATGATAAAAAAAAAAAAAAAAAAAAAAATTGCAAATCATACTGGACTTAATAAACACGTTCTTTGATGTATCAAGCTTTAATTAACATCAACGTCATTCTATTTTACGTAAAAACTGATAAGTCACGTATTGAATTGACTTCATATTCCTGAATTCCTAAAAGTTTTGAAGCACACACGGCGTCTCCGCTCAATGAAACAAATGCAGAATTGATAAGAAACGCTAATTATGCCTCGTTTATAACAATGTCTAAGCTCGGTTTGTTTGGTATTTCAAAATGAATGTAATAACTAAAGCTTATCTCCAGTTCATTTCACGCTCAAATAATTTCATTTAAAAACTTTTCATATACAAACTGCTTTCATCTAAGGCCTTATATGTATAACGTAAAGCTTGACTGAAAGTTTTTAAAATTTTTAGTTAAATAATGAATTAATAATTCCATTTATTTTGTATATAGTTTCCAGTGTAGAACTTTCGTATTCATTAATGATACGTAAAAAAAAAGACTATACTCAACTAAGCAACACAAATTTTAAATTAAGAAAAAATGTGAAAAAATAAATAAAATAAATAAATCAAATAAAAAATAACGTCTTTTAACCCCTTGAACTGAAATGACGAGTCCAGCTCGTCATGAATTTTCCGACACTAATTATGTTCTTATATGTATATAGAACTAGTGCTGCACCGAGTAGCACTTTAGCCGAGTAGCCGAGTACCGAGTACTCGGTCTTTTACTACTCGGCCGAGTACCGAGTAGCCGAGTACAGAGTAGTTGTAAGAAAGAATAATTGACATATATATATATATATATATATATATATATATATATATATATATATATATGTATATATATATATATATGAAGAATTTCGCACATTTTGAAATTTAAAAAAGGCTTTTTGAACACGAAATTAAGTTAAATCGCAAACAGCATGTTTTCATGAAACGTTTCAGAACTTTTGTAGTGTATATACACAATTAAGTTCATTGTTATATTTGATACTTCCAGCTTAGTGGATTATTAAAACCATAATAACTGATAACTTCATTCTTTATTATATAGTCTTTCTCAGATGCGAATCATTCTCAGATAATTCTTAGAGAATATAAAAGTTCCTATACACTCAGGCTTAATTTAAGAGGCATGAAGTTCACATATGAAATGAGAACATTAAAATAAATATTTTATCATTTCAAACATGATAGATTTCATTAATCTTCAAGTTCTAGAAGAGTAAAAAAGGTAGGTGGTTTTGGGTCATAATTCGAAAAACAACATTTTTGATTATTAAAATATATTTTTAATAACATTTTAGTGTATTTACCTTTTTCATAAATAATTATTATTTTTTAAATTAAAAACCAATTCTTTCTTACAGTTTTAAAAGTGTCTTACTTTTATTTGAACAAATATGTAACTAAAGTTTTATTTACTATATTAGTATTATACAAGGGTTCTTTTTTCTAAAATATTTTATTTTTGTCTGTTTTATAGATACAATAAGTTTTTATAAAAGAAATTTATATATTACATGCATACAAGATGGTTATACGCAAATTCTTGTAACTAAAATGGATAAGCTCATATCATGAATCATCTCTATACAGAGTTTGGTGGCAATCTGCTTGCTCATTTTAACTGCAGAAAGCTGTTTGCAGCGAAAGTTTAATGAATATGTTTATATTTTCATATTTTTTAGTTTAGTTAGTAATAAACAACTCTTATGAATACATTTCTTTCAATAATACATAAAAATAATGAAATTCTTACAAATACTCGGTATTGGCCGAATACTTAGTCCAAATTTGGCCGAGTACCGAGTACTCGGCAAACTGGCCGAGTAGGCCGAGTACCGAGTATATAACGAGTACTCTGTACAGCTCTATATAGAACAATAAACATTCATATAAATGTGTGAAACAAATATTATTTTTAATAATAACAAATTATTGGAACAATAAAACCGTAAGTTTCTATATCAATCCCTCCTCTTAAAACTAAGAAAATTAAATTGTCTGCATGAGCAGTGCTGACTGAAAATAAATTGCAGTTCAAGGGGTTAATATTGTTTCTTATTTTCTTGTGTTTGGGTTTTTAGAAAAAATACCTGAAACATTACAGAATTTTATTAGTATCATATAATAAAATATAATAAAAGAAACGACTTTGACAAAAGCCTAGAACACTGCTTACATAGTCTTACTGTGAATTGTGCAAGAAAATTAAAAATTGTTGTCGAAAATGTTTTTTTTTTTCTTTTCTTTTAAGAATAATTTTTAACATTTATACTGCACAAGCTATGATATAATTTACAAGTAACACTTAAACAGACTAAATAAATAAGGAAAAGAAACATTTTGAGCACTTCTATAACAATAATAAAATATACACACTTGTATAAAATACTTCAAATATTTGATTTTCCTTACAAATAAAATCTTAAATTTACAATAATGAACCTAAAGTATTTTTTATTCATTCTAATTTACTGTTATTACAATTCACAACCCCCATAAGAAAATGTTTTTTTGTAATGTAATACAATATTAGGAGTAATTTTTGAACGAATAATTCCAAGAACATTATTACTACTGAACAAGAATGAAAATTGAAATAAACTTGTTAAAAAATTTTAATTTGAATTATACACGTACATTGATGATTATTGGGTAAATATTCCTTCTATGAGCCATGATTTATTAGCATTCATATATCCGTAAACAGTGCGAAGTTAATTAATTAATAATAGAACTTTAACAGTTAAATTAATAAAACCGTACAAATGAACGTAAAACATTCAAATGAATTCATAAAAGGTTTTTAGCTTTTAAAATACTTTATTAAAATTTAATAGTATGTTAATAATATGCGATAATAAATTAAAAATCGTTTGTTTAAAGCTTAAGTATATTAACATGCATGAATTAATGAACATAACATTACCTAACATAACATCATACAGCTTTTTGCTTTCCCCATATCTAATTGCAGTTTAGTAATATAACATTTTGATATTATAGACTAAAAATCATTTATTTAAATATTTATATGAAATGATTAATTTAAATGTAATGTTGTCTTTTTAATGAATATAATGTGACAAATGATATTTTATGATATATTATGTTTTAATGTTATGTTTAAAATTTGAAATAATAGATTAAAAGTCATTTAATATAAGCTTAAGTATACTAATATATATAAATTAATTAATATAATGTTACCTATTATATCAATACTATGCAAATAATTTATACAAATTTTTTCATTTTCTGCCTATTTTATTCATCAGTTTAATAATACGCTAAAAATTTGCGATAATAGACTAAAAATTATTTATTAAAATCTATAAAATATTAATATTTATGAAATAAATTATTGAAATGCTATAACACTACCTTATTACAATAATATAACTTTACAGGTGAATTTATAAAATATTTTCCAATATTTCGTTATAATGTAATATTATATTAACAAAATTAATGACAAACTAAAAACCATTCTTCAAAGGTTTAAAATATTAACATTTATAATTTGTGATTAAAATTTACCTTCATCTTACAACGAAGTTACATATAACGCCCGACTCAGTAAACAGCACGATGTACGGAAAGGTTGATGCAACGCTCCTATAATTTCTCCCGCGCGTAGCGATGGATAAGTCACGTTCAACATTGATTGTGAAAGCTTTGGGCTGTATAGAATATCAACGAAACACAAGCAAACAGTATAGTAAACAGAAGTCGGCCTCAAGTTTAAATTAACATCGGAGTTATTTATCAAATATTTCGTAATTAATAGGGCGTGTAAATATTATGTCAGTGAAAATACATTTGAAATTGAATATATCTGATTGTTACTCTCTTTTAAATTGTTTCGGTAAAATATGGAATTATAAATCAATTATTTCATTCTTAATTCACCTTTTACCTAAGAAAAGCTTTAATATTTTAACACAAACACACAATGAATCTATTTTTTAAACAAAATTATTATTTTTTCTGTACAGTTTTAATCATTTTGAAACATCTTTGAAACATTTTTTTAATCTTTGTGAAACATATTAATATTTTTAACAATGTGATTCATCCTATCAATATATGTTTAAAGATTTATACTTTTGTATATAATTGCCGTACATAGCTTTTAAAACTGACTAATTTCAAGTCAACAAATTTCCGATTCCTATGTAGAGTTTTTGCTTTAATCGTGTTAGAAACTCGATAAACTAATGATTTTTAATTTACAGAGATTCAGTGGCTACGAATCTGTAGATGTCGAAAGAATTTCTTTCATTTTTCATTTTTTTCCCCGACTGATAGCCAGAAAGCTACTAATTAAAAAAAAAATAATAATGATTGCAATTCTTTAAAAAAAAAAAAAAAAACGATAGAGAGAGAAAAATAGGGCGAATCTAAACATAACGAGACAGTACAGCGGCACTTGGTGAGTCAGAGCTACGGGCTCGTAATTAGAAGGCTACGGTTTCGATACTCGAGGCAGCCGACTCATGGCGACTGGTGCACATTAAATCTGTCGTGGTCGCAAAGTCCCCTAAGTTCCCATGAATATTATACCTCTGTGGTTACTGAATCAGGGATTACTCGATCCTGACGTGGATTAAAATGACAAGTTCTTTTTTGCTGGTGCTGCTACTTTGCGCCAGTTTGTCGATCTGAAGTCATGCTTCCACCCTTGTGGTGCTCTTAAAAAAAAAAAAAAAAAAAAAAAAGAAGAAGAAGAAGAAAGAAAGTAAGTAAAAAAAGGCGCTCCTTTCGAGCATTAAATTTAGGTAGTTTCACTACCGGGCTCGGAGTTTCTGAGAAGTGTAATTAATAATAACAAGAGATAGAACAGCTCATACGTACACAGTCCGCATTGATCTATACAATATACTTACAATACTTGCAGTCTCTTGAGATGCTGAAAAATATAGGGAGGAAGCGTTTCCAGTTTATTCCCTTCAAGCCATCTGAAAAAAATATTCATCAATCAAATAAATAAGAAATTAAATTCTGAAGAAATCACATCTTAATTAATGATGAAATCAAAAAGAAAGTTAAAAATTACATGATTAGCATAGCATTGTACTTTTAAATACTACAAATCGTACGGCAATAAACTTCTCAAGCACCGCTTCATCACTGAAATATTTAAACTAATAGCGTAACCGAAGCAAATGCTGGGCATCTACTTAAAAATGATAAAAACAAAAGCCACAAGCTCAGTGTTGCCAGATGGTCGACAGTCAATTTCCCCAAACAGGCTTTCAAATCTCCCCAAATCAGGGATTTTTCTCACAAAAAATCCCCAAGTAAATTAAAAAACATTTTTTTTTTTTTTTTTTTTAATATTTAGCAAATTTAAGCTCAGATTTTTTCCCAAATAAAGCTCATTTTGGAAAAAAATCCCTTATACAAGAATAACTTTTACACACACAAGTTATTAACTTTATTAATAACTACTGTGTCACTAGTTATGAGTAAAGTCTTTTTAATTAACTTTTAATTAATTAATTTTACACTAGTTGATTAACTTTTTATACATATTAGTTATCAAAAATATTTAAATCTGCGTTAGGTACTGAGCCTAGTTTCATCAGCTTTCAGATGTATTATTACACCCTCTAATCAGTTGTACATATACTTAATTTCATGTGTGTGTAAACAAAGGTTTTTGTTGACTGTATAGCGTATGAAAAAACAATGTAAGGAAAAGCATTAACAAAGGAAACTATTATACTGTGTAGCTAGTTCGAAGATTAACTAACCAATGCAACATATCTTTGCTTAAAAGAAACAATAAAGGCAAAAGGTGAATTAACAGCTAACTGTCTCATTAGAAATACTGTGTGTCTTCTTTTCACTGGATTTAGCTCTGCACTTTTGAAGAAAAGAGAAAAAAATATATTAAGAAGCTACATTATTATCGTGGCAAAAGATTTAATTTTTAGTAACACTAAAGCTTTCCATTGAGTGAAGTAGCAATAGGTTTATTATATGTAACAGAAATTTTATAAATAAACAAATCAAGGTCATAAGAAAACTGTTGAATTATTTGAGGAAGGCTAGTTTTATAGGGAAGTCTAAATTGGGTGCCAAACTCCATAATTTTTTTTTAGATGATAATTATCAATAATATTGAGATTACCAGTGATAATGTGTCCATGGTCTCTGTCAATATATTTTTGCCATAGAAGGATCATTGCATATACAAGATACAGTGTTCATTAAAGAAGTAGACTTAGAAATAGAATTATAATTGAATGCCTTTCTACCAAGAGGAAGAGGATATTTGAAGGTGAGAGATAAATGTAAATTTTTAATTACAAAAAAACATTCCTTGTCATTAATGATACATGTAATGTTAATTCTGTTCAATACTCGACTTGAAAAATCCACGAATGTTTGAATATTTGTTTTAATTTTTTTTATTATTATTAATTTTTAGATTAAATTGTTTGATATGATAAAAAAGGTGCGAAAAATGCTTATTGTAGGATTGGCTTTGAAAGACATTCAGATAATTCACTATTTCTTTTTAATTGTAAAAATGAATTTTCGTATAATAAACCAGTTAAAGTTATTGAAGTAATGGGACTGCAAATCCGATAAATGTTTAATAATGGCACTTTTAGAAATTAATATTTCAGATTTTTAACAACAAATTCAATTTAAAGTAGTAAAAAGTTTTGTATATCTATCTAAAGAATAAAGTTTTAATGAAAATTTCTAAAGTTTTCTTATATGTATAAGTGCATCTGACTATTGATTTCTTCTGTATTATTTATTATACTTCGTCTTTGTTATAATTTTCTTATCTTTTACGTTAAAAATTTGCAGCGTTTTTAGAAAATGAAAACAGCACTTAAAAGTTAAAATATTCATTTTTTTAAAGTTAAAAAAAATAATTTGATGATAACGACACATTTAATTATAGCAATTTAAAAGTGGGTTTTACTTTAAAAAGAAATTTTAGGTAATATTTGACAACATAAATTATCTATCGGCTGTTTTATAGTTTTTTTAGGTGCCACTTATTCAAACATCTACGACGCCTTAACGATTGCAAAAGGGAAAAAATAAATAAAGTTTAATTTCTATCTTAAAAATTCTTGTAAAACTTATCTAAAATTTTTTAGCGGAAAATTTTCAACTATATTTTTAGGAATAGAACGACGTTTATAAAGTATTCTTTCTTTAAGCCTCTAGGCTGACATAAACACTTAATTACATTTAAATTACTTTTGGAGAAAATACATTTTTTTTTTCTTTTTTAAACTAAAATTTTAATGGCGATTATTAAAAATTTTTGTTTCGCTGTAATCGAATTCGTATATTGTTATTTTAAAAGACAATTTTGATTTTTTTTAGAGAATTTTTCTCAAAATTAAAAATAAACACTAGTTTTGTATTTCGTATTTGTCAAACATTTCAGTTTCAAGAAATGTTTGACAAGTAAAAAAAAAAAAGAAAAATACAAAATATAATAAAATATGAAGCAGGAAGCATTTGCATGATTTCTTTTGTTATTACACTAACTTTCCATAAATGACCGGACGCTCTCGATTTCAGACCTTTTTTAAATATCTCAAAAATTACTAGACAAACCAACTTGAAACATCAGGAGTGTGAAGAACCCGTTATAACTCATATATTTTAGTGAAAGTTTTGGCCCGGAAGGGAAGGGGGACCCGTAAAAAATTAAAGAAAAAGAAAATTGTTTGGCATCCCCCTGTAAAATGTAATGCTTCAAACACGATCTAGCTGTAGCATGTGTTTATGGGACTCTTTCTTATTATCTGTATACATTTTTATGTCTATCACATGTAATCAGGAAGATGTTACGGTTTCTTTAAAAAACCGCAAAAACAATTGTTACTTTTTACCATGTTTTTATTAACTTCGATTCTTTTTTGTATGTTTGTTTGTCAAGTACAAATCTTGCAATCGACTTTTAACTAACTTCCCGACTAGCTAGATATTTCAAACTTTCAGAACAGCTCAGAATACGGTGACAATACATTTTTTTAATACTTTTAGTTAACTGTTTCAGGTCCCGCTGCCCTCGGCAGCATTTACAGAAAATTTATTTAACTAACTTCCCGACTACCTAGACATTTGAAACTTTCAGAATACGGTGAGAATGCATTTTTTTTAATACCTTTAGCCAACTGTTTCGGGTTTCTGCTGCCTTCGGCACCGTTATCAGTACAAAGCTTGAAATCGATTTTTAACTTCCCGACTGGTTAGACAGTTGAAACTTTCAGGATAGCTCAGAACACGGTGACAATACATTTTTTTAATACTTTTAGTCAACCGTTTCAGGTTCCTACTGCCTTCGGCAGCGTTTATATGATTCCACAGAAAATTTAACTAACTTCCCGACTAGCTAGACATTTGAAACTTTCAGAATAGTTCAGAACACGGTGAAAATGCATTTTTTAAATATTTTAACCAACTGCTTTGGGTTCCTGCTGCCATCAGCAGCGTTACCAGTACAAAGCTTGCGATTAATTTTTAACTAACTTCCCGGCTAGATAGCCATTCGAAACTTTTATAATAACTCAAAACACGATAGAAATGAATTTTTTTAAAAACTTTTATCCAATTGCTCTGGGTTCCTGCTGCCTTCCGTAACGTTTATAGATTCAACAGAAAATTTAAAAACATGGTATATAAAAAGCTCTTTTTATCTTGTAATTATTTAGCTATAACACGCAAGATATTAAACCCAGTGCAAAGCCACTTTCAAGAAACTTGATATACAATATTAGACACAGCATACTGCAATCAGAATGAAAAAACATTAAATATCTAAGTAAATAGGAGCCTTTTTAATTAAATCATTTTTAACTGCGCATGCATAAGATTCAGTGAAATTTCATTTGCGTAATTTAATAGTCAAATGTATTGAGCTACTTATATTAAAACCGCAAACAAGTATCGCGTAAACTCAAAAAGTTGTACGCGATAGAATGAACTGAATTTCTGTTGTTCTCAAAAATGAGATAATGATAAGGGGGTTTTTTGTCAATATTTATTTACAATCATCAAAAACTGTATTAACATTCCTTGAATCCAAAATTAAAATGTGAGGAAAACCCCTTATATTTAATGATTTTCATTCTGATTGCAGTATGCTGTGCAGTATGCATTGTATGTCGAGTTTTCTAAAAACGGCCTTGCACTGGGTTTAACACGTTGCATGTTATAGCTAAAAAAGTGACAAATGTTTTTTGACATTTTTTAAAGAAACCTTTATATCTCCCTGATTACATGCGGTAGAAACTTAAAAAATTATACAGACAATAAGAAAGAGCCACATCATTAAATGCTACACCCATATCGCATTTCAAGCATTATTTTACAGGGTGATGCGAAACAGTTTCATTTTTCTTTAGTTCTTTAAGGGTCCTCCTTTCTCTTTCGGGGCAAAACTTTAACTGAAATATAGGAGGTACAACCTGTTCTTCACACTCCTGAAGTTTCCAGATGATTTGTCTAGTAATTTTTGAGATATTTCAAAAAAGGTCTGAAATAGAAAGTGCCCGGTCATTTATGGAAAGGTAGTGTAGAAAAAATTGACGCAGAGAGCTTACGAGACACTTGACCAAATTTTACTCCTTAATAATCATGCCCTTTTATTCTGCAAAACATAAATTTCAGAGTAGTCGAAAGGTTTTGTTCTTAAAACTGTAAACGGAATGTGCCAGGTTGGATTCCAGGTCGCACTTGACACTATAGCCTTTCGGAGGTTTACGTACAATCGGTAACAAAAGTGTCCGAACACTAGCGGAAATTCCTATGTGAAAAAAGTACACTTCATACGGTTTTGTTAAATAAATCCTTGTCGAATCCTGTTCTTAGTCAGTCTAAAAACAAGATTCGACAAGGATTTATTTAACAAAACTGTATTAAGTGTACTTTTTTTACACAGGAATTTTTGCTAGTGTTCAGAGACTTTTGTTACCGACTGTAGTTTTCTACGAAACTGACTGAAATATGGAATAAAACCCCTTAAAAGACTCCTACGGAGGGTCTTTCAGTTAGCTCCAGGACTCACGTAATTATGTCATCGCACGAGGGTGTTTTTCGCGAAAAACACCCTGTTTTTTTTTTTTTTTTAAGTTTCAAATCAATGTTGTATCTAGTAAGTTTCTATTAATGAATGAAATAATAACAGTATTCACTTACAAAATACTTAGCTTCTCTAAATTATCGAATACAGTCAGAGGTAAGTTCCTTAATCCGCAGTCCCTGAGGTCTCTGTAAATAAAAGGAAGTCAATGAAACAAACGGGTTATAGAATCGAATCAAAGAAAATATTATTTTACATGTAAGTAGATTCATGTTTCATTGAGTCGGGAAAACAAATTTAAAAAGAATGTAAATGTAAAATTTGACTGAGAAGTAAAAGACGATTCTCGTTTAAACTGCATCAGTCTGCTGTGATTATAACATGAATTTTCAGCTTTTAAACAAATGCATAACTACGAATATGAAAATAACATTATTACTTCTCCAAAAAATGTCTCAGACAGATTGGAAAATGACTTCTTTCACGCACACAAGTGCTTTTCGTTGTCGGTTAATAACATTTTAGTTGGACTTTTTGCAATCAAAGAACCCCATCTATTGCTAGGTGTGGTGCATTGAACATGTCTGAACAAAGTAACTGGCTTTTTTCAGTGAAGCGTTCCTTATTCAGGATTTTACCCTTTTTTCCCAAATTCTTATGTACTTACTGTCATTCACTACGGTATGTTTTTGAATCTCAACCAAATAAAAAATGCGCCTCTATTTTAAGGTAAATACAAGCTTTTTCATTTGTCTCTCCGTGGCTCAGTTGGTAAGAGCGCCATGTTAGTAATCTGGTGGTCCCGCGTTCGATACCCTGAAGGTCCGGAGTGTTAATTTTTGCAGACAATTAATAGAAAAGATGTCAATTGATAAATGAAAATTTATCGTTGACTACACAGTATTCTAAGAATTTTTGAAGAGTTTTTTGTGGACTACAATCGCCCTCTATTGGGCGGTATATTCACTAAAATGTCAATGAAACAATTAACAATACAAAATAAAAATGATTAGGAAAAACACATAAACATTAACCAAATCAGTAAAATGTTAAGCTATAATATAAAAAAAATAATAATAAACTAAAATAATAATAAAAAGGTGCCTCAAACGAATAATTAAATTGCAGATATTGGCACTTAATCAGAAAATAAAATCACAAAACTTATAGGCAATCATGTGGTGCTGCTATCTGTTGTGAATTTTAAGAAATAATTTCTCTTTTCTTAACACAGTTCAAATTTCCCCAATTTTGGTTAATAAACAAAAAAGTTACAGTTTTTTTTTTTTTTTTTTTTTTTTTTTTTTTTTTTGCAAATTAAATTTTATTCTAACTTTGAAAAGATTTATATGATACGCTATAATAAGAATTTGGGTTTTAAAAGTTTTTTTTTAATAGATTATTTTACTGATATATTTGATAGTTATTGACATATTCTAGGAATATGATTTTTAAAATTTAGGCAACAGATTGTCGAAATTTTCCAGAGAGACTTTGAAATTCTTTTTACATTGCTGGTCTAGTCACTTTTCCATCTTGTAAAAATTATTTCGACTTTTTTATGAAAAATCTATAGTATATATCACTGTTCAATTTTTTTTAAATACATTTTTTATGTTTCTGTGATATTTAATAAATTACATGTGCTACCGACTTTCTTTCACCGCCGTTCTTTATCTAGACGTTTTTATTTCTTTTTATTTATTTCTTTTATTTATTTTTTTAACTAAATAAACTAATTGTAAAACTGCCTGCTAAGATTTTTTTCCTACGTTCCCTCCATTTCAGGACGCTTAATATTTTTCCAAATATAAATAAATAAATCACCCCTATATTGAAAGTAAAAATACTTACAATTCTTCTAGATTGTGCAATCCTGAAAAAGCTCCCGGTGCCAGTACTGACAGAGGATTATGAGACAATACTCTGAAACAGCAGGATAAAATTAGTAACATTGGATGATTAAAAAAAAAAAAAAAAAAAAAAAAAAAAAAAAAAAAAAACTTTTTCACACACTAAAAACTTCTGAATAATAAATAGACATGGAAACATGAAATGTTCTAAAAACTTTTTCCTTCTGATGTTATATTGCGCAACAGTAAAATTATACAAAAAAGGAATTAAATGCAAAACAGTTGACATTTTATTGCTATAGTAATAGAATTAATATAGCAATCTAACAATTAAAAATATTAAATTGTGCACACACACATATATATATGTATAACTTTTACTATTACTTTTTACATTTCAAATTTCTGTTGAATATAATTTATACAAAAAAAAAAAAAAAAAAAAAAAAAAAAGCATTTGTAAGCAAACATTGTTTAGGGGGCAAACAATTTCTTTTAGTAGGGCTGCTGCTATATTGTCTTAAACATCTCTCCTGTGTAAGCATTTAGTTTTAACTTTCTACTTTTTAGCAAGAAAAGTTCTAAAGTTAAAATGAGACAGCTGTGAAACGTTACTTACATGCAAACTCATTTTATTTTGTACAACTTGGAATCACTCTCTTATTCAAATACTAAAATTTGCACTAAAGAAACTTTTCTTTGTCTAAAACTTTAAAAAGAACTTTATTTTTATGTTTCCAGCAGACACATTGAATTCTGGATATGTTATTGCCTGTTTTATACCCTACCTCTACCAGCAGTGTATAAAATGAATAAAGTGTTAATCTAGGGCTGTGGCAGCCTGGTCGGTAAGAGCAGCGAGTTCGTGATCGAAAGATTGCGGGTTCGGTCCTTGAGCCGGCCGAAGACCGTCGTGTACGCTATTGGCGACTGGTGCACGTTAAATTCCGTCGTGGTCGCAAAGTCCTCCATGTTCCCATAAAAAATTATACCTCTGGGGGTACCGGAACATGGATTTAATTCACTCTGATCCGGATCAAAATTCGAGTTGTTTGGCTGGTGCTGCCATCTTTCACCAGCTTCTGGAGCGAAAGTCGTACTTCCTCCCTATGAGGCGCTCCTAAATAACGGAAGACACACCCCTCATGCCTTAAAATAAATCCGGTTAGTTCCACTACCGGGGCTCGGAAATTCCAAGAGGCATACGACAACAACAACAAGTGTTAATCTATCTCCAAAGGCCTGCACATTTTACCAACTATTCCTTAATAGGATATACTACTTCCAACTATGCACAAAAGGTTTTTATGAGGTCTTGGAACAAACGTCCCTAGCGAATGCGAGAGTTTTCGCGAGGTCCCTCCATTTATCCGAAATTATATACCCACCCTACATTTAAAATTTTAAACAGTAAATTAGAAAACTGTGCTAGAGCGAAGTATGCAGGCTAATACTACCTTCTAGTACCGGTAGTTTATATATCCAATGAAAGAATGACTGAAACTGGTGTTGACAGTACTTTAAAATTTTCATTACAATTAGCAATTAATACATTACACAGACTTTTATCAAATACCTGCCAATCTTTCATCCATAAATCTAGACTCTTTTATCGGAAAAATCAATAGATTAATTGAGATGAGATTTTTTTTTTTTTTTTTAACAATGGAGAGTGGATTTTTATTCATAGAAAACGCCAGAAAGAAGGAAAGAATGGTTATGATTTTACAGAAATGCAAAATCACGTAATTTCCATAAATTACATATTTCTTAAATAAATATTTAAAGCGAATAAAATCTCAAAATAGAAAGAAAATGTTTTTATATTCAAGATTTTTGCTTTATCTGTCCAATAAGGACTCACTAAACCAGCCGACGAGAAATGAGTGTTATCTCCACAACCAATAGGTATTATTCGCGAAAAGAGCTCGCGTGGCGATTGGCGAATAGCGATAGCCACACTTTAAGTAAAATGCTGATTTTAGATAGCATCCTAGTCTGCAACCGCATCTATATTAAAATACTTTACTTATTTATATCTTAAATAATAAATTCCTTTACGTAATGTAACTTTAAAAAATGTTGGATGAATGAATATTTCTTCTCCTTAAAATCCCATTTTAAATTTTTAAATATTTTTTTGTTGGCATAAATGGATATGAAACAAACTGTCAACAAAGGGAGTCCATTGCAAGAAAAATACATTTCCTCAACAAATAAAAATCATTCACAGTTAGTTTAGGTCGATTTGAAGAAACTTTTTTTTTTCTTTAAGAAAAATAAATTGATAAGCTTAAAGTACGCTGACAAGGAAAAAAAAAAAAAAAAAAAAAAGAAGCATATAAGGAATAAGAAAAAACACCCAGCAACCAAAAAAATTGCTTTCTCTACTTTTTCACTTTTTCTAAACGATTTTTTGAATGTTATTCAGCGAGGATGCATATTCTTTTTTCCCCTTTTGTACTTAACTCATATTTTATGCATGTCAAGCAATTCTAAAATCCGTAACTTTTGTTAAAGAATCACTCGCTTTGCATAAGTGGAACTGATTCCTTTATAATGTAGCACGCTCACGTGACGTTTTAAATTTCAAATGATCCTGTCTTGTCACTGGAGAACATGAAAGAGGAATTTCCTTTACTCCTGTCAAATTATTTTCTTTTTTATCCGTCATAACTTTATCAGGTTTCGTCTTCAGTGTTTCCAAATTTTGGAATCATTGAGAGAAAATTTCGTAAATCTTTTAATAATGCATACGTGTTTTGTAACGTTCGTTAAATTGACATTAAAGTATGGAAATATATAATTATTTGGGCATTCTAGATTCTCATTTATGTTTTATATTTGTGGTTACGTCCATTTCTTCACAGTTTTATCCATTTTGAGAAATGTAGAAATCAATAAATACACATTTTCTAAAATATTTGCAAACCCAGTCTTTCAATTTCTATGAAAGTTTTAATGTTCATTGATTTACGAACAATTTAAATTAAAATTTAACTAGTTTAAACTTTAACTAACTTAAAATTAAAATTTCACTAACTCAAAAAATAATTACTCAGTGAATTTTATCATTAATGAAAAAGCTCAGACGTTAATTCTTTATCGATTAATCGATGTTTGCAATGCTTTTATTTTTAATTTCAATAATTTGATGGCATCTTAATATTCTCCAGTTTGTGTAAAAGTTTTACATGTGGCTACTCTGCTTTTTCTCTAGTTTTCTCCCTGGATTCCTTGATGATTTGATTTAATAATTTATTTAATTTCTCATTCAAAATGGTTTTGCTGCCTTGATCGGGGCTGAAACAATATAAATTGCTATGATTAGCTATATTGTTTTACGAAATCGATGCAGCTTTCACATCTTTATGAAGTACATGCCCCCTGACGTGTTTTTACTTCTAATTTTAAGCATTTTTATCCAATTATTTCTGTGGTCCTTTATTTATTTTCTCTGTCATTAAGTTTAATGGTCCTTTTTTTTATTATTATCCTTCATGTCGGCGTAAGTAATTTAAATTGTTTATGTCTCTTATTGGTTCTTAATCTGTATCGCAACATGTTTGAGTCAGTCTTACCTATAAGTTAAAATCAGTTCTATTTTTGTTGTGTTGGTATTGTTTTGTATCTATTAATTGCTAAATTTTAAGGTTAAATTTTATTACGATATATATCATTTAATAAATTATATATACTCTGTTACACATATACACATACCAGGTAATCCGTATGTCACAGAAAAAATAATAAAAATTTGCTATTCAAAAAGTTTTGATCGTAGCATTATATATATATATATATATATATATATATATATATGGGATTATTTTAATACATAAGAAAAAATATTAGTTACATTTTCACCAGAAGGATGGCGCTGTATTCGCAGTATCGTCTTACATTCTAAAGAGATTCACCTTCTTAAATGACGCTCTGTAATGTGAATACTCATTAATCTGATTTTAGCATATGTTGCCTATGATTTAAGATGTTAGCGAATATTTAACTAAAAACTTTATTACTTATTACTGCTGTTAATCGCTCTAAAAAGAAAATTATGCTATTACACTTTTAGCTGAACGGCGCTTGAGTGGCGATTGACAGATATGGATAAGTCTTCTTGAAATATAATGTGGATTTCAGATAGTATCCTACAAACGTATCCATATTAAAATCCTTCGATTGTTTATACTTATCTTTAAAAATAAAATAAAAATAAAAAATAAAATAAACTCCTTCCCGTGATGTAATTAAAAAAATTGTTTTATGAACGAATACTTTTTCTCCTTGAAATCCTCTTTTAAATTTTAAAACACTTTTTTGTTGGTATAAATGAATGTGAAACAAACTATCCATAAAGGGAAAAAATAGCAAGAAAAATAAATTTCTTGGACAAATAAAATCATTCACACTCAGTTTAGGTTGATTGAAAAGCACTGTTTAGTAAAGCTTTTCTATGAGAATTTCTTATGCGCAACGTCTGACGGCCATTGTCATGAAGGACGGTTATCACATTGAACATTTATAATCCTATAAAAGTGTATAGTTTTATAGTCGTGTAGTTGTATATACTACGCCACTGTAAAAAAGTAATTTTTCAATTAAAGAGCAAAAACCCGTCTTAGTGACGGTCAGGGACCTAGAATCAACCTGTTCACCAAAATTTGTGACAGTATCTCCCATAGAATCGCCACGGCTGTGACGAGTCAGTGAATCAGTGAGTTTACTCTTTTATAAATTTAGATATATTTGGGCTTGAATGTTATTTCAAAATGTGATGAATTTTTTAAATCTATTTATTTATTCATTTATTTTTACATAAATAGTTGCCTTATTGATTTCCTTTGATTTTTTTTTTAAGTACCTTTTAATTTGTGGCAAAAAATCACAGTAGAAATTGCACCTGAGGACTGGTGCTGAAAAGTAATAATAATAATAAAAAGATTTTATATTATAAAATAATTATAACATAAAATCATTTTTACAATAATATAAAATCACTTTTTAATTTTTTTTTTTTTTTTTTTTCCACTTTTACAATACATAAAATCACTTTTTACCTTTTTATGATGTTTACCATTTGCTTTAAAAATGTTCTTAAGTGAAAAAAAGAAAAAGAAACGAAATCTTCTTTTGTGTTGAAGGGATTTCGTAAAAGTAGTATTTAAAGCATGCTTAATTATTAAAGTAATGATTGTTTACGTTTATATCAAATCATTTCTTTAATAAGAGGCCTTGAACTTCAAAAACTTTTTCATCCTAGAGAAAATGATCGGTTAATAAGAAAATATTTTATTGTTATGAACAATTTCGACAACTTTTACTAATCTTAATGTCATCAGCTTATCAGTAAATATGAAAAACTTGACAACTTTTTAAAAATTATAAAGGAGAAATAGTCTGCGAAGCGTATAAATAAAATGATTTTTTTGCCTACCATGAAAAACTTCCAAACTACAGTTGAGTAAAATAAACATTTAATCTTTATTCATTCCAGAATTATGACATCTTCAAGCGAAACTCGAAAGAATTATTTATTTATTTATTTATTTATTTGTTTGGCAAAAGAAATCATACATAATTGCGTAAAAAATGCGACAAGAAAGTTTTGTATGTTTTTGTAAGTTTTACTTATATTAATGAGAAAATAAATAAATAGATATAATGAAAAGGATTGATTCTAATATATTAAAAAACTAGTTTGCATAGCTGGACTCTGCTTAGTTCCCCATCATATGTATGTTCTCATAAATTTCTTGTACAGGACCTATTGTATTCATGTTAAGAGAAATGAATTTGACCAAACGCTTGACACAGTGACAGAACAAAATCCTCGCCTAGTAGGCTACCCACCATTCAGTTCGATATATTTATCTTATTCTAATCTATTAATTTATTTTATTGGGATCCATTTCGTAGTTTATTTTTATGCTACTATTTCCAATGCAATAATCCCAAAAATGCATATTTATCTATATATTAATAGGCAAGCATAAAATTTGTAGTCCCTTTTTAACATATTAATTATGGGAGTAGAGGGTTGAAAATGGTATCATTCGAAAGGTATGGTTAGCCGGAAGGTGCGAATACAAATATTATTTTCTTACGATGTCAAGAAGGTATTTAAAAATACATTTATTTTTTATGCATTTTCCCCCATTTTTCCCTTTTATACACGTATTCCTTTACATTAAAAAATACCTAAAAGTAGAAAGTTGTTAAATCTGGCAATTTCATAAAGCTCAAATAAAACCATAGACACAGTAATTTGTATAATGTAGCATCACTATACGCAAGCAAAGTGATGACGTCACTGTCTGTCCATGGAGCCACGAAAAAGATTTTCTATGTTAATCGTCCATTGGATTTTTTGTAAAAAATTATTAAAAAATAACGGAAATTGTCTGCCGATTTTAATTCCGATATTTGGGTATAGTTATATATAAGTTACTGTCTACATGTGTTTGATTGAGTTATTTTTTCTGTAAAATTGATAAAATTTTAATTTAAAATCACAAAACTCCAGAAAAAAAAATGGCAAACTTCCAGTTTCGAATGTAAACATAAACATTTCATTTCAAAGGGTGATATTTAAACAATAAATATTCAACTGATATACTAAATAAAAGAAAAATGGATTTGTTACTTACTGCTGCATGTATAAGTAGACGATACAGAAAAAATTCCGATTTCCGTTTTTTGCTGAATTTACATGTTTTGAGCTTTCTTTACGTTTCAATTAACTGAAATTGGCTACTTATTTTTTAAAAAAGTGTCTTTATTGCTGGCTTTTGTGGGTAGAAGAAGCAAGTAGAAGATACATAAAAACTTTTGATTTCCGGTTTTCGATGAATTTACACGTTTTGAGATTTCCTTGCATTTTAATTAAGTGAAATTGTCTACTTATTTTTATTTTTTAAAAAGTGGATTTATTATTCTTTCCTCTGCATATATAAGTAGAAAATATAAGATTCAGAAAAGTTTTAGATTTTCGGTTTTCGATAAAGTTACACGTTTTGAAATTTCCCGAACTCAATTCGACCATTTTTGAAAAATATCTTTTTTTTTTTTTTTTTTTTTTTTTTTGTTCAAACACTGTACTTTATGAACCAATCGAATTAATTTAACAGAATTTGATACTTGGTTGGTCCTTGGTTTGACATGGCTTCTCGGCTGTATCACACAACAAGGGGCGTTTCACGTTGCGATTTTCTCTCATTTCAGAAAAGGCTAACATCTACAGAGAGAAATAGTTATATTAAGTGAAACTCTGCTGATTCAGTTAGAGTGAATATCGGCAAACAATTGCCGCAGCTGTGTTGCAATTGCATTCTGTTTAGGACAAGGCAATAACTTTGCTTTGCCTCGCTTTGCAAAAAAAATGGTCGAGTTTCGACCACTGGGCGATACTAGTATATATTATTACATATAAATATCGCCCCATTTTGCTATGTTGATAAAATCTTAAATTTCGAATAACTTATGAAATTTTCCTATTAGAATTATTTGTAGTCAATCATGTTCATACAAGTATCATAAATGTTATTTTGAAATTGTCTGATATATATTTATGATCCTCAAAATGGACGTTTATGCTCGATTTTGCCTTATTCTGCCATTTTAATTAAATCGTAAATCCCAAATAACTCACGAATTTTTTAAATTGGAAAATTGATACTCTATCGTATTCATGTCAGTATCCTAAATAATATTTCAAAAGTGGTCTGACATCTTTATGATGAAAATATCCCTCAAGATTGACGTTTGTGTAAAATTTTGCCCTATTCTGTTATTATAAGAAATTCGTAAAATTCTAATAACTTAAGAAATTTTTATATTGGAAAATTCGTAGTCAATAATATTTATGCCAATATCCTAAATAATATTTCTAAAGTAGTTTGACATCTTTACGATGAAAATATCCCTCACAATTGACGTTTATGTGAAATTTTGTCCTATTCTGCCATGTTAAGAAATTCGTAAATATCCAATAACTTGCGAAACTTTTAAAGTAGCATGTTTATAGTGACTGATGTTCATTCCAGCAGCAAAACTGATATTTTAAAACTGGTCCCTATTCTCACATGTTAAGAAAATCGTAAATTTCAAATAACTTACTTAATAACTTTTTAATTCGAATGTTGCAAATAAATAGGGTTCTTGCCAGTGCCGAAAGTAATATTTTAAAACTGATTTGACCTCTCTGCGACAATTTGTTCTTGAGATATCGTGTACACAGACTAACAAATTAACGGACTAACACACTATCGGACTAACAAAGTAACAGACACCCTACAGACGGACACCATACAAATTTTGTCATTTTCGAATTCCTCACATCTGAAAACGTATAAAAAAGTGAAAAATCCGATGTCGAAAATTTTTACGATTACCTAAGTTCCCCATACCTATAGTATGATGGAAACTAATACATCATGTTTTAGACTTAATATTTTGTAGGTTGTATACAGATTTAAAAATTGATAATATAATTTGATAATTTTAGATATTCTTGTAGATTATTTGAAGTAGGATACATTATATATACCTAACATATGGATACCTATTTATAGGGTAAAACGAAAAGGTACGTGAAGAAAAATAAATTTTGCCTAATAGGATAGTTTTTATAAGTCAACGAGGTTCATAGGTTAATTAATTGTTTTAAGTTAATGTTAAATCAACTAAATTAATCAAAACGGATTAAAATACACAAAAGGATTATATTTTATTAACATACTTTTGAAAGATTTGTTCTTTCGCATTCTTTGAAAATCTAAATTCACTTCTACAACCGCTGAAAAAGTATTGCAACTTAATTTGTAAGTAATTCGAGTGCGCTTTTAGCGTCACGGTGGAAGTGAAATATTTCACACAGGTTGATAATAAAGCCACGGGCTAAAGTTGTACAACTCACTAAAATGTATTTATATTGAAGTGTAGGAAAATGTGGGTGGAAGTAATGTGAAGAACTCAAATTTACAAAAGGAAACATTAAAGGTTTACTAAGTTAGCTAAATTCTTGCATCCAATTTTAAACTTCATTCAAGAATACATCGTATAAAAGACAGAATAATCAAATGACACTCATGAAAAACACGAATACAGCCACTGATATCTATTAGACATCTGGGGTTGGGACAAAATCTCGCGGGACAAAATATCGCGAGGACAAAATATCGCCGACGTAAATGAATACAAAGCAAAAATGAATTGGTAATTATTAAGTAATGTTGTATAAAATTTCATGACAACACATACCTTAGTCAGAGCACTGAGATACTGACAAATCTACAACAAAATTTTTTATAAATTTTATTTAAAATAGTTTAAAAACTATAATTATTAACTTTTGTCAAGATGAGTCATAATGAATTCAATCGTGCTTATCAATTTTAAAATTTTTAAATCAAGTTTGTGAACAGTGTTCAGCTTTAATGTCAGCAGTGACGTACACGATTTTTAAAAGGTATTTTGAATAGTGAAAAGCAAAAGATAAAACAACTTAAAAAATAAACATAGATAAAATAATGAAATTCAACTCTATGATTTATTTAATTATTTAATTATTTTAATTAATTAATATTTATAAGGCCCTGTGGCCCCACCAGAGATGACGCGTGACACAAATTCAAATTTTCAAATAGATCATACTATTATTTTGACGCGATATTTTGTCCGGCGAGATTTTGTCCCGCGATATTATATCCTGATCCCAGACATCTGAATTACATGCAATGATCCGTAAAAAGATACAAAACATCTGAAGAATATCCATTCCAAGTCCTGGATGTCCTGTATTAATAATAGATATCTATTAGATGTTTAAATAGAGACGAAATTTAGACGTGCCTTTTTCGATGTCTAATAGATGCAACCTGTTAGATCAAAACAAGATTTAGATATTTTCAATATCTTTTAGATCTAACAAGTTCCATTATTGAATATTTGGAGATTTTTGAAAATGTAGCAGACATCTAATGGATGTAAAAAAGAGTGACAGGGGTCGTGCTAATAGATATATCTGTAAGATATTTATGGAAGTTTAATGGATTATTTTTTAACTTTTATACATGTTTATAGATGCCTTATGTATGTAAGTGGCTGTGTGGGATGTAAATAAAGTAATATACAAAACTTTCAGATAACAAAGAACGCTCTTAATGGGCTCTTCCCACCGTCGTCTGCTCAATCACGTGATAGAGGAAAACGAATAATCGAATTCATTTAAATATTGTTCTTAAGAACAAAAATTTTAATATTTAATATAAAATAAAATAAAAGTAATATTGTGCATTTCTAAACAGTAGAATAGCTGTATTTGTAAATTTAAGAATTTTTTTAAAACAGTTTATTTATTTTCACCTGTAAGAATCGATTTTTATATGTTCAGTGTAACTGTTACATTAACTGATCTAGCAATAAATAATAGCTTGTTCTTGTGGAATGTTTATGGATTATAATTTGAAATTTTAAAATGTTTTCATTTAATTTAATTGCATAAAGGTGTTACAACAAGTTAATTAACTTAGTTTCTGGTCTAAATGGATTTACGCCGTACGATGCTGCACTGTCACTGATTTAAGTACCGAAAATCAGAGTATTTAACATGTTCTTCATGAACATCAATAACAAATATAAACTAAATGATGATTGTAAATGTATACAGCAAACAAAAGATGATAAATAATGATATAAAATGGATTAAAAATGATGCTGTATAAAAAAAATTATCACAGATTAAATACGATTGATCAAAAATAAGAATAAAAAATAAGTTAATGCAGCAATCGCTATTGATAAACAAGACTTCGTCTGCTATTTATTTTTCCTCTATCATGTGACCTCTGACGTCAGGTGGGATTGTCCATTGCAAAAACTTCAAATATCCAATGGAACATACATGTAAGTGTTTCATTTAAATATTTTTCAAGGAGGATTTAAACTAAATTGACTTTTTAAATCTTCCTTAATTCCTTAAAACGTTATTTTGTAGGTTAGAAATTCCATAATGGAAATAAAGGCATCGGATAACACATAGTACATCGGCATTTAACTACCCATCCAGCCACATTCTTTGATCTTTTATTGAGATTTTGTTTGAATCAATAACGAAACAGAACAGGTTCAATAGTTAAGAACTAAAGTTATAAACTTAAAATTTGTCGTTAACTATAAAACTGTTTTGTTAGTAAAAGGGCTTTTATGAGGAGGACGTCTAAAAGTAAACTAAATTCTCGACGTTTATAAACAGGCAAGCGCACGCGTAATATATTATTCTAAAAGTTTTATGAAACCAATAAATGCGTTTTAAGTGTTTTAGGAAACAAAATTAAATTCTTTTAAAGCGTCGCTATGAGAAGAATCGCACTTAATGATACTTGAAAGTGGGTGCACGAAAGAGACTTTTGCATGCAATGTTTCTTCTGTTGAAATTTTATAAATAAAAAATAATATGTCGTCTAATTCACACTATTTTTTTTTACCCTACAGTATTCTAGACATATAACAATTTAGGGTGCAATGTATGAGATGCTGCCTTTGGGCAATTTTAGTGTACTTTGAGCAACACTTTAACCCATATTTTAACATCGTCCTAAAAATAGGACACCGTGCAAAAGTGGTATTTATATAAATTCTTTTGAATGTCTTAATTCAAATTAAAGGCGATATATTATTAAAAGTCCAATAAATACATACGTATCTTTTTCGTTAGTTTAAATTAACTTTAATGTATTTTATTTTTTAAAATAACGATTTTTGAAGATTTATTCATTGCATTTTCAACACATTATTACTTAAAAAGGTTTTACATTCAAGAATAACGAAGATATACATTTATTGAGGTAATATTCTACACTTTTGTACTGATAAAACAATTATATAAAACTAGTTGGCATAGGTGGACTCTGCTCAGTTCCCCATCCTATTTATGTTCTCGTAAATTTCTAGTGCGAGACATTTTATAATCATGTTAAAAGAAATGAATTTGACCAAATCTTGATACAGTGACAGAATGAAATCCCCGCCTAATAGGCTATCCACCGTTCACTTCAATATATTTATCTTATTCTAATCTATTAATTTATTTTATTAGGGTCAATTCCGTTGTTTAGTTTTCATGCTACTATTTCCAATGCAATAATCCTCAAAATTCATATTTATGTGAAAAATTTGCAATTTCGCTATGTTGATAAAATCGTAAATTACGAATAATTTACGAAATTTTCCTATTAGAATATTTGTATTCAATCATGTTCAAACAAATATCATAAATGTAATTTTGAAGTTGTCTAATGTATTTAGGATCCTCAAAATGGAAGTTTATGCTCAATTTTGCCTTATTCTGACATGTTAAGTAAATCGTAAATTCCAAATAACTTACGAATTTTTTAAATTGGAAAAATCATAGTCTATGATATTCATGCCAGTATCCTAAATAATATTTTGAAAGTGGTTTGACATCTTTACGATGAAAATATCCCTCAAGATTGACGTTTATGTGAAATTTTGCTCTTTTCTTCCATGTTAAGAAATTTATAAATTTCAAATAACTTACGAAATTTTTATATTGGAAAATTCATAGTCATTAATATTCATGCCAGTGTTCTGAATAATATTTAAAAAGTAGTCTGACATCTTTACGATGAAAACATCTCTAAAAATTGACGTTTATGTGAAATTTAGCCCTATACTGCCATGTTAAGAAATTCGTAAATTTCCAATAACTCGCGAAATTTTCAAAGTAGCATATTTATAGTTACCGATGTTCATTCCGGCATCAAAACTGATATTTTAAAACTGCTCTGACATTTTTACAGTAAAAAGTTTTCATTTAATGCACGTTTAAATGAATTTTTGTCCTATTCTCCCATGCTAAGAAAATCGTAAATTTCTCATAACTTACGAAGTTTTTTTTAATTCGAATGTTGCAAATAAATAGGATTCTTGCCAGTATCGAAAGTAATATTTTAAAACTGATCTGACCTCTCTGCGATCATTTGTTCGTGAGATATCGTGTAAACAGACTAACAAGCTACCGGACTAACACACTAACGGACTAACACACTAACGGACTGACCCACTAACAGACACCCTACAGACAGACACCCTACAAATTTTGTAATTTTCGGATTCCTCACACCTGAAAACGTATAAAAAAGTCAAAAAACCGAGGTCGAAATTTTTCACGATTACCTAAGTTCCCCATACCTATAGTATGATGAGGAAGTAAAAAATATATCTAGAGGGTCTTTTTTTCTTATATTTTCGACTGTCCTAAACCAGTGTCCTATTTTTAGGACAGCCTGTACCGATTAAGCCAATGAAAGGTTGGTAAGTTTTTTGATTTTGTGTGTATACATAGGCTTAAAGAAACATATTTAATATTTTATTAAGAAAAAATATTTTTTCAATGTTTGGTACAATAGGGGTTAAAAGAGTTAAAAAAAAAAAAAAAAAAAAAAAAAAAAATCCGTTAACAAATATGTTTGCGTGTGGGGGTGAGGGGGATAGGTTGCTCGCCTCAACACATTGTTTAAATAGGGTAGCAACCTATATAAAACGTTTAAGCCTGTTATTAAATTTCAGCATTTATTTTCAATTATTCAAAGAATGACAGCTTACAATACTCTTTGAAATCTATTTCATTCATTTTGAATAACCTTGTGTATTATCTATGAAATATATTCGCGTTGAAATGTACTCTTCAATATTCAGCAGATGGAAAAAAAAAAAAATAAAAAAATAAAAAAAATAAAAGAAAGAAAAATTATGCGGTTTTCATGGATTACAAAACACTTTGCAGATGTGACATCGATTAACTTTTAATAACTTTTTTTCACCGTGGTGACATATCAAAACATATTATTACCCTATTTTTATTAACTACTATTCTTGTTTGATTGTTTGTTTGTCCGGTACAAATCTTCCAATCTATTTTTAATTAACTTCCCTACTAGCTAGACATTTGAAACCTTTCACAATAGCTTAGAACTCGGTGACAACACAATACTTTGAAGTCCGATTTTCGAATTTTTGGTTAGTTTTCTTATAATTAATTAAAATATGAAAATAATAACACCCTGACAGCGTTAAAATAGCCAATAAAATATTAGCTATAAAAAAAAAATAAAAAAAAACGAGTTTATTTTCTTTCGACATAAAAATAAATTCATTTAATTAAACATTAACATTAAAAAATTATAAAAAGTTAAATGATGTATCTCACAAAAATGGACGTCATTATCATTTTAAAAATTTTGTGCACATTGATAAGAGCTCTAGGATTCATCAGAAAAATTAAAACGTGGTATATAAAAAGTTTTTTTCATCTTATAATTATTGTTTTTAATTATGCGGGAAGAAAACTCAAAAATTATCTTTATACTTCTTCTTTACAAGCAAGCCCTGTACAGTGCCTGAAAGCAGGAAAGCAGGAAAGTGAGTCAAGTAAATTTTGTTTCTACTATTGAGGAAGGGATCTTCACAAGAGTACCTTTAGAGTATTTCCCCTCTTAAAATTTTTATAAGATAACAATAAAATATTGCTTTGTGCAGCCGTGCCTATCTTTTTAATGTGCATACGCAGAATGTTGTGTACTAAAGTAATCCTCATTTTACTTAAAATTTACATTAGGAAATTGCCATTTATATCCCATAATGTATATGGACATTTTTGTTTATGCAATAAACAACGGGGGAGATTTAACATTTAGACACAGACTCTTTTAAATCTTCACAGTGCCACCATATCCCCTCTCTAGAGTTTAAAATCGCTCAAAATCGCTGCATAGTGGTGAGCGGCCACCTTTCGTCCTTGAAATTTTGTGAAGCCTTGGTAACCATTTAGTTACGCTCATCTCAATACGCTGATCTTCAGCAGTATTTCTCTATGCATACATTGCGTAATTATTCTGTGACACATCAGAGAACGTTTTAATTAACTTCCAGAATACAACATTCCAATATTCCGAATTCAAAATGAAAACAAAATGTAAAATGCGACACTTTGAAAAACAATATATATTAATATTCAACTGGTCATTGTCATTGATATTTTATATTCAAAACTACAAAATACCATTAGAAACCAAGTCATCCGAGACGTATACTATTAATTTATTTGTACATTTTACCAGAATATTGCTTACAATTTTTATAAGACTGATAAAAATCATTATCAGAGTTTTCTCCTAACTATCCTATTTCCAGACAATCTTCAATAAGTCACCGTTATTACATTCCACAAACAGACTTCTATTCTTTACAAAATGAAAACATTATCCTTAATTCTGTCTATAAACTTATATGAATAATTGCAATTTAGAAAGAAAAAAAAAATCGCTTTGATAAGTAATCTGTTCTAAGGCATTTTTACTTTCTCTTACCCATAAAGTAGAGAAAGTATTGTTTTTGGGTCAAATTTTCGAACGCGAGATTTTGTTATATTTACACGTTTTGAGGTCCCCTGAATACTAAAATCATGTATTTAGCAAATGGTCTGAGTGTATGTCTGTGTGTGTGTCTGTCTGTTATCAGCATATCTCAAAAACAAATCATGGCAGAAAGTTCAAACTTGGTATTCTAAATGTGTATCCTATAGGGATGCTACAGTAAGCTTTTCGTTAAGATCAAGCAAATGGTTCGTGTACAGGGACATTCTAATACATTACGTCTATGGGGGAAATTGCAGGTAAGTAGAGTTTAACGTCTATAGACTGCACTAAACCAAATGAAACAAATATATATATTTTGTAATAGAGATAGTTAACTGGGAAAAAAAATTTGTGTATGTAGGCTCCTCGCCTCCCCCCCTGGGGGGGAAGTCCCCCCTCGAGGGGAGTAAATTTTCATGATGGGTATCTTTCAAAAGAGCTCTAAAATACCTTTAAAACGAATGGTTGAACCATCGATCTGCGATAATTTAAAACAAAGTTATCGATTTTTTTTACTTTTAACAAAAGAAAAAACAAAAAAAAATCTTTTTTTTTTTTTTTTTTTTTTTTTTTCGAGAATAAAATGGACTTTTTTTTTATATTTGGTGTTATACTACCTCTCTAATATGGAAATCGTCTGCATTATCATAAAAGATAATTTTTTAAAATAATAATTTTAATATATTATTTAAAAAAAACAGAATTATTTTTTTAATAATCGAATTAAATTCTATATAAATGTAGGTGCATTAATGAAACGGGGGGTTGAGGGGGGCGGTAGCCCCCCTCACACAGAACTAATTATTATATAATACTCTTCAGAAGCCTAATATGAATTGTTGAACACAGGTTTACATAACAGTACTCTTTATAATACCTATTAATCTGCAACCTGTATTTATTGTATTAAATTTCAGTATAAGAGAAAGTCGTGTGAGTGACACACCAGATTATTAATATACGATTTATAAAAGAAATATTCTTTTGTCTGTTATTAATGTCACGGCAATACCGTCTTTATCTATTCGTTTATAAATTCGCTTCTTTTATTCAAAACTCTTTTCCTTGCGATTACATTGAATACGCTTCAAACAAGTTCTATTCGCAAAAATTAGCAATCTTACGGGAGGAAAAAAAAATGGCATTTTCAACAAAGAGATTTTATTAGAAACATTGTTATCTTTGAAAATTTAAATAACGTCTAATATTATTATTTTAATGCAAAATGTTAATCATGGGATCGAATGAATGTGTTATTTTTGATTTAAAAACATCTCATTAGAATCATTCATAATATTATTTTGAAGGATTAAAGATTGAGGGAAGATTACGGAAATGAACGATCGTATCATTCTTTCGACTTCCCTCGTAAATTTTAAACAGATTTGGTTACTTCTGTTTCTTTCAGATCAACTGTATGTGTGTGTATATATATATATATATGTGTGTGTGTGCGTATAGGGTAATTCTAGGATAAATGGCGAAAAGGAGAGATGGCCAGTCTAACTCTTTTCTAAACTGGATCATAGATGGCAATATAAACTTTGTTCGTTAGAAATAGTTCAATAACTTCATTCATTGCGGTTTTTCGATTCTAGAAAATAAGTGACATTTTAATGTTTATTTAATTTAGTTGTTGAATATTTTTGTTGAGTTAGGTATATGAATGTTTTTACATTTGTTTCACTGTACGAACTTTTAAGGCACGTATATAATACAATCTTTACTTTTAAGCCTAAAACAAGGACATACAATTGCAGAATGACATTTTAAATTAGGTGGATATCTGTCCTTCAATTTTAGGAGAGATGGCCACCTTTAAAACATCAAAATCTCACGAGGTACAATCGCAAACAAAAATACTTTATGATATTGCACCAGTTCTTGATATAACCATGACAAGAACATTTAGAAAACGTAAAAATGGTATTTGTGACATTATAGGTAGCTGCTGCCATTAAACGTGCTGTTGTTTGACATCACCAGAAAATATCGGAAACTTTCATCCCATAAGCAGACAAAATCGATACAAAAAGTTTAAAACCCTGAAAAAAACTAAAGTAAACAGAAGGAAAAACAAAAATACGACAGTTCCAGCATTGAAGAAAATGAAATATGTCTGAAATTATCAGATTCAACAGAATTCGTGGGAACAGAATTCGATGAGAATCACTGGCTGTGTTGGTTGGGGAGAAGAATACAAGACCACAACTAAAATGAATATGGCTGGATAAAATGCATATGGTGCTTGAAGTGGTTCCATGAAACGGGTATAAACTATCAAGACTTTTGCTAAAAATGCAGTAAATTTTTACGAAAAGTGAAGGCTTGAAATGATACTTCAAATTCTGTTTATTAGAATTTTATTCACTTATTTTCCACGATATAAAGTCATCTTTACAAATAGCTATTATGTTTTTCTTGGTAAACTCTATAAAACGTGTTATTTTTGACTATTTTAACCCCTTAACGCGCGCTGTCCTCGCTGCGAGGACGCAAAATTTAAGATCTAGCTGAAAAAATTCATCCCGGAAATTTTTTAGCAAAAATTTACGTTTATAACATATCAGAAAACGCCGTTTTTTTTTTTTTTTTTTTTTTTTTTAAACCTTAAAATTTAAAATTTCTTTTAGTTTAATTTAGTTCATGAATTCCGGTGGCAGTACAATTTAAATGATCCGAATTGTCTTGCGCCACAAAGGGTTAACTTCGCTTTTTCTTTCTTGAACTGGATGGCCATCTCTCTCTTCGAAGTGAAGGAAACAGGGTCGTTTGCAGTTTTAATTTCAAACTATGTTTTCCACTTTTTGTTCTCGATATTTAATTATTTTTTGCCCCAAAGTATGATGAGCCTATGTATAAGAATTTTAAATAGACCAAAATATTTCTTATATTTGCATTCTAAGGATTTTTATTTCAATCTTTGAAAACTACGGCCATCTATCCTAGACTTACCATGTATACATATAAAACTGAAAGTTTTTAGTTGTATCTGTCCAGGTTTTACTTCGCTATACAAAGCTACAGCGTTCCACCAATCGCTACGAATATTGGTACGCTTATACACTTATTATTTAGCACAAAACCAGATAATTGGTTTAAAAGATATTAAATAAAAATCACATTTCTACTTAAAAATTATTAAAAAGAAAAAAATGGTTAAGCCCAAAGCAAATAAATAAATTACACTTCCCCCCCCCCCCCAGAAATAAAAATAAATATATTTATTTATTACGCGTGAAAAAAAAATCAATATGCAGTTTTCATTAATAGATGTTGAGATATCGTCCTATGAGAAACTGCAGAGAGTAATAGAAGCGCCACCTTTTGGCCTGTATACACCAAAATCCAATAAGAATAAATTTTTATAATATCTATAGTACACACCGAGTTTGGTGCATTTATATATCACATAAAGTCGAGATTAAGTTTCCTGTGAATAAAAAATATTGCACAATACCAGCGCCACCTGCCGTCCAATATATATCCAATGTGATACAGCATGGATTTACCTATTATCGATCTCACTTGACAAGCTTTATATTTTTACACTGTAGAAGCTTAGATAGAGTCTTCCACAAAGTAGGAATAAATTGCAATACAGCAGCGCTATCTGTCGGCCTATATGCACCTAAACTGAATCAGCAATATTGTATAATAAGTACTATTAAGACTTCACTGAAGTGCAAGGAAATCACAACTTGGCAGCTCCAATTGTTGGGTGATATAGCTCAAAAGTTAATCAGCACCCAATGATGTTGAGATCCAACCAAATTTCAAGCTTGGTTAAAGTCAAACAATTTAACTAACTCAAAAAGAGAGACATTTTCTAAAATGGGTCGAATCGTGTTCAGGTTAATCTCGAAATGTGCAAATTGTCGACAACCGTTAATCGAAAATGTTTACGAATTCTACACTTTCTTCATATAAATGCTAAAGACAGTAATAAATACATTTTTTTTTCTAACTAGTGGATCTGCAGATCAGCAGCCTTAACGTCCAATTCGCATCATACATTATTCAAAAGGCCATTTTTATTTATTCCTTATTATAATATACTAGAAAAGTCCCGGTTCGGTTGGTTGGTTGGTTGGTTGTAGGATTTAAGGCCGATTGACTCCTGATGTGTCCTAGGCCAAGAGGGGGAGTGCCCTCCGTGGGGGTCTTTCTAAGGGGTCCTAGCCCGTATTTACGCGAGTTTCGGAGGAAACCACCCCGGTTCGGAATGCGGGAAGAATTTCAAAATCAAACTCGAAATGTGCAAAACTCGGCCTGATGCTGTTTGCGTGCCAATAGATCTACGTTTGTTAACGAAACCATTTTTAGAAGCTATATTTCTTCCAGCAATAGAGGAAGCTTCAGAGAAAGAAGAAAAAGAAGACAAAAAAGAAGAACACCAAGAAGAGAAGGAAGAAAAAGAGAAGGACAAAAGAACAAGAAGAGAAGGAAGAAAAAGAGAAGGTCAAAAGAACAAGAGAAGGAAAAAAAAAGAAAAGAGAAGAAGAGAAAGAAACAGAAAAAGAAGAAAGAAAAGAGAAGAAAGAAGAAGAAAAGAAGGCGTAGAAGGAAGGAGAAGACGAAGAAAGAAAGAAAGAAAGAGAAGAAGAAGAAAAGAAAAAAGAGAAAAGAAGAAGAAAGAAAAAAAGAAGAAGAAAGTAGAGAGAAAAGGAGAGAGATAAAAGAAGAAAGAAGAAAGAAGAGAAAAGAAGAAGAAAAAGAAGAAGAGAAGGAGGCTTTAGAAGAATACTCGGTGCGTCCACACACAGACAAACGGAGTCTACGGATATCTCTTAGCCATTTATATAGATATAGATATATACTGATTCGATTGACTTGCTACGTAAACAGATACGTTCCTGAGAGAGACTGCTGCCCCCCTCAACACCCGCCGAATCTCTCTTTCTATACCTATCTGTATATCATATGTATGTATTCTTAATAACAGACAGTCTTGTATTTTGTCCCTGAAATTCATAAATATTTGTACTAAATTTCATGAAAAAAGATTGCATAGCACATCGGAATTATTTTATTATTTTCTGTAACGCTGTAAAATTATTACCAATTCTATGCCCACGTTTTTCAACAGAAAAACATGCTTTTAAAATTCTAATAAAATTCCCTTATATTTAATGGGGTGTAACCACGTTAAAATATTTTTTTAAGAAATACCGACTACAGACCTTAATAGTACGAAATTCTTTTATGTATCCCGGAAAAGAAGCTACAGTTATTATAAGAACACACCAAATTAATTATAACTCATCAATTTTTCAAACGAATTTGACATCATTTGGATGATTACAGTACGTCATCGAAATTCTTTTGTGTGATTCCATAAATAAATTATTTATTCTATATATACACTTTTTTTAAAAGTAAACATGCTTTTAAATATCTTTATAACGGATGTTAATTCCATTATGTTCCAAGCAGCATAAACGCATTAAAGTGCGCTTAAATTAAAAAATTGTCCATAGGCTCTAATGTCAAGAAATTCTTTTGTGTGTTTCTGTAAACGAACCATAAACATTGTATACAGTAGTAAAAACTATTCCGCTTTTCTACATTTTTCATGAATAATTGTTCGAAATTTGACACATTTTGGATGGTTACGTGGCATTAGTCCTGTACATTAATTAGGAAGCCTAATAGCACATATTTTCTGCAGAAAACATAAGTTCAAGCATCTCCCTAATGTAATCTAATTTCGTTTTGTTGATTGCAAAGTAATGATGTTAAAATGCATCAAAACGAAATTCCTCCCATAGGCTGTAATGATAAGAATTTTGGCATGTCCCTGTACACAATTCATAAACAATATAGTCATAAAAAATTATACAAACTACTTCTATACAAAGTTTGAATGTGTGTGATGCCAATTTGAAAGTTAATCGGAACATGTTTGCAGCTGCTATTGCGGTCATACAAATTCTACCCATTAGGCCATAATGATAAGAAAATTTTTGGAGTGTCCCCTATACACGAACTACAAATGGAATACACACCCAAAACTATGCAGCTAATTCTGTGTCACTCATAAACATGTGTACCAAATTACAAGTCAATAGCCTGATTTTTGCGGTTGCTATCGTGATACATACAAATTCTTCCCATAGGCCGTAATGATAAGAAAAATTTTGTCGTGTCCCTGTACACGAACTACAAATGGAATACACACCCAAAACTATACAGCTGATTCTGTGGGGCTCATGAACATGTGCATCAAACAAGTCGATAGCGTGATTTTTTGCGGCCGCTATCGCGCGACAGACAAACAAACAAACACAAACACAAAATCATTTTGAGTCCCAACAGAGGACCTCCACTGACGTTTCGGCAATAAATAGTTCATTTCAGTAATTGAAATGCATTCTGTCTTACCTATAATCTTCAAATTAAAGCTGACACGTGTTCCAAAAAAAAAAAAAAAAAAAAAGAAAACAACTATAATTTGCGCATTTGTTCAATAGTATAAATTTTCTATCTACAGCTCCCAGTAGATTTCACAACTTTTTTCTACAGAAATGTTTAATACAAAAGATTAAGTATATAAAATGAAAAAGTGCATAAAAATGAAGGTGCCTTCTTGACATCATACGAAAATAATTTTTGCCTGAAGCTGGCATTATCCATACTTTACTGTCTCCTAACCATTATAATGATAAAGGGCAACCCATTTCATGTTTGCGTATAAAATATAGAGATAATTACAAAATTCTTAATGCTTTAAAAATAAATTGATGATTAAAAATTCATTTTATATGCTTTTAATTAATTAATTATTTTATAAAACTTGTGTAATATTTTTTAAATTCGTATTGTATTCCAAACATAATTAATTTTTTTTCCTAATGACCCTTTTTTGTCCGCTTTCTGAATATTGGGTGTCAATTTAATTTACGAGATAAGCATGCATCACTTCTCCAGCCTTACATTGTTTCTTCGCTCTTAAAAAATTATGATTAAATATGTTACACAACTACTATAAAAAAGTGTTTATTTTATTTCTTCTTTGAAAGTAATTTTCTAGAGTTATTATTATTATTATTATTATTTTACACTGGATATAAATTCCCTAAATGTTTTCATATACTTATATAACGAAAATGAGAGACTTTCGAATTTGTTAAGTTTACAAAAAATAATGTGTTGTGACTTCATTCGACTTTCCGAGCACCGAGTGATTAGCGATTGTTTAAATAAATGAGTATAAGGGGAGTCGTTAAATAAACAAAAGAGAAAAGGTGTGTCTGAGTATTTTCCACCCATATAGTACGAAGTTTAATGCTAATGCACATGAAATAATTTGATCTCGGAATTTCCCGTTGCGTCCCTGTAAAATTTAATAATTCACCAAAATCTATACAGTTCGTGCGACGAGGTCCAGGAACATATATAGGTATTTTCTGCTCACTCTAATAACGAATTTAGATGCTATCTCATTTTAAACCATTTCAGCCCATGGACCCTAATAATAAGAATTTTTCTTTGCGTTCCCGAAAAAAAAAAAAAACTACAAGGGTTAAATTCACCAAAATCAATGATGTTCATGCTAGGGTGGCCCAAACATACATGCACACTTTCAGCTTATATGAACAAAGCGTTCAGACGCTTTTGTGTCCACTCATACACATACATGCAACTCCTTGAAAATAGCAAAAATGAACTCAAAATGTAGATGCACCAAAATCTGAAAGTCGGATTTTTGTCATGATTGCAATACTTTCCTTACATAGTATGTACGGAAAGTAATGAAAGCATTAATTTAAAGTATGAGAAACTTCCAAAATTTGACTTTTAAGGGGGTAAGAAGGGAAGGGGGGGGGTTGTCTAGCATCTCTATCCTATCTTCACACGTGGAAAATCGCAGTGATTTACAATAAAAGTTTTAACTGATTTGAATACAGCTTAGTCTTCATCAAAATTCAGAATAAATAATCTCAAGTTATTTGGCTTTGCTTTTAATTTTATTTTATTTTTCCACGGGCGAAGAACGGATAGAAATGTTAGTTCTTACTACTTACTCTAACGCTAGTCAATGAAAGATCCACACAATCACAATAAAGCATAGGACTTAATGAATCCTAAGAAATGTCATTTTTAAGGAAAACAATATTTCATTTGGGAGGCTTTTTTTTTTTTTTTTTTTTTTTTTTTTTAAGTGATGTCAGTCCAGCATACTATAAAAATTATTTCGATTTTAATTACATTACGACGCTACGCTATTTGGACGACTACACAGTCATATGTTTAAATCGCATGCATGAAATTTTGACAAAAACGTAATTTTGGATTTTTCTTTATTTTTAATCATTTTACCACTTTTTAATTTCAAATTTTTATAAACCTCTACTTAGGGAGAACATATACAACAAAAGTAAACTACATAACAGAATGGGTGTTTCTAGCTACATCATTACTGATCATTACTGAGGAATTCATACAAAAATAGGGGTTTCAAGAGGGTTTCTCCGCACTCCCTTCCAATGCGCATGCGCTAGAAAATTAAAAGACCCACTGTACTGTAACACTTCATTAGCATTAACTCCCATAATGCCACTGATATCCATTAGACATCTAAATGACATTCAAATGATCCATAAAAGGTACAAAATATCTAAAAAAATATCCATTAAAAGTCCTGTACTCATTGCAGATATCTATTACATGTTTAAATGTAGACGAAATTTAGACGTGCCTTTTTCGATGTCTATAATAGACGTAACATGTTAGATCAGAACAAGATTTAGGTATTTTCAACATCTATTAGATCTAACAAGTCCAATTATTGGATATATGAAAATTTATCGGATCTGTAACAGACACTATTTCTGATAAATTATAACTTTAATCAATAACACTGCTCGGCATGAAGATTGTCCCCAACACCGTTTTTGCAGACGCTTATGTAAAATGACCTCCTGAATCCGAATAGGACGCCCATTTGGCCCTATCACCCCCCGTTTTTTGGGGACGTCCCCCTATTTTTACCATTTTTCGGTCATTTTATGGCTATCAACTTGATTTATAGTGGAGAAAAGAAATATTTTAACTGTTAAATATCTTCTGAGGGCCTGAAGAGGTGAAAAATTCTATAACATAAACATTTGCAGAAGGGGAAAATTTAGTGGGGGGGGGGGGGGGGAGATTTGCCACTGGAATTATAAGTTACATTTATTATATTTTATTAATCTACTAGCAGGCTACGCCCGCTTCGCTGGTCACTATTTTTAAATGAATCATTATAATTAATGAATTCTCAAAATTGCATTAATTTTTATCATGTGAAAAAAAAAAAAAAAACTCTGATCGGGAAAAATGTCGCACCGGGGCCCCACTGCCTTCGGCAGCGTAGACCCGTGCGCGATGCATATATATGAGCGCCCTAATAATTTTACAAATTCGAAAATATCCGCAATCGATTTGTAAGTATCAAAAACCTCTATGCATCAGTTTGGAACGATCTATCTCTATTTTTATTTTTTTGCCCTTCCGCTCCCTCCCCCCTTCCCGCCCCTCCCAATAATTTTAAAAATTCAAAAATATCCGCAATCGATTTGTAAGTATCAAAAACCTCTATGCATCAGTTTGGAACGATCTATCTCTATTTTTATTTTTTTGCCCTTCCGCTCCCTCCCCCCTTCCCGCCCCTCCCAATAATTTTAAAAATTCAAAAATATCCGCAATCGATTTGTAGGTATCGAAAACCTCCATGTACCAATTTTGAATGATCTATTTTTTTTGCCCCTCTGTCCTCCCCCCCCTTCCCGGCCCTTCTAATAACATTACACTTTCGAAAATATATCCCATTCGACTTGCAGGCCTCTAAAACCAATCTGTACCAATTTTGAACGGCCTAACTGCATTTCTATTTGTTTTTTTCCATAGCCCCCCCCCCTTACCGCCCCTCCTAATAATTTTACAAATTCAAAAATATCCGCATTCGATTTTAAGTATCGAAAACCATTTGTGTACCAATTTTGAACGATCTAACTCTATTTTTGCCCCCCCCCATCCCCTCCCTCCTTCTCGCCCCTCCTAATAACTTTACACTTTCGAAAATATCCCCATTCGACTTGCAGGTCTTTAAAACCTATCTGTACCAATTTTAAATGGCCTAACTGTATTTCTATTTGCTTTTGCCCATAGCCCTCCCTTACCTTCCCTCCTAATAATTTTACAAATTCGAAAATATCCGCAATAGATTTGTAAGTATCGAAAACCTCTATATACCAATTTTGAACGATCTAACTCTATTTTTATTTTTTTGCCCCCCCTCTCCTCTCCCCCTTCTCGCCCCTCCTAATAACTTAACACTTTCGAAAATATCCCCATTCGACTTGCAGGCCTTTAAAACCTGTCTGTACCAATTTTAAACGGCCTAACTGTATTTCTATTTGTTCTTGCCCATAGCCCCCCTTACCGCCCCTCCTAATAATTTTACAAATTCGAAAATATCCGCAATCGATTTGCAAGTATCGAAAACCTTTATATACCAATTTTGAACGATCTAACTGTTTTTTTTATTTTTTTGCCCCCCCCCCCTCTCTCCCCTCTCCCTTCTCGCCCCTCCTAATAACTTTGCACTTTCGAAAATATCACCATGCAACTTGCAGGCCTCTTAAACCTATCTGTACCAATTTTGAACGGCCTAACTGTATTTCTATTTGTTTTTGCCCCATAGCCCCCCCCTTACCGCCCCTCACCCCCCTACCTGCCCCTCCTAATAATTTTACAAATTCAAAAATATCCGCAATCGATTTGTAAGTATCGAAAACCTATACGTACCAATTTTGAACGATCTGACACTATTTTTATTTTTTTGCCCCCCCTCCCCTCCCCCCTTCTTGCCCCTCCTAATAACTTTACACAATCAAAAATATCCCCATTCGACTTGCAGGCCTCTTAAACCTATCTGTATCAATTCTGAACGGCCTAACTGTATTTCTATTTGTTTTTGCCCCATAGCCCCCCCCCCCCTTGCTGCCCCACCTGGGGGCTGAATTTCTAAAATTCCAGAAATTGCTTTTTAGATAGTTGCATTACCTATATTTTATAGCAAAAATTTCACGTATATCTATTTTTTTTGTTTAATATATACAGGATTATGCGAAATCACGTTTTACGCATGTGAAATCACGTTTTGCCCCCCCCCCCCCGCCCCCCTTGGGGACCGAATTTCAAAAATTCCTGAAACCAATTTTTAGACATTTGTATTAGCTATATTTAAAAGCAAAAATTATACGGATATCTGTTTTTTTTGTTTGAGATATGAAGGATTTTGTGAAAATACGTTTTGCCCCCCTTCCCCCCCCCCCTTGGGGGGCGAATTTTATAAAATCGCTTGCGGCGTTGTCTTTCTCGGGTCGTAAACATTAACCGTGCCAAATTTGGTCCGCTCGGTGAAACGGCCTAGGATTCTATAGCGGACACACACACACACACACACACAGACTCTGCTCTTTTATATATATATAGATTATCATTATCTCCTATTATACATTATATATTTTTTTTTTTTTGACGTGTTAAAATAATTCTTTTCCATTCACCAAATCAAATTCATGGCCATAAAATGACCGAAGTGTAATAAAAATTGTGGGAGGAGGTGACGTCCTGAGAAAACGGTGGATGGCTGGGCAAAATGGGTCTCCTATTCGGATTCAGTAGGTCATTTTACATAAGAATCAGCAGGAATAGTATCAGAACTCGATTTTTTTTTTTTATTATTATTATAGTTTAGTACAAATCACGCAGTGGCGTGATTTGCACTACGTGAATTTGCATCCAAGATAGAGAAGGATGTTTTGTGATACGGACAACATACTATGTTATACACTGTAATCGGTTACACACTATGTCACACACAACCCTGTTATACACTTACTCATCCATATATACTATGTTATAATAATCACGCATGAGATTGTAAAAAGTGCTTTTCGTACTTACAGGAGCTGAAGGTTCGTGTTATTTCGAAATGTTCCATTGGGGATAAGCGAGATTCTGTTGCTGGTGAGGTACCTAGAAATAACACACACATTTTCAATAACAAACAAAGATCAACAGAGTGCGGCCTGCCTAAAATTTCACTCGCATATTTTATTATGTTGTCACCACCCTTTAAAAAAATACTTTTTTACAGAATGTTTACACGTGTTTTAGCATTAAAACATTTAAAAAAAAATTCTTTCGGATGACAGCGGTGGCACTATAATAAAATGGGAGCAAAATTTTAGGAACACTGCGAGGCCTGACGGTGTATTGACAACTGACAATTTACGAAAATTTTGTTAAAATAAACTTCTTAATATAATTATTAAAAAAGAAAAAAAAAAGGGGATTCGATATCTAATATTAGAAACACAATTTGCCTAATTGTTTTTACTGTTTATGAGTGCCATAGACCTTTTTCTTTCTTTCTTTCTCTTTTTTTTTTTTTTTTTTTTTCAAAATGCAATCTTTTATGATCTCGACTTGAATGAATTTGGATGTCATCCAATTGGAGTTCAGGAGACAATTCTGAATTTTTTTTTTTTTTGCCAGAGACCCGCTTAGTAAACACATTGCTTTTATTTTTTAAAAACGTTCGGGCCAATCAGGTATTTTACATGTAAAGTTTATGATTTCCATTTTTACTTTCTCTTACTCATAAGGAAGAGAAAGTATTGTTTTAGGGTCAAATTTTCGAAAGTGAGTTTCTGTTATATTTACACGTTCTGAGGTCCCCTGAATGCGAAAACCATGTTTTTAGCGAATGGTCTGTGTGTCTGTCTGTGTGTCTGTTATCAGCATATTTTAATAACAAATAGTAGCAGAAATTCCAAATGTGTATGATACAGGGATGCTACACTAAGCTTTTCGTTGAGATGAAGCAAATGGTTCGTGTACAGGGACGCCCAAGAGAATTCAAATACATTATGTATATGAGGGGGGGGGGGAGTTCTGGTAAGTAGAGTTTAACATCTATAGACTGCACTAAACCAAATGAAACGAATATATTTTATATGCGTAAAAACATGTCTCGTAGGGAAATCATTTACTGTTCGTTTACAGGGCTACACAAAAGAAATAGATAAAAGTGCGACAATCATTGCAAATTGATGGGAGTATATTTCAGGCTGGGCCATGTATGATTACTATAGGATTATATTTAGATGCACCCTGTGGTCTGTATATAATCTTCGAAAGATATACAGGGCTGCAAATATTTAAGCGATAACATTCTTTTTTGTTGTTAGTGGATGTGCTTTACTAATATTTTACCATTTCCAGGAAAGCTGCTCGGGGATCGAAATAAATTCCTCATAGAGATATGGTAAATAATGCATGTTTTAAGTATGTATTCATCGCTTGTTTTTTGTCTATTTACACGTTTTGAGACTTCCTGATTGCCGTAGTCAAGTTCTTTAACGTTTGATCTTTGTCTGTGTCTCTTAGAGTGACTTAAAAACGAATAATTTTATAAGATCCAAACGTTGTATTTTTAAATTAATATAAGGATTGTTGCTTGAAAATTTTGATCAAAATTGATAAGTTTTAAGGAACGTTGCGTGTGAAATTTGTCTGTATAATTTTAAGTGAACTTTTAATTATAATAACAGATTGAAATTCTATATAAATGTAGGTGCATTAATGGAACGGGGGGTTGAGGGGGCAGTAGCCCTCTCCCCCCCCCCTCACACAGAACTAATTATCATATAAAACGCTTCCGAAGCCTATTTTAAATTGTTTAACATAGGTTTACATAACAGTACTCGTTATGTTACCACTTAATTTCCAGCCTGTATTTTTAGTATTAAATTTCAGGGTAAGAGACACACCAGAGAGAGTGACACACCATATTATTTCATTCGCAATTGATTTCTTTAATTTCTTCTTTTTTGTTTGACTCTTTACGTTTAAATTTTAAATGTCCTTCATACTGCATATCTGAGAAATTAAAATGCTGTTCAAAATTTCGATCAGGGGTTTTTGACATTTTTACACGTTTGGATGTTAGTCAGATCGCGGATTAATTTATTAGTTTTTGTAAACAATACCTAAAAAACGAATGATCGCATATCAATATGACTGGTTTTAGAATACCACTTATGTACTAGTAAAAGCGTTATTTATTTTTAACATTCTAACTTTTTAACTTGGTAAGTAATTCGAAATTTACGATTTCCATAACATAAAAAATAGGACAAAATTTCGCATTTATGTGCATTTTGAGAATTATTCAATTCCTACTATTAGTTCACACTCTCCCTCTCGTACAAATCTTGCAATCGATTTTTAACTAACTTCCCGACTAGCTAGAAATTTAAAACTTTCAGGATCAGAACACGGTGACAACACAATACTTCGAAGTCCGATTTTCGAATTTTTTTATTAGTTTTCTTATAATTAATTTAAATATGAAAATAATAACATCCTAATAGCGTTATTATAGCCATTAAAATATTAATTATAATTTAATGGTTGCCAAAAAAATTTACGAGTTCATTTTCTTTCGACTAAAAATAAATACATTTAATTAAACGTAAACATTAAAAAATTATAAAAAGTTAAATTATGCATCTCACAAAAATGGACGTCATTATCACTTTAAAAATTTTATGATTCTATGATCTCTATAATTTTATGAGCTCTATGATTCATCAAAAATTAAAAACATGGTATAAAAAAAGTTTTTTTTTTTTTTTTTTTTTTTTTAATCTTGTGATTATTTTTATTTCATTTTTCACGTGCGCTTTTTATTTTCTAATTCAAAATTATAAAAAAAAAAAAAAAAAAACTTTTTCGATAGTATTTTTAAGTAGGAATTGACTTAATTTTTTTTTTCTTTTATATTACTTGTTTTTATCTTAAAGATGTCAGACCCATTTAAAAATATCATTTATGATGCTGTCACAAACATTTACTTTGAAAACTTCGTAAATCGTAAGTTATTCGAAATGTACGATTTTCTTAATTTGAATGATTAGGGCATATTTTTGCATAAACGTTAATTACTCGAGGGTTGGGTTTAAAAGGTTTAAAAGAAGGAAGGATGCCGTTCACCACTATTCAGTGGCTTGGAGCGATTTCCAGCCTCCCCGTGGGGGTTGGGTTGATTGGGTTTACATCGCACAAGTACTGGGCAATGGGTAGCGACTGACGGTCTGGGACGCATCCCTAAGGATGGTCCCGGAGACATACCATCCCAATTTTGATCCTCCACGGAGGGGATGGCTCCCCCGCTTCGGTGACCCCCAGAGGTATAATTTGGAGGAAAACATGGAGGTATTACCTGAGGATTATTTTTATCGTAAATATGTTTGGACAGTTTTAAATATCATTTATGATTCTGGCATGAATATCATTAACTACGAATATTCTTATTTGAAAACGTTATAAGTTATTCGATTCTTTAGATTATTATTATTATTATTGTTTTATTTATTTATTTTTAAATCATGGTAGATATATCCAAATATTGCATAAACGCGAAAATTATGGAACTGCTTCGAAGTTAAAATGTTGAACTAATGTTGATAAAACTAATTAGTGGATTAGGACAAATTAAATGTATCAGATCGGAGTCTCCACTGACATTTCTGCAATTAAAAAATAACTAATACTATATTTATAAAAGTTATACGTATAAATCAGTAAATAACTAACAAACACATATACATATATTTTGTACAAACAAAAAATATTCTAAAGCTCTGTGTTAGAACACATTTATAAACTCTCAACTGAAGGAAGTTGCTGTCTGTAAATCAACGAGTCGAAATAATGTTTGCTTGTTTGTTTACAACAGGCATTTTTAACAGTATCTATTATCTCACAAATAAAAGAAAGCATTTCCTTTTTACAAATGCGCTTTGCTTTCGGAACAAATGTACTTTTTTTTTTTTTTTTTTTTTTTTTTTTTTAAGCCAGATGTATAGTTTTATTTACTTAACTTCTGCAAAAGAAGAGATAGTATTTGTTAAAATAAGTACTTCTGAGGCAACTTTTCTCAAAACAAATTTGTATTCTATTTTCAAAAGCCTTGGGTCGCATGTTATGTTTGATACGATATTTATTTTATATTTACAAAAGCGCCAAAGTCAAACTACATAGCTCATAGAAAATATTTAAATCTAGTTTAAATTGTCTTATTTTGTTGCAGATTAAAAAAAAAAAAAAATAGAGTTGAAGAATTTAAAAATTTTTTTTAATACAAATCAAAATTCACTTCAATCAGTTTGAATGTTAGTTTTTTTTTTTTTTTTTTTTTTTTTTGTACTTGCGACATTTTATTTCTTTGTTGTATGATTGTCTACAAATATGATTTTTTAAACCATAAGAAATTTTTACGATATTCTCAAACAAGAAATTAAATGTATTTATTACTTTTGAAATCAAGCTATACCGTAAATAACTGTTTTCTTTAAATATAGGGAACATGTGAGGTAAACAGATCAGTGATGGATCTAGTGGAAATTTCTTAAAGTTTTGCCTTATTTTCTAATATAGTCATTGGCAATGTTATTGAGGATTAATAACTGACAATCATTCCTTTCTCCTATAATCACCGATATCTCTATGAATTTTCATGATACTGAACTGGATTTTTTTTTTTTTTTTTTTTTTTTTTATAAGATGCTCTATACTGTTGATTATTAAACTGTATCAAAATTTTTTGCTACCGTCCACGCAAGCACAGTAATAAATTATTAACTACAACTGTCCATATGTCTTTCAATATTAAATGTATTTGTTTTAAACTATAGTATAATGATTTAGGCATACGTTGTCATGTTTTCCGAAAACCCCATGAAATTTCGGAAAAAAAAAAAAAAAAAAAAAAAAACTTTAGGGTTGTTAAGTGAAAACTTGAGAATTTTTTTTGCATTTTTAAATTAATGATTTATAATTCTTTAAATATCCGAGCTAGCATCACAAAACTCTATACTATAAATTATAACATTTATAACCACACGGAAAATTGTCAGATGAATGGACGCACTTCCAGATACAGGGTAATCACAAATAACTTTTATTTTATTGGATTTGTTGTTCGCCCCCAAAAGGCGTCCGTCACAAATTCTTTGCAGGAAAATTGGAGGAAAGACACGTTTTGCTTATTCCCCAAAATCAAGAACACCACATTAAGTATTTTTCGAGATATTCATCAAAACGTAGAAAAATGAAAGTGTTTCCATTATTTTGTCCAACACCTGTATTTTCACATTACAAAAAAAAAGCTACATTTTTCTTGCATACATTTATCAGTATAAGCAAAAATATAAATATTTGTTACTCTTACTTTGTTTCTATCCGAAAACAATTTTTCCTGTATGTTTTTGTTACTTTTTATATAAATAACCGTAATTTGTAACACCCGCACAGAAATGAAACTGTACTCCTATAGCGCGTCAACAATGAAAATTGTCCCAGATAAAGAAATAAACTGTCAAAGTTTCTAGTTACATTCAGAAACGATGAAAGAGTTTTGAAAAATTAAATTAAAAAGAAAGAAAGAAAGAATGATTATGCAAAGATTGCTTACATAAATAGATACGAGATTTTAAGCATAAGATGCAGATCTACGTCGCTATACGCATTTAAGGGTTAAATTAAAAAAGAAAAAAAAAAAAAAAGTTATCGTCCAAACACAAAATTGAAATTTCAGTAAACTAATCTGGTGTGTCACTCACACGACCTTCTCTTATCCTGCATTTCAATTCTATACTCTGTTAAAAAAAAAAAAAAAAAAAAAAAAAAAAAAATACAGCTTTGCTGCCAGAAATTCTCTGTAATGCAAGAAAAAAGTCGTAAATTACGGGAAAATTACGTTGACGAAACGTATTTTTCTTTAATTACATAGAATTTCTGGATGCAAAGTTGCATTTTTTTTTTTTTTTACAGTGTAATGATAGATTGCATGTCTTAAGATCAATAGCGTAATATAATATAGTTCAATGTACTTTTAAAATAATCTAAAATATGTTTAGAAACAGTTTTATTTGATATATAATTCTGTGTGCGGGGGGGGGGGGTGCCACCCCCCTCAACCACCCGATTAATTGTAGTGCCGACATTTATTAAAAAAAAAAAAAAAAAAAAAAAAAAAAATCGAGGCTGTTCATAATTTGCCTTTAAACTTGTCAATCTTTATCAATATTTTAAGTGGTAAACTATACGAAGTTCAAAACACCAAATTTGAGTTTCCTACAGTTATTTGTTTTTAAGTGATACAGATGACAAATATAGATACAGATCAACCGGTAAAAATTGGATTTTCGTAATTAGGAGACCTCAAAACGTGATATAACACAAAAAATCAGTGTTGAAAATGGAATTACAAAGTAATTGGTTTACAGTATGGGTATGAAAAATTAATTTTCCTTTCTGAGCGCTATTTGTAAACTGTTTGGCTTAATTTTAATAGCCCTGTATGTTGCTTATAAACAGTATGCACTTGTGTGCATACAAAATATTGTGTTCTGAAACTTAGTCATCCATGGAAAAAATATATAACACAAATGTATTAGAATTCCAGCTATATTCATGTACAGCCCCCAATATATCCAAATTTTTGGGTAGCCCTGTAAGCGAATGATGAATGATTTCCATATCACAATCTACACAAAACATGCTTTTATACATAAAATAAATAAAAAATTAAAATTAAAAATTAAAAATTTCATTCCGTCTTGTTTAAAGCAGCCTATAGATCTTAAAGTGTACTTACCTGCAGTTTCCTCCATTTATCTTGGGTGGCCCTGTACATGAACCATTTGTATGATCTCTACAAAAAGTTTAGTGTAGCATCCCTATGTGATACATATTTAGAATACAGAGTTTGAACTTTCTGCTACTATTTGTTCTTGAGCTATACTGATAACATACACACACACACAGACCAACCGCTAAAAACATGATTTTCGGATTCAGGGGACCTCAAAACGTGTCAATATAACAAAAACTCACTTTCGAAAATTTTAACCCAAAGCAATACTTCCTCTACCACCTATATGGGTAAGAGGAAGTAAAAATGTATATTAATGAAGCAAAAAGAAATTAATGTCTCGTTTTCGGTTGTAATCTATTTATAGTCAAAGTTCGAATAAGATATTTTAAACAATTTTTAAACTTTTTATTGGCAAAAGAAACATTCAAAAATTTTCTTAAAGAAATTGGTAATGACATGAATAGAAAATTTCTACAACACTATAATATAACTTTTCAACGGAGTTAGTGACTAAAAGTTATCCCTTTCATATTATTATCTTTGAAAAGGGGAAAAAAAGGGTTCACGTTTATCACATACTTACAATCTTCTTAGAGAAACCAAATTTCCCAAGGCATCGGGTTTTAGAAGTGTCACCTGAGATGATGTTAGAATTCTGAAAATGAAATTTCAAAGATTAAATTTTTGAGAAGATAAGAAAAAGAAAGAAAAAACTAAAATTTTATTTTCAGGAAATTTCTTTTACCTGTTTAATTAAAAAATATATATTTAAGTTCTTTCTTTTTAAATTTTACATTTTACATTGAACTATAAAAATATTTGCATAACTCTACAGACTATGTCAAATTATTTTCGTAACTTTTCGATTATAAATAGAAGAGTTCTTTTACCAGCAAGAACAATGTGTATACAATATATATACACTTTTTAAAAAGAAATATTGTTTTAGGTGAAATAAATTATTACATTAAGTACGCTTAATCCAGGAATGAAAAACGCCATTATAAATAAAAAATGAAAAATTCGATGACATTTTATATGTATAATGATTAAAGAACATATAAGACTGAAATAACGATTTCTAATATTTTGAGAAATTGTTGTCAAATGTGTGAATAAGCTTACCAAGGTGCGAATACAAATTGTATTTGCAATGACTCCTTTTCTCCTCCTCCGTATATGTATATACGTTTCCTGTACTAAAAAATAACGCTGTGCGTACTTTGTAACACTTTTCAACCAAATGTGAAGAATCAATCCAAAAGCGACCTAGTCCTACGTTGCTAAATTGATGTCATTTGACATTTCACTGCTTCTTAGAAAGAATGACTCAAAAAAGGTTGGTTGGTTGGGTTTTACGTCGCACTAGTGCTGCACAGATGGGCAATTGGCGACGGTCTGGGACACACCCCTAGAGGTTGTCCGGAGACATGCCATCACAATTTTGATCCTCCACGGAAGGGATGGCTCTCCGGATTCGGTGACCCCCAGAGGTATAATATTTGATAGGAACAGGGAGGACATTGCGGCCACGACAGATTTTACGTGCACCAGTCACCATTAGTGTACACGATGGTCTTTGGCCGGCTCGAGTACGGAACCCGCAATCTTCCAATTACAAGGCCGGCACTCTACCAACTGGGCTACCGCGGCCCGACTCAAAAAAGGATTAACTGAACTGCTGATTTAATTATGGGTTGGGTTGGTTGGGTATAATGCCGCACTAGCGCTGCATTATGGGCAATTGGCCATAGTCTGTGACTCACCCCTAAAGAGAGTCCGGAGACATGACATCACAATTTTGGTTCTCCACGAAAGGGGTGATTCCTCCGCTTCGGTGACCTCCAAAGGAATAATTGGGATGGGAACATGGAGGACATTGCGGTAGAGGTCTGCACGGGCCGGAATTTCGAGGCCCGGACCCGGCCCGGCCCGTACGAAAATTTTACTTACCCGGCCCGGCCCGTTATGAAGTCGAAAAATTAGTCGGCCTGGCCCGTTTATTTTTTAACGGTTTATGGCCCGGCCCGGACAAAAACGATAAAATCAGGCCCGACCCGACCCGGCCCGATTCAAAAATATGTAACCAAAAAAAAAAAAAAAAAAAAAAAAAAAATGAATGCCTTTTTATAAAACAGATTTTTAGTATTTGTTTTGCAGAGGTTTTATATAACCAAACAATAGTGCGTTCTTTAACAAAACTGCTGAAATTTTACAAGACAATTTTATATAAACATAAATTCATTATTATAGACAAGGCACAAAGACAAACAGAAAGTCAAATCGAAAATATTAGCATTCATCAAACAATATAGGAAGGTATTTAAAATGGTTAATACTACTGAAAATGCACTTTCAACCATTGTCTCTTATATACAATAATGTATCCGAATCTTTCATGTGCTCCCGTAAACAAAACTTTAATCCAACCATATTCAATAGAAAAGTTGCTTTTGCCCATGATAAAAATGATGCTACTTTCGCCCACTGGAGAAATGGAAAAGGAGCCTTAGAGAAAAAGTTACAGCGGAAAGATTTTTATAGCCTTTATACCACCTAAACTCAACAGATCATAAGAAACAAACCCTTATACACAGTAATGTATCTAATTTCTTTTGTTATGTACATGTACGCAAACTGGTAGTGACATGCATACTATTTTGAATAGGAAACCATCTAATATTACTTTAAATAAAATATATTAATTTCGAGGCATGCTAAAAATATTTGCGAAAAATCAGATTTCGGAACTGATAGACAATTAAATTGACATTACAGACACTTTTTTAACAAATTAGAACTTTATGTGACACACAAGCCTGTAAAATTACGTAAAATAAATGACTGAAGAATTATTTTATCATTTTCCTTTTTCGTTGATTAACGAGGAAACCAGAAAAAGATTCGGGCCGACTCGGGCCGGAGAAAATTTTATTCAGGCCCGGCCCGACTATACACAAAAAAACTGAGCCCGAGCACGGCCCGGCCCGAGCCTGAAAAATTTTTTTAAACCCGAGCCCGGCCCGGCCGCAAGCAGCGCTACTTCAATTCAATTAGCAATACTTTATAGCAATTTTTGTTCTATGGAATCGATTAAAAAACCTTTAATGAGGAAACCGTGAGAAATTGTCTCGAAGATATGCACGTGATTGCCACTGAGCGGTAACCGATCTAACTAAAGCAACATATGTTGTTGGTTGCTTTATAACTTGGTTGCGAACGACAGCAATAAAGTCCAATAATAGAAATTTGGAGTCTATTCGATGAGAGCCAATGAAAACAACCGTGCCGTTGAGAATGTACTCAAATCGCAAATAAATAAATAAATAAAATAAAATTAATCTCTGTCTAGATGTTTTTGTATACAATTCAAATTCATTAGCTGGGCAAACATGGATACTTACAGAGTTTCGAGATGCTGAAGCACAGGGAAATTCGATTTCTGGAGTATATGAAGCTCGTTTCCCGAAAGGTCTCTGACAGAAAGAAAGAATACAGTAAGTAAGCATAGAATCGATTTTTCATTATAAAATGAAATTATAATTCAAATCACTTTAAATCACTGCCTTATTAGAACCCACACAACTCTTTAAAGTTTCAATCAGGGGCGTTCAAATAAAAATGATCGGGACTTGTATAATAGAATCTTGCTTTAGGAAATATTACGTAGTTTTACCAATGTATTTTCTTTCGTTACAAAAATGTACAAATTTAAAAAAAAAAAAAAAAAAAAAAAAAAAAAAAAACTGCAGTAAAGGTTTTTATGAATGAATATTGCAATAAGACAATTTTTATACACTATCAGACAGACCATGATTTTCAATGATGGAAAAAGTGGAATAGGGACAGAAACCAATAAAATTTCCACTTATTAATGTATTTGACAGAGAAATATTAACTGTTTTAAACAGATTAGTTTGCGAATGACCATGCATAATAATAATAATAATTATTATTATTATTTTGCAATCCACAGTGCTACAACAGGGAGAAGCATTTTAATATATTCAGATGTTATTTTAAAAGGGGTCTAAGAATCTTAATATACAGCAACTTACTACCACGAGCTAAAGATAAAATGAATGACTTGATAAATAAATAAATAAATGTTTATAAATAAATAAAAAAAATCGTATTAGTCGTTTTATTTTTTAACTCGTTAGTAGTCGCTAGTTCGTCGATTCTCCGCCCATTCCTTCAGTGTTTATTCAACAGCCACCAAAAATTTGAAGAAGTGGCATTTGATATATATAAAGGCGAATCCACTGGAATAATCGTCAATTATATATATCAAATGCCACTTCTAAAAATTTTTGGCGGCTGTTGAATAAACACTGAAGGAATGGGCGGAGAATCGACGAACTAGCGACTAGTAAAGGGTTAAGAATGTTCGAACCCCCATGTGAAAATGGGTCCATACTAGTCATTCCTTTTTTAAACCTCATTCTGCTGAACTCTTGTATTAGGATTTTACCCCTTTTTTACGGCCGTTTACATTTAAGGGAACACTCTGTGCCGTTAGTAGTCATTAGGTCTTCTAGCATATCATAGTAACGAGGGTGAGAGAAGGAGAAAATGTTTACGGGCAAGCCAGAAAAACAGCGTTTAGAGAAAGTGCTTTTCTAGGTGAATGACTCCTTTCCAGAATAGGATCCTATCAGAGGGGCTGTTTTGGATTTAAATCAAACAGTCCATTTTATATCTTGAATCGGGGATTTTAAATCATTTATTAAATGACCCCATGCAAATTTTTCGAGATGGTGGTCATTTTAATACATCGGCGAAATTTGATTCGATACTGTATAACACAGCTGAAACAATCATGTGACAATGAATAATTCCAACTTACAGTTCTTGTATATTTTCAGGTACAAGTTGGGGAACTTTTCGAAGATCCCGGTGGTTGCAGAATAAACTTTTCTTAGAACAGTCACACTCCTCTGGAGAAGATCTGAATTCTTGAAGAGGAAGTAAAACAAATGGGAAAAAAAATTACATAGGATTAACAGTAGATATATAGGAGATACAATGCGTTTACAAGCAAAAAGAAATACAGTACCCGCCGCTTTTTAAAACCACATGGGTCCTGCTCCAAAGTGATTTTATTAAGCGGCTGATTTTTATATCTGGTGAAAGTTTCTGCACTCAAGCAAAAAGTATTACAACCCTGAATTTATAAAGAAATTTCGAAGGGTAACGAATAATGGAATTAATAAACAATATTAATTAAATTTTGCCAGATAATTAATTTATTGTTGGCCTTCAAAATAAATAAATTATATAAAACCCAAGTTCCTATTAGAAGTCTGCACGGAATGATAGTTAGAGGCCCTGCCCGGTATGAAATCTAAACATCCGGCTCGATCCGGACAGAAGCGATAAAATTAGGCCCGACCCGTCATGGCCCAATTAAAAAAAGAAAAAAAAAATGCATGTCTTTCTATGAATAAGTTTTTTAGTTGTGTTTTGGAGAAGATTTATATAGCCAACCAATAGAATGTCCTTTAACAAAATTACTGATCTTTTACAAGACGATTCACGACTTGACCTTCTGTCGTCATTCGACGTCATGATGAAATTTAACCTATAGGAGTCTTCATTTAGCCCACAAACAAAGGGAAACTCCGCCTCGTTCTAGTCGTCCATTATATATATAAACAGAAATTCTTTATTACAGACGTACAGAAGGCACAGGCATAAAGACAAATCGAAAATATTAGCATCCATAAAACAATATAGAAAGGTCTTAAAAAAGGTTAATGCTACTAAAAATGCACCTTCAACCATTTCCACTTATACACCGTAATGCATCTGTATCATTTCATGTGATCAAGTAAACAAAACTTTAATCTAACCATTTTCAATAGAAAAGATGCTTTTGCACATCCCAAAAATGATGCTAATTTCATCCACTGCACTGGAAAGTAGAGGAAAAGTTAAAGCGAAAGAATTTTTATATCCTTCATAACACCTAAACTCTACAGACCATAGGACACAAAGTCTCATAGACAGTAACGCATCTCATTTCTTTGTAAATGTTGTGCCTTTCTTTGTACATTTGTACATGTGCAGAAACTAGCAGTGACATGCATACTGTTTTGAATAAGAAACCATCTAATATATTAAACCATTAAATAAAATATATCAATTTCGAGGCATGCTAAAAATATTTTGGTAAAATCAGATCGCAACCAGACAGATTGACAGACAGTTAAGTTGAAGTTATAAACTTTTTTTTAACAAAATAAAAATTTATGTGACATACTAGCCTAAAAAATTATGTAATTTCAATGACTGAAAAAATATTTTATCATTTTCTTTTTTCGTTAAGAACGAGGAAAGTAGAAAAAAATCTAGTCCGGCTTTGGTCCGAGGACCGGGCTTGGTCCGTAAGTCCGGGCCCGGGCAGACCTCTAGTTCCAATGCACTCTCCTTTTAGGAAAATTGTCATCACTTTGCCTAAAGTTCATGTTTTTCTTTTAAATTTAAAATCTTTCCGTTTAAATTTCTTGTTTCTTAGTTATTTCAAAATAATTAGAATTTTTTTTTTTTTTTTTTTAAATAATTAGAAAAAAAAAATCACTTGCGAACCAAATCAAATTTGTAACTTATTATCGCAAGAAAGCTTTCCTTAAAATTGTTACTGAGACAAGTGACGTGGTATGTTTAATTTGTAACCATGCTGCAATTGTAAAATAAATTTTCGATAACAATTGATAACGGAGAACGTTTAGCTTTAGTTTCTTTTTTATTAAAAAATAAATAAATAAATAAATATATATCGCAGTATAAATTAAAAAAAAAAAAAAATGTTTAGCGTTCATAAATTGCATTTTTACTGTTGAAGAGATTATTTTGAGTTTATTAAGGGGTGATGTTGATTTTATTAAGCGGTGGGTTTAAAAGTAGTTTGTACTGATAGGAATGCGGTCCTGGCAATTTGATCAGATTAAGTGGCTAATTTTATTAACCAGTGAATGTATTAAGCGGCGGTTACTGTATTTTCTTTGTTTGAACTAAAAGTATTCGGCTCTAAATTACAATACATTTATCATTACCAGTGTCCCCATTATATGTATAGTCAGCAAAAGAAAAAAAGCCACCCCTCTGCTAATTTCGTAGAAACATGCGACTGGTACCGATCAATTTGTAATGATGTCTAGTTTATAAAGATACAGTTAAATTTTCTTTAGGGGGCGTCTACATATTTAAACGAGCATTAACTTCATTTTTTTTTTTTTTTTTTTTTAATGGTAAACGCCCATTTTTGATAATATTTTTTAATTATTTGGATCAAATCATAGCAGTAAAAGGTATAGTTTATATATTTTGCTTAATTTTCCATAGAGTTATAAGCTGTCAAAGTATGGGGATAATGTTAAATGAATGTGACAAACATTAATTCATATTTTCTCAAAAAATTCTTATATTGATTTTTTTTTTTTCTTAATGCGTTAGAATGAAGTGACCCAAACATATACCGTGCATATTTTTGATTAAAAAACATTTTTTGAATTATGAAAATTATTAATAAATCCATATTCGAAAAAATTATGAATTATCACCTATATTAATTTTTGCACGAATAGAACGGACATCATAAAAAAATATGGGTTTTTTAATTTGCAGCTAATTCCTAAAGTTATTTTTCGAGTTACAACGATATTTCATCTTTCATTGTTTTTTAGGGGTCATCAGATGTTTGTATCATCTAAAAGTAAATATCTGTATAAAACCTGACGGAAAACTATTTTAATTTACTTTTATGTTATTCTTATTGGTTTCTAAGCAACATTTGGATGTTGCTTATACAAATTAACTTATTTTTGTAAAATTAGCGCAATGCAGGCGAGAGATTGTGGAAGAATTCCAAAAGAAAACAAGCCCCGCCTTCTGTATTCCTGAAGTAATAAAAAAAAAAAAAAAACTGTTTTGCATATTTATGTATGACTCTGTATGTAATGCACAGAAACACATGAAAAGAATGAAGAAGGTATGAAAAATGAAGAATTATACGTGATTACGCATTTAATGTGAAATAATAAAAATGGAATAAAATATTTTTTCTCTTACCGCATCCCAACATGTTTTGCTCCCTATCAGCATCAGGCCTTTTCTTGAAAAGCTGGTCCCAGTAGTTTTTGCGGATATGGTCCTCTGGAAGAACACAAAAAATAATAATAATTACTTATGATTATCACTAGGTAGAAGAATGGGATAATAGATTGAAAAGAAACAATCGGAGTTTAACAACATTGCTTAAATTTTCTCTTTTACAAAATAAATAAATAAATAAATAAAAATAAAATAAAATAATAAAAATAAATAAAATAAAATAATAATTTCAGTTGTTCTTATTTAAATTAATGTTGGTGAAGAAGAACGAATACTTAATAATAATATAGCACCACTGAAGGAAATGAAGTATAATCGAATTTATTAAAATGATTACGCGTTAATAAAACTATTTATAACGTTGCGTTGGTTTTTATTTATAATACATTTTCTTTCCAAAAAACGAGTTTTGCTGAATATGTTATGACTTTTTATTTATGTGTTAGGATTATTTCACAAAAAATATTCTTAGATAAGCTTCACTTCACCCATAAACAAAGTCCCACTCATTGAAATGTGTGTTTCATTGAGAGTGTTGCCAATTGGCAACCATTAAAAAAATCAAATTAATTAAAAATGGTTATGACTTTTAAAATATTTTCCTTTGGTATAAGATTATCAATATAATAAATATATTTTTTCTGAGAAAAAATCATCCATTGTACAGTTAAATAGTGCCATTTTAAAAGTGAAAAACTAAAATGGGGGGAAATTTAGTACCAAAATACTTGTTGCAGCTAAATTTGCCTAACTGACAACATTTTTGGTTGAAAATTTAAACTCTTATTGTTGAAAGTATATTTTCAATAGTTTCTTATTGAAAAAGTAACATTCTTTGAAAGTAACATTTCTTGTAACATTTATTTATTTATTTATTTATATTTTGTTTATTTTATCTTCTTAAAACTTGAGTTACTTAAACTTATCCTTACTAAGCATGAATAGCAAAATGGATATTTTAATAATGATTTTAAACTTTTAGGCTGTATTCAATTCAGGCAAATCGTACAGAAAAATTTGCTTGAGAACTTTAACCCTTCTTTTCACTTTTGTTGAAAATAAATTGATTGACAGACGATCCAACACGACGGAGGTCCTAATGTTAAACTGAAATATTTCTAAGAATATCGGGATGGAAATGGAATTTTAGAACGTTTTTCTTATTTTCATCATTTTAAATCAATTGGAGGGGGAAAACAACGTTTTATTGTAAATGTGATAAAAAGAAAAAAAAATTGCATGTAATTTTTTAACTTTATCATTTAAAAAATATTTTGAGAAACTCTTCAATTGTGCGAATAATAATAATAATAATAATGCTTTATTTAACTCATACACTTTAAAATTTAATTTTATACAATTCTTCATTTAACGCCATCTTAATTTTAGAGGGAAAAAAAAAAATTGGAACTATCGTCTCGTTGTAATAATATTTGGATATTCTTAGCATTATGCCTGTTCGTCATACAGAAAAATGAATAAATAAATACGATAAAGTGACCATATTTTTTTTTCAATGAATTTGGGGACAAAGATGCCGGTGTCCTCGAATTTCGAGGACAAAAAAAAAAAAAAAAAAAAAAAAAAAAAAAAAATTAAGTCACCTTAAGTTGTAAAATTTTCGTAATTTTTATGTCACCTAAAAGAACTTATTTCAGCTTACTTATTATGCACATAATAAATTACTATAATAAAACATTAATAACATTATAACTGACGTCCCCAAATGGGTTGTATATTTTTGGGGACGAAGGTAGTTTTGTACTCGAGGTTCGAGGACATATGGTCAGCCTAGAATACGATGATTATGAAAAGCATTTTCCCTAGTTACCGAGCAATGAATGTTCTAGAAATATACGTTTAATATACCCATTCAGAAAAGGAAAAATGACTTAAATACAACACTCATTTTTTAATGCTGAAAACAATCATGGCGTTATGAATAGTCATTATTTCGTTTCATGGTTGAAAACAAACGGTATAGAAATTCAGGGATTTCCTCCCAATGTAATCTAAATATTTTTTGAAGGAGAGGCAGAATCAAACGCAACAAGAGCGGAAAGTGACAAAGCCAAAGACTGAGTCCGACTCTTTTGCTACTGTTCTAAAAGCTGAGCTAAACTGAGTCGATCTCTAATGGCATTCGTTTCATATGTTGTGTACTGCATCCTTCTTCACAGAATGAATGTCACAGTCTTCAAACAAACAACAAGGCTCTAGCCATTGAGCTAAATCAGTCTAACTCAACTGAAAATCCAAATACGCTTTCATTGGGTCGAAGATCTTAGGAATGTTCCAAATTTTAATTGAAGGAATTATGTGGACCTCATTTAACTGTAGGGATGAATACATTGAACTTATAAATATTCAAATTTGAATTCAGCGAATTGTGTTCAACTCATTCATCTGTACTAAAGTGTCTTTTGTCAAGTAACTAATAAATACTCAAATTAATATTTGAATGAATATTGTTGTCCTAAAATATCATAAGAATAAGTTGTTGTTTGCAGAACTGATAAATACTTATTACCTAAGTGCATGTCAGGGGTTGGATGGGTTTATGCAGTAGTTAGAGTTTTATACAATATTATACAATACAATACAATATTATACAATACTCTATTATACAATACTTTTATATGATAGAGTTTATCTATATATATAAAAGAGTACTTCCTGACTGAGTGAGGGGGTGATTCATCATCGCCCAGACCAAACCCCTGGACCTAGAAGCATGAAATTTTGTGACAATGTTCGATCTATGACATAGGCATCCACTAAGAAGCGATTTTACAAAATTCGCCCCCCAAGAGGGAGGGGGTGAAAAACGTGATTTCACAAAATCCTTCGTATCTCAAACAAACAAACAAACAAAAAAAAAAAACAGATATCCGTAAAAATTTTGCTTTAAAATATAGCTAATACAAATGTCTAAAAACCAATTCCTGGAATTTTCAAAATTCAGTTCCCAAGGGGGGCGGGGGGCAAAACGTGATTTCACATGCGTAAAACGTGATTTCGCATAATCCTATATATCTCAAACAAAAAAATAGATATACGTGAAATTTTTGCTCTAAAATATAGCAAATGCAAATATCTAAAAACCAATTTCTGGAATTTTAGAAATTCAGCCCCCAGGTGGGCAGCAGGGGGGGGGGGCTATGGGGCAAAAACGAATAGAAATACAGTTAGGGCGTTCAAAATTGATACAGATAGGTTTTAGAGGCCTGCAAGTCGAATGAGGATATTTTCGATTGTGTAAAGTTATTAGGAGGGGCGAGAAGGGGGGAGGGGAGGGGAGGAATAAAAATAGACTTGGATCGTTCAAAATTGGTATATAGAGGTTTTCGATACCTACAAATCGATTGCGGATATTTTCGAATTTGTAAAATTATTAGGAGGGGTGTAAAGGGGGGGTGGGGCGGAAAGGGGGGGCTATGGGCAAAAACAAATAGAAATGCAGTTAGGCCGTTCAAAATTTTTACAGATAGGTTTTTAGAGGCCTGCAAGTCGAATGGGGATATTTTCGATAGCGTAATGTTATTAGGAGGACCGGGAAAGGGGGAGGGGAGAGGGGGGCAAAAAAATAAAAATAGAATTAGATCGTTCAAAATTGGTATATAGAGGTTTTCGATACTTACAAATCGATTGCGGATATTTTCGAATTTGTAAAATTATTAGTTGGGGTGGGAAGGGGGGTGGGGCGGTAAGGGGGGGCTATGGGCAAAAACAAATAGAAATAGAGTTAGGCCGTTCAAAATTGGTACAGACAGGTTTTAGAGGCCTGCAAGTCGAAAGGGGATATTTTCGAAAGTGTAAAGTTATTAGGATGGCCGGGAAGGTGGGGGGGGGGCGGAGGGGCAAAAAAAGTAAAATAGAGTTAGATCATTCAAAATTGGTACATAGAGGTTTTCGATACCTACAAATCGATTGCAGATATTTTCGAATTTTTAAAATTATCGGGAGGGGCGGGAAGGGGGGGGGAACGGAGGGGCGAAAAAATAAAAATAGAGATAGATAGTTCAAAACTGGTGCATAGAGGTTTTTGATACTTACAAATCGATTGCGGATATTTTCAAATTTGTAAAATTATTAGGATAGACAGGACGGGGGGGGGGAGCGAGGGGGGAAAATAATAGAAATAAGAGTAAGAGCATTTTGGGAATTTTTTTCCGAAGGCAGTGAGAACCCGGTGCGACACTTTTCCTAATCAGATTTTGTATTGCGGCCGCAAAAATCTTCCGATTAACTTGCAAATTGGCACAGGCACACACGTTCAAGCTTTGCATAGAAACAGCTGTATAATTTTTTATGGCTATATTGTTTATAAACTGTGTAGAGAGACACGCTAAAGTTCATATACTAGGCGAGATGTATTAAACCCTTGACTTAATGCCCCAACCCTACCAGCCCGCTCCTCCATGTTTTTTTCTAGTTAATTTTGTCCTCTTGTTCCTTCCGGTGTTGGCCCTTTGCTTCTTTCTTTCTTTCTTTCTTTTTTTTTTTTTTTTTTTTAACACACTTTACATTGTGAGTTTTTTTCGTTTTTATTCCTTGCTTTTTCTATAGATTTTCAGCTTTTTTTCCCCCTCGTTTTCTACATTTTAAAGTGCGGTGGTGGCAATAAATCATTTTAGTACTAAAGATTTTTTTTTTTTTTTTTTTTTAACAGTGTTGGACGGTACGAGATATCCTATACCTATACAGAGACTTCGGGTAAGGCAATATGTATACTTCATATGTATTGTTGCCGCTCACCTTAGTTTGGCTATATGCGCAACCTTGGCGCGCATCTCTTGTTCACTTGCATTCCCGCTTTAGCGGAGCAGTTGTATTGTCTTTCGTTATAAGAGTAACATCTCTTGTTTATCTTGTTCGGTGATATGGTTCACCTTTTTTATAGTTTGCGTTGACTATGGTGTCAACATATTTGAATACGTTAATAATACGTCCTCTAATAACTGTAAATATGTACATACTATATGTATAATAGTTTAATTAAATGTTTGTGAAGTAATAGCTTCAGAATAGTAATTATTAAAATGATATACAGTCCACTCATAAAGTATCGTCAACATTTGGTCTAGTAGAACCGGAGGAAGATCAATCGTAATATAATGAAATAGTGGTGGTGCTCATTGATGAAAGTAATTATGGATAAAAATAAATTAGTTATCCTTAATCGCCAACGCGGAACCTTGAAAGGTCAATTGACTAAGATAGTGACATATTTAGAGACTGTTAATGACGAGGATAAAGACATTATAACTTTAGAAATAAAGAAGGATAATCTGCAAAAAATAGTAACAAAACTGGATAATTTGAAAATCCAGTATTACGAAATAGCTGATGAATCGGAACTGGAAGTTCAATTGAACGCCTTCGCAGAATTGGAAGAAGAGACAGAAAAATTAGAGGTAAGGCTTCGAAAATTCTTACTCTCTAATAACATTAGTAAAAATGAAAGTGTTTTAAATGAATCTAAAGATAATCCTATTATCAATTTTCGTTTACCTGAAATTCCTTTACCCAAATTTAATGGACAATATAATGAATGGTATAGTTTTAAAGATCAATTTATAACCTTAATTGATCAGAATGATAAACTTTCAGATAATCAAAAGTTATATTATCTAAAATCTACACTTTGTGGAAGAGCACTAGATGTAATTACCGAAGACGATTCATATATTTCGCTTTTTAAAGCATTGGAAGATAGATTCCAAAACAAAAGAATGATTGTAAATTCTCACTTAAATGAGATATTGAACGCAGAGAATCTGTCTCAAGATTTAGTTAAAAATTTGCGAACAATTACAGATAGTTGTCAAAAAAATATTCGAGCACTCAAAATTATAGGATTGGAAATGAATCCTTTTACGGAGGCCTTACTCATAAATTTGGTTCTAAAACAAATCGATAAAGAAACTAAAAAACAATTTGAATTATCTTTAAGTTCTACAGAATTGCCAACATGGTGCGATTTCATTAACTTTTTACAAAAACGATGTCTGGTGTTAGAAAACTTACAATGCGTTTCGAATACGAAACCAAAAGTAATGAATGCGGAAAAGAGTACTAGAATAAAAACCTTCTTTTCTAAAAATGATTCCTTTAATGATCAAAATTGTCCCCTTTGTAAAGGAAATCATTCTTTATCTAAATGTTGTGAATTCTTAAAATTAAATGAATACGAAAGATTCCTAACAGTAAAAAAATATTTGTTATGTATTAATTGCTTGAAATCCAATCATCAGGTATCAAATTGTAAAAATAATCAAATTTGTAATATCTGTTCTAAAAGACATAATTCACTTCTACATCGAACTTTGCCGGGAACAAAAAGTAATAATTTCCCATCAAAACAACACAAACAAAATCCTGACTCCCAGACGGCGTCAGAAAAAGGCTTGTACCTGCTGCAATCAAATGATTCATATCCTGAATTGCAGAAAGAAAAAAATAATGTTTCGATGATATTATATAACGAGATTAATGATCCAATCTTAAAAAGTAAAAAACATATATTGCTGTCAACTGCTATAGTTTATTTGGAAAGTAGCAATAAAAAAAAGATTCCGGTTCGTTTAATTCTTGACAATGGTAGTCAATGTAACATATTAGACAGACAACTCGCTCATTTATTGAATTTGCAAAAAAGGAAATGCGATATTCATATTTCAGGAATTAATGGTAAGATGACAAATGTGAAATCTTCAGTACGTACCATTATTTCCAATAAAGATGATTCATTTAGTGAACCAATTGAATTTTTAATTACACCTAAAATAACAGAATTCATTCCTTCACGCAATATAAACATAAGAAGTTTAAATCTACCACATGACCTTGAATTAGCTGATAGTGAATTTTGGAAAAAATCTAAAATAAATGCTTTAGTTGGTGCTGAATTTTTCTATGAAATATTAAAAGCAGATAAATTTAAAATAGGACAATTCACCTTTCAGAATAGCGTTTTTGGGTATATTGTTGCGGGAACCATAGACCGCAATGTATCTGAAAATACTTTTTGCGGTTTTACTGCATGCAATGATTATCTTAATGAAACCATTCAAAAATTCTGGAAAATAGAAGCTCCTGAAATTGACTTACGTCCAATTAGTCAGGAAGAAGAATTTTGTGAAAAGCATTTTTTAGAAACGTATCGGAGAGATAAATCGGGAAGATTTATGGTAGCCATGCCTTTGAAGGAAGATGCTAGTGTTCTTGGGGAGTCTAAATCTATCGCAGAAAAACGGCTCCAGCAGTTATGGAATCGTTTAGAAAAGAATCCAACAATGCGAAATCTTTATTGTGAATTTATTAAAGAATACACTAATTTGAATCATATGACAAAAATTGTTGATAATTTAAATGAATCTAGCTGTTATTACCTACCGCATCATGGCGTTTATAGGCCCGAAAAATCTACTACGAAGCTTCGCGTTGTGTTTAATGCTTCGAGTCCGACAACTAGTGGAATATCATTAAACGATATCACATATAAGGGTGTAGTTAATGACGATTTATATGAAATCATGTTACGCTTTCGACAACACCGATTTGTGTTTTTGGCCGATATTGAAAAAATGTATCGCCAAATAATGATTACCGAGGATCAGAGAAAATTGTTAAGAATTTTATGGAAAAATAATGTGAACTCAGAAATTGAAACCTATGAACTTAATACCGTAACATACGGTACCGCTTGTGCCCCCTTTTTAGCCATCAGAACGTTGAAGCAATTAGCCCTTGAAGAAGCCGAGAAATATCCGAAAGCATCCGATACCTTGCTACATGATTCGTATATGGACGATATAATAAGTGGGGAAGAATCGCTAGAATCCGCTAGGGAGCTTCAAAAACAACTTATACTCTTGTTAGAAAGCGCTGGAATGAATTTACATAAATGGAATGCAAATCATATTTCCTTACTTGACTGTTCTAAAGAGACATACCCTGAGTACACATTCTCTGATAAGACAGGTGACACGCAAGCGCGCCCCATCATCGACTGACCCAGATACGAGGGTATCCATGCAGTCCCGTCTCAAGACGACCCAACATCGTGCAGGCCTTAGCCGCTACGACAGCAACATACCAACTTCGCGACAGCAGGGAAGTGGCCCAGGTAAGGTTCGGCAATCAGCTATACAAGGCTCATGTCGCCCCTTCGGACCAACCGGAGTTGGTCAAAGTTGGGGCTGAGGGCCCTCGTAACTGGCCGACCTCGGTTTGGCGGCCAGAAGGCTTGTTTGCCTTCTGAGGACGGCCTAAGGCCGTCCACAAGGCCCGCTCTCCCAACGGAGTTCACCCCTAGCCGATAACGCACATACATGCCGACTAGTAAGATCAGCACCGCTTCCCGTTTTTGCTAAGCCTCCTTGTACTGCCGCTCGGAAGGCCCCACCCAGGACACCTGGACAGCCCCTGTTTGCTCGGGCCATCACAACCCTATGTGAGCACCGATGTCCGCCAGGGTAGTCCCGCCGTCCGGTCATGCACCACCAGCTAGTTTTGACAGACCTCCTCACACCACGTGGAAAAACTTCTCCCTGAATCGCTCATGCGGCGAGCACTGCTACGAGTTCGTGCGATGCCAACAAAAATTCCCTTTTTGACAGTCCGAATTGGCTGTTTTGAATCAGCGCTTCTACCTACGGTAGACAGGGAGCACATGCTCCCCCTTCTCTCCACACCACACCAACGCCAACCGTCTCACCAACTCGAACTCACCGTCACACCAGCGCACACTTACCAACACGCCAACTTACCATCTCACACTCGCCATCACGCCAACTTACCAACTCACACTCGCCATCTTGCCAACTTACCAACTCACACTCGCCATCTCGCCGTCCCTCTTCACTTCGTTACACCACAACGCTCACTCCTCTTCATCATCAAACTCTCATCGTCTCACCGTCGCACTTACCAAACGAAGAGACCTCCTAGGAGGCTCTTCTGGGGCGTCAGGCTCAGACGCTTCGAGAATCCGTCGTCCACCACCAAGCGGGTTAAGCGCCCAGTCCAGGAGATCCGTCATGATGACTGCGATTCCTTTCCTACAATAGTAGTCCAGGCACAAATCCCGCCGCGTTCGAAGGTGGTAGTTCGGCGGGAAGTAACGTTCCCTGACCGACCGCCACCGTGCGCACTCTAGCATCACGTGCTTTACCGAGCTTGCGCTGGCCCCGCAAATACATGCAGGGTTCTTCTGAAAGAAGCGGTGCTGGTGAACTCCGAATGAACCGTGCCCGGTGAGGACCTGATTAACAAAGAAATCTCCCTGCACTCTCCGACTGCTCACCTTCGGAAACACTTCATGCGTGAATCTACCCTTCGTGGAGCCATCCCAACGACGCTGCCACTTATCTATGAGGCGCCTAAACAGGACGCCCCTTGCACACTTCACACTAAGCTTGACAGGAAGATCTACGTCTTCACGTGCAGTTGCCACCTTAGCAGAACCATCGACCAGCTCGTTAAAGTGATGACCCACATGGGCTCTGATCCAATGCATCGTGATTCCGATCCCGCCACTCTTAATCAGGTCCTTGGTCTCAGCAACCGTCTTGTGCCTAGGCTTCAGACAGTTAAGCGCTTGCAGCGCCGATCTGGAGTCAGAGTAGACATCCATCTCACTGAGCCCCGACTCCATAGCATCTCTGATGGCTTCCCTGATCGCTATGACCTCCGCCGTGAAAACAGAGCTATGGTCGGTAATCCGGAACTGGTCTTCCGAGACGATCTCTCCCCCAGAGACCCACAGGAACGCGCAGCCAACCCTGCCGTCCTCCATCTTCGAGCCGTCCGTGTAATAACACGAGGCTGATTTGGGCGTTACGTCTCGAGTCCAAGGCAGTCTCCAGAGGTCTTCACGTCTCAGCTGATATCTCCAAGTCTCTACCGTTTCCGGCGTGAGATTGGTGTCTTCAACGCCTTCACCCCATCTCACTAAGCCTGTATACAACTGCTCAAATTCCGCACGGAGATGCAGAGGTGGAATCCCTGCAAGCACATTCAGTGCGTCACTTGACACCGTGCGGTAGCATTTCGTCACACACAACAACAGATTTCTCTGTATGATGTTGAGCTTGTTATTCATTTTTACATGATTGGTGAACCAAACAGGAGCCGCATACAGCACTATTTTCTCAGCGACGGCCGAGTAGACTGCCTTCCGAACCTTAGGCTTCAATCCCCAGTTAGCACCCGTGTAGCGCATCAACTTGTATTGAAGCTTGGACGCTTTCTCCTGAACATAGTTCAGGTGAGGCGTCCAACTCTGAGCAGCATCTATCAGCACTCCAAGGTATCTAATCTCGTAGCTGAAGGACACCTTGTGTCCCTTCATTCGTATCGGCCACGAAGGCGCGTATCTCATCTTCCCAACAGCCGGAATAACCGTGTACAAACACTTCTCATAACTGAACTCCAACTGCACCGCATGTGCCCACTCACATATCTCATCCAACACTGGGTTTATAATTCTGTTGAACTTATAAACCCGCTCCTCTCTCGCCATCAGGAAGATGTCGTCGGCAAAAGCCTGAACCACCAAGTCTGGAGTGGACTGAAGCCTGCTCAGCAATTCATTCACGAGCACCAACCAGAGAATCGGCCCTAGGCATGAGCCCTGCGGAACGCCAACATTATAGCTGAACTCCCCTGCGTTCGAAAGTATGGTCCTGTCCCTAAGGAACGAGTCCACGAGACCCAGGAGGTCCGGCGGTACTTCATACTCCACCAGGAGGCGGAGAATTTCCGTACGCCGGGCACTATTGAAAGCGTTCTTAATATCAAGGGTGACCAGACATGAGTGTCTGCCACCTCTCTTCGACTCGGCTACGAACTCCACCACTCTCTTGAGCGCATCTAGTGTGCCCAAGTTCCTGCGAAAACCATACTGTTTCTCGCTCAGAATACCCCTCGCTTCCAGATGGGTCGCCAGACGCACTGCGCACATCTTATCCAGTGCCTTCCCTAAGGCCGGCAGCAGACAGATCGGGCGGTAGGAGCCGGGATGGCTTTTGTCTTTTCCCTCCTTCGGGAAATAGACTACCAGAGCCCTTTTCCACTCCCGCGGAAAACAAGAGGTGCTGAGGCAGTGATTATACAAAGAGAGTAACCACCGAGGGTGGTACTCGAGAACCTTTCGGACGATTTCCAAGCTGAAGCCGTCGTGACCGGGTGCCTTGTTAGGCGGCAGCGACTCTACTGCAAACTCCAGTTCCCCGATAGCAAACAGTTCGGGATCGTCGGTTCTAGATGAATCGATCTGCGATACGTCATCTGCTTGTGTGAAGTGATACCTTGCCAGTTCTGCTTGTATCTCCTCCCACGAGGAGATTTCTTCACCATTTGCCAGTTTTAGTTTCTCTGGGGCTTCACGCCTCCACTTCCCTTTCACCACACAACACACCTGACCAAACTTATCAGTGCAGAGCGTATCTGAGAGATATTTCCTAAACGATTGACGTTTAGCTCGCAAGATCGATCTCTTGTATTCTGCCCGCTTCCGCTTATACAGCACCTCAAGCCTCACCCTCTGATTCGACTCCAGCGTTCGCTGGTAGAGCCGCCTCAGCGCGCGCAGCCGGGACCTCTGGGCGGTCAGACCTACCGTCCACCACTCTTTGCTTCTGTCTTGGCCAGAAGCCTTCCTGTGCTTGTTACATAGCCTCGTCAAAGTCGATATCAGATATTCAATTCCTGTGTCTGGGGAGCAGCAATCATAAGAAGCCAGATCTGCGGTGCGCAGATCGCGGAGGAAGGCCTCCCAAACCAGATCCCTCGGCCTCCAGCGACGGCTGGATTCCTTAGGGTGCATGGAGCCTGGTTTGCCCCGAAGGGTCCACTTCATGGCTCTATGATCACTCAGCATCTCTTCATCAGAGACTTCCCAGTTTGCGATGAGCTCGAGGCAACCGCGGACCAACAGGACGTCGATCCAGCTGGTGCCAAGACTCCCCACGAAGGTGGGTTCGCTATCTGGGTCATTCACAATATCCAGTTCATTGTTCGAAGCGAAGGAGATCAACAAACTCCCCCTAGGATCTGTTGGATTTTTCCCCCAGAGCGTGGATTTTGCGTTGAAGTCACCCACTAGGACAACTCGATCCTCAGGGTAACGTCTCAACAGCGCCTCCAGCTTTTCTAGGTTCGGAGCAGCATCTTCCCTCGGTGCGCAGTAGCATGTGGCCACTAACACATTCGAGTTGGACACCTTCGTTCGGATAGCTAGTACGTCTCGATCACCGAAGACCTGACAGAAGGTAACTCGCTGGCTCACCCAAAGAGCGACTCGACCGTCACTACAACTCGGGTTCACTTGCGAGTACCCTGCCGGCAACCCTACAGTGAGTCCGCCAAATAGGTAAGGTTCATTCAGACATGCCACGTCCACAGAGTCTCGCTCTATCGTTTTAGCGAGGTTGAACATCACGGTATAACTGTGGTGGCAGTTAAGGTGCAGGAATCTAAGGCTTCGGTCCATGATTCACTGCCCGCAATTTTTCAACCTCTGCCTTGTGGACAGAACACTCCTTCGAACCCACCCTATGGTTAACGGGCAGTTTATTACCCGATCGGCCTCGGTTGCTAACCGTGCAATTGGGACATGCAGGCTCCCCCTTGCAATCCCTTTGCAGGTGGTCCTCCTGTCCGCAGCGCCCACAGAGGGGCTTGCCACGGCAGACCTTCGCTGTGTGCCCGTATTTATAACACCGGAAGCACATCAACGGCCGTACATTTCGCTTGAATCCCAAACGTCTCCATCCAACATTGAGCCACTTCTCTCCGGCCAGCTTCGTCATCGTCTCATTGTCCAGAGCGAGAATCACGTTTTGCCCATTCTTACCGGGAAAGATTTTCTGATAAGGAAACCAAAGCCCTAGGGGTTGCCTGGAAACCCAATTTAGATGCTTTCACATTTAAAATAAATTTGTGTCAGTTAAAGTCTATGACAAAGAGAAGCATTTTATCAGACATTGCTCGCATTTTCGACCCATTGGGTCTCATCGGTCCTGTTATTGTCAAAGCCAAGTTGTTTATGCAGGAACTATGGAAATTAAAATTGGACTGGAATGACCCTATTCCAAGCCCTATTGCTCAAAATTGGCTAGAATTCGCCACTTCGTTAAAAGCTCTTGAACAACTTAGAATAAATCGCTATGTTTTAATTCCTGAAGCACAACAAATAAACTTACACGGATTCGCCGACGCATCGTCATTAGCTTTTGGAGCAGCCGTGTATATTCAGTCTATTCATAATTCTGAAATTGTCTCCAATTTGGTTAGCAGCAAATCTCAAGTTGCCCCTCTAAAAACTGTTTCTATCCCTCGACTCGAGTTATCTGGTTGTCTTTTGTTATGCAAATTAATTGTGAAAATTTTGAAATCTTTGAGGTTACAGATCAATAATATTTATCTCTATACAGACTCTCAAATAGCTCTTGCCTGGATCCAAACCGAGCCTTGGAAATTGAAAACATTTGTTGGCAACAGGGTTGCCAAAATTCAAGAACTGTCTAAAAACTTCACATGGAACCATGTGTCCTCTGCGGAAAATCCAGCAGACTTAAATTCACGAGGTCTAACTACCACCGATTTAATGGATAATCAGTTGTGGTGGCAGGGACCAGACTTTCTAAGTAAATCCAGTAGTATCATAAACAATGACTCTGACTATCTGTCCCCCAGTGATAATGGTATTGTGATTAGTGAGTTGAAAAATAATCACCAGGGTGACGCCAACCCTGCAGTGTTGTGTGGATTAATCCAATCCACGGATTCCTCCCAGAACTTTTATAATCATTTGTTTTCATTAACAAATAATTTTTGTAAATTAATTAGAATATGTAGTTTTATTTTTAGATTTATTAGAAATACAAGAGCAAAGGCAAAAAGAGTAACTGGACCACTCCGAAGCACCGAATTAAACGACTCTGAAGTACATTTAATTAGACAGGTACAGTATACACAGTTTGCCGCAGAATTGATCTGCTTAGAGAAAAAGAAGCCCGTATCAGGTAAATTAAATTGTTTTAATCCAATTTTAGATTCTCAGGGACTCCTAAGAGTCGGTGGAAGGCTGGAAAATGCTAATTTAAATTTTGATAGTAAACATCCCCTTTTGTTGCCCCACGACCATAAATTATCTTCCATGATTATGGAACATTTCCATAAAAAATTCTTTCATGTAGGACCTCAAGCCTTGTTATACCACGTTAGGAAAAAATATTGGATAGTTAGTGGGAGATCTTTAGCTCGGAAAATATCTCGTAACTGCGTAACGTGTTACAAAATTAAACCTTTAACGGTCAATCAACTTATGGGAAATTTGCCAAAGGAACGAGTAAATGTGACTCATCCATTTTATTGTACCGGTATAGATTTCTGTGGCCCTTTTTTAATTAAATATCGGGGTCAAAGAAAAGGAATCTATAACAAAATTTTTGTTTGTATTTTTATTTGCATGCCTACTAAAGCCGTGCATCTAGAGGTAGTTAGCGATTTAACATCCGAAGCTTTTATCGCAACTTTAAAAAGATTTTTTGCTAGACGAGGCAAAGCCCAAACATTATTCAGTGACAATGCAACAAATTTTGTTAGTGCAAATAATGAATTAAAAAGGTTACATAGATTAGCTACTCAGCCTGATGAAAACCTTACTAATTTTTTAAATTCAGAGAATATTAATTGGAAATTTCTGCCACCCCGTGCCCCAAATTTTGGAGGGCTATGGGAGGCAGGCGTAAAATCGTTTAAGTATCATTTGAAACGCGCAGTAGGAAACGCTAAATTAACATATGAGGAATTCTTAACCGTTGTTTGTCAAATTGAGGGAATCCTCAATTCTCGACCCCTTACCCCCCTGTCAAACGATATCGAAGATTTGGACGTCTTGACTCCCGGCCATTTTTTAGTTGGTCGACCCATCACAGCGGTGATCGAACCCGAGTTCTCTGGCATTCCAGATAATCGATTAGATACCTGGCAAAAATTAACTAAAATAGTTCAAGGAATATGGAAAAAATGGCAATGCCATTATTTAAGTACATTACAACAGAGAAACAAATGGAAAATTGAGAAAGATAACCTTAAAAATGGGGATATGGTATTATTAAAGGAAGAAAACTTGCCCATATGTAGTTGGATTTTGGGTAGAATAGTAGAAATTATTCCAGGAAAGGATAACAAAATACGCGTAGTCTCAGTTAAAACAAGAAATGGGACATATAAACGACCTATTTCAAAAATTGCTCTTTTGCCGTTGGAAAAGTAAAAAAAAAAAAAAAAAAAAAAAGTTGTTTGAAAATGAATAATGTATATAGTTAAATTTAATTTGTTTATTGTATTTTATTTGTATTATTTTATTGTTTACAATGTTATTAATATTTCTCTTGTATAAGTTTTATTATTTAAACTGCATATATAATATTTTCGTATAATTAATTATAATTTGGTATAACAAATAAGAACTGTAAATTTAAACAATGTTTCAAGGTGGGCCGGTATGTTGCCGCTCACCTTAGTTTGGCTATATGCGCAACCTTGGCGCGCATCTCTTGTTCACTTGCATTCCCGCTTTAGCGGAGCAGTTGTATTGTTTTTCGTTATAAGAGTAACATCTCTTGTTTATCTTGTTCGGTGATATGGTTCACCTTTTTTATAGTTTGCGTTGACTATGGTGTCAACATATTTGAATACGTTAATAATACGTCCTCTAATAACTGTAAATATGTACATACTATATGTATAATAGTTTAATTAAATGTTTGTGAAGTAATAGCTTCAGAATAGTAATTATTAAAATGATATACAGTCCACTCATAAAGTATCGTCAACATGTATCATTAAATCAGGATTATCTAGAGAAGTTAATTATTCAATAATTTAATAAAAGGAAAATTATATATCTAAATGAAACAAGTATTATCAACATAATCTGAATATTTCTACATAAAATGCGGGAATTCGATTTTACGTTATTTATGCGGTACGGAATTTCTCTTATTTTGGTTCAAACCAGAAACTGAAAAATTAATCCCTGAAACCTCATCGTTTTTCGCAGAGAGTCTAAAGGGGGGAAAAAACACCTTTCTTGTAAGAGAAGAGTGCCGATGATATGTTAACTGGGTTATCGCAGATGTAAAACTCACTGGAATCGTCAGGCAGGGCTTTCAACTTAACGTCCTGTACAATTAATATAAACATCTAAATCATTTTGGTTGGTTGATTTTAACGTTGCCTAATTACTTTATTAAAAATAAATTACTTTGCTTTTTCTTGAAAAATGTGCTTTTTATTGACTATCTACAATTCAGAAGGGTGTAGTTCAGACATGTGAAAATATAACTACGAATAATAATTGAACTGATTTCATTTTACAATGAACAACTAACTAAATAAAATAAAATAAAATAAAAATAAAATCATGATTTTAAGTTAAAATATTTTATGATTTAATTATTATTATTTTTTTTTAAAGGTCGTACACTTTTTTATGCACTTTAGCATAAAAGTAGAGGCAAATCGATTACTGATTAAAAAAAAAAAATCTTATAATTAAGTGGTGTGTACAGTACAAAGCTGTTTTTAGAAAACTTTACATACTACATTACAGACACCCTATTGTCATCATAATGTAAAAATATTCCCTCTTTAAGAAAATAGGAGTATTTTTACTATACATGTCATCTTTAATCAATTCATTTAAAACAATTTTCCAATTAGAAGTATTCCTTTTGGTTTCTGTGCTCCATGTTCCTATCCAAAATATAACTCTCGGGAAAGGGGGAGGGGTCGACGAAGCCGGGGAGCCTTCCCCACAGCGGAGGATCAAAATTGTGACGGCATGTGTCTGGACCAATGATATCGATGAGTCCCAGAGCATCACCAATAGACCCTAGCGTAGCACTAGTGCGACATAAAACCCAACTAATCAATCCATCAATCTTTCTGGCGAATGGAAATACTCTGGAAGCCGCAAGACTGTACAGGCAGCGTTTCCCGAGAAGACACGTGCCAGACCGAAAAATACCAGAACAGTCTCGCGACTTCCAGAGCATTTCCATTTGCCAAACCATACATAAATTGCATGTCCGCCTTCTCCTGATTGCTGTATGTCGCCATGCCTGCTCACATCCACGGTAGAAATGACGATGTGCAAGAAACCGCGCGCTTTATACTTTCCATTACAGCGCTCTCTAGCGGTCACCGCTTGCTCTCCGCCCATGCATTGTATGGTGAATAGGGCTTGTTTAGATGTTTTCTACCACCCCTTAAATTTTTGCCCATGAGTTTTAAAACATCCTGAATATTTTATTAAATTTTGAGGTGTGCCCACTAGCTTAAAACCCTAAACTAATATTAGTAACTCTTAGAAAATAAACTATAACAATGCACAGATAGTTAACAATTACTGGATTACATGTATATTAAATATTAGCACAACATTTTTAAAATGTAAGTATTCGGATACCAACATAGGGTAAAAACCTTCCTAATATTTTGATTGGATTTAGTTTGATACAATGGAAAACTTTCAAGAATCCACCGATACCACCTAAAATGAAAACTGAATTAAATCTGGACTAAAATCATTCTGTCGAAGGCAGAATTATTATAAAATGGAAATGTACAAGCGACAGTAAATATTATTATTTTACAGAAAAGCATTTATTAACCGAACAGGCATTACATTTTGCCTGATTTGTTAAATGATTTCGCTTCGTTTATATCATGCCCCAGTGAGTTTGATTCAAATTATTGAACCGAATAGCATCACCTACCGCATACAATTAATGGTATTTATTTAATGCTCGATGCAATCCAGATGTAAAATTTCATTAATGAAAATCATTGCGGAAAGATTTTGTGTTTGGGTGTAGGATCATAAATCCATTGGACGAATTTACGGGGTTCAGAAAGAAATCGGAGGGGGAAAGTAAATATCCGTCTTAGGTATTTATATTTTACGCATTTTGAATAAATATATAAATGCAACTCGGCCTTTGATGGATTTTAATTTAAAACAAGTGACCTATTTTCATTCAGAACAACAAATATATATATATTTTTTTAAATCTGCATTTTATTCATCTAAATCAGACGGTTTTAATTTTTAAGTTAGTATCGAACGTTAATAATTCTGAAGATGAGCGAAATGTCATCTCAAAAACACGCTAACTGTCCATTTTTATCAAAATTTTTAGAATACTTTTGAAGATCAGTATGTTTTTTTTTTCGGGTGAAGCGCGGGTTACCACTGAACGCTCATTGTTCTGAAGGGAAGGGCAATTCAGATTGAATTGTAAACACGAAAATTCCCTAAATATAATTTTTAATCTAAGTTTATTATTATTATCAAAATAGTTTGAGCCATTCTCCAGAAAGTTTTCTGGAGAATGGCTCAAACACGTTTCTGCACTATTTTCCAACGGTTAACAATGAACACTAACTTTCCTGATTATGAAGATAAGTCAGATGAGTTTTTCATTTTTAGGAAACATTACTCCTGAATTTGTATTCATATCGTTAGATCCGTTTCTAAGAAATGCAGATTTTTGTCCTATTTTGCAGCGGCCGGAAAGGGGTTAACAGAAGATGCTAATTATTCCAAAGAAGAGGTTAAGTACGATAGATTTGTCTTCTCGAAAATATTTTATCCCTTAGTTTTTATTAAAGTCATTATAATTATTTTCAATTAAACACAATTTCTGCAATCGGCAAAAAAACAGTAAACATAGAACGGGAATCTTCCTGAAGATGAGGCTAAGTCCAATCGATTTTTCACCCCAAATGACCTTAAACCCAAAACTTTTATGTGAAAACTGTTATACCCCTTTCCGGGTAAACCCAATTTATTCTATATTTTGCAATCACTATCAGTCGATGAATGATTAAGAGCGGACTTACGTTTAAACATTTTATTTAATACATGTTAATTCTCTTCTTAAAATAATAAACTACATATTTTATAGACAACAAATTCATGAAAAATGAAGAATGAATAAAAGCAAATTTGTAAACAAACATGTTTAGTTGTAAAATAACGATTTTTAATTAATTTTTTTTATTAAAAATATATGTGAAGAAAAAACATGATGATGATGATGAATATGTTATAAATGCTTTTCTTCTGACCGGTGACAATTCAATTTTGGTGTTTTTTCACACATAGGATTCCGCGGTTTTTTTTTTTTTTTTTTTTTTCCCATGTAAAACAGAGATGATGAATAGAATGTTATATGAAATATTATGCGGAATGTTACCTGGTATGTTACATTTTAAGGTGTTTGATTTCAAAGTATTTGTCTTATATTTTACATTCGGGCAAAAAACACTTTTTATTAAGATTGCTATCATCTAATAGAGAATTACACAATCATGTAATTTTGTAGACAATCTGTAAATAATGTAAAAATGTTATTGAGGAAAAAAAAAAGGAATTAAAAAAAGACATTTTTATAAACTTCCTAAAACAAACTTTTTATACTTTTAAAATCCAACTATGCATTTTCCTATCTTATATTTCTCGAAATAGGAAAATCCTTTTAATGAGATATTGCTCTCATTTTAAAAATAAAAGAAATGTAATCAACAAGATTTGACACTTACGTTCAGCTTTCGACAAAAAAAAAAAAAAGTAACAAAAACAATAAATTGCAAATAAGTTTTTTAATTAATAAATTTCGAAAAATCTTTGTCATTTTAAAAGAAAAGTAAAACACCACCACCCAATGAAACACAGAAATAATTCAGTTTTTCTTTTCTTTTATTTTTGTCTAGAATTTTATTAATAAATAATTTTGTTTGAAAACGTAAGCCGTTTAAATATTTTCTCTTGACAATATCCATTTCTTTGAATGGAATAACTTGGAGAAAGAGGAAATGAATAGAAAAAATATATTCACCGATCGCTTTGTTTAATTAAAAGTCAAACAAAATTATCTTGCGAGAAACACAGATACATTGAAACAGGAATTATAATAGTACAAAAAAAAATAATAATAATTGGTTTGTTTATTCATTACATTTCCCCCCCCCCCCCTTAAGTTCAATAATAGAAGTTGTTTTCATAGCCTATTTAAGTGATTTGATGCGTAATCAAATAAAAAGAATAAAAAATAAAATAATAAAATAAGAATAATAAACGAAATAACCGAGAGAATTTGTTTTTAAAAGAATTTAAATATTTATATTGTTGTTCTATGAAATTCATTGTTCTCTTTTCATAAACAATGCAAAAAAAAAAAAAAAAAAAAAAAAAAAGTTAGAATGCACAAAAACGAGCAGGGGAAAAAAAAAAAAAAAAGGAAAGAAAAGAAAAGATTGATAAAGATAAATTAATAAATTTTAAAAACACGCTTTTTTTTTTTTTTTCAAAATGTTCTAAATACTTCAATTTAGCGGATGTACGTAATTTGCATGTATGGTAGGTGCTCCAGTGATTGGCATGCTTCAGTAATTGACATCTATCCCGAAATAATTAATGAATAAGAAAAATAATAAAAACATACATTTTACATATAAGAGTTTTAGCATTTTATGTCAAACACTGGAACATAGAGTGCTAATAACTGGTAAAATGAATAACTAGCAGTGTCAAACACTGGAACATAGGGTGCCAATGACTGATAAAAGGAAAAACTGGCTGTGTCAATGACTGGAACATTGAGGGGGTGTCCAATAAAAATTCATAAAAAAAAATAATTGTTGTCAAATGTATATATTTTAACATATAGTATGTGGTTCTGAATGTCTTTCATACCCTATGTATTAACTTAAGATTTCTAAAAATATTTTCTGATGACTAGAACATTTAAAACATCAGAAATTGCTCTGAAAGTGTCAGTCACTGGTGCACTTACCCTATGCAAATTTTACACAACCGGATGACAGGAAATAGATTGAAATCCGACTACGAATTTTGAGCTGGAATTAAAGACACAGTACCTCCAAGCTCCACCCCTAAGTCTGTCACTGTTTAAGTATATATTCCCATTGGAGTTATAGATGTACGCGAAATTTTACCTCAGTGGGACGATAAGAAATGGGTTAAAATATAATCCGTGGATTTAACATGCACACGTAACTACAATAAATACAAATTAAATAAAAATGTTAAAAAGAAAAGAAAAAAAAGGCCTCATGTAATTTTACAGCAGAAAGTACTGTAAAATTGTCCTATTGGACGGTTTGACCAACCGGAAAAAGAATCAGGGCTAATACACAGTTTCACTGATATACTTAGTCATTCTTTTGATCAAGATCAAGTTTGTTTATGCAGGCTCGGGAATCATCTGGATTTTAGTAATTAGTATGGCCTCCTTTTACAGTAGGATCTAAAGTTTTATTATTAAAGGACCTTATAATTATTATTTTCGAAACCAAAAGATTGATGGATTGATTGGTTGGGTTTTGCGTCGCACTAGGGCTACGCTAAGGGCTACTGGTGATTCTATGGGACTCACCAATAGGATTGGTCCAGAGACATGCCATCACAATTTTGATCTTCCACGGTGGGGGACGGCTCCCCGGCTTCGGCGACCCCCCCCCCCCCCTCTTCCCGAGAGTACAGCGTCTAGAATAAACAGTGTGGAAAGCGGCGAATAAAATTGTACTAAAAAAATTAAGCCTGTCACCAGATGTCATTGTAATCGAAGCTAGGGTCACGACAACAAAACCGAGACTCCCTATTGGTTAATAATATGCTTAGATCACGTGATTAAACTGACGAAACTGGAAAAAACAATTCAGGTCTTCGATTTGAGCAATAGCTTCGATCACAGCGACATCTGGGTAAGCTTAATTTTTGTAGCATCATTTTAACATCACGGTTATAGGCGATTGCCACACTGTTTATTCTAGACGCTGTACCGAGAGATATATTTTGGATAGGAACATGGAGCACAGAAACCAAAAGGAATACTTCTAATTAGAAAATTGTTTTAAATGAATTGATTAAAGATGACGTGTATAGTAAAAATACTCCTATTTTCTCAAAGAGGGAATATTTTTACATTATGATGGCAATAGGGTGTCTGTAATGTAGTATGTAAAGTTTTCTAAAGACAGCTTTGTACTGTACACACCACTTAATTATAATTTTTTTTTTTTTTTAAGTATCCTTTATACTTTGATAAATATGTGTGCTATTGTCATACATTTTTGATGTTTCATGATAATTGGTCGAGTACTTTTCTAGATATTTTATAAAGCGTTGAAAATTGAATGCGTCCGGTCGTTGATGGCGAAGGAAGTGTAGATCATAATAAGCATATACAGTCATTTGCAAAAGTTTAAGACCAGAAGCCGATTTTCAGTATTTTAACACATTGCATCATCTTTGCAGATTATTACGTCATCTGATGTGCTGATTTCATCAGACGCATTCTACTGCTATAAATAAAGGTTCCCGGCACGTTTATCGCCAGTTGTTTATTGGATTTTCTCGTAGACAGTGATGTTGTGTAATTATTGTAACTAGTATCGCCCAGTGGTCGAAACTCGACCATTTTTTTTTTGCAAAGCGATGCAAAGCAAAGTTATTGCCTTGTCCTAAACGGAATGCAATTGCAACACAGCTGCGGTAATTGTTTGCCGATATTCACTCTAACTGAATCAGCAGAGTTTTACTTAATATAACTATCTCTCTCTGTAGATGTTAACCTTTCCTGAAATGAGAGAAAATCGCAATGTGAAAACGCCCCTTGTTGTGTGATACAGCCCAGAAGCTAATAGGTACCATGTCAAACCAAGGCCCAACCAAGTATCAAATTCTGTTAAATTAATTCGATTGGTTCATAAAGTACAGTGTTTGAACAAAAAAAAAAAAAAAAGATATTTTTCAAAAATGGTCGAATTGAGTTCGGGAAATTTCAAAACGTGTAACTTTATCGAAAACCGAAAATCTAAAACTTTTCTGAATCTTATATTTTCTACTTATATATGCAGAGGAAAGAATAATAAATCCACTTTTTAAAAAATAAAAATAAGTAGTCAATTTCACTTAATTAAAATGCAAGGAAATATCAAAACGTGTAAATTCATCGAAAACCGGAAATCAAAAGTTTTTATGTATCTTCTACTTGCTTCTTCTACCCACAAAAGCCAGCAATAAAGACACTTTTTTAAAAAATAAGTAGCCATTTTCAGTTAATTGAAACGTAAAGAAAGCTCAAAACATGTAAATTCAGCAAAAAACGGAAATCGGAATTTTTTCCGTATCGTCTATAGTAACAAATATATTTTCCTTTTATTTAGTATATTAGTTGAATATTTATTGTTTAAATATCACCCTTTGAAATGAAATGTTTATGTTTACATTCGAAACTGGAAGTTTGCCATTTTTTTTTTCTGGAGTTTTGTGATTTTAAATTAAAATTTTATCAATTTTATAGAAAAAATAACTCAATCAAACACATGTAGACAGTAACTTATATATAACTATACCCAAATATCGGAATTAAAATCGGCAGATAATTTCCGTTATTTTTTAATAATTTTTTACAAAATATCCAATGAACGATTAACGTAGAAAATCTTTTTCATGGCTCCATGGACAGACAGTGACGTCATCACTTTGCTTGCGTATAGTGATGCTACATTATACAAATTACTGTGTCTATGGTTTTATTTGAGCTTTATGAAATTGCCAGATTTAACAACTTTCTACTTCTAGGTATTTTTTAATGTAAAGGAATACGTGTATAAAAGGGAAAAATGGGGAAAAATGCATAAAAAATAAATGTATTTTTAAATACCTTCTTGACATCGTAAGACAATAATATTTGTATTCGCACCTTTCGGCTAACCATACCTTTCGAATGATACCATTTTAAACCCTCTACTCCCATAAATAATATGTTAAAAAGGCACTACAAATTTTATGCTTGCCTATTAATATATAGATGAGTTAAAAAACCTCCACTTACTGTTACAAAAAGGTAAAAAATATTGACCCTGCATAAAATTGAATTTTCTGAACGACAAATAAGTTCGAGGGTAAACGTAAGCAAGACAGCTGTGCATCAAGCTATTAGTAAATTTAAAATTTAGGAAAAATTTGTTGACCTTAAGAGTCGTTTCTTTTTCATACTTGGAGTAAGCCGAGGTTTCCTTGCAGGTTTATGTGATGATAAACCAAAATCTTTGGTCAAACGTCTCGAAATAGTACTCGAACTGACGTTGGTGACTTTGGCAGCCAGAGAATGTCTAATCGTATTGCAGGAGATTCTTGGATTTCGTACGACCATCCTTATCACATGATCATCAAGTGAACTCGTTTTTCTAAGTCGCACAAATTTTTCCGAAATTTTAAATTTACTAATAGCTTGATGAACAGCTGTCTTGCTCACGTTTACCCTCGAACTTATTGGACGTTCAGAAAATCCAATTTTATGCAGGGTCAATATTTCTGACCTTTTTGTAACAGTAAGTGAAGGTTTTTTACCCAATACAATAATTACACAACAGCACTGTCTACGACAAAATCCAATAAACAACTGGCGATAAACGAGCCGGGCACCTTTATTTATAGCAGTAGAATGCGTCTGATGCAATCAGCACACGAGATGACGTTGCAAAAATTGCGCAATGTGTTAAAATACTGTAAATAGGCTACTGGTCTTAAACTTTCGCAGATGACTATACAAGAAATTCGCACGTCTTCAGTGAATATAATAATTGTATTTAAAAAATAACATATGTATTTTTTTTTACATTTATTAAAGCTTTAATTGTAGTTAATAAAGAGTATTTTTAATATACGTACAACTGTTTGTTGTTACGCAAGCAGAATTATATGCTTATCGAATCAACACATTCTTACAGATACTTATTTCCTAAAACTAATATACCTGTTTCGCAAACATGCTTCAATAACACGTATCTCAACTCCGGAAGATTAAAGTAAATTTAATCAAACAACGTTTTCAAACGGGTGGTCATTTAAGTAGAGGAAATATACACTTAACTTATTCTTCAATATTTGTTTAATGCGTTTGGCAATATCATGGTTTGTATCTGCACATTTTCGATAAGTGACACTGCAAATAAAATTTAATGGTATGTAATCAGATATCAATTAAGATAAATCCTTCAATTTAAACTGAAAACTATCAGTTGAAAAGTACTGATATAATTTATCTTTGAAAGAGTTTCATATTATAAAATAAATAAATAGAATTTAATAAATAGTACAAGAAAACTAAAATCCTTGCCTGGACATAAATTTAGGACCAAAGTTCGATTTTTGACATAGGTTTTTCGTCTTTACGTATTTGGGAACACTTAGATTTTGTAATAGACTACTTCATGTTATTTAAAAGTAAGTCATAAGTTGACGAATTTTTAACATCACTGCTCCAGTTGCTCAATAATTCCTATACAAAAATCATTATCGAATCATGTTCTTAGTCAGTCTAAGAACATAATGCGACAAGGATTTATTTAACAAAACGGCATTAAGTGTACTTTTTTTACATAGGAATTATTGCTAGTGCTCGAATAATTTTGCTGCCGACTGTAAGACTGAGCATACAAGAGTTGGGTTGGTATAAAAGAAAGTTGCCTGTTATTCAAATTTAACTGTTTTGTTCTAAAGGAGATATAGAAAGCGATTATGGGAAGTTGCAAAGCTTTACGTATTGAGTTAGCTATCGGCATTTTAAAGATTGATACTTTAGAGAAAATGAACTGAATCGTTCTCTGTTCTTTTTTTTTTTTTTTTTTTTTAATAAGATTTAATTTTCTGCCCTTTCTTGGGGTTTCTCGACGTTGCTAATATTCGAATTTCTAGATTGAGATGTTGCGGAGGCGCTTCGCAATACCTTCGGAGTTTATCATATACTAAGATAATTTAGAGCGGATTATTCCTTAGGTTACCTCAAGAGTGAGATTCAATTCAAGATGGATGAGTTCGTTATTTTATAATTTCTTATAATTTAAGATCCGTTTTAAGATTCTTTAAGTTTAAAACATGTGTGAAAGGCCCACCTTTCTCTCCGTTAAGTTCAGAATAAAAGAAGTTATATTTAATTAGCTTGTCTTCATTTGCATTATATTAATATTTTAGTAGTTAAGATGGGAGAAACAAATTGGGATGATGATACGCCTTTACACATTATTATTTTTTATTCTTTTATTTAGTTTAAATGCACGCTTGGAAACCATAAATAAATAAAAAAAATACTTTCTTTTTCCAATACATTGTTTTACCCATGACGTGTTATTTTCAGCGTTCGTTTTTCGGAAACTTAAGCTTTTATTTAAGAATATTATTTTCTTTGCAAACCATGGATAATTTTATAAATACATGAATCCCACTTTGGGTACTTGACTACCCCACAATGGCTTGATAAAAAGAAAGATAAACAAACAAACAAAAAAAAAAAAAAACAAAAAAAAAAAAAAAAAAAAAAAAACAGTTGCAACGAAATAAAAAGAAATTTTATAATACGTGTTAGATAATAATTTTTGAAAAGGAATAATGAATTTTTAAGGAGAATATTTCAGTAAAACTTATAAAAAAAAAAAAAAAAAAAATCCGAATAAATAAAGTGAATCTACATAAAACTGACTCCCTATCAAAGCTATTTTGATTTGTCTTAGAAATTCTAAGAGACTAAAGGAAAGTTGCGTGCTGGTTATAGGTTGTATTCGAACCGAGGTCGTTTTGGTAGTAATCCAGAGACGTACCTCTGGACAAAAGGTTAACCCATTGTTCATCGGTAAGTTAGGATTATCTACCCTTGAATGGCGTTGATAGCGTCGCTACAAGACTATTTTCATTAGAAACTATTGTTATTATTGTATGCAATATAAAATTTCCAAACGTTGTAATCTATTATCCCTTACTTTAGATTGCATAGAACTTTAAAAGGTGGAAATGGATACAAAATGTTTATTAATTATAGTATATCCGAACACATCGCTCACAGTTAAAAATTGTGTGCAAAATTAAACCGAACCTTGCTATTACAGTAGCTCTAGCTATAAACTAGTGAAACATTCCGCCGTGATTTTATGATTTGGTACAAGAAGCATCCAATGATGTGAGAATGTTTCACCGTCTTATGGTTTCAGCTACCGTGTTACCAAGGTTTGGTGCAACCTAGAGCCTAAATTTTTGACAGTGTAAATAGGCTGTGCTTCTATGCTTTTCACTAACTAGGGAGTTGAAATCTTCCTCCTCATACATTTTATTTATAAGATTCATGGAGATGTTTACATTAATATTTTTGTTACACTGCTTTAGATACCTAAACATTTCAGGAACAATGGGAAATAGGTTATGCAACCAAGCACTCCTCCCTTCATTTTTACTCACTCAGCCTACCTTCCATGCCGATGTGAGCGGGTGAAAGTGTGTTGTGTTGGCAGTTAATTGAGCTTCGACTTTCAGCCAGTAAGGCAGGACACGTGTTGATGCCTCTAAGTCAGAAGGTTTCATTTTCAGTTATTTTGAATACCTTGTACAAACATTCATGTGAACATATTCATCCTAATCATACTTGGTATAATTATAAGTGTGGAGTTGTATATAAGTGGAGATTAATGTCTGAAGAATTAATACTCGGTTATTACGATGGAATAGTCGGATAAAATGGAATACCTGTCTATCTCCCTTTCTACAGTTGTGCAACCTATCGAAAGCACGTCACGTGTCTTCGTTAGCCCTCAGATAGCTCACACTGTGTCATAGAACTTCTTTACTTGATGGAGATTCAGGCATGTTTAGAAGTATGTACTACGAATTCTGTAAACTATTTACAAAGTAGTAAAATCGAGTGAAAACGTCATTTCATTCAGGGGAGATAAGTGAGTGAGTAATCTGATTCCCATGAACTTATTTCTACCAACAGGTGGTGGAGGTTAGTTTATTCTCCAAAATGGCGATTTGGAAAACATGTAATACACACTGTTCCGTATTATTTGCGATTTCTTGTAAGACTTGAATGTTGGTAATTTTTTCAATTATAACTTCAACATAAAATGTTTATATTGCAATTAATCCCGATTGCATGTAAAAAGTTCTACCCTATTCCCTATTATTCTTCAATTAAATGTGCATTCCATATTTTCCTTCATAACTATTCCATGTTACCCGCTTGGTCCCTATTACCCTAAAATATCTTTTATGTTTCCTAACCAAAAATTTTACATGTAAACTCTTTTTTTTTTTTTTTCCCAACATAATACCAAAACACTTTAGCAACATTGTCTGCAACAATCGAATCTACAACGATCCAAAATATTTCAGTTTATTAGGGTGAGTTTAAATAGAAATGGCATGTTTACAAAATATCTTAACTCCAAAGTGTCCTAATATTTTGTCACCCATTTGCATGTAAAGCCCAACGAAAATACGAAGGAAAGTTTTTTAAGTTCCATTTAGATAAAGAAGAGCGCATCGGCTCACCATTTAATTAATAACTAGAAGGCTTTGACCACTGCACTGTTTATAATATTGCGCTGGTCATATATATATATATAACCCCACAAAATTGCGTTGAATTCACTGAAACCTCGTTTCGATACGTATAATTTTTGGCATCAAAGTTTCTTTAACCTATTCCTTCCCGCTAGATGCAATGTGTCGCCCTTTGGCGCAAAATGTAGCACAAAATACAGTAGAGCCGTTTACCTAACATTCGATTTGGATTTTTTTTAACCCTATCACTGTATCTTAGAAATGAGACATTTATTCTTTAGATAAAAAAATTTAGACCACCACTGATGTTGGTCATTTGTATTTTTACTCTCGAGTAATACGTCTTGAGTTGAGGCTATGACCTCGCAAAATACGATATGTATTATTATTTTCAGCAAGTTAAAAAGGGTTTTAAGTCTTCTTGGGCCCCAGGTTAGTGACAGGATTAAGTAACTGGAATAATTTTAATTTAAATGGCCATTTCTGAATCCTTCGTTTATTTCGCCTCTCTTGGTACCTTTCAAGTCTCTCTGTCATGAGCGGTTACTAAAATACAATCCTACTTTAATAGTATGATTTTAATAGTATAGATAAATTCATTTCATTGTTTTCGATACGTAATATAATGAACTTCAAATTGAAATGTTAACCAAAGCAATGCAATATATGCATGCGGTCAATTAAATGAACACTCTAAATTTCCTGATAAATGTGGCAACGGCATCATTAAATCTTGCAACTAAAACTATATGTTATGTTGTCTTCTAGTTTTCAATCAGATAGACATAATCCAATAGATTTGTAATGTATAGGAAGGTAATGAGCGTTTAAATTCTCCCATCAGGATTTCTCTAAAATTTTGAAATGGGACGATTTAAGCTCAATCGTAACAGAGTATTTCAGATTATAAAGCATCAAATGACTTAATGGGGAACTCCAATTAACTTGGATTATTATTGGATCATTTCAGTAACAGCGTCATTTTAAAGTCACTAAGTTCTTACAGTCCCATCATTCGTTCTTTAGAAAAAGCTTAATCCAGTTCAGTTTAATTTACAATAGATTAGCTAAAATTTAGGAAAAACCACCAGAGAACTGTGGCGTTTAAAAGTGATGAATATAAAACTTTGAATAAATACCATAAAATGCAAGAACTCGCAACGATTGTTTCGGGTCGAAAGCAAACGCGACCCTTCGTCAGGCGAACAAAGTAGGCAAGCTGCCGTTTTGTTTGGAGCACTCGTGCTTACTTTGTTCAACTGACGAAGAGTCGTGTTTTCTTTTGACCCGAAACAATTGTTGCGAGTTCTTGCCTTTCAGGGTGTTTATTCAAAGTTTCGTATTTAAGGTAACGACACCAGTGCTCGTCACTCTTAAGGCCTTATTTTTAAAATGTTTGTTTTTTTCGCGTGGCATTCATGTGGAATTTATGTATCAATATTATACTTTGGTCTATTTTATGCACTGATTCTTCTAGTTGTTGTTAGACACTTTCAATTTTTTAATACGTTAAGCCAATAATAATAATAAAAAAAATAATCTCCTTATATTATTAAAATCTGTACGCGTGTGTGTGTGTGTGTGTCTGTCTGTGAGAAACGGCTTGACGCAGCTAAGGCTCCGCCCCTAAAGGTCGCACGGACTTCGAACAGGTACCGATGGACAGAGAATTTATCGCAGATCTGGGTTATCTAATTTGCTAAACGATGCGACCCTAATTAGCGGAGATATTAATTAAAATGTCGACCATTGTCTACCGAAAAATGACCCAGAATTCATGATCTCCTTATATTATTAAAATCTGTACGCGTGTGTGTGTGTGTGTGTCTGTCTGTCTGTGAGAAACGGCTTGACGCAGCTAAGGCTCCGCCGCTAAAGGTCGCACGAACTTCGAACAGGTACCGATGGACAGAGAATTTATCGCAGATCTGGGTTATCTAATTTGCTAAACGATGCGACCCTAAATAGCGGAGATATTAATTAAAATGTCGACCATTGTCTACCGAAAAATGACCCAGAATTCATGATTAAATGCTTAAAAAGCGACATTTTTACGGAAAAAGTGGAAAATAAATTAGAAATATCAGTCGTATCGTTACAAACAAGATACCATTGGAAAGGGCTTTTTTTTTCTCAATCCGATGGTTTAAACGGCTTATCGATCGGACAATTAGATTTTTTAAAATTAACTAAAATATAAAAAAATGTTGGCAACGAATCACAAGAATGTTATCTTTGCAGACATTAAGTCTACAGCAGTCTTCAACGGAAACACATCTGGTATTTAATGAACTCACGTGTTTCGTAGTGCGATTAAAAATTACAATTTTCTATTTTCTTCAATTTTTCAAATTTTACACATTTTATTTAGTATATAATATTTACACCACAAAACAAACTTGCATTTCAAATTTCATCGATTTTCGTCAATAAACAAAAGATTTACATTTTAATTGCAAATTAAATTTTATCTTTACACGTCGGACATTTTTGCAATATTCTAATACGCGTATTTCAATTTCTAATTACGATTGATTTATTTTTTATACGTCTTACGAAAGATATTTTAAAGTTCTTTTATATTATCGAAAGTTTTCACCAGATTTACACGTTTTGAGGTGTCCTGAATTAGTTTTCTTTGTATCTCAGCTACTAATTAAAGTAATTTCATAAGTAATACATCATTAGAAAGCGTTTTTGAATTGGAATGGAACAGTGGAATACAGAAATTTCTACCGACAGATGGCGCTGTAATATTTTCAAATTTCAATATTTCAATTTCTAATTATGATTAAATTATTTTTAATACATCATTCGAAAGATATTTTCTTTTAAATTATCGAAAGTTTTCACCAGAATTACACGTTTTGAGGTGTTCAGTTTTCTTTTATGGCGTTGTAATATTTTCAATTTTCTACAATTTCTAATTATGATTAAATTATTTTTAATACTTAATTCGAAAGATATTTTAAAGTTCTTTTATATTATCGAAAGTTTTCACCAGATTTACACGTTTTGAGGTGTCCCGAATGAGTTTTCTTTTGTATCTCAGATACTAATTATAATAATTTCATAAGTAATACATCATTAGAAAGCTTTTTTGATTTGGAATCGAACAGTGGAATACAGAAATTTCTACCGCCGGATGGCGCTGTAATTTTTTCAAATTTCAATATTTCATTTCTAATTATAATTAAATTATTTTTAATGCATCACTCGAAAGATATTTTAAAGTTCTTTTAAATTATCGAAAGTTTTCACGAGATTTACACGTTTTGAGGTCTCCTGAATCAGTTTTCTCTTATGGTGCTGTATTATTTTCAAATTTCAATATTTCAATTTCTAATTATGATTAAATTTTTTTTAATACATCATTCGAAAGATATTTTAAAGTTCTTTTATATTATCGAAAGTTTTCACCAGATTTACACGTTTTGAGGTGTCCTGAATTAGTTTTCTTTGTATCTCAGCTACTAATTAAAATAATTTCATAAGTAATACATCATTAGAAAGCGTTTTTGAATTGGAATGGAACAGTGGAATACAGAAATTTCTACCGACAGATGGCGCTGTAATATTTTCAAATTTCAATATTTCAATTTCTAATTATGATTAAAATATTTTTAATACATCATTCGAAAGATATTTTAAAGTTCTTTTAAATTATCGAAAGTTTTCACAAGATTTACACGTTTTGAGGTGTCCTGATTACGTTTTCCTTTGCATCTCAGCTATTTGAGTTAGACCGTTCAAAATTGGTATACGTAGGTTAATTAGGAGGGGCTGAAAGGGTGGGGAAGAGATAGGCGTGCACCGCGCGCGTATCCCCTAACTTGTGCGCGCAGCGCGCACGGGACTGCGCGGCCGAAGGCAGTGGGGACCAGGTCCGACTTTTTAACCGATGAGAAATGATTTTTTTCATTTTCTTTTCTTAAGAATAAAAATTTGATTTGAGAAGGAGTATATGCGCGCAGTGCGCGTATAACTTCACACGTGCGCGCGCAGCGCGCACGGGACTGCGCTGCCGAAGGCAGTGGGGACCCGGGCCGACTTTTTACCCAATCAGAAATGATTTTTTTTTTAATTTCTTTTCTTAACACTAAAAATTACTCTTAGTGATTCATTAATTTTAGTGATTCATTTGAAAATACTGACCCGCTAGCGGGCGAAGCCAGCTAGTTAAACGTATAAAAATGCACCAGTGCTCGTCACTTGAAAACTGCGTTTCACCAGTAGTCGTCAGGTGTTTGCACCAGTGGTCGTCATGTAAATAAAACGCAACAATTTACTCAGTAGTTTGATTTTAATTGAGTTTTTGCAAAATTAAATGAAACAGAATATATTTGGAACATATTTAGAACTCATATCCATTCTGAGGGATTAAAACACAAAACGTTGAATATAAAAATTCAAAATATTGCAAATAAAACAAATTCATATGTGAAATAATTTGAAAATTCTTAGCTTTTAAGAAAAGTTTTCAAAATTTTATTCGTTCTCAAAAATATCTTTACTTAAAGCAGAGGGTAAGTAGCAGGGGAAGGGGTAATAATCTCGTTTTTAAGAGTGACTTTGTTCCAAATTATCGCAGTAAAATTGATTTTACCATGCTTTTTATTAACGCGTATTCTTGTTTGTTTATTCAGTACAAATCTTACAATTGATTTTTAACTAACTTCCCGACTACCTAGACATTTGAAACTTTCAGAATAGTTCAGAACACGATGAAAATGCATTTTTTAAATACTTTTATCCAACTGCTCCGGGTCCCTGCAGCCTTCGGCAGCGTTATCAGTACAAATCTTGCAATCGATTTTTTAACTAACTTCTCGACTAGCTAGACATTTGAAACTTCCAGAAAAGCTCAGAAGACGGTAACAATGGATTTTTTAAATATTTTTAGCCAATTGTTTCGGGTCACTGCTGCCTTCAGCAGCGTTTATATGGTTCAACAGAAAATTTATTTAACTTTTTCCTGACTAGCTAGACATTTGAAACTTTCAGAATAGCTCAAAACACGATGACAATTCATTTTTTAAATATTTTTAGCAAACTGTTTCGGGTCCCCGCTGCCTTCGGTAGCGTTCACATGATTCAACAGAAAATTTATTTAACTAACTTCTCGACTAGCTAGACATTTGAAACTTTTAGAATAGCTCAAAACACGATAACAATGCATTTTTTAATACTTTTAGCCAATTGTTTCGGGTCCTCGCTGCCTTCAGTAGCGTTTATATGATTCATCAATCATATACTCATCCCGATCATCAATCTTCCCGTCTACCTAGTCTTTTGAAATTTTCAGAATAGCTCAGAACACAGTGAACAGTGATGATGCATTTTTAAATTACTTTTAGCCAATTGTTTCGGGTTCTCGCTGCCTTCAATAGCATTTATATGATTCAACAGAAAATTTTGAAACACGGTATATAAAAAATCCTTTTTGTATTGAAATTATTATTTTTAAACGTATGCGTTGATTATGCGTACCTAACACATACTATAAAGGAATTTTGAGAAATTCTTCGCCTCTCCTTCCTCATTAAGTGTGTGGTTGGATTCAAAAACACGTTTTCAAGAATAATTATTCTCCATATTATATCAGGAAAGCAATTTTTTGAAGCGTTGATTGGTTATGCGTACCCAAAAATACTGTAAAGGTATTTTGCGTAATTCTTTCCGACCAAATTTTGAGAAAGGGTAGCAAAAACGTATTTCTACGCATAACTCTGCTCTAAATAATCTTACAAAGGCGATTTCTGATGTGTGAGTTGGTCATATGCATCCAACACCTAGTATAAAGAGATTTTACCAAGATCTTTCGTCTATGTGAGGGTGTCAAGGAAAAAAATATCTATATATATATATATATATCGGGAGAGTTTTTTTTATGCGTTGGTTGTGTGTGTGTACCTTACACGCATTATAAGGCGATTTTGCAAAATTACCCTTCCCCTCTTCCCTCGGCCGGGCGGGCAAAAAACACGTTTGTAACCTTAGCTCTACTCCAAATTAACTCAGAAAGGCGAGTTTTGATGTGTGGGTATTGGTTAAAAGTACGCAATATGTAATTTGATAATATTTCGTTAAAATTCTAAATTTACCCGTGGGAAAGGAGGGGGGATAAAAAGAGGTTAAGTCTATGCCGAAGGCAGTAGAAGCCAATCATCATATTCCGGGACGGAAAGCTATTACACAAGCCAGCGGGAACATTAACTGCGGTTTCGACTGATTTCAAAGTTTTTTTTTTTTTTTTTTTCTTATAATGATAGGGATTTTTTCTTATTTTATTTAAATATAGGGACCAGCGAAGGTGGCAAAGCTTGCTAGTATTATTATACACATCAAGCTAATATTATCAAATATTATGGATATTGATGTTATCAAATGTTAATGTTAATTAATGTTATCAAATATTATCTTACAATTTTAATTATTTAAGAACAACAGTCAACAGGGTAATTTTTGATCAACATTTTAACTATTTGTTTATCTTACATAATTAATATAATGTATAAACACAAAACTTGCTTAAGAAATGTTTTTAATGTTTAATATTTTCTATATAAGTTTTTATTCACCTGCATGTAACATAACAAAAAAGCCTTAACATAATTTTGAACCGACTCACAGTCATGCTAACTATGAAATTAAGCCTTTGTATTTTATCATTTTCTAAATATATATGAATTAAAATTAAATTATCACGGTCAATAAAAAACTTAAACATCGCTTAAATACATCTTCGCAAAAGCATGACATCATAAAAATTTAAAATACATTAGACAGATGTATGGAGTAATCATGTCTGTTTTTCTAAAATATATAACAGAAAACTAGAAAAAGTTCTTTATAACTAAATATGTTTATGTTCCATTGTTTTATTTTTCCAGCAAAATAATATGGAAAATTTTAGATGGTTTAAAGTCAGTCGTAGTGAATTAAAGGTACCATGACTGACTTTTTTTAAACAAGCTATACAAAAGTTACAAGTGCAATAAAGTTCATGTTCTTAAGGTTAAAATACATTTGTTTACATTTACGAATACCCCTGACGACTACTGGTGCCGATAGTCAAATTAAAGTAAAGATTATACCATCATAATTCTAAACGAAAATATAGTATTTTTCATCAAAAAAGTTACCCAGTTATTAAAAATGTTAAAACACCAGTGTTCGTCAGGGGTGACGAGCACTGGTAAAACGTGCAAAACATGCACCAGTAGTCGTCATACCTTAAAAACCTTTATATTATGTCAAATTTTAAAAAGTTGCACATAAATCGTATTCTGCATTTCATAAGCATTACATACAATGCTTTAAGAGCGATGTCAAATGCAGCAAACAACAAAATATATCAAGAAATGCATATCTACTCCTTTAATCATTTGCTTTACGTTGACTCAATTCAATTGTAATTTAACGTATACTTCCCTTATTTTGTTTCTCCCTACTCTTCCCCAATAGTTGAAATCGAACTTTTTATGTCATAAGAAGCAGAAGGCTTTGGAGAATCTTATGCGGGTAGATTCAAATTCATACAGGTTATAAAATGGTTATTTTAACACTTCTTTTAACAGGGTGACGACTACTGGTGCAGATTTTAGGGGTGACGAGCACTGGTGTCTTTACCTTATTAGACGAAATTTAGTTTAAACAGAAAATAAACACATCTGTTTTCAGTTCAAAAGCATCCAATCACTTAGTTCTGAAAATAAAAGTTTAAAATAATAAATAAATAGACGATTATTGTATATTTAAAATTTACGCGCACGTAAAACACGTAAAACAATCATGCGATTAAAATAAAGTATCTTATCATGAAGAGAGTCAATTATACATAAATATAGAATAAATAACAATAAACTGCTCAGTAACGAGTAATCTAAATGAACGTTGAGTCCCTTCATCTGTGAGACACTAGTTCATTATAGGCTGCGTAAAGAGTTATATAAAAATTTATATCGTAGTCTAATTGCTTTGGAATCTGTTTTCAAATGTGACCGAGCACTTGAACTCATATTTCGAAGCTTGCGTGTGAACCTGTTGATTGGCCTGCTATCCCTAAATACGTAGATATTTTATCTATTCGTCCTGAGAAGTAATATTTGTGCTGCTATGCATTTAAACATGTTTGAGAAAATTGGTATTCATAAAGTAGTTATATTTCTCTACGATTGTATCCAAATGACGTATTTTTTTCACTCATTTAGCTTGATCATCACTTTAAACAGTTTTATAGACGCGGCTCTCGCTTTTCAATATTTATATTTTTATTTATTTCAATAGTAATTTTGATTAATCAAACATTTTTGTGTATTTTCATTTTATTTTTACAGTTAACAATAGGCTGACCAAATCAAAGTACCTTTATAATAGAGAAGCATTAAAAATTGCTACAATTATCCAATTATGGGTGTATTTTTTCATTCCTAATAAATAAGGACTAAAAATAAAGTATTATTGATTAATAATTTAATTTCTATAATTATTTAAAATTTAGAAAAATGCCTTCCAAAAAAAGGGAGTCCCCATTTGTCCCCAGAAAATGGGGACGTTTGGTCAGTATAGTTAACAATCTAATGAAACACACAGATTTAATAAATCTATCATAATGTACCTGTACTGTAATGTAAAAGAAAATCTAAAATTTAATTTGCATTATTATATATATATAAATAAAGGTGAAAAAAAAAAAAAAAAAAGCTCATAATAAACAAAGTCCTATTTAGTCAAAATTATCTGACATTCAGTTTAACGGTAACGTTTCCGAAAGTCTGACTATAGCCCAATCAGCTAATCGACTCTCCCCGCTTCTGACATCAAACCTGATGTTTCCATTTTCACGCGATTCCGTGGTAGAAAAGCACTTGGTTAAGCTTGGTTGCTATTAAAACACGAAGAGTCAATTAGCACTGATTGTGTGTGGCCCGTATGAATCTCTCGACTGTCGGGTATTTGGCGGTGTCTGGTTTTCATTAATCTGTTTTGTACGGTCAAGGGCTAAATTTCGATCACAAGTCCTCGGGCTACAAAAACAGGTTAGCTACCCTTTTCGTGGAACATCAAAATTAAAGTTGCGTGTCTACAGACCGCAATTCCACGACTCAGAGACAGACTCATAGATTGCGAATTCGCCCATTGCGCAGCTCCACTGCCACACGTTAAGCTTTTTAATATCAACATACACTTTTTTCATAGCACATAAATGGCATCTCTTTTTCCCGTACATTCTTCGGCTCGCAGTAGCTCATTAGGCAGAACGTCGAGCTGGTAATCGGATAATTGCAGGTTCGATTCTCAAGCTTGCCAAAAACATTACATTAATGACAGATGATATGTGTAGAATATGTCATGACAACAACGTTTGCCACGTCTTGACTTCCACGTAGAGTAAAAAATGTAAGGGCATTTCCCCGAACCACATCTAGGAGTGAATTACAGACCGTCGTTCGTAGACCCCTAGCTAGGTCTAATAGGATGTTAAATCAACCCTAACACAATTTCACGCGTATATTTTATTTGTCCTTCATGAACTGTTCGGTGCGGAGTAATTTTGTAATTTACCACATCAGGCTACTTAGAATCTGTGACTCTCGGCTACAGTTCCGAATTGGCTTTGCTCAGGATTTACTTTAGTGAAGCAGAACATTTCAGCTTAAACGATAGAACTTACCACAAGCCCATTCGTCTGAATTATCAGGGCAGTCCATCTTCTTGTCGCAGTTCATTCTTTGTTCGACGCAAACGTCAGAGCTGTTGCAAGGAAAGTATCCGGTTGGGCAAGGCGCAGACACAAGGTGAGGGTATTTCGAATGCTGGATAGAGTGACTACCTATAGGAATAATAAAAAATAAATGCATATCTTCATTAAAACTCATACAGTGAGTACAAAAAGTATCTGCACACATAGATTTTTGTTTGCAGTTAATAAAAATAAGCATTAAGAAATACAAAAATTGGTATTACTAAATCAGAATAAGTTTACTCATCTAAATAATAATAAAAAAAAAAAATCAATAATTTAAATAAAAAATCTTTTTTGTAGCAAAATTAAAACATGTACAGTCAAAAAAGTATTTGCACACTCAACTCAACTTTTAACAATACTGCATTTTTATGTAAATTATTTGATATTCATCCCGCAGTAAATAACATAAGTAAGTAAATACTTTATCATTAGATTGTCGATTTAAAATTGTGATGGCACCTAAGAAATGTGAATTGTCAAGTTCGTTGCGAGAAAAAATTGTTTCTCTTCGTGAAAATGGCCTAAGTTATCGAGAAAAAGGCAAAAAAGTAAATGTTTGCTTCTCTACTGTTCGGTATGTTGTAAAACGTCGTGAAGAAAGAGGATCTACCGCAAATAAGTTGCGTTCCGGACGTCCAAAGAATCTTCCAAAGCGAAATAAGTGGAAAATCATAAGAAAAACAACAAAATATCCATTTGTTAGTGCGATTACATTAGCCAATGATGTCGCTTCAACATCCACAGTTGAAATTAGTGTTCGAAATGTTCTACACAAATTTATGGGAGATCTCCAAGGAAAAAAAACTTTCATAAATGAGCGAAATAGACTGAAGAGACTTGAATTCGCTAGGGATTATATCAATAAGCCAATTGATTTCTGGAGAAACGTCCTACTCTCTGACGAGAGTAAGTTCAATATTTTTAAATCAGATGACAAGAGATTAGTTTGGAGGAAACCTGGCACTGCTTTCCTTAATAAAATTGTATTACCTCCAACTAAATAGGGAGGAGGCTATGTTATGGTTTGGGGATGCAAGGCTAGCAAAGGAGTAGGTAATTTGTGTTTCATCTTTCGGAATAGGACAGCTCGAACCTATGTTGATGTGTTGAGAGATAATTTGCCAAAAAGTGCAATAAAATTGGGTATCAGTAATTCGCACTATTTTCAGCAAGACAATGATCCCAAGCACATTGCCGGTAATAATACGAATGTGGTTGCTTTATAATGTGCCCATGAGACTTGCTACTCCACCACAATCACCAGACTTAAATCCTTTGGAAAAATTGTGGAATTCTTTGGATTTAAAAATAAGAAGAAGGAAGATTTGAAGCAAATCTACACTTAAACAAGCACTTATTGAGGAATGGTCTAACATTGACCATACTCTTGCTGAAAATGCGATTAAATCAATCCCAGTGATAAAGGCTAATAGAATGCATACGAAATATTAGTTATATGAAATCTGCTTAAGTATTATATTTCTTTTGTACTTATACACGTTTGCAAATACTTTTTTGACAGAAGAGTTTTTAATTTTGTTACAAAAAAGCTTTTTTGTTTATATTATTGTATTTTTTCTAATTAGTTTAGATGAGTAAACTTGTTCTGATTTAACAATACCAATTTTTGTATTTCTTGGTGCTTTTTTTTTTTTTTTTAATTAATTATGAACGAAAATCTATGTGTGCAAATACTTTTTGTACCCATTGTATATCGTAAAAAAATAATTTCTAAGTGGACCAGATGCATCTTCGATTCTTCTAAAACAGTTTTTAAAAAGTATATTTCATGTAATCTTGAAATTTAGTATTCTTATTATACAAATTATTAGCTTGAAAATTTATCGCATATTAAAATCTTTTGACAATATAAAAAAAAAAATTAAATAATTGTATTGTTTGTATGCATGTTATTTCTATAAGTAGTAAAAAAAAAAAAAAAAAAAAAAAAGCCGCACTTCGATATATTTTATTTACTCTGATCCGTTTTCTAGTTTCTTCTGGTGTTATCCATACTCCCAATATTGTGTTTTTTTTTCTTGCTAAACATATAAGTATGAAAAAAAGAGAGAGAGAGAGAGAAATTCAGTAAAACTAGTGGATCTGCAGATCAGGAGCCTCAACGTCCTATTTGCATCAGACATTATTCAATAGGTCATTTTTATTTATTCCTTATTATATAATAGTTAATATTGATTCGATTGACTTATTACCATAATCAGATACATTCTTGAGGGGGGCTGCCGCCCCCCTCAACCCCCTGCTGTGTCTCTCTTTGTATACCTATTTGTATATCATATAAAGTATTACGGAATTGTAAATAATTGCATTAATTTTTGTATCAATTCTTTCAAAGAAGCTTAGTAAGTCGATAAAATGCTAATTTTGTGCATTTCTAGTCGTTTTAGCGTTAAAATAGTCTAATTTTCCTTTAAAAACGCATTAAAAAGCTCCAATAAGGAAAGAAATGGATTTGGCGCCAAATTTGGCGACTGTTTCCCTCCTTGGTGATTTTTTGACGACCTTGGCGAGAAAATCCTTATTAGGTATATACCAAATATGGAAGCTCTAATCTCATTGGCTGATGAGATACGAGAATTTTCCAGAACAGTCTGTGTTCGATAGAATAGTATAAAAGGAGCATTTTTTTAGCCAAGGCGGCCAATCTCAGATCTGGGTCAGTTTCGTCAAATGCTTGCTTTGCTTTGAGCCTCTTTGAATGAGACTTGCTTTATGTGTTATTGATAAACAGTTTGTACTCTTGTTTTGCTGTTAACGGCAGTTGTTTAAGCTATGTTTACTGGTTGAATTGAAGCTGATACTTGGTTTATAGACCTGTATTTTTTTGGAACTCTCTGTGAATAAATCACTGAATTTTTGCAAGTTTCGCCTTTCATTCTCGGACAACTTACGAACCCCCAATTACGCAACAATATGTATTCTTAATAAACGACGGTCTTGTATTATTTCCCTGAAATTCATAAATACCAAATTTCATAACTATCAAATTTCATACAAAAAAAATTACATAGCATATCGGAAATATTTTGCGTAACCTTTAAACTAATTATCAATTCTATGCCCACAATTTTCAACAGGAAAACATGCTTTTAAAATCTAATAAAATTTCATTATGTTTGATGGCGTGTAACCATGTTAAAATACACTTTTAAGAAATACCGACTATAGACCGTAATAGTTCGAAATTCCTTTATGTATTCCGGAAAAGTAGCCACAGTCATTATAAACGCCAATAATAAGAATAAACCTAATTAATTATAACTCATTAATTTTTCAAACTAATTTGACATGATTTGGATGATTACAGTACATACTCGGAATTATTTTGTGTGGTCCCATAATTTATTTAGTCTATACATAACCTTTTTTTAAGAGTAATCATGATTTTAAGCATCTTTATAATGTATGTTAACTTTATTAAGTTCAATTCAGCATAAACGCATTAAAGTGCGCACTTAAATTAAAAATTTGTCCATAGGATCTAATGTTACGAAATTCTTTCGTGTGTCTTTGTAAACGAACCATAAACATTTTATACACCAGTAAAAACTATTCAGCTTATTTTGCGTTTAAAATTAATAATTGTTCCAAATTTAACATCGTTTGGATGACTACGTGACATTGTTAGAACACTCTTCTAAGGTCCTGTACATTAATTAAAAAGCTTAAGAGCACATGTTTTCTTCAAACAACATACGTTTAAGCATCTTACTCACGTACGCTAGTTTCATTTTCTTCATTGCAAAGTAATGATATTAAAATTCGTTGAAACGAAATTCACCCCATACGCCGTAATGTTAAGAATTTTGGCGTGTCCTTGTACACAGTTTATAAAAAATATAGCAATAAAAATTATATAGCTTATATGGAAAGCTGGAACGTGTGCGCCAATTTGCAAGTCAGTCGAAGGATTTTTGCGGCCGCTGTTGCGGTACATACAAATTCTTCCCATAGGCCATAATGATAAAAAAACTTTGGCGTGTCCCTGTACACGAACAACAAATGGAATGCACACCCAAAACTATACAGCTAATTTCGTGGGGATCATGAAGATGTGTACAAAAATTCAAGTCAATAGCGTGATTTTTGCGGCCGCTATCGCACTACAGACAGACAGACAGACAGACAGACAGACAGACAGACAGACAGACAGACGGACAGACGGAACCCAAAATCCTTTTGAGTCTCAACAGAGGGCCTCTACTAGCGTTTCGGCAAAAATTGGAAGTCAATAGCTTGATTTTTGCGGTGGCCATGGCGGTACATACTGATTCTTCCCATATGCCGTAATGATAGAAAATCCTTGGCGAACTACAAATGGAATACACACCTAAAACTATACTGCTGATTCCGTTGGGCTCATGAACATGTGTACCAGATTACAAGTCAATAGCGTGATTTTTGTGGCCGCTATCGCGGTACATACAAATTCCTCCCAAAGGCCGTGATGATAAGAAAAATTTTGGCGTGTCCCTGTACACGAACTACAAATGGAATACACACGTAAAACTATACAGCTGATTTCGTGGGGCACATGAACACGCGTACCAAATTGCAGGTCAATAGCGTGATTTTTGTGGCCGCTATCGCGATACATAAAAATTTCTCCCATAGGCCGTAATGATAAGAAAAACTTTGACGTGTCTCTGTACACGAACTACAAATGGAATACATACCAAAAACTATACAGCTGATTTCGTGGGGCTCATGAACATGTGTACCAAATTTCAAGTAAATAGCGCTATTTTTGCGTCCGCTATCGCGCGACAGACAGACAGAAAGACACACAGACACAGCCCAAAACCGTTTTGAGTCTCAACAGAGGGCCTCCACTGACGTTTCGGCAACTAGTGGATCTGCAGATCAGGAGCCTCAACGTCCTATTTGTATCAGACATTATTCAATAGGTCATTTTTATTTATTCCTTATTATATAACAGTATATATTGATTCGATAGACTTGTTATCATAATCAGATACATTCCTGAGGGGGGCTGCAGCCTCCCTCAACCCCCTGCTCTATCTCTCTTTGTATACTTATCTGTATATCATATAAAGTGATACGGAATTATAAATAATTGTATTTACTTTTCCATAAATTCTTTCAACGAGGCTTAGTAAGTTGATAAAATGCTAATTTTCTGCATTTCTAGTCATTTTAGTGTTAAAATAGCCTAATTTTCCCTTAAAAACGCATTAAAAAGCTCCAAGAAGGGAAGAAATAGATTTGTCGCCAAATTTGGCGACTGTTTCCCTCTTTGGCGATTTTTTGGCGACCTTGGCGAGAAATTCCTTATTAGGGATATTCCAAATATGGACGCTCTAATCTCATTGGCTGATGAGATACGAGAATTTTCCAGAACAGCCTGGGTTCGATGAAAAGTATAAAAGGAGCATTTTTTTCACCGAGGCAGTCAGTCTCAGATCTGCGTCAGTTTGCTTTGCCTTGAGCCTTTTTGAATGAGACTTGCTTTATGTGTTATTGTTAAACAGTTTGTGCTGTTGTTGTGCTGTTAACGGCTATTGATTAAGCTGTGTTTACTGGTTGAATTGAAGCTGATACTTGGTTTATAGACCTGTATTTTTCTGGAACTTTCTGTGAATAAATCACTGAATTATTACAAGTTTCGCCTTTCATTCTCGGACAACTTACGAACCCCCCAAGTACGCAACAATATGTATTCTTAATAAACGACGGTCTTGTATTATTTCCCTGAAATTCATAATTACCAAATTTAATAACTACCAAATTTCATACAAAAAAAAAAAAAAAAAAAATTACATAGCATATCGGAAATATTTTGCGTAACCTTTAAGTTAACTATCAATACTATACCACAATTTTCCACAGGAAACAATGCTTTTAAAATTCTAATAAAATTTCATTATATTTGATGGGGTGTAGTGTAACCATGTTAAAATACTCTTAAGAAATACCGACTATAGACCGTAATAGTACGAAATTCTTTTATGTATCCCGGTAAAGTAGCCACAATCATTATAAACGCCAATAAGAAGAATAAACCTAATTAATTATAACTCATTAATTTTTCAAACTAATTTGACATTATTTGGATGATTGCAGTACATACTCGTAATTATTTTGTGTGGTCCCATTAATTATTTAGTCGATACATACCCTTTTTTAAGAGTAAACATGATTTTAAGCATCTTTATAATGTATGTTAATTTTATTAATTTCAATTCAGCATAAACGCATTAAAGTGCGCGCTTAAATAAAAATTTGTCCATAGGCTCCAATGTTACGAAATTTTTTTGTGTGTCTCTGTAAACGAACCATAAACATTGTATACACCAGTAAAAACTATTCAGCTTATTTTGCATTTAAAATTAATAATTGTTCCAAATTTAACATCGTTTGGATGAAACCGTGACATTGTCAGAACACTTTTGTAAGGTCCTGTACATTAATTAGAAATCTTAAAAGCACATATTTTCTTCAAACAACATAAGTTTAAGCATCTTACTCACGTACGCTAGTTTCATTTTCTTGATTGCAAAGTAATGGTATTAAAATACGTTTAAACGAAATTCACCCCATACGCCGTAATGTTAAGAATTTTGGCGTGTCCCTGTACACAGTTTATAAACAATATAGCAATAAAAATTATACAGCTACTTATATGCAAAGCTGGAAAGTGTGCGACAATTTGCAAGTAAATCGAAGGATTTTTGCGGCCGCTATTGCGGTACATACAAATTCTTCCCATAGACCGTAATGATAAGAAACACTTTGGCGTGTCCCTGTACACGAATGACAAATGGAATACACGCCTAACACTATACAGTTATTTCTGTTGAGCTCATGAACATGTGTACCAAATTTGCAGTGAATAGTGGGATTTTTGGGGCCGCTATCGCGGTACATACAAATTCTTCACATAGGCCGTAATGATAAGAAAAACTTTGGCGTGTCCCTGTATACGAACTACAAATGGAATACATACCAAAAACTATACAGCTGATTTCGTGGGGCTCATGAACATGTGTACCAAATTTCAAGTCAATAGCGTGATTTTTGCGGCCGCTATCACACGACAGACAGACATACAGACGGACAGACGGCACCCAAAATCCTTTTGAGTCTCAACAGAGGGCCTCTACTGACGTTTCGTCAAAAATTGGAAGTCAATAGCTTGATTTTTGCGGTGGCTATCGCGGTACATACAAATTCCTCCCGTAGGTCGTAATGGTAAGAAAAACTCTGGCGTGTCCCTGTACACGAATTACAAATGGAATACACACCCAAAAACATACAGATGATTTCGTGGGGCTCATGAATATGTGTACCAAATTGCAAGTCAATAGCGTGATTGTTGTGGCCACTATCGCGATTCATACAAATTCCCCCCTTAGGCCGTAATGATAAGAAAAACTCTGGCGTGTCCCTGTATACGAATTGCAAATGGAATACATACCAAAAACTATACAGCTGATTTCGTGGGGCTCATGAACATGTGTACCAAATTTCAAGTCAATTGCGCTATTTTTGCGGCCGCTACCGCGATACATACAAATTCCTCCCATTGGCCGTAATGATAAGAAAAACTTTGGCGTGTCCCTGTATACGAAATACAAATGGAATACATACCAAAAACTATACAGCTGATTTCGTGGGGCTCCTGAACATGTATACTAAATTTCAAGTCAATAGCGCTATTTTTGCGGCCGCTATCGCGATACATACAAATTCCTCCCATAGGCCGTAATGATAAGAAAAACTTTGGCGTGTCCCTGTATACGAACTACAAATGGAATACATACCAAAAACTATACAGCTGATTTCGTGGGGCTCATGAACATGTGTACCAAATTTCAAGTCAATAGCGCTATTTGTGCGGCCGCTATCGCGCGACAGACAGACACACAGACACAGCCCAAAACCGTTTTGAGTGTCAATGTAGGGCCTCCACTGACGTTTCGGCAATTAAAAAGCAAATTACGATAATTAAAATGCATTTAAGCACAGTGAGATGTAGGTTATCGTTTTAAAATCCATTTAAAGGAATGTTTTGTTACACTTTCGCATATTACAATCAATCCGCATTCGCCATCTGGTAGTTTGTGGGTCAGCCTTTGGTGCGCAACAAAATTTTGCTGGTCCGCAGAAAAATGTTAACGCTGTTTGCATTTTTAATGTTTTATTAGAAATTATATTGTTAATTTATGCTGCTGGCTTTTCTTAATCATTCATACTCACAATATTCGACTTCAGTAATTTCTAAACAGAGAGGCGATAAATGAAATAATTTTTTTAGCACAAAAATTTTAATTGTATGTAACAGCCATAATCATCGTTTTGAATTTTTAAACCGTATTTGATACATATTAGAAATTCTTCTAAATTTATCAGAATATTTGAATTTTTTAAAGGTTCAGAATGTAGGTCAAAAATATAATCTGACATTGGATTTTAATTATATACAATTTGCATATCATTATATTTAGCACAGTTTTATAAATAGAAATTACAAATTATCGAATTTTTTTTTATCTGAAATAAATCTACTCAATGAATTCTGTACATCACAAGAGTTTTTTTTTTTTTTTTGAAGCCCCCATAACGTTGTTTAAAGATAATCAATTGTGTATCAACCTCGATAAACATCCCCAGAAAACCAAACACACAGGCTTTTGTTATCACTTCCTAAAACATTTAGAGGAAAAAACACAATAAAGTTACAATATATCAACACAGATTAAACGACTGCAGATATCCTCACCAAACTTCAATCAAGGCAAACTTTTGAGATACGCAGAAGCGCCAGTGGCGGATTTAAGGGGGGGGGGGCTAGGGGGCTGAAGCCCCCCCCCCAAAAAAAAAACACTGATATTCACAATTGAATATTGCAATTGTAAATTTTTTATTGGTCTAGAATAACACTTTGAAAAATCTTATCCCCCCCCCCCCCCCAAAAAAAAAAGTCAAGTTCTGGATCCGCCACTGAGAAGCGCCATTTTGAACAACAGTTATTATTCTTATTTTTTTCTTTTTTAAGATTTACGCAGTTCTCAGACAATATACCTAGAAAATGTTTCACTACAAAGACATTTCTGTATTTTAGTTACTTCTGTGACTCTAAAAACGTTATCATTAATCGGAGACATGTATGAATTGAAATGATGAATCTACTATTTTCTCCTCTACTCGCAGTTTTAATGTAAACGTACTGCATTGCACTTCATTCTATTTTCTGTGTTTCCGCAACTTAACATAAATAAAATTTGAACGGATAGTTATTTAAATATAAGTTTTACGCAAATGGCTTTTATATACAGTCGGTAACAAAAGTCTCCGAACACTGGCAAAAATTCCTATGTAAAAAAAGTGTACTTAATACAGTTTTTAAAAATAAATCCTGTTCTTAGTCAGTCTAAAAACAGGATTCGACAAGGATTTATTAAACAAAACTGTATTAAGTGTATTTTTTTTACATAGGAATTTTTGCTAGTGTTCGGAGACTTTTGTTACCAACTGAACATATCTTAAAAAAAAAAAAAAAATGTTCTTAGCAAACAATAATTTATATCATGATTTATGATACGAATATGATAAATTTATATGATAAATTATCTTTGAATTTTTTAATAATTTGTTAGTACTATTCATTTGTGTGAATTTTATTTTCCCATTTCCCAAAACAGCTTCTGAATCCTATTTGGTAAAAAATACATAGTTCAGCTTTTGAGAACTTATTAGTTACATCTATAGTTTCATTTTCACTCATTAACGATTTTCTTGTTAAAAAATAATTCGTAGTTCAAAATTATTTGAATTAATTATTGTCTGAAGTTTAACACAAATGGCTTTTGCTTTTTTTTTAAATTAATTTAACTTAAAGAATAATATCATGAATGATTTTAGAATTTATGATACAAATATGATACATCCCACCCACTTAAATATTTAAACGGGCATAATAAATTGTATCCACCCTTCATTTATGTAAATTTTGTTATTACACTTCTCGAGCCAGTTCTCATATCATTACTTGGTAAAACATGTACAATTCAACTTATCCTATAACTGATGACTCTGTTTAAAAGTTAATATCACATTATCATTCAATTATTAATCATCTCAATATAAATTTTACAAGAGAGGATCATTCTAATTAAATTTATGGAGTATTCTTACCGAGACAACAATAATTAATTCCAATGATTTATGATATAAATATGATAAACCACATCTACTTAAATAATTGAACGAGAGGTAATAAATTGTCTCCACCATTGATTTATGTGAATGTTATTCTATCATTCTTCAAGTTTTTGTATCATACTTTGTATAAGCGTACATATAAATAAATTTTAGCTTGTAAATATTTATTCTTAAGTATTCAGTATTTTTTTTTTTTTTCCAAATGATAAGAATTGTTTAAAAATATTTCAGAATAATATTTCGTTGGGAAAAATATGAAACAGAAATTCATTTGAAAAACTACTCTTGGCGCCAGACCAAATGTCATTTTTGTCATCCTCAAACAGTTTTCTTTTTTAAATTAAAAAATGGCTTTTACTTAAAAAAAAAAAAAAAAAAAAAAAAGTTTTGTCAATTAATTTCATTGCTTGTCTTTGCTTATGAATGCTATGACTGCAATGGCATTTTTATTATTTAAATCAAGATTTTAAATGAGGATTAATGAAGTAAAAATATAATAAGAATATGATGAAAGAGAACGATCAATTGTGAAATGCTTTGAAAAAAAGTTGCTTTTGATCACAAGTAACTACATTAGAATGAAATTTCTGCTAATTAGTCAACGTAAATAGTGAAAAATGTACATTCCCTCATAGCAGCCGATCGCAAAATGTCAAGCGGCGACTATACAAAAGACAAAATAAATAAATAAATAAAAGAATCATTTATTTATTAATTGAAATAATCTATATATATAAAAGAGTAAACTCACTGATTCACTGATTCACTGACTCAACACGGTTGTGGGGATCCTATGGGAGATAGAGTCACAATTTTTGGTGAGCAGGTTGATGTTAGGACCCTGACGCTCACTAAGACGGGATTTTGCGAAATACCCCCCCCTTTCCCCCCCGGGGGGACAGAAGGCAAAAATCACCTTTATAAGCATAACTTGGCTCCAAATTGCTTCACGACGAAGAAATTGCAGATGGGGAGACTAGACTTGAATACAAAAAAATCATTTTCTGCGATTTTGGATTTTTGGATTTTCAAGGGGGGAAGGGGGTGAAAATGATTTTCGGAGGCGCAGAAGGCAAAAACAACTTTATAAGCATAACTCGGCTCCAAATAACTTCACAGTGAAGAAATTGCAGATGGGGAGACTAGACTTGAATACAAAAAAATCATTTTCTGCGATTTTGGAATTTTGGATTTTTAGGGGGGGTAAGGGGTAAAAATGAGATTTTCGGGGGCTTTTAAGGCAAAATCACATTTATAAGTATAACTCGGCACCAAATTACTTCACAGTGAAGAAATTGCAGATGGGGAGACTAGAACTGAATACAAAAAAACCATTTTCTGCGATTTTGGAATTTTTGATTTTAAGGGGGGAAGGGGGTGAAAATGATTTTCGGAGGTGCAGAAGGCAAAAACAACTTTATAAGCATAACTTGGCTCCAAATTGCTTCACGACGAAGAAATTGCAGATGGGGAGACTAGACTTGAATACAAAAAAATCATTTTCTGCGATTTTGGATTTTTGGATTTTTAAGGGGGGAAGGGGGTGAAAATGATTTTCAGAGGCGCAGAAGGCAAAAACAACTTTATAAGCATAACTTGGCTCCAAATTGCTTCACGACGAAGAAATTGCAGATGGAGAGACTAGACTTGAATACAAAAAAATCATTTTCTGCGATTTTGGAATTTTGGATTTTTAAGGGGGAAAAGGGGTGAAAATGATTTTCGGAGGCGCAGGAGGCAAAAACACCTTTATAAGCATAACTCGGCTCCAAATTACTTCACGATGAAAAAATTTCAGATGGGGAGACTAGACTGAAGTACAAAAAAATTATTTTCTGCGATTTTGGAATTTTGGATTTTTAATGGGGGAGAGGGGGTAAAAAGGATTTTCGGGGGGAAATTTAGCAATATATGGATTTTCGAGTAAAATTCTAGCAGTAATAGCTCAAAGATATATATATAAAAAAAAAAGGCCAAACGTCTTCTTGAAGATATTTGCAAAAATTGATATTTTTCCGATTTTTGATCTTGGGGGGAGTCACGAAGGGGCAAATTCGACCCCCCCCCCTTTTAGAACTAAATTCGTCCGTGGAAATCTATAGGAGCTGAGGTCACAAATTTTAGTGTGTGGCTTATTTACGTGTGTCCAAAACCGATTGTAACGGGATTTTGTGAAAGCCCCCTCCTTTACCCCTTTGGGGGCGTGGTGGGGAATAAAAGAGTAAAATCACTGATTCACAGATTCAACATAGCCGTGGCAATTCTATGGGAGATAGACACGCAAATTTTGGTGAGCATGTTGGTTTTAGGACTCTGACGATCATTAAGGCGGGATTTTGCAAAATATCCCTCCGCTCCCCCTGGGGGGGGCAGAAGGCAAAACCTCCCTTATAAGCATAATTCGGCTCCAAATAGCTTCACGGTGAAGAAATTGCAAAGAGAGGGACAAGAATTGTGTGCAAAAAAAAAGCATTTTCTGTGATTTGAGTTTTGGATTTTTAAGAGGGGGGAGGGGGTAAAAACTATCTTCGAAGGCAAATTTAGCAAAAGACGGGTTTTCAAGTAAAATTGTTCCAATAACAGCACAAAGATATAGAAAATCGCCAAGAGTCTTCTTGAGGATATTTCCAAAACATCATGTTTGGTTTTTTGTGATATTCGATTTTTTTTTTTTTTTGGGGGGGGGGGGGGAGTTACGAGGTGGCAAATTCGAGCCCCTCTTTTACCGCTAAATTCATCCGGGAAATCTATAGGACCTGAGGTTACAAATTTTAGTGAGTGGCTTACTTACGTGTGTCTGACACCCACTGTAATGGGGTTTTGCGAAAGTCCCCTCTTTTCCCCTTGGGGGGGGGCAATATAAACCCGTTTTCAAGTATAACTTTGCTTCAAATTATCTCAGTAAGATTAATTTGTATATGTGGGTTGTTTATGCTTTTCCAACACGCACAGTAAAGGGATTTTACAAATTTTCACCCTTCACTCTTTCAAAGGCGGGGAGAGAGGCAAAAAACGCTCTTAAGAGTAACTCTGCTCAAAATTATCTCATAATAACGAGTTTTTGATATGTCGATTGGTTATGCGTACTCAAGACACACTACTAAGGGATTTTGTAAAATTCCATTTTATCCCCCTTGGGGGTGGGGTGGGCAAAATCATATTTTCATGCGTAACTCTGCTCAAAAGTATCTTGATGATTTTTTATGTGCGGGCTAATTATGCGTTCCCAACACACACTATAAGGGGATTTTTGTGAACTTTTCCTTTTCCTACCTTTAAAAGCGGGGTGGGGTGGGGGCAAAAACACGTTTTAAAGAGTAACTCTGCTCCAAATTATCTCAGGAAAGCGATTTTTTGATAGGTTGATTGGTTATGCGTACTCAACACAAACTGCAAAGGGATTATTTGCAATTCCGTGCTATCACCCCCTTGAGGGTTGGTGGTTATTTAAAACATGTTTTCATGCGTAACTCTGTTTCAAACTATCTTAGAATGGCAATTTTTGATGCGTGGACTGCTTATGCGTATTCAACGCACACTACAAATTGATTTTGTGAAACTCCACCCTACTTCCCCTTAGCGGGGGGGGGGACATGTATTTAGTTAAGTGCGGGCCGGAGGGGGAGGGGCTAAAAAACACGTTTTAAAACATAACTTTGCTTCAAATAATCTTACAATCCCGGTTTTTTAATATGTGGGCTAGGTATGTGTATGCAACATGCACTATAAAGGGATTTTTGAAGTGTGGCGAGTGGGAAAACTGCTATCGAAGGTATCGAGAACTTTAACTTAGATTTTGACTGATTTCAATGATTTTATTATTATTATTATTATTATTATTATTATTATTAATGATATGGTATTTTGAGACTACATTTCAATATAATGACCAGCGAAGCGGGCAAAGCCTGCTAGTAATATATAAAAGGATGAAATAAATAAATGATAAAATAAAAGGAAGGTAAGCAGACTGAAGGTTAACTGAAGGTAAACAGAAATATCTTATTTTGATGAGAGTTTTACACTGGAAACGTGATCAGTGGCGGACCTGCAACTTTTGAGGCCCAGGGCGATAGTTTCACACCCACCCCCCCTAATTGGAACTCCTTCCATACTGAGGATCGCATCGCACCTCTTCACTTAAGTTTATTCCTATAAACAGGCATTGAAATGAATTTTAAGATTGATAAAGTTTTTTGGTTTGTTTGCAGTGTAGAAAATTGCAAAGCAAAGATGCACATTTAAACATCTTGTTTTTAACATTTATGTCTACAAGGAGTGTTTCCGTACTAAATCATTGATGCTCTACAACTTTGTAATTTACTTTTTCTCTCGTACCTTGTACTGTTTTCGAGATAGAAATGCTAACTTCACTCGGTTTCCACCAGCTGGCGCTGTAAGCAGTCGCATCGTGTAGCGCATGGTCATTTCACGATACTTGCATACTACTTTTACCAGTGTAGCTGCATGCGTTCAGCGTTAGAGTGAGAACGGACTTTTGTGAGTATTCTGTAACTTGTTTATATCTTAATGAAATTATAATGAAACTTATTTCAGGCCAAGATATTTACGACAACAAAAAAAAAGTATTAAAATTAAAGCATCTCTTACGAAGTTATAAGCTAACAAATTTCAACAAGAACAAAAATAAGAAACATGGTTTGTATTGATAACCTCTTCCTTTTTGAAGTCGGTTTAAAACGTCTATGCGTTAATCGATGTGACCACTTACAATAACCATACTTTGAATTTTACATAGCATAAATGTAACCCGCTACGCTACAACGTATACAATGTCGTTCAAGTATGCACAAAATAGGAAATTGTAAACAAACAAATACACGTTTTAAGCATTCTATTTTTAGCATTAATGTCTACAAACTGTCTTTTCGTACTAAATCGATGATACTCTGCAATTTTATAATTCACTTTTTCCCCCTATCTTGAGCCGTTTCCGAGATAGTAACGCTAACTCCGCTGTTTTACACGAGGTGGCGCTGTAGGGGGTTGAATCGCGTATCGCATGACCACTTTACTACACCTACATACCACTTTTATGACTATAGCTGCAGCCTTTCATCAGTTAAAAGAGTCATGGCTGACTTTTTTAGGCACCCTGTATTTTCTTTTGATCGTAAAGATATTACAATGGGACCTATTTCAGAACAAGATCTTTACAAGAACAAAAAAAGTATCAAAATAGGATCATCCGTTCAGACGTTATGAGCTAACAAAAAAAAAAAAAAAAAAAAAAACGCTTTGAATTGAGAATCTCCTCCTTTTTGAAGTCGGTTAAAAATAGTAAAAACATATTCAGGAATTTTTTGTATTTAGATTAGTTAAAATTTTCTCGCATAATGATTGTGAATATATTTCGCTGTCTAAGGACAGGGTTCCTTAAAAAAAAAAAAAATATATATATATATATATATAGCATATTAATCAGATTTTGAAAAGGTGTCGTTGTTACTCATCCCCAAAGACTACCAGGGCTGAATCAGGTCCATGAAATTCTGACCCTGAAGAAATTTAGAACCCACAGAGGATTGTCAGTAAGATCCTGCTTAGAAAACCCCCAGATACTCGAGAATAGGGTCAGAGGAAGCCTTCTCAATAGGACATTTGGCACAGACTTCAAAACGCTTGGAACCACCCAAAAATGTGAAAGACCCCTGAGGAAGCGAGTGAAGGTGGTTTGATCTTGATTGTTACAGTCAAGTGCCAAACCCAGCTGGTGACACAGATACAAATAGTGCACTGGTGGATCACGCCAAGAGGATTTATGCTGGTTCTTGACCACTGAAAAAAGCTTCATATAGGGGAGAGGCAAAGAAGTCGTGAAGGCTTCCGGAGCCCCGACCTTGACTAGGGTGTAAGCTATCTCGTTGTCCCTAATATCAACATGGGAGGGAATCCACTGTAGGTGAATTTGATGAGACAAGGAGAGACTTTTCAATATTTTAAGAATATTAACTCTAATATCATTTCACCCACTATGCCAATTGGGCAAGTGTTGGATAGAGAGCTTCTACTATATGAGAGAATCCAGATTTCCTTTCCATCAGTAAGTGGCCCAAGTGAATCAAGGTCTTCATCTATTGATTCTTTCAAGAGCCAGTTGTCTTAAATAATCAGGAAGTTCTTTTTGCTTATTTACGTGTACAGATAGTTCAGTATGGAAAAAGACATTAGAAAGACCCTCCGAAGGATTGATACGTTGTGTCAGGTGATGCTGTTCCATAGAACTAGAGATTAGATTACAAGAGTTTACATGAGCAAATGACCTAAACCGTTGATTGTTGTGCCAGATTCCAAGGTATTCAGAAGTCCGATTTCGAGAACCAAGACTGCACGGTTTGTTAAAGTATTTGACTTAGATATGCACTTCTTCTAAAACTCAGAGGCTGTAGATCTGCCTCATAAAGTACAATATCCCTGGAACAAGAATTCCGAAGATCCGTCATTATCCGAGCAACGCTAAGCTGGACTCGTTTAAGTTCCTGCAGGTTAGTGTCAGAAGCACAACAATATATCGAATATCCATACTCCAAAATGGGCCGAATAAGAGAAATATAGGCGTTTTCAAGTGTACTATCATCAGCTCCTCAATCTCGTCCCGAGATTTACTTTAGAATGTAAAGTCGTCTCCTTGCCTTCAACACAAGATGATCTACATGTTTATTTCCCGATATCTCAGGATTCAAAACAAAACCCAAATATTTTCAGTGTTTATCCACGGTGAGAGGCTGATCATTTAACAGGATGTTATGCTGATATCTTCATAGTTATCTATTGGTGATAAAGAACCCGACCGTAGGATTAGAAGGATTAAAGCTCAATTTGTGGTTTTTAGCAAATCTCCATAATTCATCAAGAGCTCTGTAACGTATGTAAGTGGATAGGATTAGAACTTTTTTGTAGGCACAACACTTTTTATTATATACATCGAACAACACGAAACACTAGAATGACACACAGATAAAAGAAATGGGAAAATTAATAATCATCTAACATTTCTACAAGTTCTCGAAGCATTACGAAAAAAAAATATATAAAGATGTTTCCATTTCCTTCCAGTTCACGAGCCGGTAGAAATCACTGCTCACTTCCGCATTTCGCAGCTAATCTTTCATTCCACACCACTCGGTCTTGGATTAACTGCTCATTCGTAGATAAGTTTGTCCCAGCACTATTACTATCACTCTCTAATTCCTTGAAATCGGTGCCAGATTTCCAAAGAACGATATCATCTGCAAATAAACCTATTTTACAATTTCCAGGGATGACTTGCTCAGCAACTGTCAGAAAGAGTGATAATAAAGTAGGACTCAAGACAGATCCCTGCAGAATACCTTGAAGCAGTTTAAAGCTCCCAAGAAAAGGTATTGTTAAATTTCACCCTTATACATCTGTTTCTCTTAAAATTATATATCCAGTTCAAAGCGTTGCCACGAATTCCTAAAACTTCGAACAATTTAATGATTAGCTTTTGACTCCATATTCTGTCAAAAGCCTTACAATAAATCAAGAAAGGCTGCTATTGTGGGATTAGTATGTGTCCCGTTGTGAGCGTCTCTTATATTTTGACAGAAGTAAAGTACTTGATCTGTCGTGCTGCGTCCCTCTCTAAAACCATATTGTTCCTTCGGAAGAAGGCCGCTTGAATTAAGATAAAAAGTAAGTTTTTTTTAAATCATTTTTTCCGTAACTTTGCAAGCTATGCAGGTCAAAACAATTGGTCTAAAACTCTCCGGAAAAATAGCCATCTTACTGGGATTTCTTAGAGGAATAATAATAGCTCTTCTCCAGACGCGGGGGAGTTGTCCTAACTTCCAGGAAGCATTTATAATATCAAGCTATTTTTGTCCCCTCGCGGTCCTAAGTTGTCTATCATTTGCCTATGTGTGTTATCAGGTATAGGAGATTTATTTAGATTTAACAGGGAGCAGCCCCCGCTCACCGCTCGAGGAGCGGTGTTGAGCGCTTCTAGGATAATCCACGTGAGCTGCTCCGACATTTATTGAAGAAAAAAAAAAATACATCATGCATCGCCTGGCTTAGCCAACCAGCGACAGAGGGCGATGAGTATTTACAGATATTTATGTACATAAAGTATTTGGTCGGCATGCCGGGCCCAGCCGGCCCCACGCGACAAATGGCATGCTGACGATAGTTGTTATTGTAGAGTCGAAACCAGTTGATAATTGATGACGCAGATTCTGAGGTTGAGAATGGCAGTTCCTTTAGTAGAAACAGTTCATGCGTATGCATGGATTTAATCAGCATTAATTGCTGAACATCATGGGAAGAATCTGTAAGTAGATAGATTCACGTTGAGGCTCAAGTCGGTCCTTGATTGCTGGTGACGTTAGGATGGTTAGCGGGGTACTAGTGAAGTTTCTGAGTAATCTGCAACTTCAGGACGTTTGGAATCTAGAACTTATATTACATGAGGATATCTTCAGCAGCAACTCGGACGACCACAGAGGAAGATAACAGGGTGAAGAAACTTAAGGTTATTTAATTCTGACTAGAGAATTATTATTATAATTAGTAGAATTTGATATTAATCTGTTAGGTTTGAAATGTTCATTAAGTAGGAGAAGATGCTATTTAGTTTATTTATTAGCGGTTTTCTTGTTAGAATTTCGTCTAGCCAATTAATTGGTCTAGGGGAGGAATTTCTTAAATGATAATTTTCTGTTAGGGGGCAGTGGAAATAATAATATAGTGGAGTGTGTTGTGTCCACATGGACACAAGGGTGAGCGTCGGCAATGAAACTTGTATAGATAGGAAGGGAAGGGCCCATGGCCTGTTAGGAATACGGTAATAGGGGGAGTTAAAGTCCAAGAGTTAGTGCGGGCCCGTGGAATCAGCGAGAAGGTAATTTATTTAGATTTGAGTCCGCAATCGTAGCCTCGAGTTCCAATGTAGTGAAATCTGTGTTAAAGATTGATATCCCATCAAGTGAGCTGCTACGACGCAGCCATGCGCAATCTTACTGGCTTTGGTCTTAAGATGTCTGTTATCATTGCATTAGCAAAGTTTACTTTATTAATATTTTGGTAATGTACACCTAAAGTGTTAGATTGTTTATCATCCTGGAAGAAATTCCCGTCGTCGGTCTGAATTGCGCTACAGTTTTCAACTTGGGGCTGTTCTCTACTTATAATTTTCATTAATCTCTACAATTTGCTAATAGATGGCCTTGAATCAAGACCGGTATAAAGTTTATTCCATTTATCTCGTTTAATTTGCGCATACATCCTTTTTAGTTTTGCATCAACTTTATTTAATTTGATTCTATCAAAGTTGCCATTGTTAGAGTTCATACTGCAAAAAATTCTTTTTCGCTCCTCTAACAGACGTTGAAGTAAGGACGATTTACTGTATCTCGGTAAAAAACTATAAGTACTACACTCATGTAAATATATACAATTTTTGCGACGATAACATATAACATGCTTACCAGTTTGTGTCAAACGGATACAGAGATCAAATATTCGATGCTAATGCTCTTCAAATAACTCGAACTTGCAGTCCATTATAACAAAGATTTTTTTTTTTTTTTTTTATACGCGTATCTGAAAAAGAATTCAGATCTACTCTCATGAATATCAACACAAATTGTGTGACGGTAACCTATAGCATATCTACTAACTTTCAGCTTAATCGATTAAAAAGGTTTTCACGTTACCTTTTTCAGTCACATTATGAAAATAGCAAAACTGTACAGTCGGTAACAAAAGTCTCCGAACACTAGAAAAAATTCCTATGTAAAAAAAGTACACTTAATACAGTTTTGTTAAATAAATCCTTGTCGAATCCTGTTCTTAGTCTGTCTAAGAACAGGATTCGACAAGAATTTATTTAACAAAACAGTATTAAGTGTACCTTTTTTACATAGGAATCTTTGCTAGTGTTCGGAGACTTTTGTTACCGACTGTACTCCGGAGACTTTAAAATATGTAGATATACCTACATTTCATGGTTGAATTTGTTCATAATTAGAATACTTTCTTCCCATATTGTATGTTCGGAAAGTAACAATGCGAAAGATTACTATGGTAACCAAAGAAATCAAATTTCAGTTTTAAATTTTGTTACCATTCACTAATGAGAACGATGGCATAACAAATCATCCTCACAAAAGTATAAAGTAAATATGGAAATAAATGCAGCATCAGAAAAAAAAAAAAAATGAATTTCGAATATATAAAAAGAATTATAAATAAATTTCAAACGGAAATTATGTGTGTTATATATAGGTTAGGTATAAGAACGCTTTCTTTTTACCAGTTTCAAATTAGTTATGTATTCCTTTAATGCAATTATTTATTTATTTCATGTGAAAATATTAGAATGAAGAATATGTGATTAAACAGTATCAAACTAATATTTATTCGAAATACAGTCTTCAATTCTCAAAACTCTCAGTCAGTTAACGCTTTTAGAAAAGCAGACTTTAAAAACGAATTATAAATAAATTAAAACTGGTACATTATAGGTTTAAATAATTGGTTCAATTTAAATGCTGTTTTAAATGCTGTTTTATTTATTGAATCCTTTACTGTAATTTATTTATCATTGGAAAAAAAAGTGGGGGAGGGGTATATATGCAGGGGTCATCGTGTTCAGGATTTTTTCAACCAACAATTGCTAACTTAATTTTTTATAAAAAAAAAAAAAAAAAAAAAATCAAAGCAGTCTTTGGGGACTGCCGATAGAAGTGAAAACTAAGTAACTTGTGAATTGTGTCGTCAAGCCATTAGATTATTATTTTCGAATTATTTTTGGTTCGTGAAGAAGTGTTTAGGATCTGTATTATAGGATTCGGCACACTATTGGTAGCTACCCAAATTAAATGAACTAAGCCTTATATTAGGTAAAAATATTGATTACTTATGAAATTATTTTAATTAGTAGCTGAGATACAAAGGAAAACCGATTCAGGACACCTCAAAACGTGTAAATCAGGTGAAATCTCGAATTCCACTTTCGATAATATAAATTGTTAAAAAATATGTTTTCTCCTGGAAAGCCTTCGCTGACGATGACGCGAGTTTCTTGATTTTTGTTCACCCAAAAAGTGCTTCAACGCGCCTAAAAAAGTTTTCAATTCAAAAATTCGTTTTGAAAAAATGAAGGAACGCAAACATCGCGCTATAGGATTCAATTGCATCCTACTAATATTTATTATAAATGTAGTCTCTTAAACCGGCGTTCAAATTCGACATCCTATATCCGGAATTTTACAGTCTGTAAATACTGATGGCTCACTACGAATGTCTTTCTTAATAATGACAGGTATTACTTTAAAATATTACCGTATACCATTTAATCAAGAAAAAAAATGCGTTCGAGACACATCTATAAAATTACTTTTGGCGGCCATCCAAAACCAGCTGTCACATAGTGAAATAACTTCCCTTAGTCAAAAGTTATTTTTCTTATAATTTTTCATAAAATATTTTGTAAAACAAGACGCTCAAACTATTTCTTTATGTTTGGAAAACGGAATGTATGACATGAAAATCGATACTATCTGATCCCAGGGTAAAGAAAGGGCAAATTTTCATGCTAAATATATTTATTTATATTTTTTTCGGCGACTAAAATAAAACATTATACTGGGTGATCCAAAAGTCAGGACAAACTTTAAAAATGAATAATTCGAAAACGAATCAAGATACAAAGGTACGGTTTGCACCAAACGGATGAAAAAGAAACCGGGTTTTGTGTGGCAAAGGAAAAAAATTAGTTCTGCTGGCGACAAACAGATGGCGCTATAGTGTTTTATTTCACCAAAAGATGATTTACAAATGAAAAAAAAATGTTGACAACTTACAAGTCAGCTTAATTACAGTTAATTAGTACTACTACAGTCAGTAACTGTTCAATGTCCATCATTCAGAAGTACAGCTGTGAGATGATTCACCACATCGATCGCAGCATTTAGTAGCATTGCTTGCGTTATGGCAGACACATTTTGGCGGATGGCATCTTTCAGTTCTGCTAGTGATGCCGGTTGGTCGCGGTACACTTTTGACTTCCAAGAATCCCCACATCCAAAAGTCACAGGGTGTCAGATCGGGAGATCTTGGAGGCCATGCGTGATTAAAGTAGCGACTGAGAATGCGATATTTCGATGCATGTAAGCTTCGACTACCATTACCTGCTGTAGTTGTTCCTTTCTATATCGTTTGTTGCTTTGCATAATCCTACATCAGAAATACGACAGCGCCATCTTTTGGTCGCCAACAGAACTATTTTTTTTTTCTTTGCCACACAAAACCCGGCTTCTTTTCCATCCGTTTGGTGCAAACCGTATCTTTTTATCTTGATTCGTTTTCGAGTTATTCATTTTTAAAGTATGTCCTGACTTTTGGATCACCCGGTATTAAAACTATAGATTTATGAATTTGATTAATTATAAAGCCAAAGGCCTAAAAATGTATTTTTTAACACATAAAATAGGAACGTTCACTTTTATTCATTTTTTTCTGTTTGAATATTTAAAGTACATAATAATATTTATATCTTTTTCTCTTCTGAAATTTCTGAATTATATGGGTCCAAATATTCATAAGTGTTTAAATTATATTTTTTAATATATTCTGAGCTTCCAATCGCTTTCTATGAAAATCACGTGAATACGGCTTAGGATGACTTAGAAAGACACCCCCACCATCCCCCCCCCCCACCCCGTACAGTAGTCATACTACTCAGAAGTACAATCGGCAGCAAAAGTATCCGAACACTAGCAAAAATTCCTATGTAAAAAAAGTACACTTAATACTGTTTTGTTAAATAAATCGTTGTCGAGTCATGTTCTTAGTCAGTCTAAGAACATGATTCGACAAAGATTTATTTAACAAAGCAGTATTAAGTGTACTTTTTTTACATAGGAATTTTTGCTAGTGCTCGGATACTTTTGCTGCCGACTGTAGGATCCTCTTGCAGTCAATCGGCCTCGAACCCTACATTACTATACCATTATCACTACAAGCTCCGAAAAATAGTTTTATTGATTGTGGCTAATCGGCAATATTTTAGTTAAAACAAATTGTATGTAGCGAAGCTAGGGGCTAGTTGTAACAGGGGTAAAAATTAACACGCACTTTGCACAATAGTTCGTAACATCTATTATTAGATATTTCGATAAACATACTGTCGGCAGCAAAAATATTCAAGCGCTAGCAATAATTCCCATGTAAAAAAAGTACACTTAATACTACTCTGTTAAGTAAATTCTTGTCTAGTCATGTTCTTAGTCAGTCTAAAAACAGGATTCGAAAAGGATTTATTTAACAAAACAGTATTAAGTGTACTTTTTTTACATAGGAATTATTGCTAGTGCTCGAATATTTTTGCTACCGACTGTACTTCTTATGACGCGCTTTATTAAGCAAATAGAATCAGGGCTCCGCAGAAACGGTAAATAAGAGCTTGTGTACATAAGCTAAGTTTTATTTATTTTGTGTGTGCATTTAATTATAAAGAATATGTTCATTTTTTTGTATAATAGTTATATATATATTTTTTATAAATGAACACAAACGTCTAAAATCATATGAAGGGCAAGTTGAAACAAAATTTTGGGGCAAGTTCTATCATGTTACAATTTGGTGTTGTAACATGCTACAACAGAAAGAATATTGCAGAAAACCCTGTAAATAGCAGTTTGTAGCCTATAAATGTTGATATATATTTTTTTTTCCCCCCAAGATTTTAGCTTTAAACCTTCACATGTCACCAACTGCCCAAATTCTAATATAGAGAAAACAGGTTGGTTGGTTGGTTGGTTTTACGTCGCACTAGTGCTGCGCAGATGGGCAATTGGCGACGGTCTGAGACACACCCCTAGAGGTGGTCCGGAGATATGCCATCACAATTTTCATCCTCCACGGAAGGGATGGCTCTTCCGCTTCGGTGACCCCCAGAGGTATAATTTTTGATGGGAACATGGAGGACACTGCGGCCACGACAGATTTTATGTGCACCAGCCACCATTAGTGTACACGACGGTCTTTGGGCGGCTCGAGTATTGAACCCGCAATCTTCCAATTACGAGGCTGGCGCTCTACCCGCTGGGCTACCGCGGCCCTATAGAGAAAACAGAAAAAATGAATTCAACTCAAATAGGTGGTGACAGATCATTGGGTATTGAGAAACATGGACTGCTACAATCACTGCCGAAATTGAATATAAGCGTTACTGAGGTTATAAACCAGATAAACAGTTAAATATCTACTAATAAATACCCAATTACAGGTTCATCAGGCACTCTAAATGGAAAAAATTGATTTTTCACCACCAAAGCACCATAAAAGATAAAGCCTCTTCCTATGGCTTTATCTCGGAAAAAGTCTAACAGTGGCCAACGCAAAACGAAATTTGCTATTTTTACTGACACAGGCTAAAGAAAAGCATTGGAAAATTTTTTTGAAGAGATAGTTAAAAAAAAAAAAAAAAACACGAAGAAAAAGAAAAAGAAAGGAAAGGATTAAAAGGAAGAAATTCAAAAAGAAAACGAAAGGATAAAAATGTAAAGAAAATTATTTTCACTCCAGATACAGATTCTGAATCAGAAGAGTGGATCTGTTTAGCTTGTGGAAATGCCTGCAGCTTTTCTGAGGCAGAAAAAGGGTTACAATGCTTAATTTGCAAAAGGTGGCACACGTTACATATGTGAGAGGGAACAACAAATCACTTGTTTGTATTAACTGCAGTTACGTGTTTTACGTTGATTATTTACTAAATATTTTTTCTTTATTTTACTATAATCTACTTGATACGATTCATTATTACTATACTAAGAAGGTACAATTTAATATTAGTTATTAATTGCAATTTGTTATTAAATTAATAAATGTTTAATAACAAAAACAACTTGAATTAGGGTAGTTTTCATAGTTAGTACTTTCCTGATGTTACAATTTTCCCCAGACCCAATGCAAATTGTAACAGGCAACACATTTTGAAAAAATATTTTTTGGGATAAAATCAACGAAATTAGCGAATGTTTCTTTTATGAATAGGATAGATGAATAGGAATGTTATGGAAAACATCAATTATATAAAAGAAAATGTAAGTATATTTAATTAGATGTTTAATTTTCTAAAAACTGTTACAACTAGCCCTAGCTCACCTAACATTCCCTACAGGTGGCGATGCCATGTCATGTTTTCATACCAAAATTTAATTTATATATGTATGTGTATATATATATATATATATATATATATACACTACTGGCCATTAAAATTGCTACACCAAGAAGGAATAATCATAACGGAATGAAATTTGTTGGACACATACATTATAGTAGGAAGAACAATTGATTAAAATTTCAGGAAATTTGGAGTAATATGTACTGAGAAAAAAGTACATAAAGCAGCGACCTCTGTGAGTAATAACAGCACATATCTGCCTAGGCATTGAATCGAACAGCGACTGGATGACATATACAGGTAGAGCACTTCATGAAGTTTTAACACGATGCCACAATTCATCGATTGAAGTTACTGGTGAGTGGTGGGGGACCAGTCACTTTTCAACGATTAAACAGTCATTTTCATTGGTGCGAGATCAGGAGAACGCGCTGGCCAGAGCAACATTAGAAGACATTTTGTATCAAAGAAGGTCCGGACAATACAAACAACTTGCGGTCGTGCATTGTCCTGCTTAAATGTTGCGCTTCGGAGGCCTTGAACATAGGGCAGAGCGATGGGCCTTAACTCGTCAGAAATGTAATGGCTGGTATTCAGAGTGGCGGGAATGAAAACAAGAGGTGACCGGGACGTGTATCCAATGGTACCACATACCATTAATCCAGGTGGTGACTCAGTATGCGGCTACCAAAATTCTCATTACCCTCAAAACTGCATCACTGATATGGGCGCCATTAATGTGTGATCAACGATGAACCTGGACGCAGGAATGGCGTGAAGTCAGTTTTCAGGCAAATCACAATCCTGTTTATCCGTATTTAACGGCATTATGAATAATGCACATTGCCAGCTGGGATTCGACATCATCATACTGTTCATCATTCGCAATGATGTTATGGGTTCCCATTGGATACACGTCTCGATTACTTCATGTTCGTATTCCTGGCACTCTGAACAGCGGCCATTAAATGTCTGATGAGTTAAAGCCCGCCCCTCTGTCCTGTATTCGAGGCCTATGTAGCGCAAAATTTAAGCAAGATAGTGCACGACCGCAAGTTGTTTGTATTGTCCGGACCTTCTTTGATACAGAATGTGTTCGACTGTTGCTCTGGCCAGCGCGTTCTCCTGATCTCGCACCAATGAAAATGACTGTTTAATCGTTGAAAAGCGACTGCCCCCCCCCCACCACTTACCAGTAACTTCAATCGATGAGTTGTGGCATCTTGTTAAAACTTCATGAAGTGCTTTACCCGTACATGTCATCCAATCGCTGTTCGATTCAATGCCTAGGCAGATATGTGCTGTTATTGCTCACAGAGGTCGCTGTTTTATGTACTTTTTTCTCAGTACATATTACTCCAAATTTCCTGAAATTTTAATCAATTGTTCTTCCTACTATAATGTATGTGTCCAACGAATTTCATTCTGTTATTATTATTCCTTCTTGGTGTAGCAATTTTAATGGCCAGTAGTATATATTAGATATAAATATACATAATATAAAGAGTTTACATTAACATTTTGTAAAATATAGGGTGTAGTTTTTTTTTTCCTCAAAAAAAAAAAAAAAAAAAAAAAAAATTAAAAAATAGTTAAAATTCATATAAACTGAAAATTAAAAAATTACACCTTTTGTTATGGGATTTTGCAGGATGCTTTGTTTTATTTATTTATTTATTTTAATGTCTGTTTATTTATTTATTTTATTTTATTTATGTATTTTTGTTGTTTCATAACCTTAAAATCTTTTCATTAATGTAGTATACTATGCGGGTCAATATTTCTGGAATCCGAATTCTTGCACTATAAAGAAATGTAATAACTTTGAGTGACACAAATAACCTTTTACCATCCGATAAAAATGAAATATATGTATACAAGGTGATCTAAAAGTTACAGTAAAAAAAAAAAAAAAAAACATTTACCATTCAAAAAGTATCGATCGTAGCATTAAGCAGTTTTCACTGAAAGGCATAAAAGTACATGGGATTTGTTTTAGGCAACTAAAGATGTACTATTATCGAATTAGTTTAAATTTTCTTTATCGGGTGGTGTTTTAATTGGAAAATAACTTTCTTACAGTATCACAGTACATACAACAACGTAACGAGGAGTATATAAATGCTCAGTGTAAACGGCCGTCATTCATTAGAATGACCGTCAGAAGTTGCACATAGGAAATTCTCCTAAAAAAAGCTTCAGAATTCGATAAAAAGGGCGGACATCATTGGACCAGACGAATCAGTTTAAAACGAGAGAGGATACTACAAATACAGCGCGATATACTGATGAAAAATATAACTAACATTTTTTCTTATGAGTTCTGTGGTTTCACGGAATGGTGCACAATCATCTTATGTAGTAAAGTGGAAGTCCAGGCATTTTATATAAGAAAGTAGGGAGTCCATTTGAGTTCGAAATATCTTTTATTAAGTTCTAAATGTGCAGTCATGGGCCGGTTGTTCAGACATCCGGAGCGGTATATGAACCCGGCAACCGAGAAGCGACGGTGCCGATGGTCGGCAGGTATCCAAGCCGCGAAACCCCGAAGGGCCGTGAGTTTATTTCGTAAACTTTTACATGATGGAGTATCAGTTAAACGTGAATTTATTAGGCAAGTGATGGTCGTAAAAAACCACGAGTTTTCGCGTGCTCCCGCTTAAATACTGCATATTTCGGCGGGAACCGAAACTATTCTTATGAATGCTTATTGGATAATTAGTTAAGCCAAAACACGCCTATCTTCTCTCATTGGTTGGCCCGGGCATCCAGGATTTAGTATTTCGCAATGCTTTACCGCTTATTTCAACTATTGCATAATTTTGATTACGAAACTTATTCTGAAATCAGATTCCCTAGCTATGAAGCTCTGTGGAGAAAACAACTTTACCTGGGCACTCAAATAGAATTATCATAAAATTGTTCTTAAAATTAAGATTTATTCTGAGATATTAATATTAAGTTATCACTTAATATTAATTTAAATACTAATTTAGAATCTTGCTTTTTTTATCCTTTCATATATATATATAATCGCATGCTTTTCTGTACATTTTAGTGAAAACCGCATGGAGTTCCTCTCGGTACTTTTTGAATAATATTTTTTTTTTTTTTTTATTTTTTTTATGCGACTTTTGGATCACCTAATCTATAAATTATATGAGAATAATTATCAAAATGTTATTCACCTATTAGTAATTCAGTTTTATTTTAACCGAATAAAGAATTATAATTTCGCCACCATTTGATATATATATATTTTTAAATTTACATTTTATTAATTTCTTAGGGTCTCGTGATTTTTAATTTTGAAAATCTGGGCGCATTCATTTCATTGTAGGACACTGATATTCCTAACAAAATAGGAACCCGTTATTAATTTGCCATTTCTAACACCTACACGTATAAGATTTCTTTTCCATACGCAAATGAAAACGTTCATTCGCCTCCACTCCAATATTCGAATGGAAAAAAATGAATTCCTTGGACAGGTTCGATTTATTTGAAATGTATCCTCCAATTTCTCAAACTGGTACGCCTGTCAAAACCGATAGCCCATACCCGGAAATTTAGAACTTGTAAATATTTATGCATCCAACTTCGCGAGTCATGATAAGTAATACTTAAAAGTACTACAGTATATCATTTAATCAGAAAAGAAAAGCTACATTCATCCCTGAAAGGATTTTTGGCGGAACTCCAAGTACATTGATTGTCCAAATGTATATTTTTTAACAACACGCTTTGTTAGAGAAAGTTTTTGTAAAAAAAATTTCTATATTTACTTAATGAAGACATGAAAACAAATGTCTTATTTTGGTAAAGAATCTTAAAATGGTCATTAAAATAACTTCTATTAATGTAGAATGGAAATAATCTTTTTAAATGTACTTCCTTAAGAATGTTTGTACATGTTTTATTTTTCAAAGACATAAATATTAATATAAAGTTTCGACATACATTAATGAAGTGAAAACAGTCAATGTAGGAAAATAACGTGTTAGTCATTTAAGCTTTCCTTGTTTTTACAATCGATAAAAGGTCACAATGTAAAATATTTTAAAAATTTATGTCTTTAAAGTCGAAAGTTCTAATGAATTTATCGTGAAAATTAACATATAATAAGACTGTCTGCGTTTAGACAATATTAATGAAAAAAAGAAAAAGAAAAAAGAAAGCTCTTGATTCTTGCTTAGTTAATTATTCAACTCAGGTTATAAATGCAAAATTGAATTAATTTTATTGAATGATTTATGATACAACTATTCATGAATTAATAGTTTTTATATTTAATTAAAATTTATATTTTAATATATTCGATTTTGCTCCTACAACTATATGATTTGTACATTTTCAGAGTGAATGCTGTTTTTATAAATTATTATGTATTCTAATTTAAAGAAAAAAATGTTTTCTGAAACCAATCGAACAATTAAAACAACTCTTTTAATTTCAACTTTTAATCTCTTTCAGTAGAAGACAACAAAAACTGAAATCATTTAAGAAAAAATATTTTTATGTCAAGGCACATTTCTATTGAAAAGAAATTCTAAATAAGCATTGAAACTTTTTTTTTTTTTTTTTAATTTTTTATCACATAAGAGAAACTTAAAATTTAGATTTCAACTTCCCCCAATATTCAAATTTAGAGTTTGATCCAAAAATTTCAGGACTGCCTTTTTTTTTTTGGGGGGGGGGGGGTGACTATGGAACATTATCCATACATTAATAATCATAAGGCGAGACAAAATAATAATAATAATGTAATGCTTTCTAAGCAGACAAACCCAAAAACGCACTTACACGAAGAACAAGAAATTTTCGTTTTTAGGTACCCCACTTAAGGACGGAGTGACGGTTTTAGGGTACACTATGTCATCAAAAAGAAAATGATCTCAAAGTTTACAAAATAAATAAATATATAAATAAAATAATATAAAAATAAAAATATATAAATCTGACATTTTATGTCTTTCAAAAGTTGTGTGAGACTGGGCTCCAGCCTCAACCTATAAATTGTTTTCTTACAGGATCAAAGGTGTGTGATAGGAATCCACTTCGTACTCAGATTTAAAACCCAAACTTTTATTTTTCTTGTAAGAAAAAAGGGGGCACTTAGCCATAGACGTAACTTTTAAAATGAACTAACAAGGAAACATTGAAAAGGTGTTGTCTTCAAAAAATATTGAAAAAAAATATATATGTGATTCTACTCTTCCTAAAACACCAGAAAGTGAAAAAAAATATCGGCTGAAATGAATTACAGTGACCCCAAAAAAATATCAAAATTAAGTCTATTGGGCGATTTCACACTGTTAGGCGATTGATTTTGAGTCCTTGACGGAGAAGCAAAACACGGTTCTGTTCGTACACGGCAATCTCGGTGCTAGCTAACTTATCGTCTAACAGCGCTAAATCGCCAAAAAGGCTTAATTTTGATAATTTTTTGCGGTCGCTGTAATTCATTTCAGCTGATAATTTTTTCACTTTCTGGTGTTTTATGAGGAGTAGAATCATATATATATATATCTATATATTTATATATATATATTTATTTATTTATTTAAATTTTTTTGAAGACGACACCTTTTGAATGTTTCCTTGTAAGTTGAATAACAGTAAGACTACTCATTAAAGCGATGTGTTTATCTCACGAGTGCTTCGTGGCCCTTCACTCGAATATCCTTACACAGAAATCTTTAATCGCAATTCCAAGCTATTAATCGTAAAGAGGATCACACTTCAAGGATAATACAAAAACCTTTCATTCGAAAGTCAGTTTATAGTAAATAGTTATTGAAACGATCCACTTCATTTTTCCTCCAACACTCAGTTCAAAATTACTTATATCCAACTACATATCCACTTTCGCAACTTCCCTTAAACCTTTTCTTAACATCACAAACTAATTCCAAACAGCTAGTACAGTCGGTAGCAAAATTATTGAAACACTAGTCATAATTCCTACTTGAAAGGTGGACGCCTAATACTGTTTCGTTAAGTAAATATGGGTCGAGTCATGCTCTTAGTCTTATACTATTTATAAAAGAGTAAGTTGACGATAAAAATGAGCGATCAAGCTAAAAAATATATATGAAAAGTGTGGATGTGTGCTTCAATAATTTTGCTATCGACTGTAACATTTTACCCCAATCCTATTTTAACTCAACTCGACACTTCTATGTTCATCCTGATATTTCAACCAAAATTACTTACACCTAATCCTGGATCTAACGAGTGACCTTCACTTTTTCAACTCAGTACTTCTAACTCAACTCGACACTATCACCGAAACTACCACCAACACTAGATCAGACGGGTGACCTTTATTTTTCCAACTCGGTGCTTCTAACTCAACTTGACACTATCACCGAAACCACCCATTCCTAACGCCTATAGATATAGTAATAAGACATAGATTGATCAATGATGTAGAAGAAGTGATGCCTTTCTATTTGGGAAAAGACGGCCATTTTACTCTCTTATGGATGTGTTTTTCCCGAGTGAAAATACACGGGAATACACATAAATAATTTAATAAATAAAATTTATGAATAATTTATGTACTAAAAGAGAATGAACAACTCCAGATACCCATTTTTCTTTCTTTTCTTTTTTGATTATACTCTAGTATACTCATATCTGCACAAACTAATTTTATTTTGGCATTTAATATTATACTTCTTTGAGATAAAAATCGTCTGCATTCATCATGGAAAATAATTTGAATAAGTTATAATTTAATAATAATTTGTATTACGTAAATTTGTATAGGATTATATATAGAAGAGAGTCTTGTGGTGGCCACAACACACTAGTTATTTTTTTAAATTTCCGCGGCTGCTAACTACATTTAAAAGAATTTTGAAATTTTCATATTACTTACTAATATAAAATCTTAAAAGTATTAAAAAAAAAAAGCATTCCATTAAATATGAAGACAGTAATTATATCCTAATAATAACAAAGCAACTGGTTATAAAATTTACATTTTTCATAAATTACTTGAATATAACTTATTTATGAAAACTTATCCCATTTCTATTCACATATTTATTAGAAAATTTAAAAGCTGCGTAATATTTGGGCATTTTCAAAATTCATTACCATTCTATTCTATTACTATTTTCCAGTTTTAACTCTCTAATGGCTGATGCCAAAAAACTTTTTCGGCATTAAAAATCTTTGCTCGTTAACATGGGGATGATAGATCTATATAAATTACTATATCTATGCTAACGCCAGATTCGACTGGTGACCTTCATTCTCCCAACTCGACACATCTCGTACCTTACAAAGTGAAGTGTAAAACCAAAAATTTACGCCAAAATATTACTAATGTGAATGTGGAGAAAATGGAGTTTTTGACGGTAATTTTGAAAAAAAAAAAAAAAAAAAAAAAAAAATTAAACATATATGATTTTATCTATTTTTTAAGATTTCTAACAACAAAAATAGTTCTACATTAGTGAACAGAACTATACTCAATTTAACTTTCATTATACACGCTTTTCAACACTTTCCAACAAAGTTTAAAAGTGATTAGGACTCTCCGCACCCTAATTCAGATAAATTAAGGGTTATCATTGGAAATAGCTGTAATTCAATTTTTGTTTAGGTTATGCATTTATAAGCTTTTTAACAACATTTTAGAGTGATTAGGATTTCAATTAGCTATCTGTCTGTCTGTTCACGATCGAATGTCCGTAAATATTTTCTAAATTATTATCTATTCTAACTACAGTAAAATAATTTAAATTTGTTTTGCTAAGTCATTTGCTCAATTATGAAAATATAGTTAACTGTAACTTTCCTACTTTTTAAAATTAATTTCTATACCAAAAATTTCGAATACACAAATTAAAATAACTGAAATTTCGTTAAGAAAAAACACTTTGGTGTTAACGTTTATTTTTATTAAAACATAGATTCTGAATTATGATTTGAAAGTTTTTTTACTGTTTAAGATTAGAGGACGTTTTAAAATTCTGGTACTTCTTTTTTTTTTCCAACTATGGAAGACTGAATAATCATATGGAGAGGGGAAAAAAATGGATTTTATTTAACATTCAAGAAGTTTGTAAGTTACGAGAAAAATTTGAAAACTGTGGCGTTTTCAAGTGCAGTACAAACCCATATTCATAGACAAAGCAAATGTTGTTAGAGCCTATGTTACGATTTATTTTACTGTAAAACAGGGAGAAATTAAGTTTTCAAAAAATCATTTTGAATGATCTATAAAATGCAACTAATAGTGTGTCTCATGTGCTTAAAACGCCCTTGCTTAGTGTTGAAGTTGCCATTAAAAACATCTTTCTAAAATGGGTGGTTATTGAAAATTTCAAAATAGGCACTGGTAAAGAATAAAACTGGCATAAAAATGGATACACAAATTTAAACTAGTATGTTGTGGCCACCACAAGACTTTCTTCTATATTTTCCTATACAAATTCACGCAGTAACAAAAAAAAAAAAAAAAAAAGAAGAAAAAAAAAAGAAAAAAAAACAACGATTTCTTTTTCTGTTTTTTTTTTTTTTTTTTTTTTTGTTAAAAGTAAAAAAAAATCGATAACTTTGTTTTAAATTATCACAGATTTATAGTTCAACCATTCGTTTTAAAGGTATTCATGAGACCTTTCGAAAGATACCCATCTTGAAAATTTACTCCCCTCGAGGGGGACTTCCCCCCCAGGGGGGGTGGCGAGGCTCCTACACATACAAAATTTATTTCCCAGTTGACTATCTCTATTATAAATAATTCTTGTAAATTTCATAATGATTACTAAAAAATAATTCTCTTTATGCACATTTATACAAAATTTTGTCCTATATCACCCTGTTAAAAATTTAGAAAAAGCGGGATGGCAACGCAACCTGTAAGACAATTTTTACCAAAAGTTGATAGGCACTCATTTATGTCAAGGTGGAACTACATACCAATTTGTATGAAATTCTGTCCAGTAGTTTCTGAGATACAGTTGCCACAAAATTTTGTCACACACACACACACACAGACAGACAGACAGACAGACATTTTCTAAAAATAGTCAAATCGTGTTCTACAGCTCTCAAAACGTGTAAATCCATCAAAAACCCGAGGTCGAAAATTTTTACGAATCCAATACTTTCTCTATATTACATATAGAAGAAAGTAAAAATATATATATTAAATTATAGTAACCTACCTGTTGTTTGAGACATAATCAGGCTGCACATGAACACCAAAGCACTTTTCCTAAATGTCATTTTCAGGGAGCATTTGTAGTTTCAAAAGATTCTGCAATCAAATCTAAAAAAAATTAAATACAGATTAATTCTTTTAGTCGTCGAAAACAATTAAATTTTGAAACGGTATGAAAATTATGACAAGCAACAACATTCAAAAGTTAATTTGTAAATTTAAAAGTGATTCAATAATTTCAATGGAGATTTATTATTACAGTATTTAATTCTTTCTAATTTTCTTTTATCTATGCATAAACAGAAAAAGGATTGTTTTTTGGGATCGAATTTTCGGAACTGATCTTTTGCTCTATAGTCACATCTTTTACGATCCCTTGAATTAAAAAATGGTTGAGGCGTCGATGTACGTGTCTGTGTGTCTGTTACAGCTAAAAACAGGTATCAGCAGGAATTCTAAATTCACTCTATTAAATCTGTATCGTAGGGTGATGTTTCGCGATTCACTGAGATCGAACATGGGGTCCGTATATAATAACAATCAAAAGAATTCCTATACATTACGGCGCAAGGGTGGAATTTCTCGTTGATATTACTTTCTTCTATATTCAATAGAAGAATGTATTGGATTCGTAAAAATTTTTGACCTCGGGTTTTTGATGGATTGACACGTTTTGAGAGCATTTTGAGAACACGATTTGACCATTTTTAGAAAACGTCTGTGTGTGTGTGACAAAATTTTGTAGCAACTGTATCTCAGGAACTACTGCACAGAATTTCATACAAATTGGTAGGTAGTTGCACCTTGACATAAATTCGTGCCTATCCACTTTTGGTAAAAATTGTCTTACAGGTTGCGTTGCCATCCCGCTTTTTCTAATTTTTTAACAGGGTGATATAGGACAAAATTTTGTATAAATGTGCATAAAGAGAATTATTTTTTAGTAATCATTATGAAATTTACCAGAATTATTTATAATAGAGATAGTCAACTGGGAAAAAAATTTTGTATGTGTAGGAGCCTCGCCACACCCCCTGAGGGGGAAATCCCCCCCTCGAGGGGAGTAAATTTTCATGATGGGTATCTTTCAAAAGATCTCGCCAATACCTTTAAAAAGAATGGTTGAACCATCGATTTGAGATAATTTAAAAGAAAGTTATCGATTTTTTTCTGTAATATTGACAATAAAATTGACTTTTTTTAATATCTAGTGTTATACTAATTCTCTAATATGGAAATCGTCTGCATTATCATGGAAGATAATTTTTTTTAAATAATAATTTTAATAAATTATTTATACTGATTGCATTTGTATAGGAAAATATAGAAGAAAGTCATGTGGTGGGCACAACATACTAGTTTTATAATGTTTTTAAACTGCATTAAGCACAGTTGAATATATTTTTATGTGTAAACAAACATATTTTATTTTAAATGCCATACAATCAGTATATGCCATTGATTTAGAAAACCAAAAGAAAAAAAAAAATCCTTTCTATTAAGGGCTATTGTTTATTCGCTTTCCAGTGCCACAGTTCTCTTTCAACTCTGAAATGAGTCAATCCTTGGAAAACACTGTCAAGATAATTTTCAAGTTTATTTTATTGCGTTGTCAAACCGTGTTAGTAGAACTACCAAACAAACACACGAGAGTCGGGCCTATTACGGAAGTCGTACGGCATGCCGAACAGTGATTATGGCCCACATACCATCTTCAGTATCGGTTCCATAAAGTTTTTGTCCTCTCCGCCGCAACGTCGCCAAATGGCATCGGCTCATATTTGGATCAGTATCGGAGAAATATATCCTATCGGCGTAACGATAGCCTATGTGTTTAAAACATTAAGTAAAGTGTTTTGGCCCACAAGCGTATTTCCGATCACAAAACAGTCATTGGTTTGCCGACTCTGTTGCGATTCCGGACCGAGCACACTTTAACGAATAGATCGGCATGCCGTAATTGCCGATGCTGGGCCGTACAGCTACCGACAATTCTGTGTTTGTTGGGTACAATACAAAGGAACGTTCTTTGGAGAAATGTATATATACGCCCGGGGCAGTTAAGGGGTTAGAAGCCGATACTCGGTGGGGCATAGAGTCTGTTAAGGGGTCAATGCCTCTCAGCGAAATATTTTGCCACACATGTCGCAACTGCTCGAGTACCGACTTAAGTTAAAATCTAAAAAAATAGGAATTTATGTGGAATTTCGCCCATGATTCGTGAGATACAGCGGCCACTAAAATTTATCAACACGGACAGACAGAAACTTGCTAAAACGGGTCCCATCGTGTTCGGCACATCTGAAATCGTGTCAATCCATCGGTAACCGGAAATCGAAAATTTTCATGATTGGAACGTTTTCTTATTATACAGAAATACAATGAAATGAATAACAAAAAACTAACGTTATCAACACAAAACAATAAACTTAAAATAGTTTTTTGTTTTAAATTGATTTTAAATGCGTTTTTCATAAATGTTACCTTTTTTCTTACCTTTTCATAAATGTTACCTTCCATTCAGAGACATTTTGTTTATTTAAAAAATAATAAGTTTTTGAACTTTAATTATTTCAGAAAATACTTTTAATAAAATGAACATTAAGATATTTTCAAAAAAAAAAAAAAAAATAAAATATGTTCAAACGAATACTTTAGTGGTGGCTAATAAAATAATCTAAACCTATAATTATAAACGACCTATAAACCTTTTCTTCAAAAACATAAAACTATGTACTTATAACATTATTGAAGTTCTGGATTACAAAACTGAACATTTTAAAAAGTTGCTTTATACTCACAATCAAGATTTCCAAGTAAACAAAAGCTTCACTAGTCTGATCTAATAGAGTCTTTACAAAAGTTCGTTTAAACATACCATTTTTCTAACGTAGTAAGATATTCTGGAAATGATATCAATCGAATGATCGGTTTAAGCGAATTCAGTACAAAATGTTCCGTATGAAAAGGTGCTTCAAGTTTGAATTGGTTCAAAGAAAGTAAAGCGAATCGTAGGTGTATTGCAGATAAAAAAACACTTAGCTAAAGCATGTGGGAGTGAGTCCATTTGTATAAAATTCGTGTAACATTTTCAGATACGTGGAAAGAATTTTCCGGCTTTATGCTCCTGTTTCACATGAATCATTTTATATAACTTGCGTAAAATTTGAAAGAAGGCTTTTTTTTTTTTTTTTTTTTTTTAATGTTATTTTTTTATATGAATTTTAATCACAATATAATTATTTAAAAAAAAAAAGACAAAATGTATTTTTTAAAAACTGCGTTCGTTTTCTTTTGTTGTCTGGATAGAGGGTAGGTATTATTTTTATGCATCAGAAAATGATAATAAACTTTCTATGAATTAAATATGATTATGTTTATTTTGTCTGCGGGCTGTCTATGTGCCAGTGAACCATTACTTCCACTAATCAGAAAATGTTATTAGACATTTGATAAAAAATGTATGGTTACATTTCTTTTCTTTTTCTTCTGTTTCCTTTTTTGTTTCTAAGAAAAATGTGGCTGTTTTACTAATTATTAATTTCCTCTATATTCAACAGAAGAAAGTATTGAATTCATAAAAATTTCCGACTTGCGGTTTTCGGCAGATTTACATGTTTTGAGAGGTCTAGAACACGGTTTGACCATTTTTAAGAAATGTCTGTCTGTGTGTGTGACAAAAATTTTGTAACTACTGTATCACCGGAACTACTGCTCAGAATTGTATATAAATTTATATGTAGGTACACATTGACCTAAATTGGTGCCTATCATCTTTTGATGTCAACCGCTCAACAGGTGACGCTGCTATACCGAAATTTTTGCAATTTAAGGGGAGGCTATATCTCAGATTCTATTGCGTATAATCAAACAAAACCTGATATCTGAGAAGGTCATTATGAGACATTATGCTGATTCAATTTGAATGCTTATTAGCCGACCCACAATTTAAGGGAAGACTCTAGGGACTCTTCTCAGGAACTAATGCACACAATTGTACATAAATTTATATGTAGATGCAACTTGACATAACTTAATGCCTGCCAACTTTTGGTGTCAACCAAAAGTTGGCAACCAGGTGGCGCTTCTACACAGCGATATCCGTAATTTAAGGGAAGTCTATATCTCAGGAATTAATGCACAGAATTACGTATAAATTTATGTGTAGAAGCACCTTGACATAAATTAGTGCCCATCAACTTTTGGTCTCAACTGCTCAACAAGTGGCGCTGCTACAAAGCGATTTCCGCAATTTAAGGGAAGGCTATATCTCAGGTTCCATTGCGTGACATGAAACAAAACTTAATATGTAATTAGGCCTTTATGGTGATTCAATTCGGATGCTTATCGGCCAATAGGGGGCGCTGCTGTACTGTAAATTTCCTCGCTAACCGGAAGGATATATCTCAATTTCTATAACATGTAACTTACGAAACTTGATATGTGCGATAACTACTATAAAAACGCATTTTTACTTTCTTCTATATGTAATATAGAGAAAGTATTGGATTCGTGAAAACTTTCGAACTCCGGTTTTCCATGAATTTACATGTTTTGGGATGTCCTGAACATGATTTGATAGTTTTTAGAAAATATCTGTCTCTGTGTGTGTGTGTTTGTCTGTGTGTGTGTGTATCACGAATTTTGTGGACGCTGTATCTCACGAACCAATGAACGAAATTTAACCGAACTTGGTATTTATTGGACCCTGACATAAACTGGTTCTGATTAGATTTGGGGATCAATCGCTCAACAAGTGGCGCTGTAATCGCATTTTTTCTAAATTTTTAACATGGCAGTATAGGACAAAATTTCGTATAAATGTACATAATGAGAGTTATTCTTAACTTGTGATTGTAAAATTAATATGAATTATTGAGAGTAGTAGTAGTTAACTAGGAAAAGAATTTTGTGCATCTGGAGTATCGCTTCCTCCCTTGGGAGTACATTTTAAAGATGGGTATCTTCCGACAGGTCTCTTCAATACCTTTAAAACAAATGTTTGATCTGTGATAATATATATTTTTTAAATTATCACTATATATCAGTGATAATTTAAAACAAAGTTATCGCCTTTTTTTTTTTTTTTTTTTTTTTACATTTAACGAAAAAAGAAAAAACTGAAAAAAAAATCGTTTTTTTTTTTTTTTTTTTTTTTTTTAATATTGAGAACAAAATGGACTTTTTTTTGGATATTTAGTGTTATACTACTTCTCTAATATGGAAATCGTCTGCATTATCATGGAAGATAATTTTTTAAAATAATAATTTTAATAAATAATGTAAATAAGAAAATATAGAAGAAATTCATGTGGTGGCCACAACATACTAGTTTAAGATGTTATTTATAGACATTAAGACTGTTTTTCTTTAGGTAATTAGTATTCGATTTCTCTAAGATGAAAATCATTTGCATTCATCATGTTAGATAATTTAAATAAATTATTTACACTTAGTGAATTTGTATAGAAAAATATAGAAGAAAGTTTTGTGGCGGCCACAACATACTAGTTAGAAAATGCTTTTGTAAAAGAAGTACGCCTTTGAAAATAAATTAAGTATTACAGTTAAGGCAAAAAGAGAGAGAGAAAGAAAAATAATTGCAAGATAAAAAGAACTTTTTAATATACCATGCTTTTAAATTTTCTGTTGAATCATATAAACGCTACCGAAAGCAGCGGGGACTCGAAGTATATATATAAAATTTATATATATACTAAAAGTATATATATAAAAAAAAAAAAAAGGCATTGTCACCGTGTTTTGAGCTATTCTGAAATTTTCAAATGTCTAGATAGTCGGGAAGTTAGTTGAATAAATTTTCTGATGAAATATATAATAAACGCTGCCGAAGGCAGCGGTGAACCAAAATAGTTGGCTAAAAGTATTAAAAAAGGTGTTCTGAGCTATTCTGAAAGTTTCAAATGTCTAGCTAGTCGGGAAGTTATATGATTGTTGAACCATATAATAAACGCTGTCGAAGGCAGCGGGGACCCGAAACAGTTGGCTAAAAATATTTTAAAAATGCATTCAGTTATTCCGAATGCATTCAGTTATTGTTCAGATTATTTGCATTCAGTTATTGTTCAGATATTCCGAAAGTTTCAAAGGTCTAGCTAGTCGGGAAGTTTGTTAAATAAAGTCTCAGTTGAATCATATGAACGCTGCCGAGGGCGGACTCGAACCAGTTGATTAAAAGTATTTAAATAAGGCATTGTCACTGTGTTCTGAGCTATTCTGAAAGTTTCAAATGTCTAGCTAGTCGGGAAGTTAGTTAAAAATCGATTAAATGATTTGTACTGGACAAACAAACAAGCAAACAAACATACAAACAAACAAATAAGAATTGCAGTTAATAAAAACATGGTAAAAAGGTTTCTCAAAGAATAAAAATTACTAATGCTCATATGGTTGAAAAAAATAAAATAAAATATCCCCCCGACCTCAATATATATATATATATATATATATATATACATATATTCAGGTTTCTAAGAATTTGAAAAATACTGGTCGCCAGCAAAAATTTCTCGTAGCCAATAAAGGAAAAAAAAAAAAAAAAAAACCTCTCCCGCCCAATGCTTTTTTTATTTTTTCATTTTTTACTTTCTTCTATATGTAATATAGAGAAAGTATTGGATTCGTAAAAATTTTAGACCTCCGTTTTTTGATGGATTTATACGTTTTGGGATGTCCTGAACACGAGTTGATAGTTTTTAGAAAATTTCTGTCTGTCTGTGTGTGTGTGTATCACGAATTTTGTGTCCACTGTATTTCACGAACCAATGAATGAAATTTAACCAAACTTGGTATTAAGTTGTTGCACCCTGACATAAACTGGTGCTGATTAGATATAAGTATCAATCACTCAACAGGTGGCGCTGTGATCGCATTTTTTGTAAACTTTTAACATGGCAGTATAGGACAAAATTTCGTATAAATGTACATAATGAGAGTTATTCTTAACTTGTGATTGTAAAATTAATATGAATTATCGATAGTAGTAGTAGTTAACTAGGAAACAAATTTGTGGATGTGGGGGCATCGGTTCCCCCCTGGGGGGGATGGGTAAATTTTCAATGGTTGAACGAATGGTTGAACTACAAATATGTGATAATTTAAAACAAAGTTATCGATTTTTTTTTTACTTTTAACGAAATTTACAAATTTCTTTCTTTATTACAAATTTCTTTCTTTTCTGAAAAAAAAATAAAAAAAAAAAAAAAAATATATATATATATATATATATATATATATATATATATGTGTGTGTGTGTGTGTGTGTGTGTGTGATTTTTAGCACAATATTTCATTGAAAAAAAATGGGGCATTAAATATTATGTATTTGAATTTGACATTGAATATGGGGATTTTTTTTCTGCTTTTGTCTTATATTATGCACTATTAATATTTCAATTCAATGGAAAGCAAAGCAGCGAATAGGCGGACCGAGCGCATGAGGGGTCGAATAAGGAATCGAGTCGGGGCATCAAGAGGCACAGCCCCCTACTCATAAATATATATATAAAAAAAAAAAAGGTTGTGATAAATGTGTTATTTGAGATTTTGAGATTTGCAAAAACATTTTCATTAATATCGTAAAAATATAATTTATCTTTAACAGTTTAAAGAAAAAATCCAAACGTGTCATTCATTAATTACACAAGCAAAAAACTGTAAAGGAGTTTTTAAATGTTTCTTTTATATTTATACTAGCTAAAACCGAAAAAAATAGTAAAGATATTTGTGTCAGTTTTAATTGTTTATTTTTTTATTGTTTAATTTTACATGGAAACGTTAAATATGTTATCCTATAAAAAAAAAAACCATAATAAAGGATGAAATCAAAATTTTGTTTAGGGGGCATGAAAAAGCAAAAAAGAGAAATAATTTTCAGGCAACAAGAGAATGTTATATACTACATCATGAAGAAATTGTTTATTTGGTTCTGAGAAACAACTTGTTTAGCTAACTGTAATAAAATGGGTGATTGTTTATTTTAATTTTTTATTATTATTCAAGAAAGAAGTACGTAATGGGCAGAAATAGAGGTCATTTTTAGATTTAGCAAAAAAAAAAAAAAAAAAAAAAAGTTTATTTCTTTAAATATCATTTTAGAACTGTGTTATGACACTATTAACTGTGAATGTGCTGTGATATTATATCGCTATCCTGAATGCGGTATATAAAATTATAAAATGTCTGTTTTTACTTATCTGTATACTTAAAGCAAAAATTACCCCGTTAGTCACTTTTGTTAAAATTATTTCCTCTAACATTTGAGATGAAAATTCTTTGATTTTGATTTTGTTAATATAGCAAACACTTTAGATAGCATAATTTAAAAAAAGGTTGTCTGATAAAGTAAGAGGTAAAAATATTATATATAATATATATAATGACCCTCATCTGTCATGAACGAATCCGGTTAGTACCGCTTCAAAACAGAAACTTTTGGCAGCCATTTTTTTTTCCGTTTGTTTAATTCAACTTAGGAAACATACATATCATTTTCATACATGTTTTGTATCGCACATATTCTTATTTATTTTCTATAAAACCTTGAAAAACTATTCAATTGTAATGTTTAAATGTTTAAATTAAATATAACGGATCACTGGCTATTATAAACATGAACCTATAAATAGAATTATGTAACTTCATGATTATAAACAATGCAATACCAAATAAAAACAAACCAAAACTGTTGCCATTCAGAAAATACAAATTCCAAATGGACAACTTTTTAATTCCAAATGAACGACTCTTTGACTGTTTCATTAAAAAAATGCTTAAAATATTTCTAAAACATATTAAAGCCTTAAAAATAATATATATAATGACCCTCATCTGTCATGAACGAATCCGGTTAGTACCGCTTCAAAACAGAAACTTTTGGCAGCCATTTTTTTTCCGTTTGTTTAATTCAACTTAGGAAACATACATATCATTTTCATACATGTTTTGTATCACACATATTCTTATTTATTTTCTATAAAACCTTGAAAAAGTATTCAATTGTAATGTTTAAATGTTTAAATTAAATATAACGGATCACTGGCTATTATAAACATGAACCTATAAATAGAATTATGTAACTTCATGATTATAAACAATGCAATACCAAATAAAAACAAACCAAAACTGTTGCCATTCAGAAAATACAAATTCCAAATGGACAACTTTTTAATTCCAAATGAACGACTCTTTGACTGTTTCATTAAAAAAATGCTTAAAATATTTCTAAAACATATTAAAGCCTTAAAAATCTTAAAATATTTGTAAAAACGCATTAAAGCCTTTAAATATTTTTATCAAACTTCATTGTTTGTTTACATTGTAAGGTATGATTGGCATCGAGTTTAGTACGTAAATGCCGCCAGTTGATTTTAGTTTTGAAATTAGTGTAAAATGATAGTTGGGATAGAATGTTTGGTTGGGCAAGTAAAGGTCACCAGTTGAAATGAGTATTGAATGTAGAGTAGTCTGGTGATAATGTCGAGTCAAGATAAAATGTTCGGTTGAGAATGAGAAAGTCCGTAACTGGATCCTGGATATTTTGGCGATGTTGTGGGTGAGATAGCTGGTTGTAGGTATCGAGTAGAGGTGAATTTGGGTTAGCATGGAGTGTCTGTAGTTATTTGTTAAAGCTACTTAAGAAAATCACCGTTTTCTTCTGCTTTCTAAAAACTAGTGTTATCTACGGACGCCAGTAAATGAAATATTCACACTTTTATCTTTAAAGCGGCTACTCAATTGAATAACACGTACTGCGTTTCTTCTTAAAATTCAAATATCAGTAAAAAAGAACACAGCTACGTTGAATATTATTTACAAAAAGAAATCATTTAAAAAATACAAAAAAACTTTATTCCCAATGGAAAAAACCTACTGCTCCAAAACAGTAAATTACTTATTCCAAAAATTTTAATACACACGAGCTCTCGATTAAACGAGACCAAGTATCATATATTTTTTTAACTAACGTTGCCATCCAATAATAATAATATTCATAAAATAAATAATAGATATAATAATACATTTTCAACATCCTCCCACCTTTTGATTATAAATAATAATCAAAACATCAAACCTATTAGTCAAACAACTTTGGTACAAAGATGGCAACATTACATTTAAAAAATATAAAAATGAAAAAGTAAAATAAATAGAAGAATGATCAACAATATCTAATATAATCTACAAGTTCAGTCTTTCCGGCACCTTAATTCTTCGGCCAACTCTACTAAACTTCATTTGCTCATTAGTAGTACTGTCTGAAACTTTGGAGATGTTAGCTGAATCTTTAACTTTACTGAGAGTCATCGGTGTGGGAAGATCTTCAGACGATGTTATCTCTAGGGGATAAACTCTTTGAATCGGGCGTAAGAGCTCCTTTTGGGAAGTTTGCACTTTAACAAATCGTACTTGTCCGTCTTTACCTGGTATAATCTCAGTGATACGACCTAAAGGCCAGTAGATTCTCTTTTTATTATCGGCTCCCACCATAACAATTTCGCCAACAGTAACAGTATGTTTGCCTGACTTTTTGCTTTTACTTTTACGTAGAATAAGAGCACCAAGATATTCAGATCTAAAACGGATTCGTAAATCTTTGAGAATGGTTTGTCTGTATTTGAGCCTTTTACACAAAAAATTTTGCTCAACAGCATCCAAATCAGGAAGACTGCATTCATGCATATCTTGGATGAACATCGATGGCGAAATTGGTTTTACAGCTTCCTCTTCACAGATGTAAGTAAGAGGTCTTGAGTTGACTACCTTCTCACACTCAGCTAAAACCGTCATCATTTCTTCGTAATCGAGACGTGCCAGCCCTAACACTCTTTTCAAGAGATCTTTTAGAATTCGAATTAATCTCTCCCACCAACCACCCCACCAAGCAGCAGTTGGGGGATTGAACTTCCAATCAATAGAGTTGATAGCTCCATGTTTTCGTATGCGTTCCCAGTCTAGTTTCTTGAAATAGTTGGCTGCTCCTACAAAATTTGAACCATTGTCACAGTATACAGTAGCGCATCTTCCTCTGCGAGCTATAAATCTTCTAAAAGCCATTAAGAACGCATCTGTTGAAGCAGCAGTAACAAGCTCCAAATGGACCGCTCTGAAAAACTGCAACATCTTTAACTCTGTTTTCTGGAAGTGGAGGACTGATTACTTCTAAGTTCTTTGACCGAAATCTTTTGCATGCAGTGCAGCTGGCTACAACATTTTTCACCGCCTTTCTGCCGTTTAGGATCCAATACTTTTCTCGAAGTATATTTAATAGTATCTGGACACCAGCATGGCAGTTCTCAACATGTGCTTTATAAATTAGCCGTTTTACCACTTCATGTTTTGATGGAAGAACAATAGGTTTAAGAAAATCTTCACTATCCTTTCGATAAATAATTTTGGTCTTCAAACGAATGACACCAAACTCGTCTTTAAACGTTTGCAAAGTTTTCAATCTCTTTTCGTCTTCTTGAGAAAAATACTCATTCTGAATTAAAAGTAAAACCTTCATTTCTGCTTCATGAATTTCTGAGGCTGTCAATTCACCATGCTTCTTCCAATTTAAATTCTTGCAGTTGTGCTTGAAACGAAGGATCCATGCAACAAGGCGAATAATTCTGTCATAACTAGAAAAGTATCTATAGTACCAGTCTTCATCAACAATAGCTTCAGTATTTGTCAGTATACAAGTCTTTCTAGGTTTTTCCTTTTCAATTTCTTCCTCATTCCAATCGCGATTGGAGAAATCCATCATTGTTCGAAATTCAGAAACATCTTTCATCCATTGTGGACCCTCCCACCATTTTGATGAGACTAGATGCTTTGCTTTGCATCCTCTGGAGGGCAAGTCTGCAGCATTCTTCTCCCCCGTTATATGTCTCCACGATGAAGGATCACTCAGTTTTCTGATCTCCTGCACTCTATTTCTTACAAAAACGGACCAATTTTCTTCTCGCTGTATCCAGGCAAGAACCGTTGTAGAATCACTCCAGTAATGAGTCATAACATTTCTCCAACCAAGAGCTTCAATAACCGAATTCGTCAGTCTCGCTCCAATTACAGCAGCTAGAAGTTCCATTCTAGGTATAGTTACACCTCTTAACGGAGCCACTCGAGACTTTGCTGCAAGCAAAAATAAATTAACTTGATTAGCATCCTCTACTCTAAGGAATGTAACTGCACCATAGGCATCTTTGCTTCCGTCAACAAATGTGTGAATAGTGCAGTTGCTTAAATCTTCGGAAGATACTCGAATAAACCTAGGTATCTGTATATCAGACAAATACTTCAGTTCTTGAAACCACTGCATAAACTCTTTATGAAGCTCACCAGTTATCTCTTCATCCCAACTCGTTCCTAGTTTCCATGCTTTTTGTAACATTATTTTTGGACAAAGCATGACTGGTGAGGTGAAGCCAAAAGGATCAAAAACTTTGTGGACGACAGACAACATAGTTCTTTTTGTTAATTTTTCCATATTAATGTTGTCTAACCATTTCATGTTAATTTTCAATGTGTCTAGCTCTTTATTCCAAATAAGACCTAATACTTGAGTCTCTTTCTTAGAACTAGTCTCATTACAGTCGCCAGACCATTCCCATTCTCTAAGATCAAAACAACCTTTGGCCATTAAAGCTTTAGAATTAACGATAAACTTATCTAATTCTTCTTTGTTATTAACACTGGTAACAACATTATCTACGTAGAAACTCTCTAAAAGCCTTTTCTTTAAAGATTCTTCAAATCCGTTACAACGCCGAATATGATACTCAATTACCGCAGCCAAAAGGAAAGGACTGCATTTAACACCAAAAACAACTCTTGTATGGCGAAATACTTTTAGTTTCTTACCTTCTAAGTTTTCCCACCATAAAAAACGCAGGAAATCTCTGTCGTCTTTACGAATGCTTATTTGCAGAAAAGCTTTTCTAATGTCAGCGATAACGCCAAATTCTTTTTCCCTGAATCGAAGTAAAATATCTGGGATAAGTTCCATTTGATTAGGACCACATTCCAAGCATTGGTTTAAAGAAGGATAATTTGCTAATCTAGCTGAAGCATCAAACACTGGGCGAATTGGAGTAGTGCTGCTACTAGGTTTTATTATAGCACGATGAGGTAAGTAATTGCCATAAGAGTTTACTTCGTTCTTGGGAACTTCCTCAATTATGCCTTCATTAATCCAGCTCAGAAGAACATCTTCATATCTTTCATACATGTTCATCGCTATAAGCTTTGCTGTTGTGTATTCGAGCCGTTTCTTCGCCAAACTCAAGTTGTCGGGTAAAGGCGACTTATCATCAGCCCATGGCAAACAAACTTCATAGCGGCCCTCTCTATTAACTGCCACTGTTTCTAAAAAATGCTCTTTAGTCTGAATATCAGACTCGTGTTTGGACTTCTTCTCAATAGGATCATAGATTCCAATTAAATCCAACTTCCATAGATTTGAGATTTCAGCTTCATTTACATATAGCGATAACACTGACATCGCCAAGTTTTCTTCCGAGGCTTTTCCAGGCGGTACTTTTCCCATTAAGGTCCAACCTAAGTATGTTTCTAAAGCCACGAGACCCGATGATAAGACTTTTCTTTTTCCTGTCAACATTTTTCCCATGACGTCAGCTCCGACGAGAATATCGATTGCTTCACATTTGTCGCCAATGTCCGTTAAATTAATCTCATTTTCTTCTAACTCTTTTATCCAAGGGCCTTTAAAAACCGGTCTAATATTTTCACATATTATAGACTGATCCAAAACTTCGAAATTGCAGCCAAAATTTTCTTTCAAATGTTTCAATGTCACTTTATAGCAGTTATGCTTGACCTCGCTAGTGATAACGCCGCCAAAAAGGGAATGAACCATTTTCTCTTGGCGAATAGGTATATAATCCATTTCTTTGGCTACACTTTCCAGAATATATGACTTATGCGATGCGGAATCAAAGAGCAATCTCACAGTTTTCTGTTTATTGCCAGAGACCAATTTGGCTTTCACGGTTTGGAGAAATATCTTTGGACTTCGTTTGTTGAAATTGGACATACTAACATCATTTTCTGCAGGTTTTTCTTCTTTCTTTTCTACAGCCCTTTTTTGTGAATCAAGTACATCACACATTAGAGGAAAATGCTTTTTAGAACAGATCACACACTTTAGAACTGTTCGACATTTCTTAACAGTGTGAGTTGGCGATAAACAGGCAAAACAACAACGCTTATCTTTAATTATTTTTTGTTTTTCTGCTAAACTCATTTTCTGAGCTGAAAAACAATCTGAACTTGAATGTTTGCCATCACAAAAAACGCAAGATTTCTTCACCTCTCTATTTGAAGTGGCCGTTAATAAACCCGCAGCAGTAGGTACTTTACTTTTCAAATTTTCAAAATTGCACTGCTTCCTTTTTAAAGGTTTGTTCTCTTGGCTCTTTCCTAAACCGAAACCAGCTACTGCCAAAGATATCCTTTCTTCACCTTCAACTTCTTTTTTGAGAAATTGCATTAAGTTATTTAACTTCTCCTTAGCATCAGTATTTGAATGAGAAATGTTACGATTCCAAGCCTTTAAAAAATCAGCTGGGAAACATGATTCAACCATGGGATACAATATAGATGCACATTTATCCGTGGTTACACCTAATGTTTCCAATGCACGTAGATACGATTCAAGTCTGTCATATAGAGAAGTTAATGAAAACATTTCCTTAATTTGAACAGAAATAATTAATTTTAGTAACTGTCTAACGTATACTTCGACTAAGAGGTCCTCTCTTCCAAAGCGTGATTTCAGGCTTTCAATCGCTTTTTCATAATTGGCGCCAGTTGGCGGAAAACTTTCAACTACTTCTCTGGCACGGGAACCAGCAACCGTGGCTTGCACTAAATACTGAAATTTATCTTCCGGTGCGATATCTTCATCTTTATGCACCTGCTCAAATTGACTCCAAAAAGGAAGCCAATCTTTTAAGTCATCGCCAAATTGTCTAAATTCCAATCTTGGCAACGTAAATTTCCTTTTTGAATTGCTTAAATCAGGTACATAATTTAGTGGAACAGATTCACCTCGACTTTGAGCTTGAATTCTAGCGAGCTCGATTTCTTTTTCAGCTTCAAGTTTCATTTTTTCAGATTCAAATTTCATTTTTTCAAATTCATTATCTTGTTTCATTTTTTCCTTTTTATCTTCTCTTTCTTTTTCTTCTTGCTCTTGTAATTTTCGCTCGGCAACAGCATTTCCTAATAGTACTTGAACAAATTCAGCATCTTTCTTGTATTCTTCACTGTTCAATATAATATTTTTTAAACCTGAAATAGTAACATTGGCTGGTACTTCTTCGCCAATTTCAGACGCCACATATATCAAATCATCTTTCTTAAATCCTTTTATTGCTTGAAACATGTTGCTACGTCCTGTCGCGGACGCCACAAATGTTAAAGCTACTTAAGAAAATCACCGTTTTCTTCTGCTTTCTAAAAACTAGTGTTATCTACGGACGCCAGTAAATGAAATATTCACACTTTTATCTTTAAAGCGGCTACTCAATTGAATAACACGTACTGCGTTTCTTCTTAAAATTCAAATATCAGTAAAAAAGAACACAGCTACGTTGAATATTATTTACAAAAAGAAATCATTTAAAAAATACAAAAAAACTTTATTCCCAATGGAAAAAACCTACTGCTCCAAAACAGTAAATTACTTATTCCAAAAATTTTAATACACACGAGCTCTCGATTAAACGAGACCAAGTATCATATTTTTTTTTAACTAACGTTGCCATCCAATAATAATAATATTCATAAAATAAATAATAGATATAATAATACATTTTCAACATTATTGGATAGTTAGTTAGAAAATTTGAAAACAGGATCTACGATAGTCTTAAAAAAGAGTACTTTGGTAAAATGAAGTGAATCGTTTTTTTCTTATTATGAGGACTTTAAATATGCAAGCGAAGTGATGACATCACTTGCCGTTCGTGGATACAAGAAAAATATTTCCTATGTTAAACGCCCAATGGATTTTTTGTAAAAAAGTATTAAAAATCGAGGGAAATTATTTCCCGATTTTAATCCCCATATTTGGGTTTAGATATGTATTAGTTATCATGTGCATGCGTTAGATTAAGTTGTTTTTGTTCTAAAATTGATAAAATTTGAATTTTAAATTTCAAAACTCTAGATAAAAATAAAACAAGGTAAAATGATATGATATAAAATAATTAATTCGAGTGCGGGAGTTCAGGAACATTGAAATTGAAAAACAATGGTTCTTAATTTAATTCATAACAAACAGGATTCAATAAAATTAGATTAAAACTTAAAAAAATTAGAAATTCTAACGTCTAAACTTTAATTAAATTATTTATTTTAATTTATAATTGTTGCCAAGAAAATTAAACTTTAAATTTTACATCTACTTTTTAAGATAGCACGCGATCGTGTTTTATATAAAAATAAAATCATTAAATTCATATTTTTATTTATTTTTATTTCATATTATTGCACGCGCACTATTTATTTCCTAATTCAAAATTATTAAAAAAAAAACGTTTTCGATATCTCTTGTAACGATACTGATTATTATTAATTTTCTTTTCTTTTTCTTTCAAAAAAAAAAAAAAAAAAAAAAAAAAAAAGATTTTGATGAAATTCTGGCAAAAGCAGAATTTAGTTTAGGACGGCGGACTATTAGTTTTTTTTTTTTTTTCCCCTAATTATAACATCGCTTTCAAATTATTCAATTATATTTTCGATAAATTTTAGATTTCGATAAATGTCCAACTATCGAAAAATGATTTCGACAAATGTCCAACTATCGAAAACGACAACGCAAAAATCGCTGTCTGAGACTAATAGGCCCTCAGTCCTAAAAAAAAAAAAACTTCCATATTCCATTGAAAACATAAACATTTCATTTCAAAGGATGATATTTACACAATAAATATCCAACTAATATACTAATTAGAAGGAAAATGATAAATATTCTATCATAATTTGAAGTGAAATTTGTTTTCAAATGTCTAAATAAAGTATCTGATATAAGATACTAATATGTTGCAGCGGAATAGATTTTATATCGGTCATCCTTGGCAGAAAAAAAAAAAAAAAAAAAAAAAATATATATATATATCGCCAAATTATCTGGCGAATATAATTTAATTCCTTAGAAAAATCATAGTTATTTTAAAAACTTATAGTAAGAGAGTAATGAATAATATGAAACAATATTTCGTACAATACATATTACGAAAATATACATCTGGCATGTATATTTTCGTAGTACGTTTTTGATCGCCAAATACAAAAACGTCAAGGACAACAGAGTTTTGAAATTTAAAATTAAAATTTTGTCAATTTGACAGCAAAATAACTCAATCTAACACATGCACATGATACCTAATACATATATATACCCAAATATGGGGATTAAAATCGGGAAATAATTATCCTCGATTTTTAATAATTAAAAAAAAAAAAAAAAAAAAAAAAAAAATCCAATGGGCGATTAACCCTTTAACTGGTTCTTTATTTTTTTTAACTTTATATTTCAGTTCACACCACTATTACTGCGTGCTCATATTCATGTTATTTAACCTTTGAATCATCTACTTATTTTGTTGAAAATTATTTGATAGAAATACTCTGAAAAAATACCGGTGCCAGTTTCTACAAACTGCTACAAAAGTAATGCCCGTACACTGTACGGACAAACCGGTTAAGGGGTTAACATAGGAAACAATTTTCTTGCATCCACGGATGATCAGTGACGTCACACTGCGCTTGCGTATAGAGCACTTAATAGAACACTGGGATGTGTTGTTGCTGTTGTGTTGTCGGGCCTATATTTTTTGTCAACCAGCAGTTTTTTTATTGTCATTCATATTTATTGATCGGGTAGAATTTTTGAAGTGAAAACTTCTTTAGGCGCGTTGAGCACTTTTGGGTGAACAAAAATCATTGAATTCCCGTCATCGTCACCTGACGCTTTCCATCCTTGTATGATACAAATAATGTATCATACAATTAACTTGCTAATGCGGCGTGTTAATAATTATATACTGTATATTGTTTTAAAATCTGGTGCGGCTCTACACGACTTCTCTCATCTCCGGACACTGTCTCTATTGCAGTTAGACCTCACAAAACCGTGAGAAAGCCCAAAGCTGCCATTTTTCTCACGTTTTTACAATCTGGTGCAGCTCTACACGACTTCTCTCATCTCCGGACACTGTTTCTATTGCAGTTAGACCTCACAAAACCGTGAGAAAGGCCAAAGCCGCCATTTTTCTTACGTTTTTACAATCTGGTGCGGCTCTACACGACTTCTCTCATCTCCGGGCACTGTCTCTTAAAGATTGCAGCCGGAAACGTTGCAGTTAGACCTCACAAAACAGTGAGAAAGGTCAAAGCCGCCATTTTTGTCACGTTTTTACAATCTGGTGCGGCTCTACACGACTTCACTCATCTCCGTACACTGTCTCTTAAAGATTGCAGCCGGAAACGTTGCAGTTAGACCTCACAAAACAGTGAGAAAGGTCAAAGCCGCCATTTTTCTCACGTTTTTACAATCTGGTGCGGCTCTATATGACTTCTCTCATCTCCGGACACTGTCTCTATTGCCGTTAGCGCATTAAATGAAATTGTAATATAATTTTTGTAGTAGTAGTTTATATTAATGAATAAAAAAACACTGCATTTAAAAGTATTTTCTGCACAATAAAATATTTCCTGACGATTCAAGAAATACACACGTAATTGTTCACGTTTTCACTTCTGTCTGCACTCCCGGAGTGCAAATGTTTTTTTTTTTTTTTTTTTTTTTTTTTTTTTTTATTTCAGAACGAAAATTGGTACAATTATAATATTTCCCCACAGCAGAATTTGGCTATTTTTCTTTGGCGCCGATTTGAACGATAATGTCGTTCTGAACTGTTTGCGATATAATATGGCAGCCTGCATGCTATTTATTTTGGATTTATGAATTTATGATTTAGCTTATGATTTTATCACTTATGCTATATGATTTATAATTTTTAGATTTATGGTTTAGCCATAATCGCCAAACATAAATCGCCAAATTCAGCTGTGGGGAATACTACAGTTGTTCTCCATCATGATCTAAACATTGTTTTCAAGATTTATCGCTCACATTCCGTCATTTTTGACGGGGTTATATACTAGTTATAAAATATTAGCTAAAACAATAAAAATGACTATAATATACAAAAGAAAATCCTTTTTGCATCAAACTATATTAGGATAAACATCTGTGTTTGAAATTGAATAGAGCAAGTTTATTTCACGGCGAATTTCATCTTTTGAAATTAGCATCACAAATGTTGCACCGGAGCAAGATAAAAGCTGTCTCCTACTTTAATGGGATTAAAACAGAGTTCAAAAGCTCTTTAGACACGTTCATTTATGAAAGTATTCATGAAGTCATTTTATGGAAATTTAAATGTTGAATTATTAATTAGATGTATTTTGCTGTATAACTGATGAACCCGTTTTTAATCGGAGCCACAACCAATGTCACCTGATTGAAGAGTACGATTAAAGTTTATCTTATTGTATGTATATTAAATATTATAAATTAATAATATATAATAAATATTATAGTACATACAGGGAGAAAAAAAAAGCATTTGCACACCAGGTAAATTTGTCGTATCATACATATATATAAATATACAAAAGCAACTAAAAATTAAAAATACAAAAACTTTTACAAAATAAATAAACACGTTTAATCTGACTTAATAATTATATTTAAAATATGAAATTATAAAAAAAGTAAGATTTGTACTGCAAAAAGAATATTTGCACATTAGCAGTAAAAATAGAAATATAAAGAATTATTTATAAGTTAAAAACAGTGCTAATATTTCGTATGCATGCCCTTTGTTTCGATTACAGCTTGAAATCTCAATTGCGTGAGAAGTTTCGCTGTTGATTTGTAGCCATTCTAACAGCTTGCTTAAGTTCTGAGTTGCTTGCAATTTTCCTTTTCCCATTCAAAGTATGCCATAAATTTTCAATCGGATTGAGGTATGGGGATTGTGGTATCGTTTGCAATTGATATTTTACATTATTTACCAACCACAACCTCGTAATGTATACAGTGTGCTTTGGATCTTTATCCTGTTGGAATTAATATGAATTAGAAATTCCAAATATCAGATCCCTCTTATATAAATTATGCAAAAAATATATCAATATATTTTTTGCATTCATATTGCATGCAATAAAAGCCATTTCACAAACTCCGTTAAAAGACATGCATCCCCAAATGACTATATGACCACCAAGATTTTAATTTGAAGAGAAGTATTTGGCTTTCGCTACACAGTTTTCTTACCATCTGAGCCGGAAATATTGAATTTGCTTTTATCGAAAAAAAAAAAAAAATAATAATAATAATAATAACATTTTTCCAAAACTTCAATGGTTTGCTGATATAAGCGTTTGCAAATTCAAGTCATTTTACCCTATTTGTTTCACTAATAAATGTTTTTTTTTTTTTTTTTTTTTTTTTTTAAGAGGGGCTTTTCCTTAAACATGTGCATCATAAAGAATATTTCTAATTGTTTGCGGTGTAACTGTTGTCTTCGACGTTGAAACGACATCAACAGCCAATTTTTGAGCTTAAGTTGAGTAAAGCTCTTCAACGAGGGAAGAAATAATCTTAATGTATAATAAAATATAATTGATTTATAACTTCAATGTAAATATAATAAATAACTTGATATGACCCATTTACCAACGGCATAAACCGTGTAAAACTTTACTACGAGGAAAGGGCATGTTTACAGTCAAACGCTCCGTCCATTAATCTTTGTCACTCTCGAGTGCTAAAAGATCAACCTGTATGGGTGGAAATACAAATTTTTTGCCACGAGCGGCATTGGACTCTATCCCCTCGAACAGCAAACCCGTAAGGAACTTCAGAACTCTCAGAAGTCAAAAATCTCTTCTCACTGCAAAAACTCCCTCGAGTATCGTCTTACTTGCTATATTTCGCAAAACTCGACGCTAGTACTTTAAACTCGTAGAATAATCTTTTTAAGTCCTAGTCCTTTTAAAGTCCTTTTTGCACTCTCATGTTGAATTAAGTTGAAAGTCAAACATGTTTGAAGCAAGTGTTCTTTTGAAAGGTTGGTGATTTACATGACAGCGTGTGTGTGTTGGTGTTTGGGAATAATCTTTTTAATGCTAGTTCGTAACCAAACTAGGATTCATCGCAACTTTGATTTGCGAACTTCCCCTAACCTGACAAACTGGTATGGAAATCGGGCCCACCAGCGGCCGAGCGGTTTCGCGCCCAAAAGGTGGTAGAAGTAAGGTGCCGTGTTCGATCCCAGGTCGCGCTCGTCGACCTAGCCGTTCGGTGTTTTCAGTGATTTCCCACGAAACTTTCGTAAATACGGGCTAGGACCCCTTAAAAAGTGAAGGCACTCCCCCTCAGGTCTATGACCCTAGGGCAGTCAATCGACCTTATTCCCAAACACCAACACACACACACTGTCATGTAAATCACCCACCTTTCAAAAGAACACTTGCTTGAAACATGCTTGACTTTCAACTTAAGTCAACATGAGAGCGCAAAGTTATTAATTCAGGGATATTTCAACCCAGCTTTAAGATTGGAAAACAAACGCATGCATTGTTTTGGAAGACCCTCGACGCCGTGCGTGCATTTCTTACTTTGTCCTCGATCAAAACTTTATTAGAAAGAAAATTTTAACTTTACAAAGATAAAACGATCCATTCTTTTTAAAACTATTCTGACACAATGCACAATGAATAGTTCTTTCGTTTTGATGGAGGTATCATTTAACCCTTTCAGGGGCGGTGGCTAGAGGGTCTATCCACCTACTTTAGAAATTTTTCTCTGAGTGTGCAGTGGCTACTTTTTTTATCCACTTTTATGAAAAGTTAATGTGTACTTCTAAAATTGAAATAGAGATGGCAGAACTACAGTAACTTTAAGCAGGATGTGCCTGTGACTTTTTTAAATGGACAAGTTGCGGGAAAATTTTTTGAAGTTTCTTTTATATAGTTTTATGAAAAATAATTTTTTATTCAAAAGTATTTGGTAGTGTAAATATACTGTAATGCACCTTTTAAATACAACAGATTTACATATTATCTTAGATCATTAATTTTAGTTTGATTTTTAGGAGCATCTTTTAGGTGGATAGACACAGTGGCTAGAACGCCTAGCCACCACCCACAAAAAAATCCCCACATGATGAATTTTTTTCTTCTTCAAATATGACTTGTTGGGGATGTTTACTTTATGATATATATATATTTAAAAGGAAATTCAATTATTTTTACTTAGTGCCCCTGAAAGGGTTAAAAAGTCTTAAAATCCCATATTATTAATGAACGTAAGTTGATCTACAATTTTTTAATTTATTGCACTTCATTTCTTAACGCACACATTTACATCTTTGAAGAGAAATTTGGCGCGTACTTAAAATTAGACCTTCATGGATAAAATAAAATTTACCATTTCCCTAAATACGTAAGTTTTAAATTGTATCAGTACTTTAAATTGAGAACACCCGATACTCATTTTTAAGTTAATATTACTTAGAGAAAATAGATACTTGTTATTTTTTTTTTTTTTTTTTTTTCAGGAACATATATTTTAGCCGTTAATTGACTGATAATTTCTTTTTTAAAGGTCTGTGTGTTTACTTTAAATATATTATTATTTTCTTTGCATTGTTTAATTAAGATTTAGTGAATTGCATCCAATCCGTGCGTAGATAAAGAATATTGCATCCCTTCTTCGCGAAATACGAAAGTGGAAAGACTCCTATTATTCATTAGGATGGTATGCCTTGATGGGGGAACTAGTCAGAAAATAATAGAAGTGCGCTATAAATACACAAAGGTTATTAGAAGAGTTGCAGAAAAGTATTTTTCTGTAACTGCAGTCTAGACGAGCATTCGTTTTCTTATTTTATCCTTTTTTCACCTTTTAAAAATCTCGTCTAATGGAAATATTTCATTCGGTTGAGTTAAAAAAAGATGACAAGCCCTATTTTAAAATCTCAAATTTAATTAAAGAAATGCATTAAAGCTTTCATTTTTAAAATATATTCTTTAAAAATGTTTTTAATAAAAAAAAAAAAAAAAAAAAAAAAAAAAAAATGCACAGGCTCAAAAACAAAATTTACAGCTTTATTGAAATAGTCTTTTGAAAACAGGTAAAATATATTTTCTTAATTTTCTTTTAAAGGAATACATTATTTTGGAATAAATTTTGACGTCATGTGTAATAGTCTGAAATTTAATATACCAAAATACTTAAAAAAAAAAAAAAAAAAAAATTGTAACACATGTAGTTTGGCATAAAGTAATTTTCCTAAGCCTGGAAATTTGCTAGAAAAGATAAATTAGCTTGAAGAATTTAAATTAATAGAAAAATTTATTTAATAAATGTTAATTAAATTCTTGTACGCACAATTTAATCTGAAGTGCCCTGAAGATTTGAAATTCAATTGTGTTGTTTAAAGTTGTAAAATGTGAGACCTCACGCAATCTCTTGAGGGTTCGATTGCTCAAAATCGCACAGTCGGCAGCAAAATTATTGAAGCGCTAGCAATAATTCCTATTTAAAAGATGTGCGCACCTAATACTGTTTTTTTAAAGTAAATATGGGTCGAGTCATGATCTTAGTCTTTAGGCTGTTTATAAAAAAATCTGGAGTGACTCCACTCGACTTTCCGAACATTGAGTCCTTAACAGTTTTGCAGATAAAGTAAAGAAAGAGGAGTTGTTAAACAAACAAAAGAGAGAAAGCCGTAATAGAGTGTTTGAGTATTTTTCCCCCTATATTAAACGATGTTTTATTGAACGCTACTGAACTTTGAGCCCATAGATCATAATGATAAAGAATTTTTCGTCGTGTCCCTGTAAAAACCTATAAATGCTAGATTCACCAAAATGCTTATAGTGAGTGCAACAGTGATTTATAATATTCATATAAATTTTTTGCTCAATTGAATAAGGCGTTTAGATGCTATCGCACTTTTAAAAATTGGGTCCCATAGGCCATAATGATAAAGAATTTTTCTTGGTGTCCCTGTAAAAAAACTGTAAGTGCTAGATTAACCAAAATCAATAGGGTTCGTGCTACGGTGACTTGCAACATGCGTACCAACTTTCAGCTTATTCGAACAAAGCGTTTAGACGCTAGCGTGTTCACGCACATACACACACACATACATACATCATCGTAAAAATAGTGAGGACGGACTCAGGGCACCTCGAAACGTGTAGAAACATCAAAATCTCAAATTCGGATTTTTGACATGATTACAATACTTTCCTCACTATAGTGTTCGGAAAGTAAAAATAAGTTGATAAAAATTTGTGATCAAACAAACAAACAAAAAAAAAAAAAAAAAAAAAAAAAAAAAAGGATGGTGCTTCAATAATTTTGCTACCGATTGTACTTGTCCAGGGAGTGTTTGGTTGAAAGAGTGGAAGTCACCAGTTGGATCTAGTGTCGATGGTCTCGGTGAAAGTGTCCGGTTGTGCATAGAAGTGTTGGGCTGGTGTAAAAAGCAGTTGCCGTTTATTCGAATTTGAATTGCACACTGGTGTTCAGAATTAAAGGAACAACCTGTTTTTTCTTTTTCTTCTTTTGCACATAACTTTTAAACAAATAAACATATGAACATAAAATTTGGATAGCATATTCGTTATCGTATCATTAACCGAATGTTTTATAACTTTAGCATAAGTAATTATTTTTAAGCTAATAAATATTAATTTTTTCTCAAAAATAAGCTTCGGAAAAAATGAAAAATTTCAACAATTTTAGAAAAGAAAACTTAATGACAAATGGTCATAAGGATGCCTGACAGATAGGTGAAAATGCACATGCATCTATGTGTTAGATTAAAACCGGATGTTTTTTACCTGTATTCACTTTTCTGTTCTTTCCTTTTTCTTTTTTTTTTTCGCATGTGAATAACTTTTAAAAAATATATATGTTACCGTTAAAACGCGAAATCCGTTAATCTGCAGATTACCTAGCTAATCTGCAGATTAACTAAAATAACCCGTTAAAGTGCGGAATAAAGAGTTTTCCGCATTTTAACTAGGTAATCTGCAGATTAACGGTTTCAGTATCGTTAAAGTTCAAATGTTTGTTTCAAGCCTTAGTTTTTTTTACATTCACTATGACGTCAAACAGCCATGTGATACAGATACGCGAATGACCTTCAAACATAACTAAAACTTTTACCCTTTCCCTTCCGCACTTCCGCTATGCTATGATGAGATGATAAACCGATAAACGGCAAACGCAAAATGTGGAGGATGGAACGATGGAAGCCATGATTAGGTTTATTATTATGACTAACACCACATTTAAAGTAACAAGTAAGTTATAATTGTTTTAATTTTGATTTTATTTCTATCTTTTTTAATTCTGTCAATATAAATTTGATAAGGGTCTGCATTTTATTAATGAAATGTAATCTTTATTAAAAGCTGTCTCTCGTGAAACTCCATTTTGAATTATGAATATTAGATTTACATTACAGTAATTATTTCCTTCCGAACTAAAACTATTAAACCATAACTTTTTAAAACTAATTTATTTTAAAATTGATTTAAATTACTATTACTTACTGAAAAAAAAAAAAAAAAAAAAAAAAAAGAAGAAGAAGATATATTAATTATTAACTTTGAAAAATATTATGGCATTTAATAAATACTTAATATGAAATTTCTGTACATTTTTTAGCATTTCATTACATTATTTCAAGTTTCCTGTACATATTTTATATATCATGATTATATTTTTATTTATTTATTTTAAATTTTGTTCGCTTTTTCAGATAATTTCGTTGTAGTTTATCACATAGAAAGTGTTAATAAAGGTTTTTTTTTTTTTTTTTTTTTTGTAAAATTAATATATTCGCTAAACTTGTGCAGATATATGTATGCTGCAAAATATAGTTTAATAAAGCATTGAAAACTGTCATTTTAATTTTCATGCATTCTAAAAAATGTTAAAGCAGTTTTAATTATTTGAAGTACTTTTTAAATAATGCTTCTGATTTGTCTAATTTAATATTTCTAGTAATATTTTATATAATTTAATATTTCTAGTATTTAAATAGTAATAGCAATATAAGTTGTTAATAAAACTTTTTTCTTTTAATTTTAGATTGTTAAATATTTTTATTTTGAAAAGAAATCATTACTGTATTACAATTCTAACATTCATTTATAAAATAGAATTTATTGAAAGCTATTAAAGCTATTATATTTCATATTAAAAATGCATAACATCTTCAAACTTATATTGACAGAATAAAAAAGATGAAATAAATAAAAAATAAAACAAATATAACTTTAAAAGATATAAAAATTAAAACACATACAGATTAAAATAAGTAAAGAAATAAATAAAAAAGAAAACTATTTTTTTTCCCGAATGAAAAACAAATACAACACAGCGTGCTGTAAAATTACAACACCAGATATCTTATTTTCACTTTAACTAGTGCCTAGTAGGTAATGTGCAGATTATCTAGGTAATTCGCAGATTACCTAGGTAATTTGAGAAATAAAACGATTTTCCTCACTTTAACGGATCACCCTAGTTAATGTTCAGATTACCTAGCTAATCTGCAGATTAACTGATTTCTGCACTTTAGCGGTAACATATGTTCTTTTAGGATCCAGCTCTTTTACAATTTTTAAAATTTTATTCTACTCATCGAAGCGAAAAAAAAAAAAAAAATCAGATTTTTTTTGTACTGCTAGCTTAGGATCCGAGTTTTCATAAAAATTAAAATTGGAGAACTTCGGTGAAACTATGACCCATTTAAACAGCTGTAGACCGAAAACTATTTGACATGCTGAACTTGACAAATATTAGTAAGTGCGACATTTAAGAAATAATACAATAGTATTAGGCTGATGGGTCGTTTCAATTCTTGAAATCATCATTTGAGACAGTCTTTTCATAAAATTTTAATGTAATTTATTAAAACTTTAACTTATAGGGTCGAATGGGGAGTGCAGGTATACTTTAGTATACTTACGTATACTTATCTTAAAATGTGATAAAAACTTTGAAATAAAAGTTTTTCTTAATGTTTATGTTTCGAAATCTTACCCCCTTCTTGGGGTAGGATGGCTTATGGGATTTCAATATAAAATGCACATATTTATGAAATATTATATATTTATTTTAAGGCACATGATTGGGAAAGATGAAACTAAAAAGATTATTGTCTTATTTAATATTTTACTAAAATGAATGCCAAAGAATGCAACCAGACGTCTTTCCTCAATGTAAAACTATTCCCATTTTTCCCTAAAACATTTTCGTCATCTTAAACATTGAAAAAAAAAAAAAAATTTTGTTTATTACCTTACAAAAGATCTACGTCCTTCTTTATAGGTTTCACGGGAAAGTCAGACATTATACTTGGGGGGGGGGGGAGGATTTTAATGTTTTCCTGTTTAAACAACGGTTTACACAATTAATGAAACAAGGGATAAGTCAGGTTTTTTTTAACACTTGCCAGATGAATAGAAACGTATTATCGATCCAAGTTATTCAAGAAATTTCTAAAAATTCATAAAAATGTAACATACGTCTCGTGAGTGATCTACCTTTCCTATGAGCGGCCGGCGTTCCCCTACGGCGACTGCATGTAAGAGAACCACGCAAGAAAACACCTTGTCTAACGCGGCATATTACTCCAACTTACCCTTTTTAAACACATTTTTCGGTTTCGACATAAATTTGCAACAGTGCGAAAGCCCTGTGCATCAGTGAATTTAATTACAACGTTTGTAACATAAAAAAAAAAGGGGGGGGGAATGAATAATATTTTAAAACAAATTAATATCATTAATATCATTATTTCATAACTTTAATGATGTAAAAATTATATTAAGCTAAAGCCCTACCAGTGACTGAGTGGTTCTGCGCTCAAAGCTGGAAGACGGGAAGTGCCAGTGCAAATGGCACTCGTCGAACTGGCCGTTCGGAGTTTTCTGTAGCTTTTTCCAAAACTCGGGTGAATACAGTCTAGGGCATCTTATAAAGACCCCCGACGAAGGAACTCTTATGTCCAGGTCCCAATTGTAGACAACTGGCTTTAACCCTAACACCATCACTGATACTGTATTAAGCGAAAGAGTTGTCCCAAATTATTAAATTTTTGTAACGGCTAATTTACAGTGATAAGAAGAAAGAAATGTCTTTAGAATAAAATGATGACAAGCCATGTAAAATATAATTCTTTTTACTTTAACTTAAATGGAGAGAAATATTTAGACTTTCACACAGGCTTCGAACTTAATTAAACAGATTTTAAATCGCAAGAAAAGAAGATGTAATAAACTCACTACACTGTAAAAAAAAAAAAAAAAAAAAAAAAACTGTTAAAAGTACAGGAAAAGTCTGGCAGCTGGGGTGCCAGTATTTCTCCGTCCAATATACAGGACAGAACTGTACTTTTAACAAAAAACCTGTTTGATTTCCAGGATTCCTGTGTAAAATATATGTCAGTGATACAATTTGACGGTTTTAAACTGTATATTTGACGGAGAAATACTGGCACCCCAGCTGCCAGATTTTTCCTGTACTTTTAACGGGTTTTTTTATTTGCAGTGTAGATTTGGAGTCAACTCTCGCACATTAGCTTAAAAAATGAACTCGCACAAAATCGCTTGTGGAAATTTTAAGTCCGAAGAATTCAGATTTACTTAAAAGCTTTGATATTAGCGTCACTTAGAAGATTTGATATTAACATCTAGAAGCTTTGATATTAACGTCGTCAGATTTTACTCCATCCCAACACCCATACTAACTTCCTTAATTCAGAAATCTCATTTTACAGTAGGACAGAGAATGATTCACTTCATTTTCCGTAAAATATCCATCCTAAAAATACCTGCATTCATCTGAACACGAAATCTTCGCAAATTCTCTTACACTCTTTCCACATCTTCACTGGAACCAAACTACATTGATGTTCGAAATTAAAGCAACAACCTGTTTTCTCGTTTTCTTCTTTTACGCATAATTTTTTAATAAATAAACATAGGAACATAAAATTTAAATGGCCTGTTCGTTATCATACCATTAATCGATTTTTATATACTAATTTTAGCATGAGCATTAGAATTTTTAAACTAATAATATATATATATATATTTTTTTCAAAAGTATGCTTTGGAAAAAAAAAAAAAATTCAACTATTTTAGAAAAGAAAGCCTAATGAAAAGTGGTGTTAAGGATGCATTACAGATAGATAAAGACGTACATGCCTGGAAATATTACTCTAAATCTCAATTTTTCTTTCTGTATTAACTTTTCTTTTACTTATATAATAGACTTTTTTAAAAAATAAAATTAATATTTTGTAAGCAATGAGCATCACCAGAATAATAAAAATGTCGATAAGTATTTTTATAACAAACATCTTTACCAGTTTTCATGTTTGTATGTATATGTTACAGCTAAAGTGAATAAATCAGTTAATCTGCAGATTAGCTAGGTAATCACAACATTAACTAGGGTGATCCGTTAAAGTGAGGAAAATCGTTTTATTTCTCAAATTACCTAGGTAATCTGCGAATTACCTAGATAATCTGCACATTACCTACTAGGCACTAGTTAAAGTGAAAATAAGATATCTGGTGTTGTAATTTTACAGCACGCTGTGTTGTATTTGTTTTTCATTCGGGAAAAAAAATAGTTTTCTTTTTTATTTATTTCTTTACTTATTTTAATCTGTATGTGTTTTAATTTTTATATCTTTTAAAGTTATATTTGTTTTATTTTTTATTTATTTCATCTTTTTTATTCTGTCAATGTAAGTTTGAAGATGTTATGCATTTTTAATATGAAATATAATAGCTTTAATAGCTTTCAATAAATTCTATTTTATAAATGAATGTTAGAATTGTAATACAGTAATGATTTCTTTTCAAAATAAAAATATTTAACAATCTAAAATTAAAAAAAAAAAGTTTTATTAACAACTTATATTGCTATTACTATTTAAATACTAGAAATATTAAATTATATAAAATATTACTAGAAATATTAAATTAGACAAATCAGAAGCATTATTTAAGAAGTACTTCAAATAATTAAAACTGCTTTAACATTTTTTAGAATGCATGAAAATTAAAATGACAGTTTTCAATGCTTTATTAAACTATATTTTGCAGCATACATATATCTGCACAAGTTTAGCGAATATATTAATTTTACAAAAAAAAAAAAAAAAAAAAAACCTTTATTAACACTTTCTATGTGATAAACTACAACGAAATTATCTGAAAAAGCGAACAAAATTTAAAATAAATAAATAAAAATATAATCATGATATATAAAATATGTACAGGAAACTTGAAATAATGTAATGAAATGCTAAAAAATGTACAGAAATTTCATATTAAGTATTTATTAAATGCCATAATATTTTTCAAAGTTAATAATTAATATATCTTCTTCTTCTTTTTTTTTTTTTTTTTTTTTTTTTTTCAGTAAGTAATAGTAATTTAAATCAATTTTAAAATAAATTAGTTTTAAAAAGTTATGGTTTAATAGTTTTAGTTCGGAAGGAAATAATTACTGTAATGTAAATCTAATATTCATAATTCAAAATGGAGTTTCACGAGAGACAGCTTTTAATAAAGATTACATTTCATTAATAAAATGCAGACCCTTATCAAACTTATATTGACAGAATTAAAAAAGATAGAAATAAAATCAAAATTAAAACAATTATAACTTACTTGTTACTTTAAATGTGGTGTTAGTCATAATAATAAACCTTATCATGGCTTCCATCGTTCCATCCTCCACATTTTGCGTTTGCCGTTTATCGGTTTATCATCTCATCATAGCATAGCGGAAGTGCGGAAGGGAAAGGGTAAAAGTTTTAGTTATGTTTGAAGGTCATTCGCGTATCTGTATCACATGGCTGTTTGACGTCATAGTGAATGTAAAAAAAACTAAGGCTCGAAACAAACATTTGAACTTTAACGATACTGAAACCGTTAATCTGCAGATTACCTAGTTAAAATGCGGAAAACTCTTTATTCCGCACTTTAACGGGTTATTTTAGTTAATCTGCAGCTTAGCTAGGTAATCTGCAGATTAACGGATTTCGCGTTTTAACGGTAACATATATATATATATATATATATATATATATATATATTGGGGGGGGGTGTAAGGTGTGTATGGAATGTTCTACCCTTTTTATTTATTTATTTATTTTTAATTAGATCTGACATTTTTGTCAAATAAGTGAGTGTCTCCTTTCACATTGAATATAGTATTTAACCTCTGTGATAACAGCTCAAACTATATTTTAGTTTTATTTAAAGCCATATTAGTTAAAATGTATTCTATTTTTAATTATAGGCATAATAGTGAAAATTTAAATAATGATTCTATGAGAGAAATTCTGTTACAGAAAAAGAAAATGGCACTTTACATGTAAATTACGAAACAACTTACAGCATGAAGCAATATCTAGTTATCTATCTATATATTTATAACCAAAATGAGCTTGTGTCAATGAATGCCAACGTCTGCTAATTTTGTAATTACAAAAATTACAAGTAAACATGACTGCCTTTTCAGAAAATTACACATCTGCTTAATAAAAGCTTTGCGTGTCTCCTTTAAATAAATAAATTTTCCTTCTATTTCCAAATTAATACTTATTTTCTCACGAGGTATTATTCAGAGTGACTGAAAAGAATTGCAACACATTTTCGCGACATACAGTGCAAAGATTCCTTTCTGTTGGCCTGTTCATTAAGATTGGATGTCTTGGAGGGATACAGAAACAACTAATCAGGAGCTTATAGAAGAACGCCATAAATACATAAAGTTTATTAGAAGAGTTGCAAAAAAGTCTTTTCGTTAAAAAAAAGCGGTGTCTAGACGCGCATTTTCTTCCTTCCTTTCTTTCTTTTTTTCTCCCTTCAACAATCTCGTCTAACGGCAATATTTCATTTTGTTCAGAAATGTTTAACTGATAGAAAATTAAGATTTAAACTTAATTTTAATTAAATAAATGCGTTAAAAATATTTTTTTTTTCAAAATATAATTAAAAAAAATGTTTTTATTATAAAAATTATAAACGCCGTCTCTCTGAAATAAAATTTATCATTTCGTAAAAATAAGACTTTCTAAAACAGATGAAATATTTTCATTGATATAATATTTTTGACAAGGAATGTACATATTTTAGAATAATATTTTAAACTGCACTTAGAAAATATATTTCTTGTTGTATATTATATGTAATATACAGATATGGATGCATACTATAGGACTTAAGGAAACAAAACGTGTCTACATAAGTATAGAATGACATAAAATAACTTTTCCAAGACTATCTAGAAAAATTTAGTTTAATTTGATCTAACAGAAAAGTATTTAAAAAATGAAAATAAAAGTGAGATGAAATTTAGTCATAACAGATTTAGTGTGTTGCTTAACGATTCAACATTTTGAAACATTCCTTTAGTTTAATATCGTTTTCAGAATATAAAAATGTGCGAAGCAGTATGAATAGTTTCAAAAGAAACCGTCAGGTTTTTTTCATTTCGTTGGTATTACAAATACTACAAAAGGTGCCACCCATGCATAGAATTTTGCATTGTTGCAATTTTCATATCGAGATGGGAAAAAATGTTAAACTCATTAATGAGAAAAATTGAAACATCTGCGTAAAGTCTGTCTCAAAAAGGGATTTTGGGATTAAAAATATCACAGCCTAACAATATTCCTTACAGATTATGCATGGCAAGGTTTGCGTAACTTCATTTTTCTACTCATCAGAGTCAAATCTTGTAACTGATATTTTTATTCACTTTCATGAAATCGATTTTTATCCCGTTTTGCACACAGAAGATAGTAAGGTATTTTTCTCGCGTTTTCAAGAGCATACTTTAAAATAAACAAATTGTCTTACTTAATGAACATGTCTTGTTAAATTTTTATGCATGAATTAAACATCAATGATTGTTGTAGAAGATGTAGAAATGCATTCACTTGAAATAAAGCAGAAAGCTCACTCTTGATTTCCTTTTATTTTCTTTAATTTTACTTAACAATAACCAACAATAATACTTGACATAATTCATGACACTTTACATGGATTAGAAATCTTTTCTTTTAAAAGTATATCTTGAAACATAAAATCGTTAAAAAACAAATTCGTTTAACTCTAAACATGGTAACTGCAATGGACAAATAAAATCTTAAAATATATCAAAATATCTAAAATAGTTCATAAAAGCCGCCAACTAAAGGGCGAAACTAAGGATAAATCTTTCCTTCTTTTCCGAAAGACGGCTACATTCCAGACATCCACAAATTCAACTAAAAACAGCCAGGTGTTGCCACTTTTTCAACTTAAGTAGAAAACTAAAATATTGATAGGAACTAAACTTATTATTTAATGAAAAAAAAAAAAAAAAAAAATCAACTAAATTACACTGAACAGAAGGTAATATTACGCAGAAGATAATAACGTCATTTTCTCGCGTTTTCAAGAGCGGACTTTAAAGTCAACAAATTGTCAATTGATTTCTTACTTAATGAACAGGTTTTGTTAAGTTTTTATGCATGAATATCAACGATATTTTAATATTCATGTAATTTCAGCCGCATGCCCTATAAGAGACAGATTTCAAGGGCATAATCCTCATGTAAATCAAGAAATAGGTTCAATACTGATATTCATATAAAAAAAAATAAACTGTAACAGAACAGAATTTAAATAATGCTTCATAAAAATAATGATTGCCATTAGCTGTTTAACTTTTAACCCCTATCAAATGAGAGGAGTAAAATTTGGACAGATAGAGATATCTACAAGTGTGGCTAAATATAACAGTAACGAAGAATTAAGTTCTAATTCGAAAGAACATTTGATAAAAATCTTTTTTTTTTTTTTTTTTTTTTTTTTTTTTTAATAATTAGTATGTGATTTTTCTTCAGACCACTTTGCACTGATATTTTAAAATTTACGAGCTCGCAATCTACTAACATCTAAATCCTGTTAGATGCTAAATGACGTGTATTTTTTATTTTTTATTTTTTTATTTTTTTTATTGGAGTATAAAGTGTCTTTTTAAGAAATCGAGAACTTTTGAACCCATTTTGATAAAAATCTGAAAATGAGCTATAAGCAGAGAATATGATTTCACAATAAACAAATTTCTAAATTCATCTAATTAGAGACATTCAACTAAAATAATATTTATTTTAATTTAGGACCAGCCCTGCGTTTACATTTTATAAATTGCGAGTTAGTAGTATTCTTCCAGTTAAAGATTTTATAGAAAAAACAACATTTGTTAAATTTAGTCATCAGTATTCATTAGTTAATCATTAGCATTATCAGAAAATTTAGACGTCAGTGTTGAAAAACATATGAACTGAATGTTTTTCAACAGTCAAAGTTGTTCACTTCTTATATTATATTATAATATATAAAAGAAGTTTATAGTTTCACAATTCACGGTTTAAATTAAAATTATAAATATGTAATCCTTTGCAGTATTTCATTTAAAGATACATGATTTGTGCTGTTGACATTAACTAATGATTGAAAAATCATAATAATTTAAAGAATCTTTAAACTTAATTCTTCATTACTGGTACATTAGCCACAATTGTAGATACCTCTACTTGTTCGAAACATTTCAGTTATTAAAGTAATTACTTGTTTTACATTAGTACCAATTTATTCGAATATAAATCTTTTCTAATTAGTTTCTCTGATTTAATAAGACAGATGTTATTATTTGGAAGTAGTGGTAGTGAGTAAAAATAATGTGTCCGCTCTGGTAATACGCATTTATATACTTTCCTCGTGATTCGTTTTTAATTATTATGATTCGATTTTATTGAATTATACGTATCATTATGTTTCATGTCCCTTTTTCTATAATTACATGGATATATTTAGCAAAAGCCCATACGCTGTGGCAATTGCAAAACGTTTTTCTCCTGTATCGTTCGAACCTATTGAAGATTTGAGAAATTTATAGTAAAGGTGGTAAAATAAAAATGCAGAAAATGAGCAACAAAAACGTCATTCTTCGAACAGTATGTATAAAAAGTATCACGTTTTTAACACGCTTTTATTAGCTTCACCTGTATGTATCAATGTATGTTTGTAACCGCTCTGGGAGCAAACAAGAAATCTATATTGTAAAAAAAGACTTTCCCTACGTGAACGCTGTGGCTGTGAGGTAAAGCTCTGCGATACCAACCTAAAGGTCTAGCGTTCGAGTCCAGTCAGGGGAGATTTTTTAAAGATGGTTTTTGTTTAATTCTAAATTATTTTAATGAAATATTTAAATGTATGTAAATATTATGGCGTGTCACTCACACGATTTTCTCTTACCCTGCATTTTAATACTAAGATAGATATTTTCTGCTTTTTAGTTCACATTTCTATAAAAGCGTGTTCTTTAATTTTTTTAAACTATAATATTATTTCACCAAACAGAACGGCGATCGTGTAATGACTTACACTAGAGGCTGACTATTGAAGAACGGCAGTTGAAAAAACGTGACGACTACTACATAGCATTAGCAGAAGATCTATCAGGTGACATGCGCCAAAATTGTAGCCAAAAGTGTTTTCTTGTGTATCAATATGTTTGTTTTTTTATAACATTGAAGCTGAAATAGAGTGTAGGCATAATTAAAGAGGTTGTGTTTAGAGTTTGAGTGCTAGAAACCAATTGCGGATAATCGCATCAAGATCGGTTGACATTCGTTTCTATATAGAATAATTCATTTTTTATGAAAACAAAAATTTTGTTTCCAAGGTGCACACTGGGGGAAAATATTCACAGTGGTATTGAGTTAATGAAGAAAACAGTTGTTGACAGCACAAAAAATTCTTATTCAGATTCAGTTACCAGTAGCATTTGAAATTTGGCCCCGTAATTGTTTTATGGGAACAATATATATGGACAACAATTTCAAGTAGAACGAAAACTTGTTCCAGTACTCTGAGAATTATGACAGAAAAATATTGTGACATAACAGCAACAGGTTTCCAGTATTAAAGACCACAAAACGCTCCTTCTATAATTATAGTTGACCTGTATGTCTACAAAGAATAGGATGAAAAGGGGGCTAAAGAATGCCCAATGTCAACCCAGTGTCGTGTACTCATACACTTCAAAAAATGAAATATAGCTTTCGCGCAAATGGGGAAAACTGCAGCAAAGAATCGCTATTTGCAAGACTATCTACTCACCGTCCATTTAATGTCAACTTCCAAGCAAACATAGCCTATTGGAGTTCCATGCATGGTTTCTTGAGGTACAATACCCATCAAAGTTTGCTAATACGCAGACTGAAGAACAGAGAAACGTTTTCTAAAATATTATCTAATTGTGTTCAGGATATTTCAAAATGTGTCAGTCGATCGAAAACGGGAAAAATAAAGTTCCCGACTCCAATATTTTGGCCCCACCACACTGTAAAAAAATCTGGAGTGACTCCACTCGACTTTCCGAACATTGAGTCATTAACAGTTTTGAAAATAAAGTAAAGAAAAAGGAGTTGTTAAACAAACAAAAGAGAGAAAACCATAATAGAGTGTTTCAGTATTTTTCTCCCTATATTACACGATGTTTCATTTACCGCTGCTGAATTTTGAGCCCATATACCATAATGATAAAGAATTTTTCGTTGTGTTCCTGTGAAAACCTATAAATGCTAGATTCACCAAAATTCTTATAGTGAGTGCAACAGTGATTTATAATATTCATATGAATTTTCAGCTCAATTGAATAAGGCATTTAGGTGCTATCGCACTTTTAAAAATTGGGTCCCATAAGCCATAACGATAAAAAAAAATTTCTTTGTGTCCCTGTAAACTGTAAGTGCTAGATTCTCCAAAATCTATAAAGATTGAGTACCTGTGACCTTATAATATGTGTATAAATGTTTTGTTCGATTGAATAAGGCGTTTAGATGCTATCGCACTTTTAAAATTTTGGTCCCATAGGCCCTAATGATAAAGAATTTTTCTTTGTGTCCCTGTAAAAAAACTATAAGTGCTAGATTCATCAAAATCACTAGGGTTCGTACTAGGGTGACTTACAATGTACGTACCAACTTTCCGCTCATTCGAACAAAGCGTTTAGACGCTAGCGTGTACACTCAAAGACATACACACATACATACACACACACACACACAAACACACACGCACATACACACACACACACATACATATATCATTGCAAAAATAGTGAAAACGAACTCAGGGGACCTCGAAACGTATAGAAACATCAAAATCTCAAATTCGGATTTTTGACATGATTACAGTAATTTTCTCACTATAGTGACTATAGTGTTCGGAAAGTAAAAACAGTAGCCGTGTGCATCTGCGTTCAAAGCTGGTAAATGGGAAGTGCCGGGCTCGATTCTAGATCACGTTCCTCAACCTAGCTGTTCGGAGTTTTCTTTGGTTTTCTCCGAAAGTCGCGTCAATACGGGCTAGGAAACCTTATAAATACCCTCAATGGAGGGCATTTTACCTACAGGCCTAGGACCCTAATATAATCAATCTGCCTTAATCCATACAACTAACAAACTTTATATAGAAGGAGAGGAAAACTCCACAATTTGAGACTTTTTTGTTAAGTATAATAGTTATTACTAAATTACCTTAGAAGTTAAAAAATAAAAATAAATAAAAAGATAAAAATAAAAATAAAAATAAATAAATAAATAAATTCAAATTACTCTTTCATGATCATCTATCAAAAATTTTATTCTGCATAAAACTTTATTACTTTTTCCCCCTGGATAGCAGTCTTCTTTCAGAAATTTGAGACGATATTTGGAATACGTCCCTGAAATACTAATAAGGTATTAATGTAAAAATTCAGTGTTTTTCCATTTCCTACGGGACTTCAGTCACGTAATCCCGCCAAAGAAGGGCCATTTTCGAATATCAATAAAGATCTGTTTGTTTAAGGGTTACGGTAACAGTTATTGGTTTGACAGGATGTCCATAATTCATTATTGATTTCATCTGGCCGAGTACTTTAAGGACTTTTATGTAAAACCGTTTCACCATTCATTTTTAAAAAACGTATTGTAGCAAAATTTTTTTTATCAAAAATAGTAGTTATGCTAATCACACTCTTCTTGTTTTTACATGCCCCCCCCCCCTCTTTAAAGAATAAAATAAAGTTCTCTTTTACTTCCTGGTAAAATCTAAATATAATTATATCTAAACTGAATATCAGAGTTTAAAAATTATTTGAAATGGCAGGTACATTTTAATCGAAACTAAATAATAACAATACACAAATTATTTAAACAAGTGAAATAAATAATTTTATCGGTATATTTAAAAAAAAATTAAAGTCATACATATTTATTAACACTTTCGCATCCGCTTGCGTAGAATTATGTTATTTGGCCATCTTAACTCTGCTCAGAGGCGTTATATTTATATTTTGTATTTACGTATACCTTAAAAAGTGCCCATAACATTAATTTATATTAAACTGATTCTATTGTTTTAGATATAAGTCAATACCAATTAGTTGTTTTATAATACTACACGGTTAAAATAGTAGTATATGTTCTATGTTTAAAACCCATTTTTAGCATAAAGCTACTAAAACATAAATAATGAATGTTCTATTAGTCATTACTTGGTAGTAATTACTTGGTCGCAATAAAATGCCTATATTGTTATTTATCTAACTTAGAAAAAAACGCATATATATATGTGTATGTATGTGTGTGCGTGTGTTTCAGGAAATTGTATAAGGATTTTTTCTTAATCATATAACTGATAGGATCGTGATCACATGCGAAATTAAATTTTGGAATTTTTGCAGAAATGAATTTATTTTGTTATTTTTTTCGAAGTTAATAAATTTTAAAGTTTAAAATATGCTTTAGCCTTTGGAAATGTTTTTATGTGATACATGTTTGAGGAAATAGCTATTGTAAACTGATAGCATTATGCACCCTATCTGTGTGTGTTTGTGTAAAAATGAATAGGTGTGGACGTAATTACTCTCTCATAACCTGCAAAAAACATCATATTATATGAATGTGTATTTTCGGGTATGTGCACAAATGGGTTATAATTAAAATTTAGCTATAAAAAGTATCTTGATGAGAGAGAGCAAATTGCTACCAAATTTGTATATTGGTGATACATAAGAGAGAAAATATAGTCTTAAAAGAGAGAAAAAATAGTTTAAGACTTGTCTACCCGTGGCGCTTTGCATGAAAATAGGATAAATATTAACAAATGGAATGTTCCACCCGAATATCAGAAACTAAGTAATAAATCTTTGTGTATTTTAAACATTGATTAGTAGTCATTTGCCGTTTCTCAATACAAAGACAATTCCAAACATAACTTGTTTCTTTCTTTCTTTCTACCTTAAAAAAAAAAAAAAAAAAAAAAAAAATCTACTTGATCGTATCTCATGATTTGTCTTCATACCAAATTTGATGGCTATCTGCTCGCTCATTTTTTGGTGTTTATAGAGAAGCTTAATTATAACCCTTCGCATCCAAAATATATTAAAGGAGATTTTGTGTAACTCTGTTGTAATGTTTGCATTTTAAATTGGATAGAGTACATTTCACGTAAAAACGAGTATTCAATTGAATCTTTTGAAAAGTTTAGCTCTGTCAATATTTCAGTGGATACAACAGATATTCAATAGAATTTCTGTGTAACATCGCTTCAGGCTATCAGAATTTAAGAACCTTGTCAACAAAGGTTGGAATTTAAATAATGTTTAATATACACGGGAATAGAATCGTATTCAAGCACGGAAAAGGAATTTCTACGAGTTTTCTGTTATAGACAGAATTTCGTTATAGTATAAGGGAAAAAAATCTATCTCGACGGCTCAAAATAAAGTAAAAGGAATTACTTGAACATAAAATAAATTTCTTTTTGACATGTTTTCATTTAGAGTAGATGATTGGGAGGGGGGGGGGACTGAACTCATAAAAAAGCTAAACGAATGAATAAGTAATTAATTATTAAGGGTCCTCTAGTTAAATCAAGACTAGTTAAAAAGACAAAAAAAAAAAAAAAAAAAAAAATTACAAATACTACATCCTATTCAAAAGTCCTTACAACACTTTGTGAAACGACTGAGATAATTGCATTACAGAAATAAAAAATGTCTTTCTATAACTGGGGCAATCATCCGGCTTGGAGGAGTGCTATTTTGGAGTAGTCAGCCATGTTTGCAATCGTCATGTGGCCTATTATAGTACGATTAGGTGCTCTGCTACCCTGTATTATAGTTGCACATATTGTGCGCTATACCATTCATTCTACATACATTCTAGAGTCATCCATTCTACATCATTTCTAAAGTTCCTGCTGGTTACATTTTTCTTAGGGCATAGTATATAAATTTTTGCAGCATAGTGTTAAAACTGTGAATTTTGTGAAACGTTTAAATTATGTCTTTGTTTCACACTGTATTTTGATAAATTCTTATATATACACATATACATGCAGCATTAATACAATTTTAAAAAATGACGGCAGTTTCTACAGCAGAATGTACTGGCACCCATTTTGCCAGTACATTCTACTGTTAACTAACGTAATTTACAGCGGGAACGTCTGTAAAGAGAGACTCTTTTACAGTTGTTTCTGTTCTAAATTGTTCCTGTTTAACAGCAGAATGTGCTAGCACCCAATGTTCCCAGCACAACGTGCTGTAGAAACTACCATTTTATTTTTAAAGGGTACATAAAGCGTCAATTCAAATGTGAGGCAAGAAATTGAAATCGAAAATTTGAAACATGACAACGGTCCTTCCTACCTTAATAATCTTTTATCCTTAATGATACTTAATATTACACAAGTAAATCAGATGATCCAAAAATTCACATAATATGGACAAACCGAATATTCATAAGCATCACCCGATATTATGCATAAATTCTAATAAAATTATTAAAGAAATTAAAAATTCCACATAACTATGAATTTATATATATATGTATATATATACGTATATTTTAAAGTCGTAAAACAGGATGGATGGTTTGATGGTCGGGTTTTATGTCGCACTAGTGCTGCGCAGATGGGCAATTGGCGACGGTCTGGGACACACCCCTAGAGGTGGTCCGGAGACATGCCATCACAATTTTGATCCTCCACGGAAGGGATGGCTCTCCCGCTTCGGTGACCCCCAGAGGTATAATTTTTGATGGGAACGTGGAGGACATTGCGGCAACGACAGATTTTACGTGCACCAGCCACCATGAGTGTACACGACGGTCTTTGGCTGGCTCGAGTACCGAACCCGCAATCTTCCAATTACGAGACCGGCGCTCTACTGACTGGGCTACCACGGCCCTGTAAAACAGGTAAATGGTAAACAGTGAAAGGTTAGCAGAGTAGCTCATCGCTTAGCATCGATCAGGAGGTTATGGATAAGGAAACAATGAGCTTTAATGCGAATCAACTGAAAGAATCGAGTCGTGTTTCTTTCAATAGTAGTTGTTTATTTTGCAAAACAAAATGTATGTTTTTTTTTTTTTTTTTCTTTTTTTCATTGAATTTCTTACAGATGGAAAAGAATCATAGAATGCGAAAAAATAAAATAAATAAATAAAATAAAATAAATAAATAAATAATGTGAAACCGATAAATGTTAAAATATATGCATTTAAACGTAACTGAAATTGGGACAAAATTAGCATGGATCCCATAGTTTTTTTCTTTTCTATTTCATTATTTAAAAAAAATAATAATAATGCAATTCAAGTTTCCGCTTAAACATAAAATAAATTCACCGGTCGTCCCATTTGTCTTCCCCGTCTGAGCGGAATGCACATAAATCAGTTCGCGCGATTACTTTACTTTTCTGCGGAATAAATGAATTTTTTTATGACACTTCCTGTCATCGATATTTTTATTTGCCCTTTTCATTCTCACACTATTTTAGAGACGAGATTAATTTCATTTCACAAGATATGTTTCTTCTTTTCTCTCTCTCTCTTTTAGACAGAGAAAATTTATTTAATTTTACTACAAACGAAATTCATAGATTAAGATTAAATTTCAAATTAATAATGTCCCAATATCTTATAAGGAAAAGAAATTGGAAGTGAAAATCTTTCGATGAAAAAAGAGAGAGAGAGAGAGATAATCAAATTTACAATACTGCAAGCCCCTTAAAAGATTCTTAAACGAATAGATTTTATTTAAATTTATGAAAATTTTATTGTAATCAATGGTTATGTAATTTTAGGTCAGATGTTCATACAATGGTTTGTATTTTTGAAAGACTATATATATTTGCATTATTTGGTTAATTTTATTTTTTTATGATGAATACAGATATTAGAGTTAGTTCCTCTCAAAATTATAATTCTCAGACAAAAAAAAAAAAAAAAAAAAAAAAGGTTTAAAAATGCATGAAAAATAACTATTAATGGATGTTTCATATTCTGTTGATCCCACATTTATATCCATTCCTTCTGAAACACTGAAATTTATAATTCTTCTTTTAGCTACAGTTTCATGTATAATACAAACATGGTTGTTAAATAAAATGTCAAAATGCGTGACGCCACTTGGCCTTCAAATTTATGTAACTTCACTTAAGTATTAAGAAAAAAAAAAATCAAATTGCAGAATATAGCTGATTAAACGAATAAAACCGAATTACAATTTGTAGAAATATTAAAAAGTTAATTCGAAAAGTTGAAAATATATATCGATTTACATGAAAATGAAAATAGAACACAGAAATAAAATAATTACGATCCTATCGGAATTTGAAATCGATAGAGTACTATTTTAAGAAATGAATGCCACATTTTATTACACAATAAAATTTTAAAGATGCGATAACTATAGTTTAAATTTGAAAGTTACAGAAAACCGATTCGAAAAGTGCACTGTAAAAAAAAAGAAAAAAAAAAAAAGTTACTTTTTACAGCAAAATATGCTGGCAATATTGGTGCCAGCACATTCTGCTGTTAAATAAGGCAATTTACTCTTTTACAGTTGTTTGTGCTGTAAATTACCTCTTTCTAACAGCAGAATGTGCTGCCACCAATATTGCCAGCATATTTTGCTGTAAAAAGTAACTTTTTTTTTCTTTTTTTACAGTGTGCTATTAAAAGTTTTCTAATGATTTAACAAAAAATAAGCAAAAATAAAATAGTGTGCAAAAGTTTCGCACAGGTTAATGTGTATCTAAATACTTTATTAGTTTGATATTCACGTAATAATGTATTGATAAATTTTATAAACGCTCTCCATTAAATTACAGTAATATAAAAATATATTATCATAATATGCAGTACACGGTTGCAAGTTCTAAATTGAGTGTTTCGTTTAAATTTGAATCTCCTTGCATCCAAAGGAAATAATCAAAATATATTACAGTCAATAATATTAAAATGGGTACAAAATAAACATAGATTCTAAATCAATTTTTTCTTCCTTCATTTCCAAAAAAGTTTGTGGAGCTCGAATTTCCGCTTAAACATAAAATAAATTCACCGGTTGACCCATTTTTCTTCCACGTCTGGGTGGAATGCGCATAAATCAGATCCCGCGATTCATTCCGTTTTCTGCGGAATTAATGAATTTTTTATGACACTTTCATCGTCAATATTTTTATTCCATTTTCACACTCTTTTAAGAAGAAGATGAATTTTGTTTTGCAAGATAAAATTTTTTACATTTATTTTTCTTAGATTTTTGATAATTTTCTTCAGTCCCACAAAGAACCGAAATTATGCATCAAGGTTAAAATTTTAAATTAAGAATTTCCACTTTCTCTTAATAACAAATATTTGTATGTGAAATTTAATAAGTGATGTCAGTAGAATGGAGAATAAAGTTTGCAATTCTGAATGTCTTTTATAAAATTATGTCTTACTTATCTTTAAATCATCTTTTACACTATCCCTTTTCAATTTTCTTTTCAAAAAATATTTACAATTTTCCTTTTTTATTTATTTATATATTTATTTTTTTCAAAGCTCGCTCTTACGAAAAGTTACATCAGTGAAAAATGAATATCAGAAAATGAGTATCAATTAAAAATTGCTACTTACGTTAAAGTTAAGTAAAATTTGATTAATGGATTGACAGAAAACATTCACTCCACATTTTATTTTCGTAGGTTCATTTGTTTAAAAATTATACACAAAAAATTGAAATGAGAAAACAAGTTGTTGTTTTAAGGTGAATTGGCAAAATCAATTTTCAAACGAATCAATAAATCAACAGACAATATATTACTAAATTAAATATATTACATACAAATTGTGTTTTTAAATTAAGGGGTACCTTTGAATGGTACCACTGAAGTAGGTTTCATATAAAAGTTCATATTTCCATTTAATATTTATAAATTGAACTACATTAGTTTTTTTTTTTTTTTTCCCAGTAAAATATATATTCAGGCAACAGTTTTATGGTTTTTGATAGATTTTTTACCGATTTAAAATTTTAAAATTTCTTTTTCTCAGTCTGCCTATTTTTATGAATCCATAATCTACAAAATACTAAGACTTCTACAGATATTAAAGAAAATACTTAATATTTTTTTTTCCGGATGTTTAATAGAACATACTTAAAAGAATTAGGAAAAACTTTTGAAAATTATTAATTAGTTTTTGATAAAAATAAATAAATAAATAAATCGCATAACGGTGTAAAATTTTTTTTTTTTTTTTTTTTTTTTTTGGGTAGATTTTTTTTTTTTTGAAGGTATTGCAAAATCCATTCTTAAATTTTTTAAGTAAATAAATTCTAGTAAACGTCCGAAAAAAAAAAAAAAAAAAAAAAAAAAAAAAGTATTTTCTTAAAAACCTGCATTTTGAAGATCGTGAGTTTGTGAAAAATGCAAGCTGAGAAAACCTGATTGAAAAATTTCAAATCTATCAAAACCCATAAGAAGGGTTGCCTGAATGTATATTTTATTGAACAATTCTAATACTGTTCAATTTATAAATATTAAATTGAAAATATATGATTGTATATGAAACTTACTTCAGGGGTGCCATTCAGAGATGCCACGTACCTTTAATTTATAAACACAATTTGTATGTAATATATTTAAATTAATAATATAATGTCTATTGATTTATTGATTCGTTTGAAAAATATTTTTTTTAACAACTTTAGTTTTGTCAGTCTATTTCAGCTCTCAAAATTAATCGGGTAACATGAACCTCTTATACTAGCTGCAACCGTTCACTATAAGAACTTACAAAACGAAATTGTTTTCAAACGTATTTTATTTTTATTTCTTAATCATTTTTAGTTTCAGTTACATATTTTTTCTTCTATTCCACAGAACACGGTTATTTTATAAAATTTGGGCGTATAACTCAATTATATTTTAGCTTTAAGCATACAGATTTACAGAAATTGACCTATATCGGCATACAATAATTCAACATACGCCTCTGATAATATCGAATTTTGTTAGGCTTTCATATACATTTTGAATCTTGTCTATTTTTTCTTACTGCAACTTTTACTTCTTCAGAGTATTTTTGTTTATATATATATATATATGAATTTACACATATCTATACTTACCTGTTGACGGATATAAGGTTTTATCTCTATAAATAAAGCAAAGAGTTCGTCGGCGGAACACATGCGGGTGGACCACTCCTCTTTTTGATTGGTCTAGATTTAATTACTTTGGTGATGAAAGTCGGCCATTTTTTTTTTAGTAAAAACTGTTGAATTTTAAAAAGATACTGCATAGATGTTATACTTTTTTAAAAGAGCTCAAAAAACTGTCCATTTTTGGTGCGGACACTCTATACATCAAGTTATTAGATTGAAAGGTATTACGTTGCAACGTTTCCCAACGCTATATCATTCGATTCCTTTTATTTTAAAATAAGCTTCTAATATTAAAGAATAATGAATAACTTTATAAACATTATCAGTTTTGAAGTTCTAAGAGCTGCAATTTTTAAATTATAGAGTATTTATTTCCCATACATAATCTATTAAATTTGTAATTAATTAGTTCCCCATCATACTATAGGTATTTGGAACTTAGGTAATCGTGAAAATTTTCGACCTCGGTTTTTTCACTTTTTTACACGTTTTCAGGTGTGAGGAATCCGAAAATGACAAAATTTCTATGGTGTCTGTCTGTAGGGTGTCTGTTAGTGTGCTAGTCCGTTAGTTTCTTAGTCTGTTAACACGATATCTCACGAACAAATGATCGCAGAGAGGTCAAATCAGTTGTAAAATATTATTTTCGATACTGGCAAGAAACTTATTCATTTGCCACATTCGAATTAAAAAACTTCGTAAGTTATGAGAAATTTACGATTTTCTTAACATGGGAGACTAGGACAAAAATTCACTTAAACGTGCATTAAATGGAAACTTTTTACTGCAAAAATGTCAGACCAGTTTCAAAATATCAGTTTTGATGCCGGAATGAACATCGGTAACTATAAATGTGCTACTTTAAAAATTTCGCAAGTTTTTGGAAATTTACGAATTTCTTAACATGGCAGTATAGGGCAAAATTTCACATAAACGTCAATTTTAAGAGATATTTTCATCGTAAAGATGTCATACTACTTTTGAAATATTATTTAGGACACTGGCATGAATATTAATGACCTATGAATTTTCGAATATAAAAATATCGTAAGTTATTGGAAATTTACGAATTTCTTAACATGGCAGAATAGAGCAAAATTTCACATAAACGTCAATCTTGAGGGATATTTTCATCGTAAAGATGTCAAACCACTTTCAAAATATTATTTAGGATAGTGGCATGAATATCATAGACTATGATTTTTTCAATTTAAAAAATTTGTAAGTTATTTGGAATTTACGATTTACTAAAAATGGCAAAATAAGACAAAATCGAGCATAAACGTCCATTTTGAGGATCACAAATATATCAGACAATTTCAAAATAACATTTATGATACTTGTATGAACATGATTGAATACAAATATTTTAATAGGAAATTTTCGTAAATTATTTGTAATTTACGATTTTATCAACATAGCGAAATTGTAAATTTTTCATATAAATCTGAATTTTGAGGATTATTGCATTGGAAATAGTAGCATGAAAACTAAACAACTGAATTGACCCTGATAAAATAAATTAATAGATTAGAATAAGATAAATATATCGAAGTGAACGGTGGATAGCCTATTAGGCGTGTATTTTGTTCTGTCACTGTATCAAGCTTTGGTCAAATTCATTTCTTTTAACGTGATTATAATATATGTCGCACTAGAAATTTCTGAGAACATAAATATGATGGGGAACTGAGCAGAGTCCACCTATGCCAACTAGTTGTTGATTCATTCTTGAGAATCATTCACATAAGAACATAGAGCATTGTTGCAAAACGAGTGCATGTTTGATTGGTTGGGTGTTACGTCGCACCAGTGCAGCGCAACAGACAATTGGCGAAGGTCTGGGATTCATCCCTGTGGTCCAGATACATGCCATCACAAATTTGATCTTCCGCGGAAGTAAAACGTGTGCAAAACGGAAGAAACATTTTATTTAATATAGTATAAAGTGCGGGGGACAAAGGCAACGGGTACCCGAAGTTAATTTTAAAGCGATTTCAATGTAGTTTTTTTCTTTTTTTTAAAGTTTTTATTTATAATGTGATATAAAAAATAAATGGCGATTCAATTCTTTAGAAAATTCATTTAAATACAGTGACCAGCGAATTGGGCGTATCCTGCTAGGCATAAATAAAAAATGAAAGTAAATGAGAAAAATGATAGTACACAGAGTCTGAATATTTTTTTTCAAATCTAAACTCCTCACTCAATATTTATAAGGAGGAATGTTGTATCCCAGACCGATGTGATCGTGATTTTTATTTATAGCTACAGATATTGCACAAAATTTTATAAACTTCAATGAAAATGTACTGACACTGTGTTCAAAAGTTTAATATATTATATCATAAAAATGCCTTCTACTGTTTCTTAAGATTAATTTCATTATTTTTGAAATTTTGTGAAAAAGAATTTGAAAGCGATGTGAAATACAGTTTCGGAAATGTTTAGTTATTTTAAACTTAACATTGTTTAACTTTTGTATATGCCATGGATATTATTGGAAAAAAAATTATTTGACAAACGGCTTAAAACCTAAGAATTGTGACTTTTTGTACGTATATATTTTATTCATTTTACTGATTATGGATTAAGAAAAACGTCATTAAAAAAAATATTGACATAAGTATCCGAATAAGTTTAATTTAAAGACCGCTTATTTAATCAAAGCGGTGAATCTAAATAATTTTTAGATTGTTATTGAAGCACCACTTCAATCTTGTTTGAATTCACGGTGCCAAAAATATCAGAATCATAATTAGAAGAAATTTTATTTATCAGATCCTATGGCATGAAGATTATTAACGACATGAATCTGTACACATTACATTGTGATACATAATAATTATTTCATAAATTAATATGATGTCATAATCCACTATTAATTTCCTAGTATTCATAAATATTTCATACACTTATAAATCATAACGACATAGTCATAGCAATCCTAATGAAAGAGCCTAATGAGAGAGAATAAAGATCTACTATGTACCTGACTAGCCCATCATGGCTCCTTAAAATTATACACGCCGCAGATTACACATTGCTTTACATATAAAGAGGAACAAAAGAAAACGAAAGAATTGTTCAAGAAATAAAACTGTTATTAAAATTAGAATAATACAGTTTAATTATCGTAAGGTTAACCGTTTCTTTTCAAATTAATTAGTTATTTAAAACAGTTTTCGCACGAGTCTAAAAACGCAATATTTAAAGCCACACTATTTTCACAAAATTCATTATGGGATGATAATTAAAGTTCAATTATCATTCACGGCTAAAAATAACTCAGAAAATCTAGCAATATAAATCTTTAACGCAAAAAAATGTAATTAATTTCATAAATATGTATTTATTAAAAGAAATTTGGTATTTAAGGCTCTATTTTTAGAAATGAATACCACTCATAAATTAATATTTTAAAATAGAATGTTTTTATTATCGTTTTTGAAAGACAGAAATAATTTCATGAAAACAAACTAGCATTTAATATATGTTATTAATAAATTTTAAAAACCGTTGAACAAACGAAGTTACTCTATTTATCTATTAAAAATCAGAATACTAAGGATTAATTATTTCTGGATTAAAATGTCAAGTAAATTATTTTCTCATAGCTTTTGCCGTCGATTATGATTTCTTTGATAGCATTCTTTAAATAAATAGAGACCTTTTATATAAGAAAGGGTACAAATGACTTAAAATTCATTCCATTTATTTGTAACGAATAGAATCTTGTTTAAATGACAACAGTTGAGGCAAGAATTAGCCGCGTTTTGATTATTGAAGATATTTCAACATTTCTGATTTATTCCAAAGCATTGTGAGTACCCCCTTTGTTTTTACACTACATTTTTTGAGAAGACATTTTATTTTTATTGAATCGTAATTACATGTTGGTAAAAATTATTCTAGAAAAAATGGGATGAGGTCAATAGAGCCAGAATAATATAGAAATACTAGTTTGTCTGTGGTTCTAATATTAGACATTCTAGAAATATAAAAGAAAAACTGAACTTTATTTGTCATCTTGCTGCTTCTTTTCATTTTATATCTGAACCGAGACAATAAATCAGGAAACAAAATGTACACTTAAATTACTATTGCTGTAATACTATTACCGTTTTACTATTTCCAGTAAAATGTAGACCAGCGTTATCAGAATAGAAAACAGATTGAAATGATATCTGTGATAATACATTCGAATTTTTTCATTCAATATGCATAAGAAACTAAATACATAAATGTTTAACGCGCTTCATTTTCCATGCAGAAATTATAAAAAATTATAAATTTACTTTTTAAAACTGGACTTTTTAGTAAAGGCGGCATACGTCGAGATATTTTAGTAAAAACAGGGACGTCTTGAAAAATACGTTAACTTACGAAAATACTGCCATGGTTCTATGAAAACGTTCAATGCCAACTATTACAGTGAAACTTGGATAATTCGAACTTGTTTAATTCGAAATTCTGGATAATTCGTATTTTTTACTCGGTCCCTTGAATTTTGTATTAAAATAATGTTAAAAAATCATGGATAATTCGAATTTTGTTTGGATAATTCGAATTTTTCTTACAATTACCTTTAAAATACAGTCGAACCTCATTAACGTGAACCTCAAGGGGGATAAAAAAAAATGTTCATGTTACCAGTAGTTCATGCTATCAGTAACTACTTTTCATACAACTAAACAAATCTTCATTTTGACGGTGGAAGCAGTTCATGTTAAAAGCAATTCATGTTAACAGTGTTCACATTTACGAGGTTCGACTGTATTAGAGTAAAATTTGTTCCCGAGATTTTTCTCAGCTAAAGTGCATTATTTTTGTTAACAGTCTTTCAAAAGAAGGATAAGGAAATACAAGAGTATTTCCTACCTAGTGCATCAGAAGATATGGTCCATATACATGAACTTCGAGGGTTTTTTTTTTCTTTCTTTAATTGAAAGTCATGTCTAATGTAGAAGATTCTATTTTTGTATCAGTTGGTAGGTTGAAGTCATATGCTATGACACAAAGATTGTACTTAAAGAAGCAATAAAAAATATATGACTTTTTTTAAAAAAAAGTGTTGAATAGATTAATCTCGAAAAAAAAAAAATAGATTTATTATTTGGGGGGAGGGGGATGTAGCAGTATTCTCAGATATAAAGTTTATGTGTTAAATCTTCGATCTTAGAGTTTTATTTTTTTAATTTATCTCTTCCTTTTGACAAAATAGTATATGTAATTCGAATTTTTGGGTATTTCGAAATTTTCTCTGGTCCCTTCAACTTCGAATTATCCAAGTTCTACTGTATCATTTAAAAAAAAAAAAAAAAAAAAAAAAAAAAAAGAGAGAGAGAGAGAGAGAGAAAAAAAAAAAGAAAAAAAATATTTTGTCGTTCATTTCTTTAGAATATATCTTACTTTTTAGTAACATTATTTTGCCATAAAAATGGTTAACGTTACTTGTATACGTTACTTGTTAAAACGTTATAACGTTATACTTGTATTAAACTTGTTAATATGTATATGTATACACATTGCTAAAAAAATTAACAAAATGTAATTAAAGAAATATTTTATATTTGTTAAAAGAATTAACTTGTTTGAATTTTCACTTTGTTATTAAGCAAATCTTTTATATTTTTCCTTCCATTACTTGACTACCGCATGTAATGGAAGCACTGTATTCCGTCCAAAAATTCGATATCGAGTTTTCACCTGATTTACAGGTTTTAAGGTCTCCTGAGTCCGAAAAAGTAGATTTCTACAAAACTGATTATTTCAGAACGACGAAACTACAGAATTGAGACAGGTCTGATGTACAGAATTTTCTAAATTTTGGTGAAAATTGGAAAACTGGAAGTAGGACCGTAAGTTCATATCTCAGAAACAGCTCTAACGATTTTCTTCAAAGTTGATCGATAAACACTCACTTTCGAACACTGTCGTTTCGAATGATGGACCAGGAAGATTGATAGATGTCCTGTAAAGATAGCTCAATTTCAGATCTCGTCATTGCGTTTCTTTGAAAACGGCTCGATACATTTTTTTTCAAACTCGCGATACTAACTCCTTTTTAAATATTCTTTTGTGTGTAAATATTAATTTTCGTTCAATAATTGAGTATGACAAGTTTTGGTAAATGAAGTTATCTCAAAAATGGCTCTAACGATGTTCTTGAAAATGGACACATAAATCGATTTTAGATATCCTTTCTGATGTGTTACTTGGTTATTACAGGAAAATTAACAGTCATCCTGATTAGGTAGGTCAGTTTTAGATCTCGGAAATCGGTGTTTCAAAAAATAACCTTATCAATATCATGTATCTTAACTGCTAAATTTTATAACGCTATTGAATTTGTTAGGTATCTACTTCGTTCGATCAATTTTATGTCTTCTGATTACATTATCTTCAAAAAATGCGGTTATTTCACACCAGATTTTTTCTTTATGTGAATACCTATTAAAAAAAAATCTTAGAATAGAATACTAGACGGTGGCGGGCCTCCAAACTCTCATCCAGGGTCCAAACCAGTATCCAATCGTGTACGACTTTACATATCTCATGAGTGAAAGAATCAGACAAAGCGTTAGACTAGTGATTGTCCTGAGATGAATGTAAACAAAACTAGAATGTATTTGGATGAAAATCTTTTTACTGACGATCTGAACGCAACGTAATATAAAAGAAAATAATCCGTAATATAATAAGATAATTCATCCCAAAATCCGGTACCTCCCTTCAACATTAAAGAATTTAAGGAACAGCTTTACTATACGGCACCCATTGCTTAATTGCCGTTGCCGATGTTTTGATCACGTGGTATGATGGTGTTTTGATTCGGTTTGTGTGTCGATACTGCGAATAGTTTCACAACGTCGTGATCGAATCAAAATGTCATGAAACAATACTTTTCATTATTATGAAACATTTTTTTTTATGTTTCACTATGTTTTCTGCTGTTTGCTCGCTTCGCGAGCATTAAAACAACAACAAAAAAAAAAATCACTGGACGCACCTAATTCGTGAAGCATGAATCAGTAAAAGCATGAAAATTCATGGAGCAGCGGTCACTATGTTTTTTGCTGTTTGTTCGCTTCGCGAGCATTAAAACCAAAAAAAAACATCACTGGACGCCCCTAATTCGTGGAGCATGAATCAGTAAGAGCATGAAAATTCATGGAGCAGCGCTCACTATGTTTTCTGCTGTTTGTTCGCTTCGCGAGCATTAAAACAAAAAAAAAAACATCACTAGACGCCCCTAATTCGTGGAGCATGAATCAGTAAACGCATGAAAATTCATGGAGCAGCGGTCACTATGTTTTTTGCTGTTTGTTCGCTTCGCGAGCATTAAAACCAAAAAAAAACATCACTGGACGCCCCTAATTCGTGGAGCATGAATCAGTAAAAGCATGAAAATTCATGGAGCAGCGGTCACTATGTTCTCTGCTGTTTGCTCGCTTCGCGAGCATTAAAACAAAAAAAAAAACATCACTAGACGCCCCTAATTCGTGGAGCATGAATCAGTAAACGCATGAAAATTCATGGAGCAGCGGTCACTATGTTTTTTGCTGTTTGCTCGCTTCGCGAGCATTAAAACAAAAAAAAAAAAAACATCACTGGACACCCCTAATTCGTGGAGCATGAATCAGTAAAAGCATAGAAGTTCACGGAGCCTCGGTCACTATGTTTTCTGCTGTTTGTTCGCTTCGCGAGCATTAAAACCAAAGAAAAACATCATTGGATACCCCTAATTAGCGATGCATGAATCAGTAAATGTTACGCTTTGTTACGTTTCGATACAACAGAAAAAAGTATCGATACTCTGATTCGGGTCTCGAATCACCATCATATCCGTATCACGCAATCAAAACATCGGCAACGGCAATAAGCAATGGGTGCCGTATAGTAAAGTTTAGCCGAAAAGGAAATAAATGCCCTCCTAGCAATATTTTGAGTACAAAATGTAATAGCAATTTTTTTTTTCTTTGAAAGTTAAAAAATAGTCCATTCTCTCTCTCTCTAGTAATTAATAATGTATTTCTCTGCATATATTTTTAAAATCACGTTTCTATTTATACTATTCGCATTTCTTTAAATTTAAAAGAATTTATGACATTTATTTATTTGTAAATGCTATTTTTAAAGCACTTACCTATCTTCTATATTAACGTATATACACATGTATTAAAGAAAAAAAAAAAAAATTAATTTAAAATATTTAGCTTATCTTCTCTGAACACAAGATTGAATAGTGCATCTTTTTTTTTTTTTTTTTTTTTTTAAGTTAGTGCCAAAATAAGCACTAGGACTAAAATAAAATACACAAATATAAAATAAAATCATAAAACTAATCAACAAATATAAATAAATAATCGACGTCATTGCGAAATCTGCCACAGACCCTGGATAAGAGTTTGGAGGCCCGCCACCGTCTACTGAATAGAATAATTTTATATTTTAATTGTTTGATATAAAAATTATTTTATTAATATCTTTATTTTCCTAAAATACAGTCCATTATATTATTGATTTTTTATAAAGTAATATATATATATTTAAATATAATTTTCATGACTATGTTTCATGTCACAAAATTAATAAGTTGTGTTTTAACTGCTTCTATTACCTCCAACCGTTCACTGCTAGAATACTTTAAATTAGTTTTCACGTTTTAACGATCTTGTAATTTATAAAATGGAATAGTTTTTGTATTCCAAACTGTTCATTTCTCTACCCTATATTTCTGGTTACAACATTTAATTAAGATAATTTTGGTCCAAGCCATTCATTTAGTCTAAATAAATAGCTTTTATTTAAACTTGACAAGCTTAAAGTAAGATTAAATGTAAAAGTATCAGTTTTTATTATCTTTGTTAAGACACATTATTAACGAATTTATAAAAATAAAAATACATATTATGCATAAAAATATTTTAAATATTTTTTTGAAAGTAATAAATTTTCAAAAACTCTTTCAACGACGCTATTTGCAGTTTACATCAAAACGTATGAAATTTTATTTTATTGCATTCTTTCAACTAGACTTATTTATTATCGAAGAATTGCGTGTTTGTACTATACCAGTTTTAATTTAAATGCTAATTTATTTTTAATAAAACTATTAAGAAAAAGCTGAATTTAATAAAATAAATGTATAAAGTATTAGGCGGGCGAAAAACTATTTTTTGATATTAGTACTTATTTTAATAACATTAAACATTTAAAAGAATATCTGAATATGAAAATTTTATTAATCCCTCTTTTAATTTTAAAAACATTGATAAATTTTTCTTTCTTTCCCTTTTTTTTTTTTTTTTTTTTAATTTATAAAAAATAACAATTATGAAGTCGTTCCTTCACATATATGTGTTTTAATTATAACTTTAAATAAAGGCAATAAATAATTATTATATTTTCAATAAATTAAATAGCTAATAAAAATAGATAACTAAATTCTAAATTACTTTTATTTATTCGCTTTTGTCTATAATAAATATCTTAATTCTAATAATACTTTATCCCTTATGCTATTATTAAATCGTCTGAGAACAAAAACATATTCCTTTTAAATGACATCTCTCAAAATTATAAGCTCTTCTAAATCATTTAATAAATAAAATATAAAAAAATATTATTTCCATGTTATAAACCGTTGGATACATAATTACATTTTCATTCTTTTAAATTGCGTATGTTTATTTATTCGAGGCTAAATTAAGCAATACATTTCCGTTCTAATATCATTAAAGGGTAATTTAGATTTTTTTTATCACAGTATGTGCAATAAATCCTATTCTGAGTGTCTCCCTTAAATAACGGTCTTCTGGCGATAAAACTTGGCATAAACTACTGTAACGAAATTAATAAATTCAAAATATTTATATTAAATTATTCTACAAACAAAGGATTAGCTTTGGCTGGAAAGTTTGGCACTGTTTTAATAATTTTGGCGTAATTCATCAGTCTGATCTTAATTGCAATAGAGTCAACTTCAGAATTCGCTCTACAACTGTTGACAGTATAACATGTGACCACGTAGCTCTCTCTCTCACCCCTATCTTTTGCATTCTCGTAACTTATGGTCATGCTGAAATTACACTATTAATGTACTGTTCATTTTATTATGAAACCTCTACAAAAGAAAATAAATATGTTTTGCTGCGAACTATTAGTTCTTTTTGTTTCAACGGCCTTCTTTTTCAGCTATACGGACCTGGATAATTAATGGGACCTTTCTACAGTTGAATCCCAGGAATTCTACTTGACACACTTTGGTGCTAGACCAGCGACCAACCAGTTCGAGATGCATTGGTGAGAGAGAGGGGCATTTTTGTTTAAAATGACTTTATGAGTTAATATAAAATCATAGCAATTTTTTTTAAGGAGATGGAAACTTATTTATCGCGATGGTTTTTAATCTCAATTGAAGGATTTTGATCTACATGACTTGTCGTCGCTGTATTATTTTTAAATTGTGAGAAAAATCATTGTGGATGTCACTGATTGGAGCACGGCTGTGGATTAGACGCATCGTGTCGGCAGTTTATCCTCTTCTGATACTCTCTTCGGGAAATACTGTGTATGGGACAATACGCCGAGAATAGCAGCTTGTGTTTATAGGTTACGCTCGACCCATCAGCTCTCCGATATTTCTCTCTGGAACGCAATATGTTTGCGAGAGCCATACAGTGTTTCGTCTATCTCCTTTAATGGATTACCGGCGCTGGTCCTTTTCGACTCTAGTCAGAGAACTTTTGATCTCATATTCCGCGACTCTGTGCTGGCCGGCCGCTGTTTCTGCTATTCGCAAAAAATGCTTTGTGATGCAGTCCCCGCCGCTTTTTCTACTGTGGCCTTCGTGGTTTCATAGCTTGTTGTTTCATCCTGTGTTGCTTCATATGTTCTCTGCTACAGTGTCTTCAAATTTAGTACTCGTCTTTTCGACAGTTTTTGTTTTTTCAAGTCCTGCTGAGACATAATATTCATACGGGAAAGAACGATGTCCGCTTATGATTTTTTTTAATAAAGAACATATACATGAGATAACATTTCCGTGGACACTAATAGAATGTTATTTTTGTGCATGGCGAATCGAACATTAATTTTCGTGAGGAGAAATATCACTTAGAACTAAGGCCTGAAAGATTTGTAAAATTTTGCGTCAAGTGAAATAAATCATTAAATATGCACCTATTCATCAGGACACAAGGTCTTGCTAAAATGAAGGGATAATTGGAGAACCGAACGCGGAGAAAATCATTTCCTATCTTATTAAAATTAATAAAAATAAAGTTTTATTTTCAGGTCAAGATTATGAAAGGTTGGTGAGTGTTTTGTATATTTTTTTTTTCACTCTTAAGTATCCTTGTTGATACATAATTTTTTCTTGGTGCATCATTAATTAAAAACTTTTTAGATAATACAAACAACAAGGATGCTTAAATATTATCAGATTTCTGTATATATATTTTTGTTTCTGTTTCCATATAATATATTTTTGTTTCCCAATTTTAAAAATAATAATAATAATGATAAAAAAAAAAAAAAAACTTGCTTTTTTTAAATTTTATGTGTAATATATATATATAAATTTACATATTATAGTATTTTATATTTCTCATATTCATATTTTCCTTTTTATGCTAATACCGATATACAATGCGTGATGATAAATTTTTAGAAATTTCTTGATTTTTCATTCATAATGAAAAAAAAAAAAAAAAAAAAAAAAAAGAATAAAAAAAAACGGAAAATAATAATAATAATTTTTTTGGTGCAATTTTTATACAAATTTGCATTTCCTTTCAGTATATTTTTTATTTTCATATTCAGATTTTCCTTTTGAAAAATGTTTATTATTCTGTTTATTGTCAATAATTGAATTTAATTAATATTTTTAATTTAAGAACTAAACTTGAAGTTATTTCTTATGTTGGTGTTTTTCAGGCGGGTTGAAAATACACATACCTTTTTTTTTTAGATAACTTTTCGAGATGTGTCGGCGAAAATTCGTTTTTGATATCAGTCGATATCTAGACACTTATTTCTCATCTTTTTACACACATATATTTTTTTTTGTTCAATTATTTTAACCTGCTTGGAACTGCCATTGTATAACAAATTAATGAATAAATAAAATAACTAGAGTGATAATTTCAGTTATTCTCATACTTTTGTTCCATAAATTTATATGTTTTTTATTACTTTTTAAGGTCATAGTTTTAAGCAAAATTTAGCAATATATTTTAGAGAACTTAGTTGATATTTATTTTACTTAATATGTTACATAACTTTCACACCTTTACATAAATTATTGAGATTCATTTTTTTAATTTTAAAGATAATGGGTTTATTTTTCTTATCATGGTTATATTAAATCAAGTTTTTTTTTTACAATTGGTTTCTTAAAGATTAGGGCTGTATAATCTTATGCATCACTGTGTTTCAAATACTAACTCTCAACACACTACACCTTTTGTCTACATACCATTATTTATCCTTTCATTTAAAAATAGTTAAACAAATAAATACTTTAGGTTTATACATTTAATTTAAGTCCTTGAATTAAAAGAGGCACAATTAATATGTTAGGATTTAAGTTTATGTAATTTTGTGCCACAATGTGCATTAGTAGCGCTGCTAATTGCGCTTGTGTTGTTGGCATTCAATGCTCTTTTCCTTATCTTGAATTACTGCCCAAGTTTTTCTTGGTGAGGGGACCTGCATTGATTGTCTTTGTTTGCATGATTTTACATTAAACTTCATTTAATTTGAGTATTCCTATAATTAACTTACATTTTTACTATTTAAATTTTACACAAAATTTAACATATTTTACAGAAATCGAATGATATTATTTTTCTTTAGGGTACATTTTTTTTTCATTGTTTACTAATATTGTTTATATAAAAACATCTTTCTCACAACGCATAGGTACATACTCACTTACACAGTGACAGAATATATAAATAAAATAAAATATTGAGGATAAATATTTATTAATTGATTGTATCTCCAACAATTTTCATTTTTTAACACTATATGTATTCAGGACAATACGTAAATCCAGTACATAATATATTTTATGAATCTATACTGGCCGTATCTTGTTGCATGCAAGTATCCTGAATAAATTTAACACACAATTTTTCAAATTTACATATTTCTTTTCTAATTTTTTCGGATATTATGTACATTGACTTTCATGTAAACCTAACAAATTTGTTAGTCTTGAACATAAGGTTCAATGTTTTATTTATTATACTTACCAGGCATTCTTAAATAATCATGTACAATCACTTATACAGAAAGAGAATTGGTTGTATATGTTGGATACCTAAACACATAAACATAATTTTATTCTAATATTATTTTTGGTTGTCGAATTTTTTCTCAAGTTTAATTTTTATAATAACATAACGCAGTATTTTCTTTGCCCATTTTAACTAAAATATTACATTTTAATACAAATCTTTTAATTATTTTTTTTTCTAATTTCATAAACTTTGAGAAATTTTATAACACATTATATTTTTTTGTCGGTTAGATGTTATCGCATAAGTCCAGGTATTATTATGCTGGTCGTGAACATTGACATCTAATGTAATTTTTCATTTCACACATTTCTTTTCCACATTCATTCAATTTTGTTAGATGAAACCTATCATCATTTTCTAAAATTTTAACCCTTAATTACCTTTCATACGAAATTTATTTTATGTGCATAATAGTTTTATTTCGTTCATTTACGTAAAAAAAAAAAAAAAAAAAGAAAGGAAAAGTTTCAGAGTAATCGTGATAAGATAAAAAAAAAAAAAAAAAAAAAAAAAAAAAAGGAAATGAAGACAGAGACGGAAGACTGCTTAATTTTTTTTTCTTTTTGAAACAGAAATAAACATCTCGCCATTCCGCCTGAGTTTGTTTATGTTCTAATAATAATAATAGTGATATATTTTTTTTTCATTCAGTTCAAACACGTTGATTGCAGAGTTTTTTTTTTATTTTTACTGTACATATGATATATTTTATCGCATTTATTCGATATTTCATGTTTGTTTATTGGTGTTTATATTTAATATGTCTATCTTATATATATGGGAATATTTTATTACTATTGCTAGCAAATAATTATCACACCAAAATATATAGTAAGCTTACTTTAACATCAAATTGGGCCCACTGCTGAATAATTGCAGTATTTTTTTTAAGATTAAAAAAAAAAAAAAAAAAAAAACATCTTTTGCACGTGTGTGAACAGATTTATTTTACTGTTCCTTTTATCAGCTGATTTGGTGAAATTCTTTTTATTCACCTTTTTGAAGTGAGATTACACTTCTTGTACTCGAGTTTTTATATTATTATTTTGCTGAGCAATTTTATAGCCTTTGAAGCTATTTATATATTTACTTTATGCGCATTTTTTTTATTTTTGAGGCCTCATCTGAGCTCATCTCACCTCAGCTCAGCTCATCTCAGTTCATATATGCTCAGTTCAGTAGGTAATACTGTTATTTTAGTCATGACTTTTTGCTTTTACTGTTTGTTTATAATTTTCTGTGCACGTTAAATTCGCAATTTTAGCGCTTTCATCTGCGGCAATGGAAATTTATTTTTGGGGCATTTTTTTATTTTTTTTCAATTTTAATATTTCTTGGAACACTTACAGACATATACTAAATTTTTAATAGTTCAAATTATTTCAGTTGATATTCATTTTTTTACAATATTGTTTAAGTATTATAACTTATCACCCGTTTGATTATATTTTTAATTTTCACCTATACACATTTACCCTCTAAGCACAATTGTGTTGCTCTGGTTGTCAGTATATTAATGACTTCTATAATCTACGGATTTTGACCATTATATTGGTTTCAACACTTGTAATTGTGTAGGGGATTTCACACTTTCACAACAATTTTTGAAGGTTATGTTTTATTGGCTTTCATATACACTTATAATTCATTAACACATGTTCTATAAATACTTCGGGTGACAAAAATAAATAATTAAAATAATGAAAATAATAATAAATAAAAAAGATATTGATATAAAATTACTTAATAGATTTTAAATAAATAACATGAGGATGTATGTGACTTTTGGAAATATTTGGATTGTATAATTTCCTAATTATATTTTCATTGGTTGTCAAAGATTCTTTGCGTGAACACATCGCCTCTTTCACAAGATTCATTTTTAACAAATTCACACTATGTTTTTATCTCATTTGAATAACATGATCAGTTTATTTTAACGTTTGCAAACACTTTATAATTAATAATTCTCACACGCACACACACCAAAAAGAATATTTCATTTTTTTCTCTATGTTTCTACATGTGTTCCTGTATATGTTTTCTTTTGGGTCAGAAATTTATTGTATTATTGGCTGGTTTCTCAGTTTGTCAGTCATAATGCAAATTTATCCAATAGTATTCCATTGTCTTTCACATGTATGGTTTTCCATGCTTTTCTACGTCATTCTCAAACTTGGCCTCACAACCCAATGTTTGACACACATACACACTCTCACAAAATTTTATCTGACCTATTTAGTTGCTATTTAATTGGTTCACATGTGGAGATAATTACATTTTCTTTTATTAAATTTTCACGCGATTTTTTTTTTACAAAAGACTAGTTACAATAATAATACACACATACACAAAAGTAAATAAATTTTTTATCAACTTGCAATAAACGCTGTTATGTTTTTTTAGAGCCTATTTGTTTTTCAAAGAAATACATAAAAAGTGAAATTTCCGTACATAGTCTGTACGTTTTAAAATTTTGTTTTTATCAAATTTTTTTCTTGTCTAAAGAGTAAAACCCTTGCAGAAAGTTTTCTTTCAGCTTAAATTAAATATTTAATTATTTAAAAATTTCTCAATCAAAATAATTTCTTTTTGTAAGGTTTGCACCACAGATGTATTTTAAATGGCCTTGAAATCATCTGTGCGTTGTAAGAAGTAGTCTGTGCAGAAGTATGTGGCTGGTTCACTCTTTCTTTTTTTTTTTTTAAAGACTATTTCTTACTGAGCAGTATTATGGAATTATCTGTATAACATACAGTATCCTTTGTAAGAAAGATATTGAATATTAATTGGGCTCGATAAAATAATAGTTCAATTGTAATTATAAAAAAACAATAGTATATTTAGATTTTTTTTTGCTGTTTTTGACAATTTTTATGAGTTATACTCTTATCATCTATTTCAGGTCTACTCAGAGTTTATGCATTAAAAATTATATTATTATTGAGATCATATTTTTGTGAGAAATTCAAATGCTAATTCATTTAATAAAAATTTTGTTCAGGAAAAGGAAATTATTTCATACAAGTAAATTTTAATATATTTTTTTACCAACACAAGCTATTGAAATAAAGTTGGTTCATAAATTTATGCAAAACAAAATAAATTAGAAGGCATAAAAATAGACAAAAGTTAAAATAAAATAGAATAAATAATTTTTCTTGAACTCTTACATGTGCGCTTTTATTCTGACATAGGGCTAGATTTTTTTTTTTTTTTATTACACATATTTTTACACATACAAGGGACATTTCATTATGTCACTTTGCAGAATGCTGGTTGTCATTTTTGCACAACATGAAGCCTCTTCTGCTTTTCACATATTGTTCAGTACGCTATGTTCAGTTAGGCATCACAAAACCATCATATCTGTCATAGCTATTGTTCTATTACACACTCTCTGGCTCACTTTGTTAGAATTTAATTTTTCACGTGTACGATAATGGTCTTCTTAATCAAAAATATTTGATTTTTTTTTCATATTAATGCAATATTAATTTTTTTTTGAAAATTAACAAAATACAAAAATTATTTGATTTTCATATTTCTGGTTACTGATTTCCTTTTCCTTATTATCAAACATACATACACTGTAATAAATGATTGTTTTTTTAATATTTTACACATTTTATATATCATATTTATATAAATTATTGATTATGTAATTTGTTTCAGATATGTCAATTTGGCATGACAATGACTGAATATGTCGCATGATTTCATAACTGTCATTATTATTGATTTTTTTTTCGAATTTATTGTTATATGCCACAATTTTTTTTCCCTTGCTTAGCAAAAGGTTACTTTACATTTCTCACAATTGGATGCAGATTGTTTTTTGGAATTGTATTACACTGTAGTGAAGGTGAGAGAGAGCGTTCTATATTTTTTATAATTTTCGTCCAGTTTGACGATATTTTTTTTTTTCCTCGTCGCTGGGGAGAAATATATGAAGTCGTTCCTTCACATATATGTGTTTTAATTATAACTTTAAATAAAGGCAATAAATAATTATTATATTTTCAATAAATTAAATAGCTAATAAAAATAGATAACTAAATTCTAAATTACTTTTATTTATTCGCTTTTGTCTATAATAAATATCTTAATTCTAATAATACTTTATCCCTTATGCTATTATTAAATCGTCTGAGAACAAAAACATATTCCTTTTAAATGACATCTCTCAAAATTATAAGCTCTTCTAAATCATTTAATAAATAAAATATAAAAAAATATTATTTCCATGTTATAAACCGTTGGATACATAATTACATTTTCATTCTTTTAAATTGCGTATGTTTATTTATTCGAGGCTAAATTAAGCAATACATTTCCGTTCTAATATCATTAAAGGGTAATTTAGATTTTTTTTATCACAGTATGTGCAATAAATCCTATTCTGAGTGTCTCCCTTAAATAACGGTCTTCTGGCGATAAAACTTGGCATAAACTACTGTAACGAAATTAATAAATTCAAAATATTTATATTAAATTATTCTACAAACAAAGGATTAGCTTTGGCTGGAAAGTTTGGCACTGTTTTAATAATTTTGGCGTAATTCATCAGTCTGATCTTAATTGCAATAGAGTCAACTTCAGAATTCGCTCTACAACTGTTGACAGTATAACATGTGACCACGTAGCTCTCTCTCTCACCCCTATCTTTTGCATTCTCGTAACTTATGGTCATGCTGAAATTACACTATTAATGTACTGTTCATTTTATTATGAAACCTCTACAAAAGAAAATAAATATGTTTTGCTGCGAACTATTAGTTCTTTTTGTTTCAACGGCCTTCTTTTTCAGCTATACGGACCTGGATAATTAATGGGACCTTTCTACAGTTGAATCCCAGGAATTCTACTTGACAACAATCTTATACTATTAAGTGAGAAATATTTGTATATATATATATATATGTGTGTGTATATTTCACTGTTCTCGAAAACGGTCGCTCGGACAGTCATGTGATTTAACACAAAGGTGCCTTCCGTAGGGTCATTGTGCACATCGAAGTCAGTTTTTTGAATTTTTGATTAGTTTTCTTTTAATTAATAAAAATATGAAAATAAAACTTCCCATTTCTATTATGACGCAGAATGGAGAATCTTATGAGAGATTTGATTGGTTTATTTGATTTTCATTGATTTGAGTGTATTTTACGTCGAACTAGAGCTACGTCATGAGTAATTACGAGAGATTTGATTGGTTTATTTGATTTTTATTGATTTGAGTGTATTTTACATTCAACTAGAGCTGCGTCGTGAGGAATTACGAGAGATTTGATTGGTTTATTTGATTTCCATTGATTTGAGCGTATTTTACATTGAACTAGATCTGCGTTATGAGGAATTACGAGAGATTTGATTGGTTTATTTGATTTCCATTGATTTGAGCGTATTTTACGTTGAACTAGAGCTGCGTTATGAGGAATTACGAGAGGTTTGATCGGTTTATTTGGTTTTCGTTGGTTTAAGCGTATTTTACGTTGAACTAGAGCTTCGTTATGAGAAATTACGAGAGATTTGATTAGTTTATTTGATTTTCATTGATTTGAGTGTATTTTACATTGAACAAGAGCTGCGTTTAGATTTTATTTAAAAATATTTGAATATTTATTATTTTAATATTATGCGACTTTTACAGAGAACAAATTACGATTGGCGCCGCAGGCCCCCGAGAGCATGTTTTTCTGTAAACATTTTCATGGATCTCTGGCCAGGTAGTTGGTGAAGCCAGCTAGTATATATAATATGGGCCGTTCATTGTAAAAATGAATTATGTACTTAAAAATGGGCGTTTGCAATTTTGTGTGTAGGAAAAAATACAATTGCTCAGACAGTGTTATCGATTCTTTACTCTTTATTACAAATCAAAGTTATAAAAACGTTCATTTGGAGTGATTTAGAAACTTTACTTTTACAATGAACATTTACAAGTTTTAGTTCTCTGGAAAAACAAGTAATGCGAATTATATAGGCTCACATATATTATATTTCCAAATTATTTTAGGACAAAATATTTATAATGCAGGTAAAATCAACAGAGTGATTACTATAAATTTCAGAAAAACATGAAGAAAAAGTTAAAATGCGCATTGAATTTCATAATAATTTAAAAAAATGAATAGAAAATGTCATTACGTTCCATTTATTTTACGATATATATATTTGCAGAACAAAATTTTAATAATTTGAAGGTTTTTATACTTAGCGTATTAACTAAAAGATTTAGATGGTCATGAATGAATAAAAACGTATAAAGGAAGGAAGATAAATTGGTAGACGAAATTTATAGTTCATACATAATAAATTGTTTGAAACAATAAAATGTATCCCAGAAGAAACTATATATATATATATGTATGTATAATTTAATATATGTTGAAAAATTCTTTTCCTTTTAAATTAGACTTTTATTTTACATATATGTATATATTTATTAAGATAAAATTTAAATATAAAATGGAGTAAAACTTGAATTATTAAATATATAGAACTAGAATAGAGTTTTTATAAACCAATGCGCAAGTGCAGCGAAAGGAAATATAAAACTATAATAAATAAGCAAAATAATTAAAGCTAGATGAAAAATTAATCCCATTAATTAAAATTCGTTTGCTGTATGGTCTTGCTTCCATATGTGAGAAGTTGGAGGCTAGAAACGTGTTTTTTTTTTTTTTTTTTTTGGTTAAATTACCAGCGTTTTGTCAGAAACTTCTCATATTCCCTTCCCTACATGGGGAAGCTCCCCTGATGAAGGCCCCATGTGTTTTGGGATTAATTTTTCACCTAGCTTTAATTATTTTGCTTATATATTTATTAATATATATATATATATATACAGTTCCCGCCGCTTATTAAAATCACATTCGTTCTGAGGCAAAGTGATTTTATTAAGCGGCTGATTTTTATATCCGGCGAACGTTCCGGCACTCAAGGAAAAGGTATTACTTCCCTGAATTTGAAAAGAAATTTGAAAAGGTAACAAATAATGGAATTAGTTAATATTAATTAATTTTAATTAATATTGTGATTATTAATTTTTAATTAATATTTAATGATAGGTAATTAATTATTCCTCCGATATAAGTAAATTAAACGCATTCCAAATTTCTATGTGCTTTCCTTCAAAGAAAATCATCATTATTTTATCTAACTGAAAGTTCACGTTTTTCTTAGAAATTTAAAATCTTTCAGTTTGAACCTCTTAATTTATAGCTATTTCAAAATAAGAACTAGAAATCGTCTTTTAATAATTAAAAATTAAAATATATGTATATGTATCATTTGCAAATCAAATCAAATTTGTAACTTATTACTGCGTTTTGAAGAATACGTTTTTTGAACTTGTTAGGGACATAAGTTATGGGGCATGTTTAATTTGTAACTAAGCTGCAAGTGTAAAATTTTTTACAATGAGCGATTACTGGTATTTTAATTTCTTTTTTTTATTAAAAAAAAAAAAAAAAAAAAAAAATTACAATGTAAATGACTTTGTGTGTGTGTGTGTGTGTGTGTGTGTGTTTGAGTTTATTAACCGGCGATGCTGGTTTTATTAAGCGGCGGTTTCAACAATAGTTAGTATTGATTTGATTCTGTCCCTGGAAATTTGATCAGATTAAGCGGCTGATTTTATTAAGCGGAGGTTACTGTGTATACATACTTGCCAACATCCTAATTAATATTCCGTAGTATCGTTAACCTCGTCTTCTTTTTCACACCAATATTTTTTTTAGAGTACTGTCTTATTTAATTGTAATTGCATTTGGAGTATATTACCACAGCCTCCTAAACTAGATAGCCTCCTAAACTCCGCGCGGCTCGGAAACTTGGCAAACAGTTCAAGCGCTAGACAGCGCCACCTGGTACAGATTGACCGACATTTTTATTCAACAGCCACCAAAAAATTTTAAAAGTGAGATTTGATATACATAAAAGGCGAATAGAATCGAAGAAACGTTGATTATATATATCATATATCATTTCTTAAAATTATTGGTGACAGTTGAATAAAAAAATCGCGCAATCTCTACCAGGTGGCGCTGTCTACCGCTTGAACTGTTGTCAAGTTTTCAACCCACACAGAAGGCATCTAGTTTAAGAAGCTATGATATTACATTGAAAAAAAAATATATATACCGCCTTCATCTAGAATGAGTAAGTGATCATTTTCTAAATTCCTAAACTAGAAATATAGATTTCCGATCTACGCCCATAAGGCACACTAATACATTAATAGACGAAATGATAGAGAATCTTTTGTCTACACATTTCTAGATTATGAAACAATATTCTGAATCTTTCGTATTGCGAGAAATTCTCGCTTAATTTTCTAGAATTGGGTAATATACCAAGATTGTCGTTGCTGAAACCCGCCTCTTGTATTCCCATTTATTTGCAGAGATTTTTAAATGACTTTGCTTTCGATAATATAGACAAACTCTCTAGAATTCTAATAGGGGTTTCTAGAACTCGCTTTCAAAAGGGACTAGAATTTATAAGGATGACATGGTACTATTTTTTCTAGATCCACAATTTAGATTCTAAATGTCAGCTACAGAATTTTTTCTCAGTGTACTCTACAAATACACTGGTGTGAGAAAAAGGGCGGGACTAACAACACTAAGGAATATTAATTAGGATGTTGACAAGTATGTATTCTGATAAAATCGATGGTTAGCTCATTTATTTTAGAAGGAAATATCTGTGTAGTCTCGAAAATACCAGTAAAATTCTTTTTCCCTTCATTAGTGGAACATTTTAAATATTTTAATTTTAGATTGAGCAGAGAGCTGGTATCTCCATGAATTAAAATGGCTCACAACAATTTTCAAAGTAAATACCGTGAACTGCAACACGTCCAGTATTTGTTAAGAATAATTAAGCGCTGATTGTATGCTACACTCTTTTTTTTTTTTTTGGTCTCATGAAGAGTCGTGTTTAATTATATTGCCCTAAAAAATTGTGCGTTTCCTGCAATGAATGGTGTTTGTTTACATGTTGTTATTGTCTAATTAAATATTGCGAATTTTTCTTATAATAATTATATGAATATGTTATTTTAAAAATAAAAATGTTCATGTTTTTTATCATTTCACTTACAGTAAATACATTACTGTAATCTGATTTGTAAAATTTTCGAAGTGCTCTTTTTTTTTTGTTTTTTTCTTTTTAAGAAACGCCGATATTTTAAAATCGAAATGAAAAATAAAATATTCTTAATATAAATATTTCTTGAATGATAAACTACAATGGATTATTAAGAAAATCAATAATTAAATTTTCTGTTATAATAATTTTAAATAAAGCTACTTTTTTATATAAACATAAGTAAAATGTATGCGATTTTTATAGCACTAAGTCACACTTTAATTAATAAATATTTATATTTTAAACAAAAGTTGATTATTAAAAATGTTTTTGCTTTAGCTTGCTAGTTAGTAAGTAATAAATGTCGATTCTTCATAAATATTTTTTATACTTATTTACATAAATAATAATAATAAACAAACTTTTCAATGTATGTTTTAAAAATTTTAAATACAAATATTATCCATTTCCTCATAGAATTTATATTAATAATAAAATCTTTTTTTTTTTTTTTTTTTTCACTGAAAAATTTGAATCTAAGGAAATTTTTGAAAAACGTATTTAAATGAAATTTTTTCTCAAATTTAAAAATTTTTGAGTGAAGATTTAAAAATATAAAAGGCATGCTGTAAATAAATATTTATATTTTTGTTAGTAAATATATAGGTAAAATATTAAAGAGGAAACACATAAAAATTGTTAATGGTAATAAAAAGTAAAAATACAGATTATTAGAAAAGAAGTAAAATCAATAATTTAAAATAAAATACACAATTTCTAATGAAGCAAAATTTAAAATTCGTGCGTTATTTTTAGTATTTTTAAAATTACTGTAAAATAAAAAATAAAAATAGGAAATTTCTATTTTGCTATTTAATAATCAAGGCTTTACATTTTTAATGATAAAAGACCATTAAAAAAAAAATATTTCAAACTTACTTTCTAAGAAAACAAATGCAGTTCTGTAGAAAACTTTCTGCTTTCAAACACAATTTTAGAAAACAATTTTCCTAGACACACCCATCCTATAGTCAACCCTTAAAGCTTGTCCATTCCGTCCTAATTTAGAAGTTGTTTTTCGGTGTAAATATAAATCAGTCGCAAAAGTCACTGTCTGCTCACTCGTGTAACGGATACGATGTTGTATACAGATTCTTCGAAGTCGTGCGATTCCTTAATTCTTCCTTTATTAAATTATGATGACACAAAGCATAACTTCAACACACTACTGAGGAGATGGATTTGTCACGTGGCCCATTCTTTGGCGGTTTTTAGGGTAAATATTTCTTTGGATTATGTTTCTGATTCCTGAATACAAACCAAATAAAGACACAAGAAGAAAGAACAATCATGTGGTTCACTTAAATTATAAAAACGCTTTCAACTGAGCTTTTTTACTTTCTTCTATATGTAATATAGAGAAACTATTGAATTCGCGAAAATTTTCGACCTCCGTTTTTTCATGGATTTACACGTTTTGGGATGTCCAGAACACGAATTGATAGTTTTTAGAAAATGTCTGTCTGTCTGTATCACTTTTTTGTGGACGCTGTATCTCACGAATGAAATTTAACCAAACTTGGTATTGAGTTGCACCCTGACATAAACTGGTGCTGATTAGATTTGGGGATCAAAAGCTCAACAGGTGGCGCTGTGATCGCATTTTTTCTAAATTTTTAACATGGCAGTATAAGACAAAATTTCGTATAAATGTACATAATGAGAGTTATTTTAAACTCGTGATTGTAAAATTAATATGAATTATTGATAATAGTAGTAGTTAACTAGGGAAAAAAAATTGTGCATGTTGGGGCATCGGTTCCCCCCTGCGGGGGAAGGGTAAATTTTCAAGATGGGTATCTTTCGAAAGGTCTCGTCAATACCTTTAAAATGAATGGTTGAACTATAAATCTGTGATAATTTAAAACAAAGTTATTTTTTTACTTTGAACAAAAAACAAACAAATTTTAATATTGTTACTGAGTGAATTTGTATAGGAAAATATAGAAGAAAGTCTTGTGGTGGCCACAGCATACTAGTTTGTTATGATTGTTGCAGTATGAATGCATTTAATGATAAGTATCTCTTATGGACTTCAGTGTATTTGAAATTTTTTATAAGTTTCTTTTCACTAACAAGTAGTGCTATTGTACTATTTACATGAAAACTTAGTGGACAAATGTCCGAGAAATTCTGTTCTCGAATTTGATAGAGGAGGGGAGGTTGAGTTCGAAACTAAGTCACGCTCATAACCGTTAGGAGTTAACCGTAGTTTTCTCTAAAACTCTTTTATATAGGTTAACATTTCTTAGTAAGATCCCAGAGGAGGAATGCAATAGAGGTTTACGTCTCAGTGTAGGTACAATCAGCTTTAAACTTTAGACAAACCCCACTCGAATGAAATATATCAATTTTAAAGCCTTCAAAAAATATTGGCCGAAAGGAAAACGTAAACAGACAGGTAAACAATCAAGCAAATGAAGCTAATTACTTTTAAATTTCGTTGTAAAGGAGTGAAAAGTTTAAATTATCTGTGATTATAACAGATTTTTTGTCTTCTATGTCATATACATTTATCACATTATTATTTATTTTTAATTTAAAAAAATTTTAAACATTTGTTGACACGCTCTGAATTATGACTCTGTTCTGTAATATAGGAGATTGCTTTCATATCATTGCATGATACTGTTACAACGGATTAAGTCTTTTCCCTGCATCCATTGCTCTGTTGTAGTGAAAGTAGTTTTACAGGCAAAGGGAAAATAAAGAGAGCGTTCATTCACTTTCAGTGAAGTCAGTCTTGGCGACTTACGGTTATATTTAGCTAAAAATAGTAGTTTAGGGTTCCTGAAATTTTAAATCTCTCCGATGCATAGCAGCCGAGATATAGAACTTTCAATAGGATTCTCGATAGAATTACCGCCAAGCACCCTCGACAAAAGGTATAAATAGGACTGAGTTGATTTCTGCGAGAGAGAGTAAAATTACTATGAGTCAGTGTTGTTCAGAGGATTATTCTGAGCAATTGCACTTTAGAGATTGTGCTCTAAGCGACTGAACTTTGTTCGACAAGAAGCATAAATTTCTACTCTGGAGTATTCGATGTTATTTCTTTAATTCCTGTGGAACAAGGGACTGTTTGGGTGGGAACAAGTGTCTGGCAGCAAAAATTGCCAGAAAATATCCTTATGCTACGAGAATAAATTGTAGACAGAAATTTTCTGTAACCGAACAATACAGAAAACATTGGTATAAACATTTTTTTTTTTTTTTTGTAGTGCACATTGTATAAAAAAAACCTTAGATTATTATTATTATTGTTGTTGTTGTTCCCGTTTAACGAGAGAGGATTGAACCTAAGCCCTTCGTTTAGTAGGCAAAGGCTTTACCACGAAGTCACGAACTCACGCATTGCAGTTTAATTTAGCACTTCCCAATCTTGCTGCGATATCAAATTTTCTGAATAAAAAACAGAAAAATTTGTACCTGCCAAATAAAATCTATTACAGTGGTTACAGATATAGTGCAATAAGAAATTTTTTACAATGTAATGATCCAATATTGAAACTTTCATTTTTGCGTTTGAACTTTTGATAGCACAATTTGAAACGTCAATTACAATCATAAAGATTATATAGTTAATTAAAACGTACTAAACGTTAGTTATAGAAAAAATATATATTTATTAAATTTTAAATAAATGAACTTAACACTTTTAAGTTTGTAAATTTATCTTGAATGTTCAGTCATATTTTCCTCAGAATCGTATGATTTGATTATGAGAAAAATATGGCTGACATTCACGATATTAAAGAACATTAAATTTTTTCTGTTTTGTATTCGGAAAACTTAATATAGCTTCGAGGTAAAACATTTGCTTTCAGTGTGGAGAACTCAGGTTTGATCCTGTCTGGTGAAATAGGAAAAACTTATTTCATATGCTTTTTTTTTTTTTTTTTTTTTTTGTAATGTGTCGTACGGAAAAAATCTGTTTCTACGAATATTTATTTTCCGGTTACAGAAAATTTCTGTCTACATTTTTTTCTCGTAGCATACGGATATTTTCTGCAACTTATGCTGCCAGGAATTTTCTGTAATATAACAGAATTATTTTTTTCAGTGAGTACGCGTGACAGCCTTATTGGACTGCTTCTAGTAGGGTTCCTATATATACAAGCTGGCGCATCAGGCATTTTGTTGCCTTAGGGTTGTCACATGTACCCAGCGCGTTTCATTGATAAATAAACGGCAGTAATTATTTTTATTATATTTCATAGCTTTAGCTAAATAAAGTACGATATGAGATTTGTTTAACGTTAAACTACTATAATCACTCAAGAAAAGAACATAAAATGTACAGATTTCCATGAGATAATTTGAAAAGAATAAAACAACATTGCTTATATTTACTTATATTTTCCTTTGTATTTCTGACATGTGTTAATGTAAAAATACAGAAAAATGTGTCATTTTAATAATATAATTTATATTGATATTGATAAATCGTTTTAAGAAGACCTTTTATTACTGTGTATTTGAGTTTTGGCGGCATTTTGTATAAGAAACAGAAACAGCCCTATTAACACATCTTATTTCCAATACATCCACAGGATATCCTGATAATGTAATGTGAAAAAAGTGTGTTGTTAGGAATATTATTGTTGCTTATTGCTTTTTTTGACCGACAGTAACTTCAGATCAAGATTTCTTAAAATCACATTAGAGCGATAAAGACGCCAAGCAGGATTGCTGTCCTCTTCTGGGGCAAAAAAAAAAAAAAATGACGGCGATGCGTCGGCCTATATATTTTATTTAAAGTGCTCTAGCTACTAGAATATTCGATGAAATAACAGTACTATTAGACTGTTTCGGGAATATTGGTTTTAATCACAGTTTTGCTGTGCTTATTTGAGAAGTTACATTGAATAAATAGTCCAGAACCAATCTGCTTATATACGAACTACTTTCTCACACAAGAAAGTCAGTTGGCAAGTTTTTCGTAACGTTTAGCGCACAATGTGAGGCAGTTCGTGTGACTAGAAGTATGGAACAATAAATGATAAACCTTCTGGAAGGTTTGGCTGCCCAAATGACTGACTTCAAAACTGGTTTCCAAGAGCCAGACAAGACCAGACGAATGCCGGACTACACAAGATAGAGATTTGTCAAGAGGAGATGAAAGTCAAACTGGATAAATTGAAAACCGGGCAAGACAATTTGGTAAAAGAGATAAAAGCCAGGCGAGAAAAGATGACAGCTGGACGAGAGGAGGTGAAATCCACACAAGATCAACTGAGAGAAAAGATGAAAGCTGGAGAAGAGATGACAACCGGACGAGAGCAGATGATAGTCGGACAAGGTCTGCTGAGAGAAAAGATGAAAGTCTGACTAGATTAGATGGAAGCCGGACAAGATCAGCTGGGAGAGGAGCTGGAAGCCGGTCAGGATCAGCTGACAGAAGAGACGAAAATCGGACAAAAGTTTTGAAAGAGGTACATGACAGCCTAAGTGGAGGAGACTTTAGTGTTTTGAAAACCCTAAGCAAGACTAAAGAACGCTTCTTCTGGGACCGACTTCGAAAGGATGGTGTAAGGTGTAGGGAAGGGTGTGCATGTAAAACAAGAGGACCAGAAACTCGAACTAGAGGACGTAGCCAATGTTATAAAGTTGACGCTACTTTTGAGAGAATAACTATAGACTTATTGGGATCGTTACCTGAAACTTCTAAAGGTAATCCATACGTTTTTGTGAAAATGAATTATTTCAGACGATGGCTGAAGCTGTTCCCGTACAGAACAAGAAGCATCCACTGTTGCTGATATCTTGGTATACAGAAGATTCGGACGATGTCTTTGCATCCTGAGTCCGAGAGCAGGTTTAATCAGTACCTGTTCATTTTCAAGAATCAATTTGACCGATATTTACAACTTCCTGTGTTTCTATCTGCCTATAGAAGTACTCTGCACGAAACCTCGGGATGAACATAATCCGAAACGTTGTTTGGACGAACACTTCGTTGCCCTGTGACGTCCTGTTTGGGTGATCATGCCTTCCTCACCTAATGACAATTTGCAAAATCTAGAGGCGCAATTACAAAGCATGTATGAGTTCCCCAGGGAGAGGATTCACTGGGTTAGCGACCGTACGAAGACATGCCACGAGGTAAAGGCGATTGGAAATCATCTGAAGGAAGGTGACTGTGTCTGCAACTGATTCTTTTTGGTTATATATAACTTATCCTTACATTTTTATCATTTTCTGTTTCTGCTAACTCGGATTTTTATGGATAATATTCAAGTAAGTATTGGCGATTTTTTTTCTATCTTTAATTGAAATATTACCTGTTTAAATCATTTTTTAGTTCTTGTGATAAGTTTTGGTATGGTATATATATATATATATATAGTTACAAAGGAAATTATTAAAAATGTTACAGAAAAAATATTAAATTAACGCCTTATTCGTACGTACCTATCTCTGCTTTATATTAAAAATGTAGTCATTTAAAAAAGTAGAGAACATTTGAAAAATCGTTCATTTTTCTATCGCATTAATGGGCTTTATCTATGTGACACGACGAAACACTTCGTACGTCGTGAGCACTGCCGAGAAAACTGAAACATTATTATGTTAATATTTGTGTTCTCTGGGGAAATGTTTACTATCCTATGGAGTTATTCACGGGGAAAGAGAGAATGAAAAATCAGCTGCAGTACGAAACAATAGACGATTTAGCCTGGAAATCAAGTGACCGATAGGTGTTCATTCCGTTTCATATGAATATTGCAAAATCGCATCAGTCTTCCTCCTGTACCCTACTAGCAAACTTCTGTAAAGCTATAACACTTCTTTCACTTTGTTTTTAGTCATTTTTTATAGGTAATGTAAATTAATAGTCAATTGAATAGACACTATGCCTTAAGCAAGCGATAATTTTATTTCAAGAAATTACAGAGTAAAAAAAAAAAAAAGCATATATTTTTACTTTGTTTGTTTATGAAATTATGTATTCGTGATAGACAACCAACATATTTAGACTTCGAATTCCGAAGTGGAAATACGAATTTTTTTGCTTTGCTATTGAAACAGAGGTATGAATTTTTTCATTTTATTTATTTTTTTAATTTTACACAATCTATTCATTGTTGACTTTTGCTTTTGGTTTACTAAATAGGCTTCTTGTGTAGTCTATACCTTTCAGCAGAGAATGTGTTTTTGGCTATATAATATGGAATAAAAAAAAAATAATTTTTTTTTACTCTGGTCTTTAGAAGTATAATACGAAATGGCAATGATCGTAAAAATTATGGTATAGAAATAAGCAAAATATCCATTAAATGTATGTAATCTCTTTTCGTATCTTATAATTAAGGAAACGTAGATCATAAATTTAATATGCGCTGGATTTATCATTTAGTCTATCGGAAAGATATACTGCCTGCTCATTAAAAATGATTAACGCAGCACTAGAACGATGTTTTCGCAGAATAGCGTTTTATAGTTGAGAGAGTGACATTTTAGTCAACGAACTACAAAAAACATTGCGTATATGCAAAAAAGAATGCTGTGCAAAAGTTCTGTTATACATTATGTCGCGCATATTCTTAGTACGATTTAAAAAAAACTTAAAATGAACTGCATACATTATTATAAATATTTATACACAGCATAAAAGTATTTTAATGTTTAGAGGATAGCATTATCAAGGGTCGCAGGGTTCCTATATTTTTAAGTGTGTTTTATTTTTTAAAAGAATATATCAGAATTATGGCCTTCAAGGAAAGAATTATTATTTTTTTTTTTTTTAACAATGGTGAAAATAATAGAAAACAAATGTAAAAATATAGGAATTATATATATTATATTATGTAAGTCGTATCATTTGTTTTTAAAAATCGTATAGGCAATAAATTTTTGCAAACCACGAAGATTGAAACAATAAACAATAATTTTATAAGTACAAAAAGTATTATTTTAGAAAATTTATTGATAATTCAAAAAATATTTAATTAATTTCATAAATTAATTTAACTAATTTAATAAAATTATGTTTTATTAAATTACATATTTGTATTAGTTTTTTGGAAGATGGAAAAATTAAATGAAATATTTAAAGAGTTACATAGGTTTCGAAGTCAAAAACAAAGCATACGTTATCTTTTTATGTATACAGGGTGTCCCAAAATGACAGCGACCCACTTTAAGAGGATACTCCGCATCCTAACGATTCAGAATTGCATAGGAATCCATGTAAGCACATGCCGTCTTAAGCCTTTAAGAACCGGGTATTTCGTAGTGTATTCTTTTAACAGATGCGGGCGGTACAAAGATAAAGCAACAAATTATATGTGAAGATGAAAAAATGGCTTCATTTTCGGTTTCAGCACACCAAAAAACATCAGCCAATATTATCAAATCAAAATTTTAGATGTAGACCTGTGTCGTTAAACACTGTTGTTGTAAAATGAGTTAAATAAGACCCTAATTATAAGCATCTAATTCTTGAGAATCTGACAGCTCTTTAGAAAACTTTTTCGAGCTGATTCGTTCAAAAGATGTAGCTTTAATCTGGATTTCTATATTGTGTTTGAAATATTGAATTGTTTTTTACTGATTGTGCTATTTTATGTACATACAGGGTGTCCCATAAATCTGTGGGCATTTAAAAAATTCATAAAAAGGGAATGAATTAGTAGAATGGAACATGGTTTGCGAAAAAGTTATTCTCGTGAAGGGGGATATTTTTAATAAAGAAAAAAAAAATGTTAAATTTTTCGTCTCTAGAGGACGCTGCATGGACGAATAACGAGAAATAGGCAAATCAGAGACATATAAATTGAATGGTTTTATGATTAATACATCTTATTTTTTATTTTGCATACATGAAGTTTTAATTGCGATGCTGATTTGGGGTATAACGCGTTATGGCTGAAGATGTTTTCCATGAGCCGCCAACTGAAACCATAATAAGTGATGTTGTAATACGTTTGCAAGGTGTAATTTGTGATGATGGCGAACACATAGAATACGATTTATATGCCTGTAAACATTTGCATGGAATATACTTTTTCATGGAAATTTGTGATTTGCTCACGCCTTCTAACGACGGAAAATTTAACTTTTCTTTTTTCTTTACAAAAAAAAAAAAAAAAAAAAAAAAAAAAACCTTCATGAAAATAATTTTTTTGCAAACCGCGTTAAAATTTATTACAATTCCTTCAATAGTTATGAATTTTTAAAAGGTCTACAGATTTATTGGACACCCGGTATATATATATATATATATATGTATATATATCTTTTCATTTTATTTATTTATTTTATTTAGCAATTTCATATCTAAATAAAATTTTCATTTAAATTATACCGGGATTGTTTTCGTTCATCTAAAAGCAACTTAACCTTAATATACTCTAGTTTGTAAAATACATTTTTTCTGCATAAAATAAATTGAAATCTCATTTTCTGAAGAAAAACTGCATAAATGTAACTTAATTGAACTGTATGTAACCCATATTGTGTATATTTCTCGAAAATATTCATCCACAAAGTTTATAAAATGTTATGCTATGATCTTGTAAATGATCAAGTAGGAAGCTTCTTTTATAACAAGCAGTTATATCTCGTGCAAACAACGAAAAAAATTTACTAATAAATTTATAACGAATTGTCCATGACTTCTGAAAAGCTCTGCTGATCGGACACTAAAGTAGTCCAACGAAATATTGGAGTTAATTCACCGTTGATACGATAAAGGTGTCTTGTTCATTTTCATCGAAATTTATTTGTTGTACTACGACTTGAATCATAATGTACAGAATTTCAAATGAAGAAAGTCAGAGAAGACGAAACATGGATATAAGTTTACATAGGTTATGTAATAATTAAAATAAAGTGGATTATCTAGAATATTATAATATTCTAAATAATCGAAAAAAAAAAAATTCTTTTCGTACTTACATATTTTCCCATATAGTTTCGCTATACCATTTAAAGTAAATAATGGATGACAAAATGAGTGAAAACAAAATATTGAAAGATCATTTGCAAACGTCCGCGCAAATTGTCACAAATAATTACAACCTATTTTAAACCGGAATCCTTTAACAAAGTTAAAGTGCCTTATGCATGTATGCATTCAGTTTTTGAAAAACGATTAGTCCCGTGGATACGACATTGTTAAATTTATAATCGCACAAATATCATTTTGTAATTAGAAAAAAAAATATTGACGTTCCTTTTCCTTTTTTAAAAAATTACTAGTTGGTCTTTACTCACCTAGCGGTCGATATTTTCAACTGTTATTACATTTTTTATTATTTATTATAATCATTTAAATTATTTTTCCAAGCTTTTTCTCTAAATTAAACTTAAAGTTTTGGCCTTAGCGGCAAATAAGTGTTTACTTTAGCGGCATTGAGCGGGGGCCGAGAAAGAAACCCCCAATCGCCATATCCTTTCATAGGTAAAATTTCTTTTTTTTCTATTTTTCTATTATCCGTTTTCATATTCTATTTCTCTCTTTCCATATCCTTCTTCCATTATTTTACTAATTCCTCCAAATCAAGGATTATATATATATATATATATATATATATATATATAACTTGTTTTTTTAAAAAAACTTTTTTGTTATGAATAGTCTCAATGTATGCATTTGACATTTATAGGGGAGTTCGCTCTCCTTGGGTGGTCTTGTTTTCTTTAATGATCTAGGATATTTTTCCAGAAGTAATGTTTTGGTATGTTGGGTGATTTTTCATATTATATTAAAGCAATAACTTGTAAATTGATTTCATATCTTTTTTAATGACATCCCAGGTTATTTAATTTCGTTATAAATTAATTCATTTTGGTTATTGAGGAAGTTGGAAAATGTTCGTTCGTCTGCTTGTCCGAGTACTTATTTCCACAAACATTTCCAAATTCCTTTGAAAGTGATATCTTATACCAATATTTCCACTTTACAATAGAAAGTTTCTACGTGTACACTTAAAGAAGCTCACTAAATTATTAGCCTGTAGTAGGATCTTTTAAGTATTTATTTTAAGAACATTTTAACGCCTTTTACTACATTAGATAAAATGAAATGGATATTTTTCAGCTGCCGTATAGAATGTTTCCTATAAAAATGATATAAACCATAAATCATTCGCTCAACAGGGTCTCGCAAAAATATTTGGATTCATTTATGGAAAATTTCTAAAGTGCATTTTCAGTTGAGTTACACGTTTCTGACGCATCTTAATGATGTTGAAAAGCATTTATAACAAGCACAAATAGAAAATGCCTGATAATCTATCTGAAATGCGTGATTTTTCTTTTTTCTTTTTTTAATTTAAATTAAATTCTTAGAGAAATTCAAAATCATTAAAAAAAAAATTGTTTAAACGCACTTTGTATAAATAAAAGTGTGTCTATTTGCTTATCTCTATAAATAGATTAAAATAAATATATATATTTAATAAATTTTGTGCTGCTTCTTTCTTGCTTATTTGTGATTGTTTGGGGCTTAAAATTACAATGTTTATTAGTGTATTATCACTAATAATTTTTTAAATGGTTCATTGGATTATCATTTGTAGTGATGAGTTTTATTTTGATCTACGTGTTTTCTTGTTCTATTTACAATGGATGTTTCGGGCCTGTGAACAAAGAAATGCTTAGCTTTTGCTTTCTTTGTGACGGAAAAACATCCATTTTTTGGCCTATTTGCATTCTACAGGCCCTTGATAACGTTAGAATGCAAATAATGCTTTTGTCTCATTCCAATTTGCTATAATTCATTTAGATGTCACTTTATTTCTTTTTTGGTTTTATTTGGGTGGTCTTCGTTTTTGAGCAGAATAATTGTTTGAATACTGAAATTAAATCATCTTTAAATTTCAAATTTTTGCACTGATAATATCATATTACTACTGAACGCTCTCTCTCTCTCTCTCTCTCTCTCTATATATATATATATATATATAGGTAAACATAGAACATCTGATAAACGAATAAATTCAAGTAAAATAACAGATTATAGAAAATTAAGGCGCCAACCTAAAACAATCATTTATAAAAAAAAATATCACCTTATTACCCATTTAAGTGACATTTGATGAAATTGAAACCGAGATTTTTTTAGAAACTAGGTTACAGACGATCCCGACTTTGTAAATAACTGTTTATGCAATTCCATACAGAAATGCATTTCTTAGAAAAATCTTATCAGAGACGCCGGCATCCATCATTTCAAGTTCGGTGAGAAGATACGTTTTTGAGGCAACGGCAACTCTAAAAAAGCTGGAACATCTGTTGATAGGATTTATAACAGCGAAAAAGGTCTTCCTATTTCATGCAATGTCACTGAAAATATGGAGTCACCCTCTATTTTTTAACGCTGATCGCTTTTCAGATATTCCTTCACAGAGTTTAATATTTTTATTCGTGCGAGCAACAGATACCTTATCTAGAAATATTCTGATAGTGACGATACATTCTAAATGCATATTTGTGATTTTTAAACAAATTTTAGAAAAGTTGGGGTGTTTAGTTTCAAAACACATGTGCTGTTTATTTTGAGCGATTAACATTAAAAAAAAAAAAAAAAAAAAAAAAACTTTTACTTTGCTAGTTTACTTAGAATCTATTTACCTATTGACTGAAATATTAATTAAATGAAAATCAGATGGCTATAATGAGTTAACACTTTTAAAAATGTTGAACAAATATTTTTAAAAATGTTTTGTACTAACTGTTTAATTAAAATATGTTTACTTTTTGGTTGATTAAGTAATACTTAGTTAACGTAAAATCAAGCGGATCGCATTAATTATCATTTCCAACTGCACGCACATGTTGCGGCGTTTATTCAATGTACTTTGCAAACAGAATCCCACAACAGACAGACAGATTGACAAAAAGACGAACCAATAAAGTAATTTAAGTCATAATCGTTCTTAGACATTGCTCTAATAACGCTTAACAAAATCAAAAAGTCAATCCCAGCCATTTCCCATTGTAGCCCGCCCTTATTGTAGCATTTTTTTCACTTATGGATATCATAATTGTCTATCATTTTTTTTTTTTTTTTTTTTTTTTTTTTTTTTTTTTATCGTAATAACTTTTATTCTTTTTTTATATCGTTCATAGAAATAGTTCATTCTCAAAATCTCCATAAAATTAATTTTTTATGCATTCCAAGTGAGCGGAAGAGAAGTAACTTTTTTTTTTCAATCTTCAAAAATTTTTTGAAAGTAAATAGTTATGTTATTACTATTCTTTTCAAAAAATTTTTATCCTTCTGGCTGGGTCCTTTTATGAGGTCCGAATAAAATCATCGAGGAAAAAAAAATCTCATATGCTTTTCCATCCATCACTAAAAAGGATGTTCGCTAATTTATATAGACGATTGGTATGAGCACTATTCTGTCGCTTTATTTTATTGGCCGGTCTGTTATAAATTCACAATTTCCTTAAAAAACTGTTTCCTTAAAATTCTCGTACGGACGTTGGAAATTTAATCTCCCTTTTACTGAGAAAAATTCAAAGACTCAGCTCTTCATTTTGAAGTCTGGGTGGTGTTATAATTTTCCAAGTTGGCATGGTTATAATTTCAGATTTATTGCCTTCTGTGTCTCTTTAAGAAGCGCGAGATAGATATGCTTTACTGCCATAATAATATAATGTGATATACTAAGCGCATCAATATACAAATAAATATGAAATATATGTAGCACCCAAGTTAATGTAACTATAGTTTTAAAATTTAGTGCACATACTAAACAAAATCTATGTACATTTTTTTTCATAATTACTAATTATTTCTTTTATATGTGTGGCAAGTGGCTTTTAGTGGCGTTTTAACTTGGCTGTGAAATGGGTATACTTTCCCATAATATGCTTTAAAAATATACTTTTCATAAAACATAATACTTCGGAAATTTTTCACGTGTCCCTGTATATAAACCAGTGGTGGTTTTTACCCCACTTGAATAACATATATTAATTAGAAGACATTCCAGGATTATTTAGGGGAGTTAGAGAGCAGAGGGACAGACAGACAAACAAAGCGAATAATTCGATCATTCATTTCGATATTATTTTAAGAAAATATTTAATCCTTTTTAATTTTATACAATGCACACATATATTTTTAAGAACTTTGATAATATTCCATAAAAACTAATTTTGAAAAAGGTGATAAAGAATATTTAATGAAGAACACATAAATATATTTATTCAAAGTTATATTTAGAATAAAATTGGAATGAAGAAAGCTATGTAAAAATTATGAATATGTCGATTTTATGTACTTTTTCCAACAATCCGAGAGAGAGGGTACAGTAAAATCGCAATTGGTGATATTTTTATGATTTGTATGGATATGGAAAACTTCTAGAAAATCGAGTTCATGTAAGTGTTTAGGCTGACAGATTATTTTAGCTGAATTAAAGTTGAAATTATGGTTATTCTCCCAACAATGTTTAGCAATGACTGATTTGTTAATTTCTCGTTTCTGAATACAACCCGTGTGTTCTTTAAGGCGAAACTTGAGTTTACGTTTTGCTTGACCAATATATAATTGTCCACATTGAAAAGGAATACTATATATGCCCCAAGAGTTGTATGTTTCAATAGGATCTTATGGGTGAGAAAATTATTTTAAAGTTATATTTGTTTAAGAACTTTAGCGGTGACAAAACTAGATTTAGGGATAAATATTTAGGTAAAATATTTTAAGTATTATCTAAACATACTGTTGGTGTTGTGTTAGGATTTGATCTAAATTTAGATTACAATATATTAAAATCACACAATCAACTGATTGGGAAGAAAATCATATTTGAAATTTATTTTTCCGACTGAGTGAAAATAATGCCTGGACCGGGAGTCGAACCCCAGATCATTGACTTACAAGGTGAAGACTCTACCAACTGAGCTATCTTGGCCGACAACCGGTGGACATTACTCACTCAGACAACCTTTAGGCAGAAACATCTTGAGCTATCTACATGATAGACCAGATGTTTCTGCCTAAAGGTTGTCTGAGTGAGTAATGTCCACCGGTTGTCGGCCTGGATAGCTCAATTGGTAGAGCTTTGACCGCCTTGACCTTGTAATTCAATGATCTGGAGTTCGACTCCCGGTTCAGGCATTATTTTCACTCAGTCGGAAAAATAAATTTCAAAAACAATACTGGTGTTGGAAGAAGACTTAGACGCAGAAGTGCGAGAAATGTGAGTATTTAGTAATTTAAAAAAGAGTTTTATCAATAATAGAAGGATTGTAACCTCAGGCAATAGTAATTGCTTTGATTTCAGAATTGAGAGATTCAGGATCCGAACAAATGTTAAGGGCACGATTGACAAAAATATAAAATGATTTGCTGGGTAGGTGGATGACATGAGCGAGCATGAGGAGGTAACGAAACAGCAAAATTTTTACGATAAACAGTGTGTGAAAACCTTTTTCAGTGCGAGAGACCAGTGCATCAAGGAAGGGAATGAACTATTATTTTATGACAGCACGAAGAATGTTGAAATGAGATCGGAGAACAGCTTTGTTAAAGAATGTGGAACCAGTAATGTTGCATTTAAGTTGAATAAAACGGGGAATAATAAAATATCTCTTGCACTGAAGAAGGGATTTTAAACGATTAAGGGAAAGTAATTTCTTGGTACGTAACCGGTGGAAGCGAATAATAAGATTTTTTATTATGGAATGACTACAAAGAGCAAAATTAAAGAAACTTTGCTGACCTATTCTCCCCCTCGTATGAGGCTTCTCAGATTAGGTTGCTCAGCATTAAATTCAAATTACATTATTCAGACAATTAAAATCGTATTTTCTGTAGAGAAATATGTGTATAGCAGTATTGGGCATAATTGATTAAAAAGCAATTGAATTACAATTGAATTACAATTATAATTATTTTACCGTCAATCGATCAACAAGTAATTGATTACAAATAAATTGAATAAGTAATTCAATTTATTTGTAATCAATTACTTGTTAATTGATTGACAGTAAAATAATTATAATTGAAATTTAATTGTAATTCAATTGTAATTCAATTTCTTTTTAACCAATTATGTCCAACACTGGTATAGACTCAATAATTAATGTACAGAGCTACACAAAAGGGTTCTGATAATTATTATGTTAAATTGGGTACAAATACTGCATAGAATGAAATGCATAGGATGAGTTGTATTGTTTTATTGGTGTATATATTGTTTGTGGCTCGTTTACAGAGACATCCAAAATAATTTGTAACATTAGTACCTGTAGACAGAATTTCTTTTAAGTGCATTTTTACATCGTTACACTCCAGAGAACAAAATGGAATTTGCCTATATTTAAAAGCAGGGATTCTGTAGAAAATGGTAGGCATAGAATCAGTAATTAATGTACAGGGCTTCACAAAAGAATTCCGATTTGTTATATAGTTTCTAATTTGCCATAAGTATTTATGAGTTACAAGGAAATAACTGAATAAAATTTGTTCGTGTCTATACTGTTTGTAAATCGTGTACAGCGTCATCCAAAAATATTTCATGGTACTACGGTTTATGAACGACATTTTCAAATCGTTATACTCCATTCAACATAATAAAATGAGCAAATGTTACTGGAAAGTTTAAAAACATAGTTTCTGTGGCGAATGGTAGGTGTAAAAGTAATAATCAAGTTACAGAATTGCATAAAGGATTACGATACCTTAAATTGTTTTCAGATTAATTGGAAAAAAAAAAATATGAACTGCATGGAGTTAGCTGTACAGTGTTTGGTGCACAGCATGTTTTTACAGTGATACGTTAAAGAGTTTCCGTACACTTTTCATTCATTTGAACACCGCTCATTTCCATTCCCCAACATAAAATTTACATATATGACTAAAATACTATAGATTCTGTAGAAAATTACAGAAATAGAATTTAAAAATTAGTTTATGGGGCAACGCACAAGATTTTTAAATACGATATGAAATAATTCGATTTGCTGAATACACATACTTATGAGTTACATGGAATTATATGAATTCCACAAATGAATTGTCTTACCGTATCTGCAGCCGTCCGTCATTTACATATATTTAACAAATGAATTCAAAATACATTGTTAAGAGGCTTAAAAGCTTAGTTTCTGTAGAAAAGGATGCGTATAAATTTAATAATAGGTTTAATTTCATAGTTTACAGAGATTCATAAAGGATAGCTAATAAATTATGGATCGCATAGAGTAAATACCGAATATGTGTCTTAGGTTTGTAATATTCTTACTAGGAAATATATACATATACAAGGTCTGTCTAGAAAGTAATGAGACTGATTCCGTAAAATTCGTTTATTTGAAGATAATTTTACAGACACTTAATATTCTTCAAAATAGCCTCCTCCTAAACACTGTTGCTAACGACTTTGCCGCCCAAGAATGCCCGTTTGGAATCCTTCGACTGGAATGCTGTTCAGAACATGCGGTACGTTCCTGTTCAAGTTCTTCAAATTATCGAAACGATTAAAAATAATCTCAGTGCAACCTCATAAGCTGCATTTTAACCAAGGAAATAGAAAAAAGTCAGTTAATCAGGGCAGAACTGTAGTTGGGGCATCATTACGACGCTGCGTTTTGCTTGGAATTGAGTCAGGAGCTTGGTAGATATTTACAACCTTTCCACATTTGAAGTTCCTCCGACCCTCCGAGACGATTGGGCAGTCGATTTTATAAAATCCCATCGTCTCTGCAATATTTGGGACACTCATCGAACGATCCTAGTCCAAAAGCGCTTTAATTTCATCCACATTGTCTGAAGTTCGAGAACTTGATGGATGCCCAGTACGTTGGTCGTCATCGATATCTTCTCTTCCATCTTTGAAGGTTATATGTCACTTAAACTCATGAGCCGTGGTCAAAAAATACTTCCCACAGACTTCTTGTAACATGGTAAGCGTCTCCGTAAGCAGATTTGTTTACTTTTACACTAAACTTTATAGCGCCACTTGAAACATGTGACTGCTTTTGAGCGATCTGGGCGTTACAGATTCAAGGCCAACTCACATCACCAGACTCTGTAGTTGACAGACCCTACCATCTGCACCACCCGCAAACTTTGCTCTTTTGGCCTTCTGCTTAGCCCAAAAAATTCAGTTTCATTACTTTCTGGACAGACCTTGTTTATACAGATATGTATATATAGATACAGTAACCGCCGCTTATTCTGATCAAATTGTGAGGACCGGAATCAAATCAATACAAACTCCTGTTAAAACCACCGCTTTATAAAATCAGTATCCGCGGTTAACAATCTAAAGAAAAAAAAAAAAAAAAAAAAAAAAAAAAAATCAGCAGCAAAAATGTCAATTATGCACGCTAAACAAATTATATATATATTTCTTTTAAATGAAAAACAAAATAAAATACAGCAATCCCTTATTTATCTCTCCCTGTCGAAAATTTTACACTTGAAGAAAAGTTACAAATTAAACACGCCCCATCACTTGTCTCAATAACAATTTCCAGGAAAGTAATCTTCAAAGCTCGGTAATAAGTTACAAATTTGATTTGATTCGCAATTGATACATGTACATATATTTAATTTTTAATTATTTAAAAAAAAAAAAAAATTCTAATTCTTATTTTGAAATAACTAAGAAGCAAGAGGTTTAAACGGAATGATTTTGAATTTGAAAGAAAAAGCGTGAATTTTCGTCAAATTAATGATGATTTTCCTAAAAGAAAAGTGCATCGAAACTTGGGATGTGTTTAATTTACTTAATTTGAAGGAACAATTAATCAATTACATATTTCAAAAATTAATTTATATTGTTTATTAATTCCATTATTCGTTACCTTTAGAAATTCATTCCCAAATTCAGGAAAGTAATATTGTTTCTTCAGGCACAAGAGCGGTCGCCGGATATAAAAATCAGACGCTTAATAAAATCACATTTGCTCAGAACGAATGTGATTTTAATAAGCGGCGGGTGCTGTACATCGTGTGTATATCTAGATACATACGGAAACGTATCACGTTATGCCCAGAGTTACTGACGGCAGCAAAATTTTTGAAACGCAAACAATAACTCGTGTTTAACAGATGTGCACCTAATACTGTTTTGTTAAGTAAATATTGGTTGAGTTACGATCTTAGTCTTTATGCTGTTTATAAATACGCATGTTGATGATAAAAATTAGCGACCGAACAAAAAAAAAAAAAAAGGAAAAAATTTCGATGTATGCTTCAATAATTTTGCTGCCGACTGTATTTTGTGGAATGTTTCTAAATTATCAATGTGGAATATAAAAATAAATAAATATATATATATGCGCTCAGTAATGAGAAATATAATTAATGAACGTTGAATTCCCTGATCTATGAATCCAATAGTTTATTATGTGAAATGAAAAACAGAAAACATCCTAGATAGGATTTTTTTTTTTTTTTTTAATCAAAATTTAATGTATGAAAAGTCATTAATTTTATTTAAAATATGTTCTTCAATTTCAATTGTTGCGCACATTCTTCCAAAATTTGCTTCAAAACTTTATCTTTTTATTTCAATTGATCTCTAAATTATTTTTAAAAATCAAAATGATCGCTAAATATTATTAAGTAATGAATATCATGTCCTGTCAAAACAATTAAAATAATCTCTAAAGATTAAATAAATATGATTTCTATAATTTAGGATCCTTAAAAAGTATTTCTTTTCATTTATACCTTTATATCTTTTATTTCTTTAAAAACCGAAAAATTTAAAAGCACAAATGAAAAAGTATTGCGTATACAAATTAATCCTCCTCTCTCTCTTTCCCGATCCTTTCCTTTTTATTTTTTCAACTGGCATAAAATATAGAAAATAAAAGATTATCAATATAACTGACATTTTAAAGAATTACCATTATGTATTCTCTAGCGATTAAACAATCAAGACAAACGTAAAAGATTTTCTTCATTCATCTCTTTCATCATTCAAAGAAACTTAAACACTTAAAAAACAGATTTCATTATTATTATTATTATTATTATTATTATTGTTATTACAAAAATAGTAACAATAAATAAATTTATAAACAAATGTAGATAAGCAATACTACATGATTTCTAATGAAGAGAGTACATGCAAATTTAATAACTTTTAAGTCAATAATTTAGATGAAAGAACATCGAACTGAAATTAGAAATATTGTTTTAGTAAAAAGATTTCAGTAAGATCATAAAAAATTCAAATAAATAAGGAATTCCCTAAAGATAGTAAATAAATAATTACTTGGTGATTTTTCATAGATTGAAACTTTGAAGAAAATCTTTTACGTTTGTCTTGATTGTTTAATCGCTAGAGAATACATAATGGTAATTCTTTAAATTGTCAGTTATCGTTTTTCTCTATTATGAATTTTAAATTTCGTTTCTTGTAAACGAAGTGAATAGATATCAAAAGGAAGGAACCTATAAATGTTTTGTAAATTTGCAGTCAAACAGAATTTGCTCATTCACAGATTGCGTTAACTCTTTCAGGGGTGAGAGGGGGGGGGGGGGGGTATATAATTACGCTACATTTTGTTGAAAATTTCCAGAATGAATTCTGGCACTGGGGAACTGAAATTGGGTGGGAACAATATGTCGTACCGCCCTTGAAAGGGTTAAAGATTGGTTACTCGTGAACTTATTCTACACTGTGTACAATAAAATTAAAAATGAATGAACATATTAGTTTTTGACATTCTATACTGACAAGCTAAACTGGAGTGTAGACATTCGGAACCAATAGGGAAAGTAAAAAAAAAAAAAAAAAAAAAAAATACAATGTATGAAAATTCAGGGCCGTTATTTATTCTTAAATTCTGAATTGCTTTGTAAGTTTGGGTGGTTAAATAATTCTATTTCTAATTTAAAAACAATTATTTAGGGAAATATAAAAGTTTATCAAATAATAATAATAATAATAATTTAAATATGGTTTATTCAAAACTAAAAACTTAGTTTTAAAATGAACTAAATTTAGGTTTTTTAAAAATAATAATAAAATAACTGAATAAATAACTCTAAGACTATTTTTGTTTTCTAAGTAATAGATAAGAAATTCTGCACAAAACAGAATTTAATTCAGTACGACAGGGCTTATTTTAATCTATCCTCCCATTTAAAGACATGAGTTAATTGCATAGGTTAATCCCTAGCATAGTTTACTAGATCCAATTCTTAAAATTACTTTAGTATAAATTTAGCATAGACGCCCATTGATGGCTTTTAAAAGAACTAAAATGGCTATCACAATTGCGTAAATAAAGACCTTAGAGAGGAATGTGTGAGCTAATTCGGTGCCAAAATTTCAAATTCCGCCAAGAGGTTCTGTACTGAAGGTGTTCTATTTCTTTAGTACGGTTTTTCTCAAATTTATTTTAATATCTTTTTTTTTTTTTGGGTGGGGGGGGGGAGGGGGGCATCGTTTTTTCCTTTTTAAATAACTTTAAAGTTAAAATGATGATTTACTTAATATTTTTTTAATTTATTATCCATTGAACTACAGAATACCGTATTGGCTAGATTTTATCCTTATTGATAAGAGTACCAACTTTTGATAAAATCTAATAATCTGGGCAAACTTTCAGCTTTATATATTTTAAATAAAAACAAAAATTTTTGAAATTTTTTATTCATGAATTCATCAACCGTGAATATTCATTTTAAGTAAGTTGAAGTGTAAAGGTTGATATATTCTTATATACCAACTGTGTGAAAAATACCAGAGCCGGGAATCGAACCCCGGCACCTCCGCTTAACGCACGGATGCTCTACCATTGACTGATAACCAGCAAGGCATTTCTCACATAATATTCGTTGGCAAAGTCACCGAGTCTGCAAACGCAGATATAACAGGTTAGACAATATTAATCGTAGCACAACTCCACAGATCACGAAATTTCAGTTTTAGAAATTTGTTATTCATGAATTCATCAACCGTGAATATTCATTTTATTTTAGACATTTTTTATTCATGAATTCATCGACCGTGAATATTCGTTTTTTAAAGGAATATTCACGGTTGATGAATTCATGAATAAAAAATGTCTAAAACTGAAATTTCGTGGTCTATGGAGTAGTACTACGATTAATATTGTCTCACCTGTTATTTCTGCGTTTGCAGATTCGGTGACTTTGCGAAAGAATATTATGTGAGAAATGCCTAGCTGGTTATCAGTCAATGGTAGAGCATCCGTGCGTTAAGCGGAGGTGCCCGGGTTCGATTTCCGGCTCTGGTATTTTTCACATAGTTGGTACATAAAAAAATATCAACCTTTGCACTCAATTTACTTGAAATGAAAAACAAAAATGTTTGCACGTTCATTCAATGGGTAATACATTAAATGGCGACAACGCAAAATCGCTGTCTGAAAGAGCCTGGCTATACTATAGGGGAGGGGAATTAGAGGGTGATAAAAGGTTTTATCTATATTTATTCCTAATCAACGGACATTATCATACCATTAATTGAATGAAAATAAAATTTAGATAAACCTTCTTCGAATACATTTTTATTTAATTATTTGTTGCGAATGCTCAAGTGTTAACAAATTCCTTTGCTATAACATATTAGTCAATTGTATTCTTATATATATATATATATATACAAGGAAATACTGTAAAAGTTGAGAAAAATGTTGTCGAAAGAATGAATTGAATTTAAGTTGCTCTCAAAAAGTAAAGAACAGACAAGTGATTTCTTTTACATTTGAATAAGTTTATTCAAATATAGAAGAAATCACTTGAGAAATGTAAAAGAAATCACTCACATCATTTTATAGAGTATTTTTATTAAAAGCACCCTATTTTTCCATTAATTTAATAAAAATAAAAATTTGAATAAAGTTCCTAAACCTTTGCAAACATGTTTTTCAAATATTGAACGATGCAACATTTTCTTAGAAGCACTTTGCTAAAAATATTTCGATTTGCAATCTCTATAATTTTTTTTTGACAAATTTATTGTTAATAATGTGTCAATACCATTTTTTCAAATACTTTTATTGACTCAGATAGTTTGTCAATACTCGTCTTTAGTTATAGTAGTAAACTTTTATAGTTAGCTTTCACGAACTATACCTAATAGTTTATACTTGTATACTAAAAATAAAGAAGATTATATTGACAAATTATTTAAAAAAAAGAGAGAAAGAAAAAAATTCTTCGCCATTTATTGGTTACAAATTGCATGTTTTTTCAGTGAAACAACGTAAATAGATTATTACATGTGTCTATTTCCTTATAAAGCAAATAAAGCAAATACAGCAAAACTTATCAAAGTTAATACATTATCATTTTTTTACTTCCAGCGTCCAATATAATATACATTTCAAGATTTAACAACTGAATGACATTAGATAGCTCTGAAAATTAGAAAGTGGATACGTTGTCAGCGAAAAGAAAAAAAAAAAAATCTTGCAAAAAATTATCATATTTTTACTTGTCTGTTTATTATTTTATTTTTAAATGCATATGATAGTTTTTTTTTTTTTTTTTTTTTTTATGTATACGTTCAAAAAACTTTTATATTTCTGTTATACTTTGTTTAGTACTTTGTTGATGTATATTTTAATGAAACAAAATCAGTGGTGCCAAGTTATTACAGTTTGTTCATAAATCTCATACCAAAAATTTAATGGAGGGAAAAAAAAAACCTCTTTTAATATACTTCAATTTTAGATTTTTTCTTTTTTGTTTTGTTTAAATAGTATGTTTTTGGCACGGATGAATCGCGCTTGGCATGAGGGGCTAATTCATCGATAATCCTGGATAATCTTTTAAAATTTTGATGCTGAAGTAGATCAGACATTTTTCACCAAAGACTCTACTTTTGTGAAAGCAATTTTAAGCCAAGTAATGAATCAAAAATATAAATAAATTGTAAAATATTGAAAAATAGAAAAGAAAGGAAAAAGAAACAGAAAAAATAATCGCATAAATAATGTATTTTTGTCAAAAATGGCGTTAAAAATTCAATAGTCACCAAGGGGAGCTATCATAAGGCTGTACGATTTACATATTTAATTATTTAATTATTTATTTATTTATATACTAACAACTATTAACTAACTCAACTACTATTATAACTAAAAAAAAAAAAAAATAATTGTCTCATGCGATAAATGTAGCACATTGTAATATTATATTTGGCGTAAAATTGTTGTCATTTTATAGTTGATCGAATAAATCAAACAAATATAGAAAATAACGTGAAAGAAAATATTATGTACACCACGTATTAGTGTTGTTCATATGTAACTGGAATTCAAATGTAAAATGGCTACTTCAATTTTTTCGATACTGTCCGTTTCGAAACTGTCATCTGATAAGCACCCAAATGGAAGCCCACTGGTAAGCTATTGTCACAGGCAATAGGGACAGGCACCTGAGAGTGTGCGAATGAGTAGGTCGCTGCCGAAGGCAGCGGGTACAGGAAGCGGACTTTTAAGCAATTTCATGATTTATTCTTTTTTTTATTCTTTAATTTTTGTTTATAAAGCGATATAGAAAAGAGTTTCCATTAAATAGAGTGACCAGCGAAGCAGGCATAACCTTCGTTGATTCACTACCTTCATTGATTTCATGAATTTAAAAATGGTTTCGTTAACAAACTTTGATCTATTGGCACGCAAACAGCATCTGGCCGAGTTTTGTATATTTCGGGTTGGATTTTGAAATTTTTCCCGCATTCGGAATTCGGTTCGTTCCCGAACCGGGGCTTTTCTAGTTATCCATAGAATACAGTAAGAAGTAATGATTCACCAATATCATTAAAAAAATAAATAATAAAAATAAATAAATAAATAAGAGAAGGTGTGAATAAAAGACAAAAGAAAAAAGAATTTTGAGAGTAAAATAAAAAACGTTTTTGATAGGCAAAAGAAGAATGAAAATATCAAAAATTTTTTAACCTGAGCGGATGTCATATCCTGTTGCAGTATTTAATCTGGTAAAAAGTTTTTTTTTTTTTTTTTTAAGCATTTTAACTAAAAAACACAAGCAGCATTCTTGCTTTTTCAAATGTTATTCTTTGGATAGAATTGATTTAATTTTCTTAACTTGGTTATCCCCAGTTTTGTTTTCTGTTTTCACCAATAGACATTATTTATATAATATATATATATTATTTAACATAGTCTACATTTTTAATAAGAATTTAATTTTCTTATATTTATGTAGTATTAACTTACATTTCTTTTTCTATATTTTAAATTCTTTAAAGAAACTTTTTCTTTCTTTCTTTCTTTCTTTTTTTTTTTTTTTTTAAACAAAATCTATAAACAAAATATAAAAATGGAGATTGCTTCTTAAGCAAATGAATTCTGCAGGATAAATAACATCAGATGTACTTTGCTGCAATAGCATACTATCAAAGTTTATTTAGTATTTTTCAATATTTTAAATCCTTTAAAATAACTGTTTGTTTACTAAACAAAATGTAAAATAGATGTTGATAGTTTTAGCTTGAGCAAATGTAAAAGGATTTAAAATCGGCTAAAGTTGAATTTTATCACCGAATACTTTCTATGTTTATTTTATAGAATTTTTTATTCGTGAAAAGAAAAGAAAAAAAAAAGTGGAAGAAGAGAAGAAAAGAAAACATCATTATTTTATTATCATAAATGGGATTTATATATACTCTTTAAACTATTTCTAATTTTTTACTGTTAAATAAATGAAAATCGACTCCTTGTTTAGAACAACATTGAAAAAAATGTACCGCTTCAAACTTGAGAGTCAATAATGTTTTATGTCTAAAAGAACAATTTTAACATGATCTTGACTAAAAAAAAAAAAAAATTAAATAACATTTTTTATAAAATTTGTCTTGGGCCGAGTATGATCTATTATATCGCTATTATTAATTTATTTTTTAACTGTTTGAAATAGAGAGTTACGTTTTTGAAATTATGTAAATATGAAAGTAAAGCACATCTCTCTCTGTATACAGGGTTCGCCAAAATACCCGCACTTCCTCTCCTACCATGAAAATGCATGGGAATTTTGAAAAATGGCGGAACATGTGTTCAATGAATTCGAGGGGGACCTTTTTTGGTGAAAATATTTTGGGCTCCGGGGGGGGGGGAGAGCCAAGGGGGTCGCTAAGGACAGTAACTTTAAAATTTCAAATAGGAAGTGATACATCCCTGGAAACGTTTCTTTAAGGAAATGAATTTGATATAAATAATTTTGACCTGTGATTATTATTAAAAGAGATGCATGTGTTTGAAATGTGAATTTTATACTTATGTATCTCTTTTTATAATCATCTCTGGACAGAACTGTTTATGTCAGATTCTTTGTAATATATTAATTGTAATATAATAATTTCAAGAAATTCCATGGTTATTTATTGGAGTTAAAGCGAGTATAGACAAACCGAAGTCATAAACACTTTTTAACTTTGTTGGAAAGTGTTAATAACGAGGTAAAAATAAATTCCAGCAGTTGTAGTGTTTGACACAAGTTTTGCTTGCTGCGTCTTTTAAAAATAATAATAATAGTATTTATATTCAAAACAAAAAATCGCCAATAACACGATAAATGCCAAAGAAGGTAACCTTTTCACTACACTCGGCTGTTTCTTCTTTGCCACACATTCCCGTAATAAAGAAATGCTCCGTCCGCTGTTATAATAGGCCTATGATTTAAGACAGTAAGGGCCTTCATCACGTAACGTCTTTCTAAGAACAAATTTAACCCTTATGCGGATCGCCGTCCGTCCGTGTGTGTGTGGGGGGGGGGGAGGGGATCTTTCTAAGAGTCCTAGCCAGAATTCACATGAATTTCGAAAAAGAAAAAAGAAAAAAAAGTGGAAAATTCTGAATTAGAAGGCCGACGAATGTGGCCTGGGTTCGAACTTGGCATTTCCCATCTGCCAAGTTAGAGAGCTGAAATCTTGGTCACTGGTAAAGAAGAAGCATTTAGACAAAACTAATTATTTTGACCATTTCAATAAAATTCTTGGAGACTCATCTACTTTTTGTCGACTGTTCTTGGATAAGAGTCGATAAAAGCTAGCCTGTGTATGCAGGTAACTAAATATGAAAAGTTGTAGGCTCTTTGTATACTAAGTTAAATCGGTCAGAAGTATTGTATTGTTTTTCTTTTTTAAACTTTAATTTTCATAATATCTATTTTCCCATGTTTTTACCGCAAAATAATAAATATGTTTTCATTCCTCTGAGATTATTATTATTTTTTTTTCCCCAAAATATTTTACAAAAAATATTTCTTCTAAAACTACGTACTATGTGTTTATCTTCAGAAATTACTGAATGTTAATAAGAAATATCGGAAAAGAAATAAGAATTACAGTGTTATAGGATAATTATGCCAATTTAATTAAAGCATTATTTTCTGAATGAAGCAGTAATTTGTTACAAAATAAATAAATAAATAAACAAAATATGTATCCTTTAAATACAAAATGGAGATTTTTTTTTCTGGCGCTTGTTTAGAAAAGATAAATTATTCTCGCTGTTTCTTATTCCTATTTCAAGAAGTTCAAAAAAAGAATACTTTACAGGCGCAATCAAACTGATAGAAAATTAGTTCACAAAATTTTCTTTTAATTCTTTATGTATTTTGCAAAAGTTATTATTATTATTTTTTTCAAACAACTAAGTCAATTATCTCCAAAAATTAATAAAAACTAATCAGAAATATAGAAAAAGGTATAAGAAATAAACTGTTATTTACGTGACATTGTGTTGTATTATCTACTAATAATTAGGCTTCATTAAGCCGCATTTTCTAGTTGCAGCAACGATATTTTCAAAGCAAAACATGTACTCAATAATAATAATAATAATAATAATAATAATAATAATAAATTACAGATGCATTTTCAAAAGAAGAAAAAAAAAATGTAAGTTACACTGGCTGCACTTTATTTAATTTTAACAACTTCGAATCCAGGCGAATTCTTTAAGGACGCAGTCAATAAATAAATAAATAAATAAAAATAAATAAAATAAAATAAATAAAAAGTTCATCCCTTAAGAAGTTTTTTTTTCTTTTTCTTTTGACCTACTTTTGTAATTGACGGAAGAAAGAAAACAATTATCTATTTACTTGGGAGAAAATATTCTAAACTGGGAAATATATTTAGAACATTGTTTTCAATGCTAATTGTAAAAAATCTGGAGTGACTCCACTCGACTTTCCGAACATTGAGTCATTAACAGTTTTGTAGATAAAGTAAAGAAAGAGGAGTTGTTAAACAAACCAAAGAGAGAAAACCATAATAGAGTGTTTGAGTATTTTTCTCCATATATTACACGATGTTTTATTGAACGCTACTGAACTTTGAGCCCATAGATCAAAATGATAAAGAATTTTCGTTGTGTCCCTGTAAAAAACCTATAAATGCTAGATTCACCAAAATGCTTATAGTTAGAGCAACAGTGATTTATAATATTCATATAAATTTTCAGCTCAATTGATAAGGCGTTTAGATGCTATCGCACTTTTAACTGGTATGTTGTGGCCACCACATGACCTTCTTCTATATTTTCCTATACAAATTCACTCAGTAAAAATAATTTATTAAAATTATTATTTAAAAAAATTATCTTCCATGATAATGCAGATGATTTTCATATTAGAGAAGTAGTATAACACTAAATATCCAAAAAAAGTCAATTTTATTGTCAATATTACATTTAAATATATATATATATATATATAATAAAGATGATCTATCAATCATAGAAGAAGCCAAGCAACAGATACAAGATCACTGAAACACCAATGACCAGTAAGATTTAAAAAAAAAAAAAAATCATCAGTGGATGAAATACACTAATGTAAAGAAACCAGATCTATTAATTAACAACCTGCAAAACAAACGAATCAATAAAGTAAAAAACAAATCTTAACTTAAAACCATAAACTTATCAAAATTAATGAAAAAACAACCCAAGAAACACAAGATAGGAAGAAGGAGGCAGGCGGCAAGACTTGTGACTTGCCTGTGGGGTTACACTAGTTTTTCGCCGGCAACACTCCCCCAGCCTGCCACAACCAGAACATGAACCATATGGATTTAAAAAAGCAAAATTTCAAAGCAGATGAACAAAAATGAAACCATGAAGCAACAATGAAATTCATCGATTGATCACATTGTGTTTAACAGTATAATTAGAACATTAAATATAGTTGACAACTCAAAAAGGAAGAATCTGAAATTTTATTGGAAAAAGAAAGTTTGCAAATTTCATAATGATTATTAAAAAATAATTCTCTTTATGCACATTTATACAAAATTTTGTACTGTACCACCATGTTAAAAATTTAGAAAAAGCGGGATGGCAACGCAACCTGTAAGACAATTTTTATCAAAAGTTGGTAGGCACTAATTTATGTCAAGGTGCAACTACATACCAATTTGTATGAAATTCTGTGAAGTAGTTCCTGAGTTACAGTTGCCACAAAAGTTTGTCACATACACACAGAAACTGACAGACAAACAGACAGACATTTTCTAAAAATGGTGAAATCGTGTTCTACAGCTCTCAAAACGTGTAAATCCATCAAAAACCCGAGGTCGAAAATTTTTACGAATCCAATACTTTCTTCTATTGAATATAGAAGAAAGTAAAAATTTGGTCCCACAGGCCATAATGATAAAAAATTTTTCTTTGTGTCCCTGTAAAAAAACTGTAAGTGCTAAATTCACCAAAATCTATACAGTTCGTGCAACTGTGACCAACATGTGTGCAAATTTTTTGTTCAGATTAAATAAGCGTTTAGACGCTATCGCACTTTTAAAAATTTGGCCCCATAGGCCATAATGATAAAGAATTTTTCTTTGTGCCCCTGTAAAAAAACTGTAAGTGCCAGATTCTCCAAACTCTATACAGATTGAGTAACTGTGACCTATAATATGTGTATAAATATTTTGCTCAATTGAAGAAGGCGTTTAGATGCTATCGCACTTTTAAGATTTTGGTCCCATAGACCATAATGATAAAGAATTTTTCTTTGTGTCCCTGTAAAAAAATTATAAGTGCTAGATTCACCAAAATCTATAGGGTTCGTACTATGGTGACTTACAATATATGCACCAACTTTCAGCTTATTCGAACAAAGCGTTTAGACGCTAGCGTGTTCACTCACATACATACACACACACATACATACACACATACATACACACACACATACATACATACACACACACATACATACATACACACACACATACATCTATCATCGTAAAAATAGTGAAAACGGACTCGTTGGACCTCGAAACGTATAGAAACATCAAAATCTCGAATTCGGATTTTTTACATGATTACAATACTTTCCTCACTATAGTGTTCGGAAAGTAAAAAGTATTTTCATCTTTAACTGCACACAGATAAATTTGTATGACATTATCGATAGAAAAATAACTAAAATGACACAAAATAAAGAATTATATTTACACAGATCATATTTATAAACAAGCAACACGTAAATGTGTAAAATGAATCGTGATATTTAATTATAACTGTAAATGCTAAATATCTATATGTAAGATCTTATGGCTATCGGATTTCTACCTATATAAATTCTATTGATATTTTCGATTTTTCATGCAGATACTTAATAGCATAATTAAAAATTAATTTTGTAGAAAAAATGTTTCGAAAATTTTCAAATAATCAATCAAAATTAATTGTCTAAACGTTAACGGAGGCCTCCCTGCTGGTGCTGAGATTCCAAGAGTATTTGGTGTCTATTTGTCTTTACCATGAGGGCGTTTGAAAAAATCATTTGATAGACTTGTAAATACTGTATATCGGGACACTTCATTATGAAATCAACCTACAATTATTAAGATATCTGCTAGTGTATCTGAGCATTCAGTCGGCCGACAATTTAAAACAACTTAATAATATACTAAAGCATTGTTCTTTGCTCAAAATGCTATGAATAGCAACACTGGTTTGTTTAAGGGACTCCGAAAAGAAATCAGACACATTATAGTCTTAGCACTGCACTATTTAAAGCCTATTTTATTACCTTAATATTGAAAAAATAAAATAATAATAATAATAATAATAATTAAAATAATAATAATAATAATAATAATAAAACTAACGAAATAAACTTTCATTATTCCGATGTTCGAATTATTGTCCGATGTATTGTTTGCATTAATAATTAAATGCAGTTTTAGTTGTGCTATAAGATTTATTTTTACTAAATATTTCCCCTATTTACACTCTATGGCAATTTTTGGGCACTAGACAGAACGATACCTAAACAATATATTTTACGCTTTAAATTCGAACGTACAGAGATAGTATAAGTCAGATTTTTTAATATATATATATATATATATATATGTATATTTTCACGTGCTATCCCGGGTTTAAAATACATTAAAAGTTACAAAATAATAACGGGAAACGGGTAAGTAGAGTCGAAAAGCTTTTCATAATCTATACAAACCGTGTGATTCTTCATTCTTATTTAAAAATTATTATTATTTTTTTTTAATGAAAATAAATTATTATTTATTTATTTATTTACTTTAACATCACTGCAAAGTATAACTTTAACTTTATAACTGAAATTATTAACACTTTGCACTAAACGTTTTTTAAGTACGGGTGTTATAATATAGAGATAAAACACTGATTGCCCTATAAATTTATTGTGTGAACTTTCTTCCTAAATTGGTTGCAGTAGTGAATCTCGAAGTTTATTGCTAAAACATCCCCATTGTACTACATTTCGCAAGACGTTAAGGGGAATAAACCCTTCATCACTGGACGCTTTAATGGCAGCGGATGACAGAGGAGCTCCCAGAAGTGGCACTCTAATATTTATCCTAATACGTGGAAAATCGGATACTCAGTTTAATCCGATTCGGCTGACTAGTACTCCTTGTTCATTTAGAAACTTAAAGCATTTTTGTTATTAGTTTTCGTAATGGGAGTTCTGTGCTGTGTAATAAATCAACAAGTGATTGAACGACATGTCATAAGGGTTTGATTATATATATATATATATAACTATATTACCTACTCTGTATTTGAATGATTGGTATAAATTCTACCTAAGTTATATATTGTTCATTATAATGTTTTGGTACAGAAAATGTGCTAAAGAACTGCACTGTAATTTCTTTTACTGTAACAATATCTGTCGAGAATGGGCAAAAGATGACAATTATTCTGTATAAATCAACCATTGGTTTAACGAAAATAATCTGCACTGACAGTAGAGGGATTTTTTTTTTTTTTTTTTTTTTTTTTTAATCCTACTTGAAAATGTTTTGATGATTAGCATAAATTTCTTTAAAATATATAGGTTGTCACTGTACTGTGTTTGTATAGAAAATTTACTAAAAAGCAGAAACTAAATTTGCTTTACTAGAATAAATAAATTTGTTGGTCGATTTGAATTTGTATTTGTTTTCATGATATTTGTTTATTTTTGTGTAAATCAAAAATTGATTTAATCATATTAAGCTATACCTCGGTTTGTTCAGAGTCAGTGGATCCTGGTTAGATAGGTTGGGTTGATACCTGGAAGGCGTATGGAGAATCAACCGTTGAGAAGAAATAGATTATTATTATTATTATTATTATTATTATTATTATATTATTATTTCTTCTCTATGGAATCAACCCTTCAACTTTTGACAAAATAATGGCATGGGATAAAAGAGGTGCTCTTTAGAAGTGGCACTCTAATCCTGCGTGATGTGTGGAAAATTGGATATTAAGTTAATCCGACTCAGCTAGCGGGTATTTTCTGTTTATTTAGATACTTAGACAATGTTTGTTATTAGTTTAATAAAGTGTTACTTCAGAACAGATTTACTGACATTAATCTGTGCTATTCGTTTTGATTTGTTTTATTGTGAAAGAAGATTTCAATTCTTTTCTTTTTTTAATGCTATTTATGTAACTACAAATTTAATGACGACTCTAGATCTGACACATAAATAAATGTTCACAAAATGATTTATTACATGAAATTAATGAAAGAATATAATTTTGAAACATTTTCTTTGTAAAAGCAAGTTTATTTTTTGATTTTGAAATATCAGATAAAATCAGATAAAAGCTAAAATAATATATTTTAGCTTTTAAAATGGGATATCAGTGCTCGGTCAATCAATGATCGATCGATATTAAACGTTGATATTTTGTCTTGCTTGAAGAGGCTTTGAATATATCTAGAGATTTTATAATATATATATATATACACACACGAAGATTTTAGCACACTCGAAAACTTCAGAAACCTTTCCGACTTCTCTTCAAGTCCTTCCATGTGTAATGCGGAAAATGACATTCAAGCTGTTTCTACCTCGGTATAATTTATTTATTTATTCATATTTTAATATTTATTTGATTGCATTTAAAAATTCTTTATCTCATACTCCTTTCCAATGTTGCCAGATGTGATATTTCATATACATAATAGACTGTCGATTTTCAAAGTGATTAGGAAATCGCTACCATTAAAAATTCTTAGTGATTATTGAATAAAAAATCCACCCGATCTGGCAAACACTACTCATTGCTCTACCCTCTCTTTCGTTTTCTTTTCTTTTTCTTTTCTATTTTAATTTCAATCGATACCAGATTTTTTTTCTTTCTTTCTTTTTTAAGAATTGTTATTTAATTATTTTACCTTTTTTATTTTATTTTATTTTATTTTATTACATTTTATTTTATTTTTAGATTTTGGAATGGCTGTTTTCAATGCATTCGTGTTTAGGTTATTTTATGTAAAACATTCATGCGTAGTTTTTCTGACATTTTCTGTGCGCTTTTCTAATTTATGATATATCCTTACAAATTTCTTATTCTTGTAGGGTCTACATCAGATAAAAAAACTAGTTGGCATAGGTGGACTCTGCTCAGTTCCCCATCATATATATGTTCTCATAAATTTCTTGTACAGGACATATTATATTCATGTTACGAAAAATGAATTTGAATAAACGCTTGACACAGTGACAGAACGAAATCTTCACCTGATAGGCTACCCACCATTCAGTTCGATATATTTATCTTATTCTAATCTATTAATTTATTTTATTGGGATCAATTTCATAGTTTCATGCTACTATTTCCAATGCAACAATCCCAACTAGTTGGCATAGGTGGACTCTGCTCAGTTCCCCATCCTATTTATGTTCTCAGAAATTTCTAGTGCGAGACATATTGTAATCATGTTAAAAGAAATGAATTTGACCAAAGCTTGATACAGTGACAGAATGAAATCCCCGCCTAATAGGCTATCCACTGTTCACTTCGATATATTTATCTTAATCTAATCTTTCTTTATCTTAATTTCTTTCTTTATTTTTTTATTTTATTTTAATTATCATTTCTCTATGAATATATGCGCTAGTCTCACACGAACAAATAGAAATAATTAAACGAAACTTCATAGTCACATGCTACGGCCAGAACGTACTTCAAGCATTTCAGATCCCAAATATTCTGTTTTTCTATGATTGTTTGTTGAACCATATTTTACCTTTTGGGAAAAACATCCACTCAAATATAAAAATATGGAGTGACTCCACTCGACTTTCCGAACATTGAGTCATTAACAGTTTTGTAGATAAAGTAAAGAAAGGGGAGTTGTTAAACAAACAAAAGAGAGAAAACCATAATAGAGTGTTTGAGTATTTTTTCTCCCTATATTACACAATGTTTTATTGAACGCTACTGAACTTTGAGCCCATGAGCCATGAAAGATAAAGCGTTTTTCGTTGCGTCCCTGTAAAAACCTATGAATGCTATATTCACCAAAATGCTTATAGTGAGTGCAACAGTGATTTATAATATTCATATAAATTTTCAGCTTAATTGAATAAGGCGTTTAGATGCTATCGCGCTTTTAAAAATTGTGTCCCATAGGTCATAATGATAAAGAATGTTTCTTTGTGTCCCTGTAAAAAAAACTGTAATTGCTAAATTCACCAAAATCTATACAGTGGGTGCAACTGTGACCTATAATATGTGTAAAAATGTTTTGCTCAGATTAATAAAGCGTTTAGACTATCACACTTTTAAAAATTTGGCCCCATAGGCCATAATGATAAAGAATTTTTCTTTGTGCCCCTGTAAAAAAACTATAAGTGCTAGATTCACCAAAATCTATAGGATTCGTACTAGGGTGTCTTACAATATACGTACCAACTTTCAGGTTATTCGAACAAAGCGTTTAGACGCTAGCGTGTTCACTCACAGACATACACACACACACATACATATATCATCGCAAAAATAGTGGAAACGGACTCATTGGACCTTGAAACGTATAGAAACATCAAAATCTCAAATTCGGACTTTTGACATGATTACAATACTTTCCTCACTGTAGTGTTCGGGAAGTAAAAGGTATAACATGTTCTTTACACTATCCAAAGTTAATAGGTGAATTGTTAAATACTTTTTGAGATATTTATCAGAAAGTGTGAAATCGGAAATATAGGTTAACCTATAGAAAGACAGAGTGTTAGTGGTCCGCGGGAGTTTAAATTAGGAATTTAGTGGTCCGTGAAGTCGAAAAGGTTGGCGACCGCTGCACCAAAGGATGCGTTGCCGAAAACCGGAAATCTAAAATTTTTTTCTGAATTGTACACTTTCTTCTTATCTATGCAAAAGATAGAATGCTAAATCTACTTAAAAATAATAATAAGTAGTCCATTTATCTTAATTGAAATGCAAGGAATTCTCAAAACGTGTCAATTCATCGAAAACCGGAAATCGAAATCTTTTCTGCGGCTCTTCTACTTTCTTATTACATATGCAGAAGCTAGTAATAAATCAATTTTTTAAAAAATAAGTAGTCGATTTCAGTTAATTGAAATGCAAGGAAATCTCAAAACATGCCTATTCATCGAAAACCGGAAGTCAAAAGTTTTTCAAATCTTATAATTTCTCGATATATATATGCAGAAGATATAGTAATAAATCCTTTTTTTTTTTTTTTTAAATAAGTAGTGAATTGCAGTTAATTGAAATGTATTGTGTTTTAGTTTAAAAATATAGTCGAACCTCGCTAACATGAATAAAAAATTTGTTTCTGTTATCAGTAATTCATGCTATCAATAACTTATCTTCATATAACTAAACTAATCTTCATTTTGACAGGGATTGCGGAAACAGTTCATGGACTGTTTGTCTTTAAATTAGAGCTGATATAAATCACACACACACAAAAAAAAAAAAAAAAAATACGTGTGGCACTCGAGGACTGCCGCGGTAAAGCTATTGCATAGCATTTTTTATCAACTTATGCAATTATAATTATTTATTTATTTTATTTATGCAGTATTTTTTTTTCTTTGATATTAATTCAAGTTTTTTCTTTGATATTAATTCAAGTTACACTTTTTGAGCGTGGTGACCGATAAGAAAACAAATTTTTTTCTTTTATTGAATAAATGAGAATATATCCGCAATGAGAATATATCAATATTATCCGCAATCGATTTGTAGGTATCGAAAACCTCGATGTACCAAATTTGAATGATCTAACTCTATTTTTTGAGAAAAGGTATTTTAATAGGTTTTTAAAGGCCTGCAAGTCGAATGGGGATATTCAAGTTTTTTCTTTGATATAATTTCAAGTTACACTTTTTGAGCGTGGTGACCGATAAGAAAACAAATTTTAATAGAGAAAAGGTATTTAATAGGTTTTAAAGGCCTGCAAGTCGAATGAGGATATTCAAGTTTTTTCTTTGATATTAATTCAAGTTACACTTTTTGAGCGTGGTGACGGATAAGAAAACAAATTTTAATAGAGAAAAGGTATTTAATAGGTTTTAAAGGCCTGCAAGTCGAATGGGGATATTCAAGTTTTTCCTTTGATATTAATGAATAAGATAACAATAATGATAAGAAAACAAATTTTAATAGAGAAAAGGTATTTTAATAGGTTTTAAAGGCCTGCAAGTCGAATGGGGATATTCAAGTTTTTTCTTTGATATTAATTCAAGTTACACTTTTTGAGCGTGGTGACCGATAAGAAAACAAATTTTAATAGAGAAAAGGTGTTTAATAGGTTTTAAAGGCCTGCAAGTCGAATGGGGATATTCAAGTTTTTTCTTTGATATTAATTCAAGTTACACTTTTTGAGCGTGGTGACCGATAAGAAAACAAATTTTAATAGAGAAAAGGTATTTAATAGGTTTTAAAGGCCTGCAAGTCGAATGGGAATATTTAAGTTTTTTCTTTGATATTAATTCAAGTTACACTTTTTGAGCGTGGTGACCGATAAGAAAACAATTTTTTTTCTTTTATTGAATAAATGAGAGTATATCCGCAATGAGAATATATCAAAAATATACGCAATCGATTTGTAGGTATCGAAAACCTCGATGTACCAAATTTCAATGATCTAACTCTATTTTTTGAAAAAAGGTATTTTAATAGGTTTTTAAAGGCCTGCAAGTCGAATGGGGATATTCAAGTTTTTTCTTTGATATAATTTCAAGTTACACTTTTTGAGCGTGGTGACCGATAAGAAAACAAATTTTAATAGAGAAAAGGTATTTAATAGGTTTTAAAGGCCGGCAATTCGAATGGGAATATTCAAGTTTTTTCTTTGATATTAATGAATAAGATAACAATAATAAGAAAACAAATTTTAATAGAGAAAAGGTATTTTAATAGGTTTTAAAGGCCTGCAAGTCGAATGGGGCCATTCAAGTTTTTTCTTTGATATTAATGAATAAGATAACAATAATGATAAGAAAACAAATTTTAATAGAGAAAAGGTATTCTAATAGGTTTTAAAGGCCTGCAAGTCGAATGGGGATATTAAATTTTTTTCTTTGATATTAATTCAAGTTACACTTTTTGAGCATGGTGACCGATAAGAAAACAAATTTTAATAGAGAAAAGGTATTTAATAGGTTTTAAAGGCCTGCAAGTCGATAGGGATATTCAAGTTTTTTCTTTGATATTAATTCAAGTTACACTTTTTGAGCGTGGTGACCGATAAGAAAACAAATTTTAATAGAGAAAAAGTATTTAATAGGTTTTAAAGGTCTGCAAGTCGAATGGGGATATTCAAGTTTTTTCTCTGATATTAATTCAAGTTACACTTTTTGAGCGTGGTGACCGATATAAAACAAATTTTAATAGAGAAAAGGTATTTAATAGGTTTTAAAGGCCTGCAAGTCGAATGGGGATATTCAAGGTTTTTCTTTGATATTAATGAATAAGATAACAATAATGATAAGATAACAATAATGATAAGAAAACAAATTTTAATAGAGAAAAGGTATTTAATAGGTTTTAAAGACCTGTAAGTCGAATGGAGATATTCAAGTTTTATCTGATCTACTTTATACACAAATTTTACGCGTACAGCTATTCACTGTTGTACATAGATGATAGATACCTATACATCTATATACTTTCTCAGAAACAGCTGCTTATGTATTCGTCCGATTTCGGAGCAGCTCGTCTCGATCTGTGCGAGCTTCGTACAGCCGAAGTCTACCGAACTGTGTTAGGTTTTTTTTTCGTTACGGAATTTTTCGATTCGGTCGCCGCGCTCAAAGCCCGCGATAAAAGCTATACAATAGCTTAAAAAAAAAAAAAAAAAAAAAAGAAGAAGAAGAAGAATGAAAGAAAGAAATTAAATAAATTAGAAAAAAAAAAAAAGAATTTTCATAAATTAAATCCTTTTTTAATTTACGTATATTTTCAACAGTATAAAATTTCGATCTAACACTCATTCATTCAAATTTCTACCACTTTAATGGCTGTTTTCTCTTAGAATAAAAAGATTTGTAGTCGAGAGTATAGTGATGCTACATCTATATAAATTACTGTGTCTGTGGTTTTACTTGAGTTTTAAGAATTTCAAGATTTAACAACTTTCTACTTTAGGTAATTTTCAATGTAAAAGAATACGTGTATAAAATGAAAAAAAGGCATAAAAAATAAAAGTATTTTTAAATGTCTTCTTGACATCGTCAGAAATTTTTTTTTGTATTCTGGAAATCTGGCTAATCATACCTTTTGAATAATATCGTCTTCAACCCCCTACTTCCACAATTAACGCCTCTCTACCTATCGTCTCCGAAAGCCGAAGCCAATGTTATTCTATGGAGAATTTCGCCCCGTTATAATTCCGTAACTAATACATATTTTTGAATTCCGTTTTCACATTCAGAAACTTCACAACTATTAAACAATTTGTAGCTTTCTAAAAATGGATTTTTTTTTATTTTAAAGATTTCATTTTGAAGCTCAAAAATGAAAAATTTCACATTGCGAAAATTCGCATTTTACAACCTCAAAATAAAATGTTAAAAATTTTAAAAATTAATTTTTACAAAGCGATCAATTGTTTAATAGTTGTGAAGTTTCTGAATGTGAAAACTAAATTTAAAAATACGTATTAGTTAATAAGTTATAATGGGGCGAAATTCTCCATAGAATAATATTGGCTCTGGCTTCTCGGGAAGATAAGTGGAGAGGCCTCTTAAAAGTGTACCACAAATTTCATGGTTGCCTATTAATAGATGTCGCGCTCTACAGAAGAATATGCTGTAATGATGACGATAGTCCTGAATATTTACACTGAAGTTACGTAATATGTTTCACAAGTATTAATGAACAAACTACATTTTTTAAAACAAGCTAATAATGGTATACTATTTTTAGATGTTTAACAGAGTATTCATTTTACGTAAAATAGGGTATCCTAACAACTATCAGTTACAATATAAATTCAAAGAACGGTCCGTATATAGAATAACAGGTATTTAATTACAATAGAATCTAATACTTTTAAATTAATTTTGATGTAAGCATACAGATAAAGTAACCAGTATTGTAATTTGTACTTTAATCAAGCTTAATAACATGTATTTTTCCTCAAAAGCTTTAATAAATTCAATGTTCCAAAATTTGAAATCATGGCGTCATTGCTGTTATTAATCCTTAGCATAGCATTTCACTGATATATGTTATTATCAAATAATTCATCAAAAGATATTGATGATTGTTTTGCATTACGCTAACAATCTCCAAATTGATATTTTGGAATTTTGAAATAGATTTATATCATCCATCACCTATTTCATGATGGATGCTACAAAAAGTTCTGAAATTTATGATTTACTACCGATTGAGTGCATCTCATCTTTCTTGTATTATATTGATCTGACTATAAATGATACTGTTTTCAAAAATATTTATCAGCAATGAAAATTAGCTCAGAAACATATTTTTCTGGAAATAACACTTTAAAAGTGTTGGTTTTACCTATTTGTATTATTTTTTTTTTCTTTTAATTTTGTTCGGTATAGGGTTTACTAAATAGCTTGTAATTGAAAAGTTTGAAAAAAAAAAAAAAAAAAAAAACATTGCAGTTACAAAAATATTTGATTAAAACTAGATTGTCCAAGTCATTCTGGCAGCTTTTCATATCAATATAGATTTCAGAAACAAAGAGAAGCAGATTGATAAATACAACTATTAATAAATGCACCTATATCATGTATACAAAGTCACATAAAATAAAAGAAATCGTATCATTATAAATATAGTTTTATTTAACCCATTTTCAGCCAAAGGTGCGTAAACGCACCACTTCAGTAAATATTTTTTAATTAACACTGTGACATATATTTTTCACTAATTTTATTTTTCTGTTATTTTTAAGGGTTCTGAAGACATCTATAAAATATTAGTAATTCAATTGGAGTAAACACTTTCTCTTGAGAAATTTTCAAAATACACAAGTGTACTAACTTGAAACGATTATTGAAAAATTCATTTTTTTGAAAATGTATAATTATTCCAATTGAGATTAAGCATATGCCTTTATAATGGATTAATGTTCCAAGTTGCGTAAATAGAATAAAAATAAAACAAATGTCATAAAAATTTTAGAAATTTTCATTTAAATTTATTTTTTATTTAAATTTTTTATTTAAATATGCATTATTTTATTTCTTAACTAAAATATCATTTTTCCTGCACGAAACTTTTTTTGTGTCTTAATAAATGTAATTTAAGCATATTTCAATGAAAATAATACCACATTTTATAAAATTTCTATGCTTGGCCTAAAATGGGTTAATTTAACGTCCAGCGTCCTCAATTCTAATTGCCTAAAAGTGTCTGGTGAAAAAAATTAGGGCATTTTACCTTACTATTTTCGCCTATTTTGTACTGGCCGTTTTTTCTTTTTTTGAATCTGTGTACTTTAAATATGTAATTTTTACGTAACATAACGAAAGTAAAACAGTTTTAATATATTACTTTAAAAAGAATCTATACTTAATATAAATATTTTTAAAAGGGCGTATTATGAAATTTATATGCATTTTTTGAATGGCATAAAGTTTTATTTTTCTTTTCAAAAATCTTACTATGTTGAATGGTTCTCAGAAAATAATTCACCGTGACTTCTCTTTCTGTGAAGGGTACAACAAGCCTTTCAAATTCTGACATAAAAGTGACAACAGGCAGTTAACGAGCGCTGGGAAATAGAAAAGGAATTGCTTCTTCCATTATTTTGCTTTAAACGAAATGGAAAGAGGAAATCTATACTAAACTTATCAGCTTATACAACAGGTATATTTGAAGAGTTTTTGAACTTTTTTTTCGTATTAGAACAATATATAATTGCATAAAAAACCTTAATTGTTCAAATAATGTTTGTTAATTATTTTTTATCATAAATAATTAAAATAATCTAGTGTGTCACTCACACGACTTTCTCTTATCCTGAAATTTAATACTATAAATAAAGGTTGGAGATTAAGAGGTAAGATAACGAGTACTGTTATGTAAACCTGTGATAAAAAATTCAAATTAGGCTTCAGAAGAGTTTTATATGATAATTATACCTGTGTGTGAAGGGGCGGTAGCCCCCCTCAACCCCACGTTTCGTTAATACAGCTACATTTATATAGAATTTAAATCTGTTATTACAATTTAAGTTCACTTAAAATTATTCAGACAATTTTCACACGCAACATTCTTCGAAGCTTATCAGTCTTGATCAAAATTTTCCAGCAAAAAACTCATATTAACTTCAAAATACAACATTTGGATCTCCTAAAATTATTCGTTTTTAAGTCACTCTAAGAGACACAGACAAAGATCAAACGATAAAAAACTTGACTACGGTAATCAGGAAGCCTCAAAACGTGTAAATATACAAAAAACAAGCGATAAATATTTAGCTTAAAACATACATTATTTACCATATCTGTTATGATGAATTCATTTCAGTTCCTGAACATCTTTCCTGGAAATGGCAAAATATTATTAATAAAGCGCATTCACTAACAACAAAAAAGAATGTTATCGCTTAAATATTGGTAGCCCTGTATATCTTTCGAAGATTATATACAGACCACATGGTGCACCTAAATATAATCCTATAGTAATAATACATGGCCCAGCCTGAAATACGCTTCCACCAATTTGCAACTATTGTCGCACTTCTATCTAGTTCTTTTGTGTAGCCCTGTAAACGAACAGGGAATGATTTCCCTACTCTATTCTACATGAGGCATGTTTTTACGCATATAAAAAATATATATTAGTTTCATTTGGTTTAGTGCAGTCTATAGATGTTAAACTCTACTTACCAGCACTTTTCCCCCATAGACGTAATGTATTCGAATTCTCTTGGGCGCCCCTGTACACGAACCATTTGCTTCGTCTCAACGAAAAGCTTAGTGTACCATCCCTATATTATACACATTTAGAATACCAAGTTTGGACTTTCTGCTACTATTTCTTCTTGAGCTATGCTGATAACACACATACAAACAGGCAGACATACACACAGACCATTCGCTAAAAACATGATTTTCGGATTCAGGGGACTTCAAAATGTGTAAATATAACAAAAACTCACTATCGAAAATTTGACCCTAAAACAATACCTTCTGTACCTTATGGGTAAAAGAAAGTAAAAATGTATCAAATTTCCGAAGTATTTAAACTGATTTTTAATTTCTTTTTAAACAGATAAATACATTTATAGTTACAGTTCAATATATTCAACAGTTAAAATTAACAATAAAATTCATTATTTATTTATTTATTTACTAGCAGGCTTTGCCCGCTTCGCTGGACGTTAAACTTAAATCATTTGTCAAAATGCCATATCTTTATTAATAACCTAAGTTCTCGCTGTGATTGGTAGAGGTTTTCTCGCTCCCAATGTTAGGAGTCTGGGTCCCCACTGTCTTCGGCACAACTTACCCACTTCTTACTTCCCCACCCTCAGCGGGTGAGTTCGAAGTTTTGCAAAATCCCACTAATGTACATAATGCGTACACTTAATCAATATCCACACACCAAAATTCGCCATTCTAAGATAATTCAAAGCGAATTCAAACGGAAAAACATGTTTTTACACATGTTTATTGCCCTCCGACTCCGAGAAGGGGGGGGGGGGGATTTCGAATTTCGTGAAATGCAGTTACAATAAGTGCCGGATGCATACAAACAATTTACACACCAAATTTCGTGACGACAGAAGTCTTTAATAGACAGTATTATAAATAAATAAATACAAAAAGCACAGCTTAAGTATCGGAACCCTTTGGTGACTTTAAATATTTTAAGCCATTTTTGCGATGAACTGAATTGGCTATCTCAATTGTGCAATTAAAGATCTTGGCGAGAAACGTCCGAGCTACTTCGGTGCCGAATTTCAAATTTTGCCAAAGGGATCCAATACTAAAGCTGTTCCATATCGAATCTGGGTTGAAAACGGAAAAAGGGTAAAATAAATTAGAAATATCAGACCTATATTTATAAATTTGATACCGAATGAAAGGGGCAATTTTGCTGAATCCAGGGGTTCAAACAGTTTTTCGATGCGACAATTAGATTTTTTAAAATAACTAAAGTATGAAATTTAAGTGGCAACGGAAAAACGGATAAAGGGAAAAATAAATTAGAAATATCAGACCTATCATTACAAATTCAGTACCAAATGAAAGAGGTGATTTTTCTGTATCCTGGGATGTAAACAGTTTTTCGATACGACAATTAGATTTTATAAAATTAACTAAAGTAAGAAACTTAGATGGCAACACTTCATTTCAATCTTTTCATAATTTGTAGTGAAAATCACGCGAATACAAAAGTCTTTTAACTTAAAAATTTATTTTTATATTTTATTTTTTCATTTAAAGCATTTAAGTGAAAAAATATTTATGGCGCATGCGCAGGCGTTTTTTACACACAATTTAAACACTAATCCTAATTTTGAAAATTTCTATAGATATAATTTCAAGTTGGGTGAAGACCTAAGTTTCTGCCAAGCGCCGTTGAATTCCGTCCAGCCGTTCTCAAGTGATGCCCGGACAAAAAAAGCGACATTCGGACACGATGACACACACACAGACACACACACACACACACACACAGGCAAAATTTTCTGAAGTCATTTTCGGCTTTCATGGGGTGTGAAACGTGAAGATATCGCAAAATTTTTCGATTCCGACAAATTTACAGACAAAACTCTGATTTTATTAATATAGATTTTCAAAAAACTTCAATGGGCAGACATGGAATGCATTAACTTCTTTCCTTTAAATACAGGTTCCAATATGCGTCTTTAAATAGATTTACTAGTTTTTAAATTCCGAAATATTGCGACACATTCTGAAAGATAATCTATCTATACATATAATAAAATAAGATGTTTGTTTGTGTGTGTGTCATTCTGTATGTATGTCCAGAGCGTTTTAGGAAAACGGCTGATCGCAGAGCTACACACATTTGCATGGAGGTTCCTAATGATCTCTCCTCATGCACCTCAAAGCCCGATTTTTAAATTTTCTTTTTTTTTTTTTTTTCTTTCTTTTTTTTTTTTTTTTTTTTTTTTTTTTTATTAATTAAAATGTGAAAATAATTTTTTAATTTCTGATAAATTAGCCATTTAAATTTTATCCATAATTTAATTGTTACCAATTTTTCTCCGACAGAATTAATAAAAAAGTACATTTACTTAAAATGAGGAAAATAAATTAGAAATATCAGTCGTATCGTTACAAATAAGGTACCAAATGAAAGGGGCGATTTTTGTGAATCTACGGATTAAACAGCTTATAGATCGGACAATTAGATTTTTTAAAATTAACTAAATTATGAATTTTAGGTGGCAACAGATTGTATGGAAACCGTCAGGAGAAAAAAAAAAAAGATCTGCTTCACATTAAGTCACATGTTTTTGGAGTGGGATAAAAAATTGCAGTTTACTATTTTTTTTTTCCTCTCACGAACACAAAAATATAATATACAGCCTGTAAACACAAGATCAACCTGCAGTTCAAATTTCATCCATTTTGGTTGATAAACAAAAAAGTTACTTTTTTTTTTTTTTTTTTTTTTTTTTTTTTTTTTTCCCAAATTAAATTTTATTTAACTTCGAAAAGATTTATGTGATACGATACATTAAGAATTTGGGTTTTAAAAGTTTTTTTTAAATAGATTATTTAAACTCTATGAACCATATTTTTATTTTATCAGTTTCATTAATAGTTCCTCCTGGGCGATTTTTTAAATTTTGGTGTTGAAGTACACCGAATGTTTTTCGACAAGTAGTTTAATATAGCAACAGCCATTTTAATCTAAGTAGCGCATCAATATACATATATATATATATATATATATATATATATATATATATATGGTATTTTCATCTTTCTCTCATTTGCTGAGTATTGTAAAAGAATTAAATTATTTATTATATATATATATATATATATAAAGTATTACAAAATGAAAAAAAAAAAAAAATATTAAACCTAAATACTAGTCACATAAATTATTTATTTTTATAGAATGTTTATAGAAAAAATGCAGTTTTAAAGATAGCAAATTTATTTCAGCAAGCACTATTTTAAACCTAAAAACCATTAAAAATATAAACAGAATAGGAAGCATTCTTATATATAAACAAAAAGGTGTCTGATAAAAGTATTAGCAAAATAATCTTCCCTATTTTCTACCAAAAAAATTAATTAATTAATTAATTAAAAATTTAAAAAAAAAAAAAAAAAAAAAAAAAAAAAAAAAAAAATCAATCGCTAATATGGCGACAAAAATTCAAAAACCGTCAATGGAGCGACATAATAAAGTTGTGTAGCACGATAATTTTAACCTATTTATTTATTTTTACTTCCATTACCCTACTACCGTAGGTAATGGAAGTATCGTATTAGGTCTGAAAATTCGATATCGAGATTTCACCTGATTTACTCGTTTTAAGGTCCCCTGAGTTCAAAAAAGTGGTTTTTGGCAATTGGTCAGTGTGTATGTGGGTGTGTATGTATGTGGAGAATCATCTGGCTATATCTCAGAAACTAATAAAGATAGAACTACGAAACTTTAGAATTGAAACAAGTTTTGTGTACAGATGAATTTTCCAAATTTTGGAGAAAATTTAAAAACCGGAAGTGGGACCATAAGTCCGTATCTCAAAAACGGCTCTAACTATTTTCTTCAATTTATCTGTATAAACACTCTATTAGATGTCCTTTCGAATGATATAATTGGTTAGTTCAGAAAAATTGATAGGCGTCCTGTATAAATAGCTCAATTTCAAGTCGCGCAAGGGCGTTCCTTTAAAAACGGCTGTACGGATTATTTCAACCTCGCCCCATTAACTCACTTTTAAATATGCTTTTGCATGTAAATATTGTTTTCCTGTTAATAGCATTTTGGTAAAAGTTGGTATCTCAAAAACGGCTCTAACAATTTTCTCGAAAATTGTTATATAAGTTCATTTCTTTCTTATGTATCACGTAGTTATTACAGGAAAATTAACAGGTACCCTGTTTAGGTAGGTCAGATGTTTAGGTAGATCGCGAAAATTGCTGTTTCAAAAAATAGCTCTACCATTTTTTCTTATTTTTTACCTCGCTATATGTAAGCTTCGTTTTATATGTCTTTACATGTGTATAAAGTTTATCTTACCAGAAAAAATGTTAGGTTTCTACTTCTTTAGGTCACTTTTATATCTTCTGATCACATTATCTCCAAAAAATGCTTACAATGTAATAGTGGGTAATGGAAGTCGTGTGGTTGTTTCACACCAGATTTTTTAGATACTAATCACTATGCTAATTTATCATACAAATAAATGAGCCTCTGTGTGTGACTGCACTTGCACGCTGTCGAACAGAAATATTTGATTAATTCAAGTTAATATTTAAATAAATAAATAAAAATAAAAATATGTTTAATGGGAAACACATATTACTATTAAAAGATTAGTTGTCTAAAAAACGGCAGAAATAGCGCTCATAGCATATTGTTACAAGGGATTAAGTCTTATCGTTACAAGGGATTAAATCTAAAATGGTGACAAAAATTCAAAAGTCGCCAAGGAGAACTATATTAAGGCTGTACTATGATCAGGTTTACAAACCATGAATTATATATAACCACAAAAAATTGTCTCACGCGACAGACGTAGCTGATCATAGAATATTGTCATATCTGGCGTGAATTTGCTGTCATTTTATGGTTGATCGGATAAACAAAATAAACATAAGAAATAGCATAAAAGCAAATATTATGTGCACCACGTATAGTGTTGTTCATATGTAACTGGGTTCAAATATAAAAGGGATACTTCAATTTTTTCGATACTATTTATTTCGAAACTGTTATCTAATAAGCACCTAAATGGAAGCCCATTTGTATGGCATTGTCACAGGTAATAGGGACAGGCGCCCGAGTGTTAGCGGATGACCAAAAAGCTGCCGAAGGCAGCGGGGAAGAAAGCTTTTGAGAAATTTCAGTATTTTATTTTGTTTTGTTTTATATTTATAAAGCTATATAGAAAAGAGTTTCCTTTAAATGTAGTGATTAGCGAAGCGGACAAAACCTGCTAGTATGTTATAAAATTTTTATTCCTTAAAATCTCACTTCATTATCATTATCTTCGTCACTTACGTATTATTTTTTTTATTACAGTAGAAAAATTAAATTTTAATAATAACAATTATTATTATCGATATGTCTGTTTAACTGTCAATGTAAATTATTATTATAAGTGTAATGTTTAAAAACATTAATTACATTTCTTTAATTATTATCAAATATTTTTCTACTTTTCCAAATATTTTTCAAATATTTTCCTACTCCAAATATTTTCTAAATATTATCCTACTCATGATCTTGACTCTGTAAAATATACTCTCTTGAAAATGCACCTAGAACTGAAAAAAACGGCGCACCAAGAAGGAGTAATGCAAATTGGATAAGAATTGACATGCATACAGGTTTCAAAGAAAAACTCAACATTTAAAAGTTTGGCTGCCATCGAATGAGCATGTGACGCTGCAGCGCATCTTAACTGCGCAACTAGCAGAATATTAAAAAGGAGAAGTTTCTATTCCAGGTCATAAATTCTTTGACAATTTTATTCTGTCTACTCAGATAGACATTAAATATAATTTGTATATAGGTGCGCAAACAATATGCGCAGATGTCAGCATTTGAGAGAGGTATGTAGTTGGGCTCAAAGAAGGCGGTTGGCCTAATCTGCGAATTGTTTGACAATTGTATAGGAGATATGCCACTATTAAATGATATGGGCAGAAATGGGTGAACCATGGCCGAACACAGCGTCTGGGAGGAAGCGGTCGGCCTAGAGAGAGGACAGAACGTGAGAACCGATCAATCGTCAGAGCAGTACTCAAAGCCTTAAATTCATCATTATCATCGATCCTACGTGCAACTGGTACTTCAGTGACTTCAAAGACCATTAATAGGCGGCTTAGAGAAATAGGGTTGTTCTCACGAATCCCCTTGTGCGGACTGCTATTAAACTTTGTATACCGACAAACACGTTTGCAGTGATATCGGGATTGTTCGAACTGGAATGTCACTGAATGAAGTACAATCGTCTTCAGTAATGAGTCTCATTCCGATTTGAGCCTCGATAACCAGCGAAGATGCGTCTGAAGTCACCCCGAAAAAAGGGGGATTCCAACATGACTGTCGCCAGCCATACGGCTCGACAACCAGGAGTGATGGTTTGGAATGTCATTTCATTTCATAACAAGACCCTTTTGACTGTCATCCGTGGCATCTTTACAGTACAGCGGTACGTCGACGACATTCTACGTCCCGTTGTGTTTTCCTTCATATCATGCAATCCTGATCGTATATTTCAGCACGATAATGTCCACCCGCACACAGAGGTAGTTTCCACTGCTTATTTTTATTGCTTGACCAACATTATTTTGGCTAGCAAAGTCGCCATATCTCTCTCCCACTGAGGACGTTCGCAGCATCATGAAAAGGGTCCTGCAACCACCTCGGGATTTTGCTAATCTAACGCAGCAATTGGACAGAATTTGGCACGATATCTTGCAGGTGCACATCTGCGAGCTCTGTCAGTTAACGGCAAGCCGAATAACTGCTTACATAAGGGCCAGAAGTGGATTAACACGTTATTGACTTGGTTACTTTGTAAGGCCCTTTCTCTTGATTAAATAATCCAAAATTTCTGAAACTGTAATAATTTTTTTTTTTTTTTTCCACATGTACATCACATCTACCAATTTTCGTCCGATTCGGATAATTCCTTCTTGGTGCATTTTTTTCTTTCTTTTTTTTTTTTTTTTTTTTTTTAAGAGTGTATATTAAAGCGATATCTCCATCTTAAAAACAAAATAATTGAGTGTTACTAATAGTGAAAATTATCAGCGGAAATACTAGTTGTAAAGAGATTACATTTTACAACCAGATTTTTATATCCACAAAAATGAGCCTAATAAATAATTTAATTTCGCCATGCGCGCCTTTTCTTAAAAATTAAACAGCATTTTATTTCTTACTTTCCGACGCAATCTCCCTTCTTGCCCAATTGCGGATTGTCAGGACAAAATAATCCGTGCCTTCTTTCGCAATATGAAGTGCGATAAACCCTTCGAGGTGTGACATCTGAATGACATCAGGTAGTTAATAAGCTCTGAATATCAAAAGATGAAGCGATTTTTTCTAGTAAAGTCGTCTGATGGGAGCTTTATTTGTTTATACTCTAATTAATTTTAAATCACTTGTTAGAATATGTAGATATATTTCTTTTTCTTCGCGTAATCTGCAGTAAATTTAAAAGTACGAATTTAATCCTTTTTTTTTTTTTTTCTTTTCTTTAAACGAAATTATTTTTTAACAACAGAAGAAAAGCTGCTTAAGGAGATTTTATTTTGAAAATAAAAACTAAAAATAAATTTTAAATCGGCTCAACACTTTCGCAACTAATGACATATATTAATACGAAACGTACCTCGTATTTATTATTGTTATTGACATGTTACATTATCAAAAATGTGAATAATTTAAATTTTTATTAAATTGATGTAGCATGTCTATAACCTCTCTTATGTCTTCACGACATATGTATCCATTGCTCTCAGAGAAAAATTATTAGGTGTCCAATTTTGGTCCTATGTTCTGTTTCCAAAAAGATTATATAATATGTATAGTAGTGGGTACTGTGGGAAGTAATGTGGTTATTACACATCAAATTATTACTTTTTTCTATATTCAATAGAAGAAAGTATTGGATTCGTAAAAATTTTCGACCTCGGGTATTTGATGGATACATTTTGAGAGCTGTAACACGATTTGACCATTTTTAGAAACTGTCTGTCTGTGTGTGTGACAAAATTTTGGGGCGACTGTATCTCAGGTACTACTGCACAAAATTTCATACAAATTAGTATGTAGTTACACATTAACATAAATTAGTGCCCATAAACTTTTAGTAACAACAGCTTGCGTTGCCAACCCGCTTTTTTTTTAATTTTTAACACGGTGGTATAGGACAAAATTTAGTATAAATGTGCATAAAAAGAACTATTTTTTAATTATCATTATGGAATTTAAAAGAATTATTTGTAACAGAGATAGTCAACTTGGGAAAAAAAATTGTGTATGTAGGAGTGTCGCCTTCCCCCTGGGGGGGGGGAAGTCCCCCCCCCTCGAGGGGAGTCAATTTTCATGATGGGTATATTTCAAAAGAGCTCACCAACACCTTTAAAACGTATGCGCGAACCATCGACCTGCGATAATTTAAAATAATCTTTTTTTTTTTTTTCATTAAAAAAAATGTAATATTGAGAATAAAATTGAGTTTTTTTTTTTTGGATATTTAGTGTTATACTACTTCTCTAATATTGAAATCGTCTGCATTATCATGGAAGATAATTAAAAAAAAATAATGAATTATTTTTACTGAGTGAATTTGTATAGGAAAATTTTGAAGAAAGTCATGTGGTGGCCACAACATACTAGTTTTTATAAGTAATTATCTTATTATTTAATCATGATTACACGTTGAAGAAAATTACTTCGCAAGGTGAACGTCGGTTTCAACAACGTAACGAAATAAATTAAAATTTTTAACAGCTCTGCACATGTAGCCTATTTTATCCTATTTTGACCTATTTTATACGTGGTCAATTCTATGAAAGACGAACGCTACGTTTTCAATAAATTAACATAACTATATTGAAAGTTGCAAATTGAAAGTTTTTTCTTTTAATGTTCTGGTGAATCTTAAAACTGTGCCTTTAATATTAAATTGTGAATGAATTTACAAAGTAAAGATTTGTAGTGAACGTAACTTAGCGTTTGAAATAACTATTCTGTTTGTCACAAACGTTTATTACAGCGAAAACAATTAAAAATTGATAACTGACAATTTAACCGCCAATGTGTTTTTTATGGCTTCTGAACACGTTATAAAGCCGAAGTTTCAATAGACACCTTTTAATGCGATTATAAGAAAAGAAACAAAAATCTGGACTTAAGAGTCTCTCACCCAAGACAATTGAAAAGAATGCCTGTGATGAGAATTGACGGCGTCAGTGTCAGACATGTTCCTCATATCAAGGTCCTTGGCATCACGGTCGACAGGGGTCTCAAATGGCTAGCCCACATTAAAGAACTTAAATTGAAAACTCTCACACACTATCACAATGCAGCTAAAATGGTTGGAAGGAGGTGGGGAATCTCCACCTCCTTTCTTAAAATATGGTACTCAACAATAATGGAAAAAATATTAACTTACGGGGCTGGCATTTGGGGGGGGGGTCACCTGTCGGTTGCTGCTCAGATAAACTTACACTCAATCCAGAGGAACTTTCTCCTCCAATTATCAAGAGGATATAGAACAATCTCCACTGACGCCCTCACTGCTGTTACGGGCATTCCCCACGTCCATCTTCAGCTTCAACAGACATACTTAAAAACAAACATTCTTCAATTAAAAATATTTCTTTGGCAAAAACCCTTTTTCCAAACACAGAAATACAACCCACAGTCAATAGTTGGAATATTCATCCCAGATGTTGCTTCACAAATAGTAAATTGTAACAAAAATAGCTTTTTTCCTACTGCTCCTGTAGCTATCTACACTGATGGTTCCAAAACGGACCACGGTGTGGGTGCGGCCTTTTGTGTGATGACCGTTGGTTCGGTTGTCCATCAGTGGGCGGGCAGACTGGCCAAATATAACTCTGTTTTCCAAGCGGAATTATTCGCGATCCAAATGGCCATAGACTGGGTTGTGGCTAATATTAATAACTATCCCTCCCATAATATTTTCAGTGACAGTCTGTCAGGTCTGTTAGCCATTGCTCGCCACAGGAGTAAACATCCACAGGTTATCTCAATTAAATCAAAACTTATTAATCTAGCTAAACATCTCTCCCTGGCACATGTTTCTGCCCACAGGGGAGTTCTCGGCAATGAACTTGCTAATTCACTGGCCAAGGCAGCCACCGAAAACAATTCAATAGATTTTTCACTCCCTGCCCCTCCCTCATACGTTAAACACGTATTAAAACAACAATTACTTAGAGATTGGCAGGAACTGTGGGATACTTCTCCAAAGGGAAGATACACCTTTAATCTCACCCCACTCGTAAACTTAAATTCTTGGTGTCTCCCCCTCCCCCCCCCCCCCGTGACTGCTTTTCTGACAGGTCATGGCCCATTTCCATCCTATTTATACAGATTTCATTGCCGACGCTCTCCTCTGTGTCCTTGCGGGGAGGAGGGAACTCCTAATCCCTACTGTAGTAAATTTCTGCCTTCCACTTAAGAAATCCCATTCCCAGGCCACCTGATTGGCTGTTTAATATTAACCTGCTTTCTAAACTAAATAATATATTTGAATTTCTTATGAATATGACCAATCTCACAGATTAATCTCACATCTGCTTGCTCTATATGTCATCGAACCTTCACAAAATCATCTTTTCATCAATCTTGTGCTGTGGGACATTTCAACACAACATAAAATATCGCCATCAACAACTGCAGCCTATCGTCTTGTTTCTCAAAATCAACATAAAAGAACCTCCCAGTTAGTTAATTGACCCCAGCTTAATAGTTATTATGGTACCACTTGTCGCGTGGGGCACAGCCCGGCACATATAACACTTACTTTTCCTGCTTAAATTAACAACAACGTTGCCCATTCTCGAGAAGGATTTCATAAAGACTTTCACAGCACAAAAATTTATAAAGACTTTCCGAGCACCAACTTTTTCTCACGAACTCTCAACAATACCTTGCTACCAAATATCTTTAAGCCACTTGTCACTTTATCTACCAGCATAGAACATGCCGCTCTTTGTCGCGTGGGAGACCTGTCTCTAGCGGCTTTTGTAATTTTTTTTATTCATTTATTGCCGAAACGTCAGTGGAGGCCCTACATTGAGACTCAAAACGGTTTTGGGCTGTGTCTGTCTGTCTGTTTGTCTGTCGCGCGATAGCGGCCGCAAAAATAGCGCTATTGACTTGAAATTTGGTACACATGTTCATGAGCCCCACGAAATCAGCTGTATAGTTTTTGGTATGTATTCCATTTGTAGTTCGTATACAGAGACACGCCAAAGTTTTTCTTATCATTACGGCCTATGGGAGGAATTTGTATGTATCGCGATAGCGGCCGCAAAAATAGAGCTATTGACTTAAAATTTGGTACACATGTTCATGTGCCCCACGGAATCAGCTGTACAGTTTTTGGTATGTATTCCATTTGTAGTTCGTATACAGGGACACGCCAAATTTTTTCTTATCATTACGGCCTATTGGAGGAATTTGTATGTATCGCGATAGCGGCCGCAAAAATAGCGCTATTGACTTAAAATTTGGTACACATTTTCATGTGCCCCACGGAATCAGCTGTATAGCTTTTCGTATGTATTCCATTTGTAGTTCGTATACACGGACACGCCAAAGTTTTTCTTATCATTTCGGCCAATGGGAGGAATTTGTATGTATCGCGATAGTGGCCACAAAAATCACGCTATTCACTTGCAATTTGGTACACATGTTCATGTGCCCCACGAAATCAGCTGTTGGGTGTGTATTCCATTTGTAATTCGTGTACAGGGACACGCCAAAGTTTTTCTTATCATTACGGCCAATGGGAGGAATTTATATGTACCGCGATAGCAGCCACAAAAATCACGATTTCGACTTGCAATTTGGTACACATGCTCATGCGCCCAACGGAATCAGCTGTATAGTTTTAGGTGTGCATTCCATTTGTAGTTCGTGTACAGGGTCACGCCAAATAGTTCGATCATTACGGCCTATGGGAAGAATCTGTATGTACCGCGATAGCCACCGCAAAAATCAAGCTATTGACTTCCAATTTTTTCCGAAACGTCAATGGAGGCCCTTTGTTGAGACTCAAAAGGATTTTGGGTTCCGTCGGTCCGTCCGTCCGTCTGTCTGTCTGTCGTGCGATAGCGACCGCAAAAATCACGCTACTGACTTGAAATTTGGTACACATGTTCATGAGCCCCACGAAATCAGCTGTATAGTTTTTGGTATGTATTCCATTTCTACTTCGTACACAGGGACACGCCAAAGTTTTTCTTATCATTACGGCCTATGGGAAGAATTTGTATGTACCGCGATAGCGGTCCCAAAAATAATGCTATTGACTTGTAAGTTGGTACACATATTCATGAGCCCAACGGAATTAGCTGTATAGTGTTAGGTGTGTATTCCATTTGTCGTTCGTGTACAGGGACACGCCAAAATTTTTCTCTCCTTACGGCCTATGGGAAGAATTTGTATGTACCGCAATAGCGACCGAAAAAATCCTTCGATTGACTTGCAAATTGGCGCACAAGTTCAAGCTTTGCATATAAGTAGCTGTATAATTTTTATTGCAAAATTCTTTTAAACTGTGTACAGGGACACGCAAAAATTCTTAACATTAAGGCGTATGGGGGTGAATTTCGTTTAAACGCATTTTAATATCATTACTTTGCAATGAAGAAAATGAAATTAGAGTACGTGAGTAAGATGCTTAAACTTATGTTGTTTGAAGAAAATATGTGCTCTTAAGCTTTCTAATTAATGTACAGGACCTTACAAAAATGTTCTGACAATGTCACTTAGTCATCCAAACGATGTTAAATTTGGAACAATTATTAATTTTAAACGCAAAATAAGCTGAATAGTTTTTACTGGTGTATACAATGTTTATGGTTCGTTTACAAAGACACTCGAAAGAATTTCGTAACATTAGACCCTATGGACAAATTTTTAATTTAAGCGCGCACTTTAATGCGTTTATGCTGAATTGAACTTAATAAAGTTAACATACATTATAAAGTTGCTTAAAATCATGTTTACTCTTAAAAAAGGTTATGTATACACTAAATAATTTATGGGACCACACAAAATAATTCCGAGTATGTACTGTAATCATCCAAATGATGTCAAATTAGTTCGAAAAATTAATGAGTTATAATTAATTAGGTTTATTCTTATTATTGGCGTTTATAATGACTGTGGCTACTTTTCCGGGATACATAAAGGAATTTCGTACTATTACGGTCTATAGTCGGTATTTTTTAAAAGTGTATTTTAACATGGTTACACCCCATCAAATATAATAAAATTTTATTAGAATTTTAAAAGCATGTTTTCCTGTTGAAAATTGTGGGCATAGAATTGATAATTAGTTTAAAGGTTGCGCAAAATATTTCCGATATGCTATGTAACTTTTTTCGTTTGAAATTTGGTATTTATGAATTTCAGGGAAATAATACAAGACCGTCGTTTATTAAGAATACATATTGTTGCGTACTTGGGGGTTCGTAGGTTGTCCGAGAATGAAAGGCGAAACTTACAAAAATTCAGTGAATTATTCATAGAAAATTCCAGAAAAATACAGGTCTATAAACCAAGTACCAGCTTCAATTCAACCAGTAAACATAGCTTAAACAACAGCCGTTAACAGCAAAACAACAGTACAAACTGTTTATCAATAACACATAAAGCGTCTCATTCAAAGAGGCTCAAAGCAAAGCAAGCATTTGACGAAACTGACACAGATCTGAGATTGGCCGCCTTGGCTAAAAAATGCTCCTTTTATACTATTCTATCGAACACAGACTGTTCTGGAAAGTTCTCGTATCTCATCAGCCAGTGAGATTAGAGCTTCCATATTTGGTATATCCCTAATAAGAATTTTTTCGCCAAGGTCGCCGAAAAATCGCCAAGGAGGGAAACAGTCGCCAAATTTGGCGCCAAATCCTTTTCTTCCCTTATTGGAGTATTTCAATGGATTTTTAAAGAAAAATTAGGCTATTTTAACGCTAAAACGATTAGAAATGCACAAAATTAGCATTTTATCGACTTACTAAGCCTCTGAAAAAATTTATGGAAAAATAAATGCAATTATTTACAATTCCATAACACTTTATATGATATACAAATAGGTATACAAAAAGAGATAGAGCGGGGGGTTGAGGGGGGCGGCAGCCCCCCTCAGGAATGTATCTGATTATGGTAACAAGTCGATCGAATCAATATATACTATTATATAATAAGGAATAAATAAAAATGACCTATTGAAAAATGTCTGATGCAAATAGGACGTTGAGGCTCCTGATCTGCAGATCCACTAGTTTATTTATTTTTTTAGAGTTTAAATAAACTCCGGAAGAGGGGCCTAGCATAGCTGGAATCGCTCGACACTGCTCCTAGAGCGGTGAGCGGCACCTCTTCCCTGTTAAATTAAATTAAATTTCAATAAATTAAAGTAAAATAAGTCTGAACTCCATCAGTTCTGTTGAATGAGGCGTTTAACGCACTTCAAAAAATCACTTATTTTCGCGAGGCTTTAATTTTCGCGATTTTCGCGAGCCCTTCGTAATCGTGAAAATTTAAGCCTCGTGAAATACTTTTTTTTTTTTTTTTCGCCTCAAATAATAATAAAAAAATCAGAAATTTTTCACTTACCAAAATTTAATTATTTATTGCACAGTTACAAACCCTACAACTTTCTTTCTTACAACTTGACTTTCTTTCTTACAATTCAACTTGACTTTCTTTTTTGAATATAAAACAATAATACAACTAACAGAATGCAGCTCATCCACTTACAATATTTATACCAGCTTCTTTGAAGCCATTCAAAATTATTCCAAGGTCAAAGTTGATTTTATAAGCACCACTGTAAGAATAAGTTGTTTTTAGAGCGATAAGAAGGGGGAGGGGGGCGAACTTTTCGGACAAAAGGAAGTTTCTTAAAACGTCTTATGCAAAAAGAGTTCTATATTTAGGTACTTAGGGATTTTTCAGTTTTCGGTTCTGTTCATATAAAATTCGCGAAATTTTCAGCTCGCGAAATCACCGATATCTTCACTTTCGCGAAAATTTCGGCTCGCGAAAATAAGTGCTTTTACAGTAGTTTGAGTTCATCAGTTCATAACGATAAAGAATTTTTGGTTGTGTCCCTGTAAAAATCTATAAGGCACTAAAACCTATACAGTCTGTGCTTTGGTAATCTATAATATACGTACCAACTTTTAACTCATTTGAACAAAGCGTTTATAGGCTATCGTGTTCACTCACACACACACACATACATCACCATAAAAATAACAAAAATGAGCTCTGGAGACCTCAAACCGTAGAGATACACCAAAAATCTCAAAGTCGAATTTTTGTAATACTTTCCGTACAGGACTGTGTTCGGAAAGGAAAGAAACGGAGTTATTTGTCAAGGTTACGTTCGCCACCCTGTATATTTTTATAAATACGAAATCAATGAAATAAGAACAGGACATGATTTAGTTTATTCTTATAATGTTCATTTTACAAAAAAAAAAAAAAAAAAAAAGATGCATTTAAAAATTGTAACAAAATACAAAATTATTTTTTCTTCTATAAAAACAAACATCAAATAAAATATCGGCTGAAGGGATAACATCTTGCAGCAAGTTATTTATTTATTTTGTTGAATGTGTGCAAGTGACAGAATTTCGCCCTACACTTTCTATGAAGTAATCCAATAAGATTTAAATTCTCATTTTCGGCTGAAATTCCATTGATTGCCCGATTTGTGGATGGTCAGGACGAAATAATCGGTAGCTTCCTTCGCAATAAAAAGTGCAATAAACTTTTTCTAGGACTAAATGATATCAGGTAGTTAGCGTGCTTTCAATTTCAAAAGTTCGATTGATTTTTATCTATTTATTTATTTATTTATTTATTTATTTTTGTTGAATAAAACTGAATATAAAAAAATATTGGTTTTCTGAAAATTTCCGACCTCCAGTTTTTGATTTATTGACACGTTTTGAGAGGTCCTGAAAAGGATTTGACCCCTTTTAGGAAGTGTTTTCTTTTCTTGTGAGGCCCTTGAACACAATATTTTACAAAACAGTACCTTATACCTTTAATGAACTGGAGGTGGAAGTTCCTACAAATGTCCTGAGAGTCCAATGAGTTTCTGCTCGGATATTATTAGTATTAGTTTCAAATCTTTGCTTTTTTCCCCCAGTTAAATAGAGAAAACTAACTAACAGTTTTATTAGACAAAAATGTTTTTAAAGAAAAACAATTTATTTTTATATTTTAATAACTCGTTACGCAAACATCAGGTTTGAAGATCATAAACCATCCTTTTGAATCATTCCAAAAACATTTCATTGTTCAGCCTGTGTTTGCTCATGATATAGAGTTACCCAAAAATAAGAAGAGAGATATTTTATTTTATAAAAATTACAAATCTCTGAAAAATTAGGGTGCGTCCATAAATAAATAAACTAGTATGATGTGTCCATCACAAAACTTTCTTTTATATTTTCCTATAGAAATTCACACAGTGCAAATTATTTGTTATTTTTTATTCATTATGAATGTAGAAGATTGTCTTCTCATTGTCAGAGACAAATTACACTCGATGTCTGACGGAAGTGAAATGCATTTCTTAAAAGATAACGTGCAAATATTTTGTATACATAAATAGTTTCGAATTGGTTACAGCCAATAATCGACATCCTTACTTTGTGAAAAAAGGGGAAAAGGCATTTCTAAATTCAACGTATCAAAACACATTAGAGAACACAGGCATTCGAGAAACCTTGGAAGTGAAAGCAGTCTTGCCTGTGCCTCCAAGGTAGTAGTAGCACATGTCTTAAGCATATGAAGAAGAAAGTCCACGTGCTTTGGAAACCGGTTCTGCTTACGTTAATTTCATGGTGTGTAAAGAATTTTTTTAATTTAAATATTTATTGTGCACTCGTTCTTTAATTTAATATTCTATTTAAGGATATTTTAAAATAATTAATACAAGTGGAACAATTTTAATGGAAATAACATTTTTTAAAAATGGAACATAAAAAAAAAAAAAAAAAAAAAAAAAAAAACCATGGAACATTAATTTTAATTTAATATAATTCAATATATATATATATATATATATATATATTACTTTCTTCTACATTCAATAGAAGAAAGTATTGGATTTGTAAAAATTTTCGACTTTCGGTTTTCGACAGATTTACACGTTTTGAGAGGTCTAGAACACGATTTGACCATTTTTAGAAAAAGTCTGTCTGTGTGTGCGTGTGTGACAAAAATTTTGTAGCAACTGTATCTCCGGAACTACTGCTCAGAATTGTATATAAATTTATATGTAGATGCACCTTGACCTAAATGAGTGTCTCAACTTTTGGTGTCAACTGCTCAACAGGGGGCACTGTTATACAGCGATTTCCGGAATTTAAGGGGATGAGGCTATATCTCAGGTTCTATTCCGTATAATCGAACAAAACTTGATATGTGATAAGGTCATTATGAGACATTAAGCTGATTCAATTTATATGCTTATCGACCGATAGGTGGCGCTGCTATACAACGATTTCTGCAATTTAAAGTAAAGCTATATCTCAGGAACTACTGCACAGAATTGCATATAAATTTATATGTAGATGCACCTTGACATTTATTAGTGCCTATCAGCTTTTTGGTATCAACCGCTCAACAGGTAGCGCTGTTACACAGTGATTTCCGGAATTTAAAGGAAAGGCTATATCTCAGGTTCTATTGCGTATCATCAAACAAAGCTTGATATGTAAGAGGGCCATTATGAGACATTATGCTGATTCAATTAGGATGCTTATCGGCCAGTAGGTGGCACTGATATGGTGCAAATTTTCTCAATAACGGGAAGGCTATATCTCAACTTCCATGGCATATAACTTTACGAAACTTGATATGTGAGATAACCAATATATAAACACATTTTTTAAAACGTTATTTATAGACGCTAAAACCGACTTTCTTTGGATATTTACTGTTAGTTTTCTCTTATAGATGAAAATCATTTGCATCATGTTAGATAATTTTAATAAATAATAGTTTTAATAAATTACTTACACTTAGTGAATTTGTATAGGAAAATATAGAAGAAAGTTTTGTGGTGGCCACAACATACTAGTTTATATATATATATTAATGGTGTAATTTTACCTTTTATTGAATTCTTTGTAATTTTATTTTGAACAATATTATAGATATGTATTATTTAAAATATATCTCAACGGGTCTATACTTCAGCTATTAATATTTTCGAATTGTGATAGCCTTCTGAATAAATTAAGGAAATAATTACAATAAGTAGGCTGTGGACATCACAAAATTTTAGGTGTCGTTCTATATTACAACTTTGTTTATCAATTCATATGAATAAAAATTTAATCAACATAGTTTAGCTTCTCTCAATGGTGATTTTACGTATGCAATTGTATGCAATTTTGACCAATAGATTCTGGGATGAAACGATATAAAACATCATAAAAAGTGAGTGATAGCAGCGCCACCTATAGTCCGATGCACGCGTAATTTGAATCTGTATATTTTTTTTAAATATTCATCTCACATATCCACTTTGGTGAAATTATAGGCCGTAGAAATTGAAATAGAGCCTTCCCCTAAACGAGAAAAATTACATAACAGGAGAATGTATAGAGAAATTACATGCCAGCCAATGTGTAAGCAAACTAAATCTTCGAAATTTTTCAAAATGCCCCTCTCACATATTGCGTTTTGTCCTTTTATGCACTACAAAAGCGTAGATATAAATTTTCCGCAAATAAGGATAACTCTAGTGTAGCAGCAGCAGCTTCTGCTGGACCAAAATCGAATCAGTGACTATTTATGTACAGGTCCAACCAAATGTAAAGTATATCTAGAACTATAACTAATCTCTAAAAAGAAAAGAGTTAAATTGAACACGTGTCATTTGTTAATTATATTAAAAACACTTTTAACACACGTAAAATTAAATTTTTTTTAAATGATGTTAAAAAATTTTATGCGAAGCTTTTCGTTTTAATAGTAAAGCATCATCAGGGATTTTTATTATTTGTTCCTAATGAGCAGTTTTTAAATAATTTTTTTTTTATTCACAGTCAACAGTTAAATCTTTAAATAACGTGAATATCAGAAAAGTCAATTTGAAATCCGGTAAAGGTTGGATCAAGAAGCTAAAAAAAATATAAAAAAAAAAAGAACATCATGAACTAGCAGAAATAAACTATTATCTATTTTACAATATTGTGCCAAATTATTGGAAAAATTGAAGCATCTTTGGAATTTATTGTATTTTTGCATGTAATTATATTAATAGCTTCGGAAATGTAAAGTTCTTGGAGAGTATATGGTGCTGTAATAATTTTGGCTTTATCCCATATAGTCTACTCTAGTCAACTTCATTTATGCCAACGCAAACGCTAACCCTATATGGGATAAAGCCAAAATTATTGCAGCACAATCTACTCTCCAATAACTTTACATTTCCGAAGCTATTAATATAATTACATGCAAAAATACAATAAATTCCAAAGATGCTGCAATTTTGCCAATAATTTGGCACAATATTATAAAATAGATAATAGTTTATTTCTGCTAATTCATGATGTTCTTTTTTTTTAATATATATTTTTTTAACATTTTTCTTAGCTCCTTGATCCAACATTTACCGGATTTCAAAATGACTTTGCTGCTATTCACGTTATTGAAAGACTTAACTGTTGACTGTGAAAAGAAAAATTATTTAAAAACTGCTCATTAGAAACAAATAATAAAAATCCAAAGCGAAAAGCTTCGGATAAGTTCTTTTAACATCTTTTAAATAAAATTTAATTTTACGTGTGTTTAAAGTGTTTTTAATATAATTAAATCTAGAACTCTGGGCATCGTTTCTTGAGATACAGTGCACATAAAACTTTGGTAACACACACAGACGCACATTTTCTAAAACTGGACAAAGGATGTTCAGGGCATCTTAAAACGTGTAAATCCATTCATGCCCAGAGGTTGAAAATTATGACGAATCTAATACTTTCTTAAGTCTGTAGAAGAAATTAAAAAATTTTAAATTTCTCCATTTTCAGATAACGATAGCTAAAATAAGGACCCACTGGGACCACTACTAACCATATTCTGAAATGTCTGAACAATTAAAAAGTACGACTTTTACTTCAAATATACGCAACCAAATTCACACCTAATAAAACACATGCCTGGTTATAAATAAAATACTAAACTTTACATGTTTCAAAGATTCAAACAAAATAGAATAATTTTCTAAAGATTAAATTTTAATGTGATATTTATGTTGGGTGTATATTTTAATGTGTGCAAGGTAATGTGTGCAAGGTAATGTGTGCAAGGTATGTGTGAAAATTTTGATATTCACAACGCATGACTTAAGAAAACTTTAAAAATTTATTTATTAAATTTTGTACAATTTTCTTAAAGATAATATACACCTGCATTATTTATTTATTTAATACTACCAATATTATTTCTTTTTCTTTCAGAAATTCCTGAATGCATTGGTACACATGTTATAGAAGGAAAGTAAAAAAATATAATTTCTTTTTTAAGTATATATATTTAGAGTAAAATATAAAGGAAAAAAAATTCTGACTAAAGGTATTTTGGAAAAAAATAAGAAGAACTCTGGAATTACATTCACGCTCTATATAACTACTTCAATAACCATGTAAAAAGAAAATTTTTAATTTCGAAATGAAAGAACCCTTAAAGTCTGATTTTCATGAAATGTTAAAAGGTGTTTACGTAGAAGTTATATAGAGAAAATAGTAGTGAATATAAATTTATACAAGTAAAAAGAATATCGTAATTTTCTATCAAATAAAATACAACGAGGAAAATTGTACCTACCATTTATTTCAAAATATTCAGACTTTTCTTTTCTATTTGAAACTGAAAAAATAAAATTGGCTATATGCATGACTTCATCAAAGTTAAATTGAAAAGAATATTTTCAAACTTTTAATTTTCTTTTTTTTTTTTTTTTAATGCTTATTTTCTCTAAATATTTTACATTCATTTATTAAAATAGGTTACACTAAATAAGAAAATCAAACAACTTTTTATAAATTGAATTATGTATAAGAAAGAGATAAAATTATAAATTACAGTATAAAACATTTATATCTATTACAAAATTTCGTTATAATATTGTGAATGCCCTGCCTATCATCTCTGCTCTTCCACACACATATTCATTAAATTTTATGTTAATTTTCTGAGAAATTTCAGTGGTATCAGTTTCATTTTATGTAACGCTTTTCTATGCTGTCTCCTATGTATTTAATTATTTTTATGTAGCCGTCATATAATTTTTATTTATAATGTATTTATATTTAATATTATTTTCTTAATTGCCATAAAATTTCCTGAAATTTTTGTTTTGAATAACAACAATTAAAACAGTCTTAAATCAACACCCTATATTCAAAAATTAAGCAACAGTTGTTTTTGGATAGAATAAACTAATTAATTAAAAAAAAAAAAAAAGTAATGTTGAAATATTGAATAGAAAATTATATATACATATTTAAAAAAAAGCATTAACTCATAGTTACATAAAAGTTACCACAAATTTTTCTAGGTTCGTTTCTTAAAATAGGATGAGCATATAGGTATTGGTATACACACTCTATATATTTCATTTTTTATGTTTGAATTTTTATAACTTCATTCAGAAAATTTCCTTTCGCATTTAAGTTTTGCAACAGTACGCACAAACATGCAAGTAACAAAATAACCATTCATTCTTACCTCAGGTGCAATCTGCGTAGAACATTACTCCAAGAACTGAAAAATCCATTGTCAATAATGGGTAAAACAGAAAATTAAACAAACCAATGCAACAGACAACAGTTATGTAACTGATTTCGTGCTCTAAGTTATTCCTAGAATCAAACCATTCATAATTATTTTAAAATATTTATGATATTCAATTACTGAACACTTTGCGAATTCACGCACTTTTTTAATTGTACAAAGTGACTACGGCGCGAAAAATATTTCCATAATTTGATACCGCGCGCCGTTCTCCTATTCCAATCCGGGCGTTAAAATTTTCCCTCGGGACATGAAAAAGTCATCTGAATCACTCAAGACGACGAAATAAAAAAATAAATAAGAACTTCATTTTTGAAGGACACTTTAAAACTCTGTTTAAAGTGAAAAGAAGAAATTGAAATAATAACCTTTCATTGTTATGTATTTTGTCTTTTAAGAGCAATAGTTGTTATTCGATCATTTTTAGCTTGTTTAACAGACATATTTGAATTTTAAATCGAGAAAGTGTATATTTTTCAAAAGAAAAGTTGTCAACTTTATAAAGGAATGTTATAACAATAATTTAGTCAATAAATTTCGTGTCATTAACAGATGTCACAATTTCTTTTCGGTTAATAAAAACACTTTTGTAAAAATAATTTCGTTTAGAATGTATTGAATATTCCCAGTCTTATGAGATGGATACTATAACATGAAGTGGAACACACTGCTGTATTATTAGGTAAACAGGGACGAGCGCAGGTTTGTTTATTGGACAAATTCATGACTTGCGCTAAGAAACACCAAACAAAGAGACACTATTCTTTTGTCTTCTTATTGAAAATCTTTAGATAAAAGCATACCCTTTTATGGCGTTACAACTTCTAAAACTTAAAATACATATTTATAATAAGATAGTTTTAAAATAAGATTGATATCTTGTGTTAACAGAACCAAACTCAACCTCGGATCACTCATATATATAAGTTTTGGTTCAAACTACGTCACGGCACACATTTGCGTATCGGTAATTTGCATATTAGAAATTTTCATAAAAAGCAAGTTATTAAATGTTAGTAATACATCTCATTGAAAATAAATTCTCCAGATGCAACTTAATTTAAAAGTTACGTTAAAAAAAAAAAAAAAAAAAAAAAAAAAAACTTACTCGCAACTCGGGAAAGAGGCTGAGAGTAAAATAAAAATTCAAGACAAATAATCATGACTAGAAAACCCGTGCGAAATTTCCGCACTTTTACTTCTTTTCTTACTTACCTTTAAAAGTTGAAACTCATAAATATGATATTAATATCACCACCAAATTAAAATTTTACTTTACACGTAGCCGAATTATTATTAGAGCTAAATTAACACTGTGCAACAGTGAGACCCAAATCATTCAAAGAAAGATTTAAAAATAAAATTCATGGTTGACAACCCAGTTTTCACAGTTATGCAACAGTGCAGTTTTAGTATAGGAGACCCCCATGACGACTTTTAAATTTATCTCGTCAGGTTGGCAATAACTTTTTATTTATTTATTTTGGCACAGTTTTTTGTTAAAAAATAAATAAATAATAATAATAAAACTAATCCCTTTTTTGACACTTTTCATGATTGTGTTTTTTAGTCAATTTATGATAATAATTCATATTCTGTCGTTAAAGTACTGTTATGATTAAAATGGCGCTTGTAAAGGTTCTGAAGATGCAACTTTTAAAAATACATTTTTCCATAAACGAATCTCATCAGACAAATGTTGCCATTTTTTCTTTATTAGATCATTCAGCTGCGTCCGCGTGCTTAAATATTAACCATTTATTAAAATTATTTTTTATCCTCGAGTATTTTATTAATTACATTACCATCGTATCGTGAACCAACAAAATGTAATCGAAACTGGTCCCCGTTAGAGAAATATTACATAGATTTTAATTAAAGGTAAACCTACCTAACACGTATATCTAAAGTACGATAGATTTTGTTTATATATATATGTATTAGTTTATTTAGTAGTCCTATTTGTATATTAAATATACAAAGAAGAAGAAGTCAATGCAGAAGTCATCCAGAGAAGTCAATGCATTTTTTATTTCTGTAATACAAAAACAGTTTAGTTTTATTTAGAATTTGCAGAAATATATTTTTTGAGATAGGTGATTACATGTAAGCAACTGATTGGTGATTGGTTTTTACGTCGCACTAATGCTGCGCAGATGGGCAATTGGCGACGGTCTGGGACACACCCCTAGAGGTGGTCCGGAGACATGCCATCACAATTTTGATCCTCCACGGAAGGGATGGCTCTCCCGCTTCGGTAACCCCCAGAGGTATAATTTTTGATGGGAACATGGAGGACATTGTGGCCACGACAGATTTTACGTGCACCAGCCACCATTAGTGTACACGACGGTCTTTGGCCGGCTCGAGTACCGAACCCGCAATCTTCCAATTACGAGGCCGGCGCTCTACCGACTGGGCTACCGCGAACAACTGAATTTATCATCTATTTATTCGAAAGTCTGCAAATTTACAAATGATGAAAGAGAGAAATAGGGGGAAAAAAAAAAAAAGGAAAACTGATTGTATGCACTCTGCTTAGCGATACACAGAGATATATTTTATCATTATTATTTTGTTACAATCCAAGCAATTTCCCCAAAATCAAGACTTGCACCAGAAAATGAAAGTAAGTGTTTGTTATAACACTTGCTTTTGTTGAAAGGGACAAATTAATGTTAGCGAGAATGTAAAATGTCCAGGGCAATTGGTTTCTTGGACATAATGGAACATTTAGCTAGCCATGCTAAGTGGCTAAGTGTCGACTTAGCATGGCACTACTCTATCAGAAATAATATACTCAATTTTGACGATTCAGATATCCTCGGGCTTAATTTCGTTGTTTTTGACAACCATTTCGTCAAGCGATCACTTGATTTTTGGAGGAAACGTGAACTCTCGAATATTTCACAAACTGTTTACTCACAATAGCATGTGCTACCTTTCATTACCGCCATATTGGTTTTTTTCCTGTGTTGTTTCGACTTTACGTTACAATTACTTTTATTTGACGGCCTGGTGGTTCGGTCGTTCCACTGCCTTCTGGATTGCCAGGTCTCGGTTTCGAATCCCGGTGAGGCCATGGATGATTGTGATGTCCTATGTCTACAAAATATTGTGTGCGCTTGTTTCTGTGAATTTCTGTAAAAATATGGATCAATTGAGACATAAGTCATTGTAATTGTAGGTGTCAAATAAATGTCCAAATGGCTTTTATTTGTTTACTCTGCTTTATTATATTTTCATTAAATATAATTAGGATTTAATGTCTAAAGCAACGAACTTGCAGGTAATTTTATAATTTGTATTTTATTCTGTATCACGGAACTAGGATGAAAAAATGTATCATTATTTTTGACGAAATTCGTATGTTCAAACAAGTGACGAAAGTAACTTTCTTAATTTGACGAAATATTCGCTCGGAGTATTTCCCTGGAAACGGTTTCGTGAAAATTAAAGAAAATTTCGTGAAATTTGAGTATTTATTTCTGAGAGTGTATGCAAAAGGATTTAAACCCTCATCAGGCCACTTTTCGCTCTTGTAAAAATTAATTCGGCATTTCCATGAAAAGAATAACTTTAACTTTTAAAATGATCTTCTTCTGACACAGAAGATTGAATCTCGTTAAAATTAAACCATAATAGTATTTTTTATTAATTTATTTATTGGTTCACTTTACAATATTGAAGATTAATGAGTAAATATAAAGAGGAAAAAAATCTCAATAATACTTGCATTATAAAGTAGAAAAAGCAATTTTTACTTAAAATGCTGGAATTTAAAGAGCGCTCCAAAGAAATATTAGTGAATAAAACAGTGATATTTGTTTATTTATTTTTTAATTTATACAGTGAGGCTAAGCGGATATTTTTTTAAGCAAATTAAAATTTAAAAACAAATAAGGGTGACAAAAAGATCTTAATGATATGTATTGATATTACTTAATACGTAATTAATGATAAAAAGGTTCAAAGTCTTAGCTGTACAAATAAAAGGCAATCAAATTTATGCACTTTATTAATTATTTAACGTCTGTGAATCCTTTAACGTCAATATGATTTCAGTGCGAATTTTTTCTTTCTTTCTTTCTTTTTTAACAACAATTTTTCAATATTTTTTCCATGTTTTAACCGATTTTTAAACTTTTTTTTCCTTCTGTGATCGGTATATGACAGCAGTAAACCGAAATTAAACGAATGATGTTTTAGAGAAAGAAATAGACTGAAATCCCTTCGAATTTCTTAGTAGTCGAAAGTGTACCTTGTCGCTTGGATGTTGCACCCGTGTCTAGTTTCTTTACTTGATGAAGGGTCGTGCTATTCGTTTGACTCGAAACAACTGCAATTTCTAGTATTTAGTTACAAAGCTATTTATCATTTGAATTGACTTTTTTTATTTTTAGTTCCCATCATATTATAGGTATGGGGAACTAACTTACGTAATCGTTAAAATTTTCGATCTCAGTTTTTTTATTTTTTTACACGTTTTCAGGTGTGAGGAATCCGAAAATATCAAAATGGGTATGGTATCCATCTATAGGGTGTCTATTAGTTAGTTAGTTTGTTAGTCTGTGAACACGATAACTCACGAACAAACGATCGCAGTGAGGTCAGACCAATTTTTAAATATTATTTATGATACTGGTAACAACACTATTCATTTGCAACATTCTAATTCAAAAACTTCAGAAGTTATTCGAAATTTACGATTCTCTTAACATAGGAGAATAGGGCAAAATTCCCCTTAAACGTGCATGAAAAAAATATTTTTATCGTACAGGTGTAAGAACAGCTTTTAAATATCAGCTTTGATGCCTTTATGAACATCATTAATATTAAATATGCTAATTTGAAATTTTTACAAGATATTGGGAAATTACGATTTTCTTAACGTGGCAGAATAGGGCAAAATTTTGCATTAACGTCGGTTTTGAGAAATATTTTCATCATAATATATTGGCATGAACATCCTTGACTATGATTTTTCTAATTTAAAATTTCGCAAAGCATTCGTAAGTTACAATTTACTTAGCATGGCAGAATAGGGCAAAATTTTGCATAAACGTCCATTTTGAGGGATATTTTCATCGTAAAGATGCCGGACCACTTTTAAAGTATCATTTAGGATACTGGCATAAACATCTTCGACTATGAATTTTGTAATTAAAAATTTCGTAAGTTATAACATGGCAGAATAGGGCAAAATTCCGCATAAACGTCCATTTTCAGGGATATTTGCATCATAAATATATCAGACCATTTTTAAAATGACATTTATGGTACTTGTTTGAACATCATTGACTACAAATATTCGAGTTTCAAAATTTCGTAAGTTATTCGAAATTTAAGATTTCATCAACATAGGTCGATATTCCATATAAATTTGCATTTTGAGGATTGTTGCATGGGAAACAGTAGCATGAAAACTAAACTACGAAACTGACTCCAGTAAAATAAATTAATAGATTAGAATAAGGTAAATATATCGAACTGAACGGTGGATAGCCTGTTAGGTGGGGATTGTATTCTATCACTGTGTCGAGCGAAGGGTTAAATTCATTTCTCTTAGCATGAATGTTCCGTACCAGAAATTTATAAAAATATACATATGATGGGAAACTGAGCAGAGTCTATCTATGCCAACTAGTTTTTTTTTTTTTCTTCCTTTAACCGGAATAATCTATAGATGTTTCTAAACAACAATTTCTCAAAAATTTATTTATTTATTTATTTATTTTTGTATATTTATGATCAGCTTTATCTCCAATAGTCCTTTTTTAAATGAGTTTAGAAATTTTGAAAAGAAAATATGGAGTGAACACTAAAGGGTTAAAACCTTACTAAAAATATTGTCTCCAACTTACTATTTACTAGCAATGCTTCTAAATTTCACATTTCTACAAACCTATCTGAAAATAATAATCGAAATAAGATACAGAGGTCATTATAATAGGAGTAGAATAAAAATATAATCTTATGCAATATAGGGGTCATAACAAAAGATTCGTGGCACAACTTTAAAATATCTATCGCAGCAAAATAAACAAAAGTATATTTCCTTAGCGGCAGTACGCTTCAAAAATATTTTTCATACAGATAAGGAAATCTAGAAAACAGTACAGCCGTATTTCCATCTGTTTTTTTTTTATTAAAATGTCAGTAGAGAATAGGGTATTATCTGCAAATCCCATTTTATTTCGGAAGAAATGCCATATTTTATTTCCTTCGCGAATCGCTGGAATAACTTTGTTTGTTTATGGGATGTACTTTGATACTTTGAGTTCCTTGAGTGTCCATTGAAGAACTGAAATCAGACCTAAGCTCAAAAGTTATTGTTGATAGTGCTATGGGAAAAATTACTTTTGAAGTATGTACGAAAATTATAATTTTAAAGAAAATTCAAATTCTTTTGTTTGTAAATATCTATACATGTAATCGTAATAATATCATACATATAATCGTAATCGTTTGTAATAATCTATACATATAATCGTTTGTTCTGAGTGAAGTATTCATCATCGCCCAAACTAAACCTCTGTACCTAGAAAAATGACACTTGGTGAAAGCATTACTTTTGGGTCATAGACACCCACTAAGAGTGATTTTATAAAATTCGTCCCCCAAGAGGGATTGGGGGGGGGGGGGTGCAGAACGTTAAAAACACACAAAAAAACCTTTATATCTCGAAGAAAAAAGAGATATCCGTAAATTTGTTTCTTTAAAATATAGTTAATACAAATAAAACGAAACCATTCTGGAATTTCAGAATTTCGGCCCTCAAAGGAGAGAGAGGGGTTAAAACGTGATTTCCCATAATCCTACATATTCCAAACAAATCTAGTATGTTGTGGCCGTCACAAAACTTTCTTCTATATTTTCCTATACAAATTCACGCACTACAAATTACTTATTATTTTTTCCATTATGAATACAGACTATTTTCATCTCAGAGAAAAATTATTACACGAAATATCCAGAGGAAGTCAATTTTCACCGTGCAGATGACATCCTCTCGGGTAAATTTGCAGTATAGCCGCGTCACCTGTTGTCCGATCTTCACCTAAATCGAATCAGCAAATGTCTCAAAATGGCTTTTTCTTATATCAAATTTTGTTCGCCTATAAGCAATAGAACCTGAAGCCTTCCCTTAAATTGCAAAAATTACTGTATAGTGTTTCAACCATTAGTTTTGAATTTATTACAAATAATAAGTAATTTTTTCTGCTGTACGGCTTTTTTTTTCTTTTCCTTAGTGTACAAAGACAGGGTTTTGTAAAATTTTCTCGTTTCCCTCCTGGGGGTGGGGGGGGGGGGGAGAGCAGGCGTTAAAACACGTTTGAGAGCTTGACCCAGTTCCAAATTATTTCACAGTGAAGAAATTGCACATGAAGAAATTAGACTCAACTATAAAAAAACAAACAGTTGATTTTTGAATTTTCAATTTTAAGGGGGGAAAGGGAAAATACTTTTTTTTTTTTTTTTTTTTTTTTGAGGGGGAGGGAATTTGCAAAATCCGGACTTTCCAGTTGAACAGTACCAAAAATGACAGATAGGAGTTGAAATTGTGAGTTTTCTGTAGTATATTTTAAAAAACCAATTTTGTGTGTTTTACGATTTTCTATTCCATTTTATCATTAAGCTTGTTCTGGGGAATATATGGGAGCTGAATTCACGAATTTCGGTGTGTGGGTTGGTTATTTGAATAAAATACCAACAGTGACAGGATTTTGTGTAATGCCCACTTTTTCCAAATTATATTTCTATTTTTTAACTCTGTTCTAAATTATCGCAGAATGAAAATGCCAATTTTTTGGTATTTGTGTGTGCTGTGTGTACCCATCACGAACTATAAAGGGATTTTGCGAAGTGTCCCCCCTTTCCCCCTTTGGGGTTAGGAAAAGGGAAACGCATTTCCTATTGTAACTTTCTTTTAATTTATCTCGGATAAGCTATTTTTCGGTATATTGATTGGTTATGCTTGACTAAAACACTCTGCATATGTATTTTGTGAAGTTCCCCTCCTTCCCCCTTTGGCGGGTGGCAGGAGCAAAATACATGTTTCCAAGCCTAAGTCCATTCAAAATCAACTCAAGATAGCAATTTATTGGTATGTGGGTCTGCTATGTGTACACAACAAGCACTATTAAGCGATTTTGCGAAATCGCTTTATAGTATCTTCCCCTGTCTTCCCATTGGGGTCGGGGAGAGGAAAAACTTTTCCAATTGTAATCCACTTTAAATTATCCCAAGAACGTGATTTTTTTATGTGCAAGTTGGTTATGTGCACCCAACACACACCATAAAGAAACTCATTAAATTCCTCCCCTTTAGGTCTGTGAGGGGAACGCAAAAAGACTGATTTTTTGACCGATTTCGATTAACTTTTCTTTTAAATTTGTTGAGATTTCTATTTTAAAAAGTTGTATCTAATTTTTAAAAAATTCATTTAGGTATTGTGACCAGCGAAGCGGGCGTCACCTGCTAGTGTGTCTATATACGCGTCAAATTTGCTTATATTTCGCTATTAATGTACCCCGATGACGTATTGAGAAATGTAATGCTGAATAATAATTTTTCAATATTTTATCCGATCCTTTTTTTTTATTGAATAGTATCTACGAAATTTGCCATACAAACGTGCTTCAGCAAATTCTACTACTTGTACACTAATAATAGGAAATTATGGAAGCATACAACCCATGGACTGTGACTGGGGTGCAATTTAAAAAAGCCTGTCGATGAAACTTTTTTTTCTTTTCTTTTCTTTTTTTTTATTAAAAAAAAATGTTTTACATTATCCCAGATCTATGGTTTAACTATTCGTTTTAAATATATAGAGAAGTTGTTTTCAAAGGAACAGATATTGAAAATATACACACCCCAGGAAATACTTACTCCAGTGCAGCAGGGGGGGGGGGGGAGGGGAGGCAGCGATGCCCCTACATATGCAAATAATTTTTTTTTTCTCTTTTGACTATGACTATCATAAATATTTATTTTTCAATTTCACATTGAAATGTTAATAATTCGCATTATGGATATTTATGCGAAATTTTATCCTGGACTGCCACGGTAAAAGTTATGCACAATATTGGATGTGAGCGTCACCTGGTGAACAGTTTTATCCCAATGTAAACAGCACCCATTCAAGGTACAAATCAATATCAGGTTTGATTCAATTCCGTTTATTTGTTCGGCAGATATAACGTCCACACAATTTTTGTTACCCACAGACAGGCATTACCTAAAATTGGTCAAATCGTGTTCAGGTCATCCCAAAACGTTCAAATCCATCCTAAACTGGCGGTCTAAAACTTTCACGAATCCAATATTTTCTTCAAAAAGTAATGAAGAAAGTAAAAAGCGAAAATCTGCGTCTTCTGTGTGTTACCTTCTCACATGGAATTAATAACCCATTAATAAATTATCAAAAGTTACAATCTTTCAAATCAAAAGGTTACGAAAGGTTATAATCTTTCATAATAAACAAAAATCTGTTTTACATTAGTCTCATTAGTATAAATTCGTAAAGATGTGCATTGTTATCTGCGTAGGCACTCACCCCAAAGATCCTGTAGATTCAGGAAAAGATCAGTGCTTCTTGCAGGAAAGAGTTTTTCTTTTCCCGAGATCTGAAAAAGGAGAAATAAATCCATATTAATTGTATAAGTATTCTATCATGTCATTGTGGCTAATATTACATTTATTTAAAAAATCTGCAATTGTATATCTACGATTTCTAAAATATACCAAATTTGGGAAGTATTTTTAAGTACTATCGTTTTCGAAAATATTTTTAGAATACCGTGAAACAACAACAAAAAAAAAAAAAAAAAAAAAAACACTCTCATGGTTTTAGTACAAACACTCACAAAAGAATTTAGATACATTAAATCCTGTTACAGGCACTTTTTAAAAGTACATTTTAATACTAATATTCTGCATAAAACTAAATTAACATATCAGATAACATATCAGATTCACAACAGCATGTTCTCTATTGAACATGAAAGGATTGGAAATGTCGATCCACGGATACGTAGTTACATTTTTAGATGGGTTATGGCTTTTTAGCACTTTCCATCAAAGTTTATTTTATAATGAGTACTCATAGTTCGAAGACATTTCACAATCTATGCCAACGTTTTTAACTTTCTTATTCAACGGAGAAACGACTTCACAACGTTGTAATTGGACTTAAGATCGGTTTTAGAACTGAGCTTCTGTTAATATTACGTCGATTATAAGTTCCTGCCTAAAACATATTACAATGATATAATTAAGTCGACATAAAAAATATGAATCATTATACTTCATACAAAAGGTTAAATATATATATATATATATTTTAAGCTTTAGAGATTTATCCTGAATTTTTGGGAATAAAAAGAACAGATTATAGCTCATGTATTCCAGGAAAAGTTTTCGTCGCAAAGACAACAAGGGTAGCAATATTAAAACCCGAATAAACTACTACGTCAGAAACGCCAAAGAAAAATTAATTACCCCCGAAACCGCCGACCAACCCGAAGGTTTATGGCCAGCCCGAAGGCCCAAGGACGGTCGAAAAAAGAAGCATCCACCAACCAGCCAAAACTCAGCCAGGAGAACGAACCCAGAAAACCAGCAGAAAAAAAAATTGGAAAAAAAAAATAATAATACAGAGTCACATGGAAGTATTACATACAAAGCCAATAACACAAAAGCATAAAACAGCAGAACAAAAACAACTGTACTGAACAAAATGTCAAGCAGCGTAAATACAAATATACAGGAACACGCAAAACAGCAACAGAAAATCCCATAAAGTAACAAAGACCATATAGCCAACGAAAAATATTAGAGATGCAAGAGATGCGTTAGAGAGATATTTTTCTTTGGCGTTTCTGACGTAGTAGTTTATTCGGGTTTTAATATTCCAACGCCAAGTCTCCTGTTATTATTATAAGGGTACCAATAGCAAATTAAAGAAAAAACAGAATGTTTGGGATCACCTTGCACAAGGTACTGCTTAAAGTGATTTATGGCAGTAATATATAATTAAAAGGTACCTTTTATTTATCTGCAATTATTTGTAAAGGAGTAGTGCCTATATTCATGCAGATATAAGGATTTCTTTAAATAATAAAAAAGCCCCTTTTTGTACTATAATAGGCAAGGTATTAAACCCAACACAAAGACCCTTTTGGGAAACTTAACATTCTACATTAGACACAGTATACTGCAAACAGAACATAATGAGAGAGAAATGAATGCGTACCAATTTATAAGTCCCTATCTCTTTTCGTTTTGTATATACAGGGCTCTAAAAATGGGTAAAAAATGCAATTTTTCAAAATTCTTCTACTACAAAGTTATCCATATTTTGTTTTTTAATTAACTTACAAGTTGAAGTATAAATCCGTAAAATTTCTATTGAAGCCAAGCCAAGCTTAAATTAAAGAGCATGGTCGAAAACATAGGGTAGAGTGCAACAACACCCATGGGGGCGAGATATGACCTCCTAGTAGTTTTAGTTATTTCTATAAAAACCAACAAAACACGCGTCATCATAAGAATGGGTGGTGCAGGGGTAGCGTGCTTGACTTGTGATAGGGAGGTCCTGAGATCGAGTCCCAGCAGGGATGTTTTGTATATTTATTATTTTACTTCAATGATTATTATTATTCTTATTATTAATTAAATTAATAATTTAAGAGAAAATATTTATAAAACATAAAAATATTATACAGGTTGATTATATAATTAAAGTTACGATTACGAAATGCTTTAATTTTAAAACTAGCCATAGGAGCGATTTGATGTTTTACCAGAGCAATCGTGAGGCAATGAAATTTTGTTTGACAAAAGAAAAAAATTTAGTTTTAAAATGGGCCGTTTATTACCCGTAAAGTATTTGTTTCATGAAGCTCCTCTTTTTCTCTTTTCACTTTGACTGTTTCCGCCGTAAACACATATTCTTGTCTTTTTGCTAAAAAAAAATTGTAGTAAACCTTTGAAGTTTATTGATTCCTGCTATTCCACTGTGTTGCTAAGAACATCCCTGTGTTGAATGAGTCCATTGAGGCGTTTCCCCTGACATGACCCTGACAGCGCGATCTATAGGAACATGTTGGAACTCCTTTTTTCCTCCCCCAATCAAAATGTCATTGCCTCACGATTGCTCTGGTAAAATATCAAATCACTGCTATAGGTAGTTTTAAAATGATAGCATTTTGAAACCGTAACTTTAATGATAATCACCCTGTATATCGGATGAAACAGGAGCATTTTTTTGCAAAATAATTTTCATCTGTACTTGCACAAGCATTAAAAAGATTTCATTTGCACAATTATGAGTGAGATATTTATATGAAAAACCCAAGCAAATATCGGAAAAATTCGAACAGTTATCGTCCATTGAATGAACTAAGTTTATCTCCCTCTCTCTCTCGATTAAAAAAGAAAAAGATTTTATGGAAATTTTTATTTTGTTTCAATTAAGGGCAATTTCAATTAAGCTACTTTTTGTTGACTGAAAATAAATATTGATAATACCTCATATTATTATTATTATTATTATTATTTTTTTTTTTTTTTTTTTTTTTTTTTTTTTTTTGAAAGGAACTTTATTTCAGTTCGTCCTATAGATGATTAGTTTTTGAATTTTCTGAATATTTGCTTAATCTTTCCATGTAAATAGCTCAATATATTTAGGCTAACAAATTGAGCAAATAAAATTTTGTTAACGCATGCATATGCGCATTTAAAAATTATTATTATTTATTAAATTATTTATTATTATTATTTATTATTATTTAAAAAAAAAAACCCTTTATGTCTTTTTGAATGTATGCGCTAGTCTCATATACTAAATGAATGCAGTTAATTAAAAGAATCTTTATAGTTATTTGCTTCAGCCAGAGCGCATTTAATACAGGTGATCCCAAATATTAAATTTTTTCGTTATTTTTTTACTGGTCCCTTTTTTTGCACTTTAAACGAAACTTCAGCTAAAATATAGGAGGAATAATACATTCTTTTCACACATGAAGTTTCAAAATATTTTGTCAAGCACTTTTATAGCTATTTGGTTAGTTTAATTTTAAAATACAACTTATGTATTAAAGACAAAACATAGAGTAATTATTTCCATTGTTTTTAATTTCCAACTGTATGAAGATAAAGAAGAAAAAAAAAATTAAAATAGTATATTTTAAAATTCAGCTTTTAAAATAAGTTTCTTATATAGCAATGATAAAAAATACCCATTTTTTATTAAAATTTATTATTTTCTTCTTTCTTCTATTTTTATTTCCTCTATCTGTTCTGAATTCAGATGCTAAAGTATTTTTCTTTAAATAAACTGCTATTGTAATATAAAAGTTATTTTTCATTCAAAAATCTGTAAATCATCATTGGGCAAACTTTTTAATACTGATATTTCATAACTACAGTACTAGTACTTTATTCATGTAGTACAGTACTAGTTTCAGAATTACAGTGTCTTGTGTTTTTCTTCATTACTTATAATGCATCTTTCTTCTCTAATCTGTATATATATATAAATTACGTGTCACGATGTTTGTCCGGGGTAAACTCCTAAACTAAGGAACCGATTTTAATGAAATTTTGCACACTGTGTGCAGTTTGGTCCAACTTGAGAGATAGGATAGTTTTTATCTCAATTTATTGTCACAATATTGTTTTATTGCAATTATTTGTCAATTATAGACCTTTATTAAAGTTGCTCCGAAATATCTGAGTTCCATTAATTTAATTGTTGCCAAAAAAAAAAAAAAAAAAAAAAACACGAGTTCATTTTCTTTCGACATAAAAAAAAATACATTTAATCAAACGTGAACGTTAAAAAATTATAAAAAGTTAAATTATGCATCTCACGAAAATTGACGTCATAATCAATTTAAAGATTTTATTCACATTGATAAAGTGTTAATGTAGTTCTATCATAGATATAGTAATATATATAGATCTTTCATCCTCATGTTATCGTACAAAGATTTTTAATGCCGAAAAAAAAAAAAATAAAAGCTTTGGAAATAGCCATTAAGTGGTATAAAAAAAAAAAAAGAAAAGAAAAGAAAAGAAAGAAAGAAATATGAATTTGGAACTGTATCTGGAGTTTTTCATTCACCTTTAGCAAATAAATTATTCATAAATTTTATTTGCTAAAATATTAGTATGTATTCCCGTGTGTATTCACTCGGGGAAAGACGGCCATATTTTGGTAAAAACGTCGTCTTTAACCAAGTGAAAATGAATAACTTTTTTCTCCCCAATGATCGCTCTATTCTATATATGCTATACTATATCTATGAGTTCTATACGCAAGCGAAGTGTGACTCACTGACCGTCTGGGCAGCCAAGAAAAAGATTTCCTATGTTAATCGCCCATTGGATTTTTTGTAAAAAATTATTAAAAATCGAGGAAATTTATTTCCCGATTTTAATCCTTATATTTGGGTATAGATATGTATTAGTTATCGCGTACGTTAGATTGAGTTATTTTGCTGTCAAATTGACAAAATTTTTATTTTAAATTTCAAAACTCTGTCACCCTTGGCTTTTTTTTTTTTTTTTTTTTTATTTTATTTGGCGATCAAAAGCGTAACACGAAAATATACATGCCAGATATATGTATTGTACGAAATGTAATATGTATTATTCATTGTACGTATGTATGACATGTAATATGTATTGTACGAAATATTGTTTCACATTATTCATTACTCTTTTAATATAAGTTGTTAAAATAACCATGATTTTTGAAAGGAATTAAATATTTTCGCCTGATAATTTGGCGATATTCTTTTTTTTTCGATAAGGATGACAGAAATGAAATCTATTCCGCTGCAACATATTAGTATCTTACATCAGATATTTTATTTAGACATTTGAAAACAAATTTGACTTCAAACTATGATAGGATATTTATCATTTTCCTTTTAATTAGTATATTATTAGTATATTAAAATTTAAAAGCATGGCATATAAAAAGTTTTTTTTTTTTTTATCTTATAATTATTCTTATCTTAATCCTCAATGTTTCCCATCTTTATTAACTTGAATTTACTATAAAAATTTTAACATACTCAAAGCCTTCTCATCACTTCGTTAAAGTACACTAAACTTTTTCAAAATATTTTTCTATTTAAATGATACATGTATTTACTTTAAATGTCCAATATTTCATAAGATGTCCTATTTTAAAGTTTTAAAATATTTATCAAATTTACTTATTTTTCTGGTTTAGCCATATTGTTTTCCTTTTTATGACTACAGCTGTTGCTCTCTTTAAAACAGTTAAAATGATGAGGTCATTTTATAGTAAAATTATCCATTATAGCATATATTATATTTCACTCCTCCATAAAAATTGATTTTAAAATCGTCTGCTTCTTTTATACTTTTATTTTAATCCGCGTTTGTAATGATCGATAGATGGCGCTTTTTCAGCTTTTGTTGTTAGTAAATATAATAGCCATGTGTATTTATTATTGTTCTAATTGTGTTACTATTTAATGTTCGTGCTATAATTTCTCCGCCATTACATCATGGAAAATTGATTACTTTTGGAAAAAATATTTCAGTTTATTCAAAGTTCGATCGGAAGTAGATTTTTAACTGAAGCTGAACAAATATTAGTTTCAAATCATCTGGTTAATTCTTTACTTCCATTAGCCGAAGCAACTGAAATTTTATATTTGTCATTTGGAAATAAATGGAAACTCAATTCTGGATTTCTTGATTCTTTGGAGTGACACTGTGGCACACAACAGTATGTGTTATCTTTTTTACCGGATTTATTCATTTTTATTCAATAAATATATGTGAAACTAAACATCGGAAAGCAATGGCGTCTCGATGGAAGCCGAAAGCTATGCATGTTAAATGTAATTTCACCTTAGACCACCAGAGGGCGAGCATTTCATTACAATCGCGGATAGAATTTTAATAAAAATAAAATTACATATTAGTCTTTTTAGCATTTTAATCCAAAATAGCTTTAGACATTATATTTCCCTCATCCATAAAAATTGATTTTTAAAATCGTCTGCTTCTTTTATACTTTTATTTTAATAGAATTTTAATAGAATTTAATTTACATATTAGTCATTTTAGCAATTTTATCCTAAGTAGCATTAGAAATAATATATATCACTTCTCCATTAAAACTTATAGGACCCTACAATAAAATTAATTTGTACTTAATATCAACACTACGAAAATTTTTATTAATCGTTTCCAAATTTTGACCTAAGGTTCAAATCTCAATCCTGTGGGGTTTTACATCGGCTACAACGTTTTCGTCTTTATTCGTAAATAATAATTTGACAGTATTAAATAGTTTACTGCCATATAATTCAAAGTACAACTTAGTCACGGCAACGCGTGGCCGGGTCTGCTAGTATATATATATATTACAATAAGAATAAATCTTTCTTATGAAGTTACAAATACAGAAGAGTGCATTATTAAAGAATTAAATTAAATATTCATTTGAAAAAATACCTAAAAATCTTTTGTCCTTTTTAGATTATAATAAACCAAGTTTGCAGGAATGTCACACTAGTTTCTCAGGGGAAAAAAATTAAAATAAAAAATATTACTTTATATATATATATATATATACTTTTTAAAAAGTATTGAACAATATTCTTACATGTTTCATTTATTTAATTATTTATTCCACAAAAGAGAATGATGGTTTATTAGCCTATTACCTTTTACTTTAGAAAAAGAAAGAAAAAAGACATATTTTGCTATCTTGCATCAAAAAAGATGTTACAGATTTACAATTGAAGTGGAGACAAAGAGCAATTTATTCGCTTCCGGATTTAGCGAAGATCCGATTTGGAGACTAAGTTTAGCAAAAATTAGTAGTTTAATACTGTCAAATTTTTAAAGCTCTATATTCAACAGCAGCCGAGTTCTGGAATTTTCAATTGGATTCTAGAGCGTAATTATCTAGAACCCCCCCCCCCCCCCCCCAAAATCACGACCAAGAGTATATAGAGTGAAAATTCTCACCTGGAATATTCAATTTCTGTTCAACTTCGAACTGAACGGTTATCACTGAGAGACTGTACTTTAAACAATAGATCATAGTTCCTGATTAATAGAAATTCGTGATCTGTAGAGTATATTTAACGGTGCGTACTTGACTTTTGTGATACGAAAACCTAAATTTTTATAAAAAGTATTTATCGTTTGTTTACCGGACCACACAAAAGAATTCTGATAGATTAGTTCTATGCCTGAAAATATTTCGAAGTTCATTTTAAGTTGCGCCTCCTTTTTCCCCTATGCGCTAAATCAAGGGGCACTGTTTGATTCATCTACAACACACATATAATATGCAAGACTACTCAAAATGGGACGAAAAAGTTTTAAAAAGTGGTACAGGCGGTCGTTCTTCGAATAGATTGTATTATTATATAATACTAGCAGGCAACGCCCGCTTCGCTGGTCCCTATTTTTAAAAGAATCACTATAATTACTGAATTCTCAAAATTGCATTAATTTTTATCACGTGACAAAAAAAAAGAGAAACAAAATCTGATTAGGAAAAATGTCGCACCGGGTTCTTACTGCCTTCGGAAAAAATTCCCAAAATGCTCTAACTCTTATTTCTATTATTTTCCCCCTTCGCTCCTCCCCCTCACGTCTATCCTAATAATTTTGCAAATTTGAAAATATCCGCAATCGATTTGTAAGTATCAAAAACATCTATGAACCAGTTTTGAACGATATATCTCTATTTTTAATTTTGCCCCTCTGCTCTCCCTTCCCGCCCCTCCCAATAATTTTAAAAATTCGAAAATATCCGCAATCGATTTGTAGGTATCGGAAACTTCTATGTACCAATTTTGAATGATCTAACTCTGTTTTATTTATTTTTTTTTGCCCCTCTGCCCACCCCCCTCCCGGCCCTCCTAATAACTTTACACTTTCGAAAATACCCCATTCGACTTGCAGGCCTCTAAAACCTATCTGTACCAATTTTGAACGGCCTAACTCTATTTCTATTTGTTTTTGCCCATAGCACCCCCTTACCGCCCCACCTAATAATTTTACAAATTCGAAAATATCCGCAATCGATTTGTAGGTATCGAAAACCCCTATATACCAGTTTTGAACGATCTAACTCTATTTTTATTTTTTGCCCCCCCCTCTCCCCTCCCCTTTCCTGCCGCTCCTAATAACTTTACACAATCGAAAATATCCTCATTCGACTTGCAGGCCTCTAAAACCTATCTGCATCAATTTTGAACGCGCTAACTGCATTTCTATTTGTTTTTGCCCCATAGCCCCCCCTGCTGCCCCACCTGGGGGCTGAATTTCTAAAATTCCAGAAATTGATTTTTAGATATTTTCATTAGCTATATTTTAGAGCAAAAATTTCACGTATATCCATTTTTACTTCCATTACCCTACTACCGTAGGTAATGGAAGTATTGTATTCGGTCTGAAAATTCGATATCGGGTTTTCACCTGATTTACACGTTTTAAGGTCCCCTGAGTCCAAAAAAGTGGTTTTTGGCAATTGGTCAGTGTGTATGTATGTGTGTATGTATGTATGTATGTATGTATGTATGTATGTGGAGAATCTTCTGGCTATTATAGCTCAGAAACTAATAAAGATAGATCTACGAAACTTTAGAATTGAAATACGTCTGGTGTACAGATGAAATTTCCAAATTTTGGTGAAAATTGAAAAACCGGAAGTTGGACATCGGAAACCGGAAGTGGGACCGTAAGTCCGTATCTCAAAAACGGCTCTAACGATTTTCTTCAAACTTGCTGTATAAACACTCTATTAGATGTCCTTTCGAATGACATAGTTGGTTAGTTCAGGAAAATTGATAGGCGGCCTGTATAAATAGCTCAATTTCAGGCCTCGCAAAGGCGTTCCTTTAAAAACGGTTGTACGGATTTTTTTCAAACTCGCCATTTTAACTCACTTTTAAATATGCTTTTGTATGTAATTATTGTTTTCCTGTTAGTAATTGAGTTTAACCGGAAGTAGGACATCGGAAACCGGAAGTGGGACCGTAAGTCCGTATCTCAAAAACGGCTCTAACGATTTTCTTCAAACTTGCTATATAAACACTCTATTAGATGTCCTTTCGAATGATATAGTTGGTTAGTTCAGGAAAATTGATAGGCGTCCTGTATAAATAGTTCAAGTTCAGGCTTCGCAAGGCGTTCCTTTAAAAACGGTTGTACGGATTTTTTTCAAACTCGCCATTTTAACTCACGTTTAAATATGCTTTTGTATGTAATTATTTTTTTTCCGGTTAGTAATTGATTTTTGTAAAAGTTGGTATCTCAAAAACGGCTCTAACGATTTTCTCTTTAGGTCACTTTTGTGTTTTCTGATCACATTATCTCTCAAAAATGCATATAATTCATGTAATAGCGGATAATGGAAGTCGTGTGGTTGTTTCACACCAGATTTTTTTGTTTGAGATATATAGGATTATGCGAAATCACCTTTTACGCATGTGAAATCACGTTTTGCCCCCCTTGGGGACAGAATTTTGAAAATTCCAGAAATTGGTTTTTAGACATTTGTATTATCTATATTGTAAAGCGAAAATTTTACGGTTATCTGTTTTTTTGTTTGAGATATGAAGGATTTTGTGAAATCACGTTTTGCCCCCCTTCCCCCCCTTGGGGGGCGAATTTTGTAAAATCGCTTCTTAGTGGATGCCTACGTCATAGAACGAACATTGTCACAAAATTTCATGCTTCTAGGTCTAGGGGTTTGGTCTGGGCGATGATGAATCACCCCCTCACTCACTCACTCAGGCAGAACGATTTTATATATATAGATTTAAACAAACGCTGTTTTGGTCTCTCTCCCATACAAATGTCTTTCAAATAAAACTGTTGCTAAAAGAACTTTGATTTGTTATTTAAAGTACTTCGTAAATATTTAAATGCTCTTAATGCCCACCTTAAACTGCAATAACATGCCTATAATATTATTGGATAATAGAAAATTGTCTGAATGCCACACTAGACTGTTTTTTTGTCACGGGATATAACGAAATGTGACATAGGATTCTCTGAAAGCTATTCCTGAAATTGCTCTCTTTATTACAAAAGACGATAAACATTACCCAGAAATAATTTATTTTAATTAGACAGAAATTTCTTAGTTCTTCATTTATTACATTACCTCGAGGAAAAATTATTTATCCTACATAAAATAACAAGATCGAAAAAACATTTCATAAATCTTTAATGTCCATTTTTCACATAGGTTACTTCCGTGGCTCGTTCATTTCGTCCTTCAATATGAAACGAATTCCAGAAATTCCTGTTTTGCCGAGATTGTTTTATACGAAATTGATTTCGGAAATTATGAATGGTTTGTTTTATGTCACACGCACAAATCGCTGATTGTGAAACATTTGACATAAATGTTTCAACTCGGGTGCTTACGGGGTTTGTTTTCAAACCCATTTTCAATATCGTCATCGAAAAAGATTATTATTACGTAAGGATGAGAGACGATGAAAGACATTTTTTTTTTAAACACTTTTTTAACAGTGTTGAACCGTCTCTCCGTGTTCTATTTTCTGTTAATATTTATAGAATGCTTTGAAATTGATATATGTCATTTAATTTCACTATGGCATGTTCTCTGTTGAAAATTGTATAAATAGTGCAACAGGTGAGTATACAGGAATTCACAAAATATCTCCAATGCATTATATTATGCGAGAAATATTTGTTCAAAGCACATTTTAAAAACACTATACTTTTCACGAGTGCATTTGGCGTTTTAAATGCACTCAATCGGATAATAGTCCAGTCAAAATAGGAAAAATAGAAGAAAAAAATCGTGTAGTTTTGAAATTTTGCATACTCATAGCCGAGGAGGTCCTGAACAACATACTAAAAGTCCCCGCCCGTGGGAGGTGAGCGGGAGGCAGGGGGGGGGGAAATTAAGGGGGGCAATTTTCAGTTTTTATTAAATATCTTAAAAACTATCGCATTTAGAGAAAAAATGTCAATTACAAAATTAATTTACGTAAAATTTCCTACAAAAATGTATATTACATTTTGTTTGTACGATCATTAGTTTAGAAGATATAGGGAGATGAAATAACACATTTTCTTGAAAAATTCTTTTTTGCAATAGTAAAATCAACTAAAGTGTGCAATTAAAAGGGTTCTTGTCAAATATTTTCTAATGTAAAAAACAAATATATACATAGGGAATATGCAAGGATAATACAGCATGTTTTGTAAGTTTTAAATAATTTTAAGGCTAGTAGGCGCAAGTGGCGGTTTGAGTAAAAATCTGGATAAGTCCAGACAAAATAGGAAAAATAGAAAAAAAAAATCGTATAGTTTTGAAGTTTTGCACACTCATAGCCGAGAGGGTCCTGAACAACATACTAAAAGTCCCCGCCCGTGGGGGGTGAGCGGGGGGCAGGGGGGCATTTAAGGGGGGCAATTTTCAGTTTTTATTACATATCTTAAAAACTATCGCATTTAGAGAAAAAATGTCAACTACAAAATTAATCTACGCAAAATTTTCTACAAAAATGTATATTACATTTTGTTTTTACGATCATTAGTTTAGAAGATATAGGGAGATGAAATAACACATTTTCTTGAAAAATTCTTTTTTGCAATAGTATAAATCAACTAAAGTGTGCAATTAAAAGGGTTCTTGTCAAATATTTTCTAATGTAAAAAACAAATATATACATAGGGAATATGCAAGGATAATACAGCATGTTTTGTAAGTTTTAAATAATTTTAAGGCTAGCAGGCGCAAGTGGCGATTTGAGTAAAAATCTAGATAACGAAGACCCAAAACCGATCAACATAAAAAAAAAAAAAATCGTGTAGCTTAGAAATTGAGCACAGTTATAATGTTAAGTGCTCTGAATAACATACTAAAAGTCCCTAACCATGGGGGGGCATTTAAAGGGGGCATATTTCAGTTTTTATTAAGTACATTTAGAGAAAAAAAATCTCAATTGCAAAATTAATCTACAGGAAATTTCCTAAAAAAATTGTATATTCTATTTTGTTTGTATGATCAATAGTTTAGAAGATATAGGGGAACGAAATAACACATTTTCTTGGAAAATTCTTTTTTTTTTTTTTTTTTTTTTTTTTTTGGGGGGGGGGGGCAATAGTAAAATCAACTAAATTGTGGAATTAAAAGGGTTCTGATAAAATATATTTTCTAATGTACAAAACAAATATATGCATTGGGAATATGTAAGGATAATACAGCATGTTTTGTACGTTTTAAATAATTTTAAGGTTAGTACCCTAACAGCACAGTTAGGCTTAACTTATCCACAGTACATCTTAAGGACGTTTCTGGGATGCCTTTTCATCCAGAAGACATCTTGAAGATATCCTGGGGAGGCGATGTGCTGTCTGGGTAGGCGCAAGTGGTGTTTTGGTAAAAATCCAGATAACGAAGACCCAAAACTGATCAACAGTAAAAAAAATCTTATATCTTTGACACTTTTTTTTCTCTAAATGCGATAGTTTTCAAGATACTTAATAAAAACTGAAATGTGCCCTCTTTAAATGCCCCCCCCCCCATGGTTAGGGACTTTTAGTATGTTATTCAGGACACTTAACTTTATAACTGTGCTCAATTTCTAAGCCACACGATTTTTTTTTAAATGTTGATCGGTTTTGGGTCTTCGTTATCTAAATTTTTACTGAAACCGCCACTTGCGCCTACTAGCCTTAAAATTATTTAAAACTTACAAAACATGCTGTATTATCCTTGCATATTCCCTATGTATATATTTGTTTTTTTACATTAGAAAATATTTGACAAGAACCCTATTAATTGCACACTTTAGTTGATTTTACTATTGCAAAAAAAGAATTTTTCGAGAAAATGTGTTATTTCATCTCCCTATATCTTCTAAACTAATGATCGTACAAACAAAATGTAATATACATTTTTGTAGGAAATTTTTCGTAGATTAATTTTGTAATTGACATTTTTTCTCTAAATGCGATAGTTTTTAAGATATGTAATAAAAACTGAAAATTGCCCCCCTTAAATGCCCCCCTGCCCCCCGCTCACCCCCCACGGGCGGGGACTTTTAGTATGTTGTTTGTAGGACCCTCTCGGCTATGAGTGTGCAAAACTTCAAAACTACACGTTTTTTTTTTTCTATTTTTCCTATTTTGACTGGACTTATCCAGATTTTTACTCAAACCGCCACTTGCGCCTACTAACCTTAAAATTATTTAAAACTTACAAAACATGCTGTATTATCCTTGCATATTCCCTATGTATATATTTGTTTTTTACATTAGAAAATATTTGACAAGAACCCTTTTAATTGCACACTTTAGTTGATTTTACTATTGCAAAAAAGAATTTTTCAAGAAAATGTGTTATTTCATCTCCCTATATCTTCTAAACTAATGATCGTACAAACAAAATGTTGTATACATTTTTGTAGGAAATTTTACGTAGATTAATTTTGTAATTGACATTTTTTCTCTAAATGCGATAGGTTTTAAGATATTTAATAAAAACTGAAAATTGCCCCCCTTAAATGCCCCCCTGCCCCCGCTCACCCCCCACGGGTGGGGACTTTTAGTATGTTGTTCAGGACCCTCTCGGCTATGAGTATGTAAAATTTCAAAACTACACGATTTTTTTCCTCTATTCGTCAAATTTTGGCCTTCGTTGCCTGGACTATAAGGGATTTAGACGCCACCACATTTTAAATATAAAGAAGTCCTTGTAAAAAAACTTTGTGTCCCCGATTCTCCCGAATCCATACAATTTGTGTGACGTTTATCAATAATATTTTAATATCAGTTCATTCGAGGGTCTATCGCACTTTAAAAAATTTGAGCGCCTAGGCCATAATGATAATGAATTTTTCTTTGTGTCCCTGAACAAAAAAAAAAAAAAAAAAAAAAAAAAAAAACTAATTTGCTTCCATTCTTTGTAAACAATTTTTAATTCATTACGACAGGACTTATCTACTCTTTCATATAAAGGCGTGCAGTAACTGTGAATCGTCCCCTGGCATCAGTTACTATAATCATTTCTTAAAATTTCTTTGATATAGCTTTAACTTAGGAGTTCCTTGGCGGGTTTTATGTTTTAATGGTCATTGCGGCGATAAATTTTAAAGTCGCTATCGCAATTGCGTAAGTAAAGACCTTGACAAGAACCGCCCAAGCTATTTCGGTGCCAAATTTCAAATTTCGCAAAAGGGTTTTATATTGAAGCTGTTTTATTTCTTTAGCACGATTTTTCTTAATTTTTACTTTAATTATTGAACAAAATGTTCGCACGTTTATTATTTATTTATTTATTTATTCATTCATTGATTTATTTTTTTCCCATAACAGAAAAAAATTCACTTATTTATTTATTTTTGGCACCAATTTGTTTTTGTTCTGTTTTTTCTTTTAAATAATTTTAAAGATAAAGTGGAAATTTCACTTAATATTTTTGGAATCAGTTATTCGATGAACTGAAGAATACTGAGTTAACTAGATTTTATCCTTATTAATAAGTGTACCAATTTTTGATAAAATCCGACAATCCGGACAGATACAATGAAAAACTTTCAGCTTTACACATAAAAAAAAAGTTTGCACGTTCATTCAAGGTTTAATACAATAAATGGTGATATCACAAAATCATTGTCTGAAAGAAACAATCCTGCCGTACTATAAGAAACGTATCCTGCCATACAAAAAAAAAACTATAAGATGTAGATTTATTAAAGTCTATACAGTTTGTGCGACGGGGACCTATAGCATGTATCATGTATGTAAATTTTCAGCTCAATCAAATAAGGCATTTAGACGCATTCGTACTTTGCATAATTTGAGCCCATAAGCCGTAATAATAAATAACTTTTCTTTGTTTCCCTGTAATATAACTATAAGTGCTAGATTCACCAAAATACATAGGTTTCGTGCTATGGTGACCTGTAATACATGTACCCACTTTCAGATTTTTCGAACAAGGCGTTTAGACGATATCGTGTTCACTCACATGTACGTATGTACCCTAAAAACAATAAAAGTTAACTCAGGGGGACACAAAACGTATAGCTACAATAACATCTCAAAGTCACATTTTTGTCATGATTACATTACTTTCCTTACAATGTAATCAATGTAGATATATTCAGAATGTAATCAACGAAATTAAGCATTCATATTAAAATTTTAATGTTTGAAATGAAAATATGTTTTCTTTTGTTCAAAAGAATGTAATGTAGAAAAATTTGCATGTAAAATAACTTAAGATATTACAATTTTTGTTAATGATAAACGGATCAACGAAATATATGTTGTAATAAAAATTTAAAAAATTTAAAATTATAGTCTCTAATCAAAAACCTCTAAAATAATATTTAAAAAAATAAATACAAAATCGAATTAAATATGGGATGCAAAGCAAGTACAACCGGTAAAATTTAGGGTACACACAAATATATGTATACGTATATACTGGTATATAAATAAACCACTACTGACCTATTAATGACACAATATTAAAGTCATATAAAGGCTTCCAGCAGTAATATAAAAAATCTGGTGTGAAACAACCACACGACTTCCATTATCCGCTATTACATGAATTATATGCATTTTTGAGAGATAATGTGATCAGAAAACACAAAAGTGACCTAAAGAGAAAATCGTTAGAGCCGTTTTTGAGATACCAACTTTTACAAAAATCAATTACTAACCGGAAAAAAAATAATTACATACAAAAGCATATTTAAACGTGAGTTAAAATGGCGAGTTTGAAAAAAATCCGTACAACCGTTTTTAAAGGAACGCCTTGCGAAGCCTGAACTTGAACTATTTATACAGGACGCCTATCAATTTTCCTGAACTAACCAACTATATCATTCGAAAGGACATCTAATAGAGTGTTTATATAGCAAGTTTGAAGAAAATCGTTAGAGCCGTTTTTGAGATACGGACTTACGGTCCCACTTCCGGTTTCCGATGTCCTACTTCCGGTTAAACTCAATTACTAACAGGAAAACAATAATTACATACAAAAGCATATTTAAAAGTGAGTTAAAATGGCGAGTTTGAAAAAAATCCGTACAACCGTTTTTAAAGGAACGCCTTTGCGAGGCCTGAAATTGAGCTATTTATACAGGCCGCCTATCAATTTTCCTGAACTAACCAACTATGTCATTCGAAAGGACATCTAATAGAGTGTTTATACAGCAAGTTTGAAGAAAATCGTTAGAGCCGTTTTTGAGATACGGACTTACGGTCCCACTTCCGGTTTCCGATGTCCCACTTCCGGTTTTTCAATTTTCACCAAAATTTGGAAATTTCATCTGTACACCAGACGTATTTCAATTCTAAAGTTTCGTAGATCTATCTTTATTAGTTTCTGAGCTATAATAGCCAGAAGATTCTCCACATACATACATACATACATACATACATACATACACACATACATACACACTGACCAATTGCCAAAAACCACTTTTTTGGACTCAGGGGACCTTAAAACGTGTAAATCAGGTGAAAACCCGATATCGAATTTTCAGACCGAATACAATACTTCCATTACCTACGGTAGTAGGGTAATGGAAGTAATAAAAATGTATGCATGCTGTTGCCGCCTGTTCATTCGCCTACAAGATTATTTTCGCTTTTCTGTTGGCTGCCACCAGTGTACCGTCCATTTGGATCTACTACATGTCGGTGTAATATAGATTCCCTTTGGCAACGTTAACTTTTGCCGTCAGCGAACCAAAAGTGGCTGCTGTTGGCAGCCACTACTTTAATTTCTGTTGGCCATCTTCTTAAGTTTTGCTGAGAAATATTAGGTCTTTGCATAAATTCGTGCGGTTTTTTATTGCTTCATTTCATAAAAATACATCCAATCAAATGACAATTTTTAATCAAAATACTCTCCATTACTTTCTACAACCTTTGCCCTTTTTTCGGGTAACAAATGTATAATACCACGGCGATAGAAGCTCTCGTCTTTGGAGGCAATAAAATGATCCGCGTCCGCACGAACTTTTGCAACGACCTAATACTTCATACAAACATTATGTGTACACACATAATTTACAAATTTATTTACTTACAAAAAATGTAAGGGAAAAAAAGAAGAAGAAAAGTAAGAAAAACGAAAAGAAAACAAATTTTGAAAGTGATGTAATGCATCTTAAACACCATTTCTCATTTATTTTCCTTTTCTAAAGTCGACATAAATTTCCTCTCTTTAAAAATACTCTTCTGAGAAAACTGGTATAATATTAGTTTTAAAACTATACAAGATATTTCAAATTTGGCCAAGTGCTTGATGACAAACATGTAATGTACATTTCATTTTCACGTGTTTATTTGTTAAAGTGTTTTACTATTTATTGAAATTATTTATTATATTAGAGCACATTATAATGTCTCATATATCACAATATTTCAACTACACTACTTCTCATATTTATAAGGACACTTTATATTTTTAAATAACTAACGTAAAAATAATTGTAAACAAGATTATACTAAGTGCACTTAATATATCTAGTATTCTAAAAACCAAAACTGTTATAATTTTTTTAATATAAAACAAAATTAATAAAAAATAATGCAAAATGTGTTTTTCTCCACGTTTTTAGATGTTCGTAATTATAGGGACAATACAGATTTTTTCGTTTTATTTAACTTACTAGCGGATAAATTACAGTTGGCATGCGCATTTGTTAACTACTGGGCTAGATTAATTCATATATAAGCCTTCAATTTTTCTTGACGGACATTACTCATAATTCCTCGAAAAAAAAAGAACGTTCAAGTAGTGAAGTATGATAAATGTGTTTTTTAAGTGGAAGGATAATTTCACTCCGCCGAATTTCTAATGAAATTCGAAGATCTAAAATTGCTGAAGGAAGTGTGATCAAACATTGAACTGCTGGTTCGATAAGAGAGAGATCTGATGCAAAATCAGAGTTGTTTTACAGAGATCGAAGACTCATAATTCCTCTTACTGTTCTACTCATAATGATTGCTGCCGAATTTGCTCGTAATTTTTAAAGAAAGGTTAGGGTCTACATTTATGCATGTTTAAAATAATTAATAATATGTTAAAATGAATAAAAAACCTGTAATAATCAATCAGCATTTAATGGGGGAAAGAACGTCTGTGTTAAAGTTGAATAAAGACAATATTAAATGGTAAAATGTTGCATTTTCGGATGAAAAACATTTTATTCTTGATTAACCAAATGTTTTTAACAGTTACTGGCACGATCTGAAGATAGCGAAAGACAGAGCAGATTTTTTAAAGGTAGATATGAATCGGGCATTTTAAAGATGGATCTATGGTGCTCTCGGGAGCAGCTTCTACTGAAGGCAGAATGAATTTAGTATTTTTTTCTATTATTATGAACATCAAGAAAATATCCGCAAATTTTAAACATGGAATTATCAGATTTTTGTTAGATTTTGGGGGGGTAATATAATTTTTTTCAACAAGACTTACATTTTTGCTCTACTTTTAGAGCAATAGGAAATAGTTTGAAGAAAGAAACTTCTGTATTATTGCCTTTCCCATGGCCTAAAAGTTGAAAAAACCTTAACTTATGATATTAGAAAAGTGCATGCAAGTGGAAAGCAATTTTAAATAGTTTAAATGTATTAAGAATATCATATATGCTATATGAAATGGTATTGAAACTGAATATTAAAAAAGAAAATGTATATATATGTACCAGAGAGAATGTCTGACTGTTTAACCCTAAAAAGAGACCCCATAAAATATTAATTTAAAGAATAACTGAAAAAAATTACTGAAATTCGAGCTGTCCTTATAATTGTGAACACCTGAAAAATCATCTTTTTACCATATTCAAAGTTTTTTAAGATAGAAAAACGATAAAACTTCTTAAATATAGTCTATTAATGAAATTCAAATTAATTAAAAATATATTTGTTTAAATAATAGTGTTCAGTGTTTAGTTAATATAGGAAAACGGGTGTCCTTATATTTATGAGAAGGAGTGTATTATTGTTTTTTTAACGCATGCAGTCATTCAAGAAAAGTAATTTCATTTGGTGAAAATGAAATTATTTAATTTACATTCCTTAATAATATTTTAAATTGCTTCCAATTAATTGTAAAATCTGTTTAGGATTCCAGTTCTTTCGTCTGATTATCCACCTCTTCTTTTGCAAAAAATATTTTTAGAATTGCATGAAACAATTTCTAAATGTACTCAGTCGAGCTATAAATTCTGGCACAATTATCAAAAAGTAAAAGAAAAAACTTTATAAATTTTAGAATAATTTTCTGGCTGATTTATAACAAAGAAAAAAAAAGTGAAAGACCAAAACGTTTTGAAAAATGATGCAGATGATATTCAAAGACAAAATTTAAAATCATTTTCTGCGTTTGAGTCACAGGAGTACTTCTCAAAATTTTTTATATGTATTTCCTTTTTTAGTTCCCCATCATACTATAGGTATGGGGAACTTAGGTAATCGTGAAAATTTTCGACCTCGGTTTTTTGACTTTTTTACACGTTTTCGGGTGTGTGGAATCCGAAAATGACAAAATTTCTATGGTGTCTGTCTGTAGGGTGTCTGTTAGTCTGTTAGTGTGTAAGTCCGTTAGTTTGTTAGTCTGTGTACACGATATCTCAAGAACAAATTGTCGCAGAGAGGTCAGATCAGTTTTAAAATATTACTTTCGACACTGGCAAGAACCCTATTTATTTGCAACATTCGAATTTAAAAACTTCGTAAGCTATTAGAAATTTACGATTTTCTTAACATGGGAGAATAGGACAAAAATTCACTTAAACGTGCATTAAATGGAAACATTTTACTGTAAAAATGTCAGACCAGTATCCGTTTTGATGCCGGAAGGAACATCAGTAACTATAAATAGGCTACTTTGAAAATTTCGCAAGTTATTGGAAATTTACGAATTTCTTAACATGGCAGTATAGGGCAAAATTTCACATAAACGTCAATTTTGAGAGATATTTTCATCGTAAAGATGTCAGACTACTTCTGAAATATTATTTAGGACACTGGTATGAATATTAATGACTATGAATTTTCCAATATAAAAATTTTGTAAGATATTGGAAATTTACGAATTTCTTAACATGGCAGCATAGAGCAAAATTTCACATAAACGTCAATCTTGAGGGATATTTTCATCGTAAAGATCTCAAACCATTTTCGAAATATTATTTAGGACACTGGCATGAATATCATAGACTATGATTTTTCCAATTAAAAAAAATTCGTAAGTTATTTGGAATTTACGATTTACTTAACATGCCAGAATAAGGTAAAATTGAGCATAAACTTTCATTTTGAGGCTCATAAATACATTAGACAACTTCAAAATTACATTTATGATATTTGTTTGAACAGGATTGAATACAAATATTCTAATAGGAAAATTTCGTAAATTATTCGTAATTTACGATTTTATCAACATAGCGAAATTGTAAATTTCTCATATAAATATGAATTTTGAGGTTTATTGCATTGGAAATAGTAGCATGAAAACTAAACTACGGAATCGACCCTGATAAAATAAATTAATAGATTAGAATAAGATAAATATATCGAAGTGAACGGTGGATAGCCTATTAGGCGGGGTTTTCATTCTGTCACTATCAAGCTTTGGTCAAATTCATTTATTTTAACATGATTATAATATGTCTCCCACTAGAATTTTCTGAGAACATAAATATGATGGGGAACTGAGCAGAGTCCACCTATGCCAACTAGTTAATATCGATTTCTGTATCTGAAAAGTTAATTTTTTTTAATTATTATAACATTTTTAGTTAAAGTTAAGAGGATAACTGTGTACTGATAAGTATAAAGGATTTAAGTCCATATTCTTGATTTTTCAGGAAACGAAAAATAAAGTTAAACTAACTAAAAACTAATGAGGAGAATCGATTAGGAAAAGGGGATTATGTTGATTTATACGCTTTATACCATTCAGTGATTGTCAATCTTCATTTACTAAAGGGAAAAATTGAATTAAATATTTTATACCAAAGATTAGTGCTAAATTTCTGACATCAATCTTTTTTTACCAATGGATTTTCTCAAAGACTAAATGACATGGATTTAAATTCTTTATACCAATCGATAGAGAATTTTTTTTCTGAGTCTGACTATGTACTTCACTCAAAATCGACATTTTTGGACTTTAATCCTTTGTACTTATCAGTACAGAATTAACAGGTAAAGAATTTGTATTAGGATAGTTAAAAAAAAAAAAAAAAAAAACCTTGTAATTCCACCTTGTGGAATACCTTTAATGTTCTGTTATATATAATTATTGTATAAAATATAATTGTAATATAAAAAAAAAAAAAAAAAAAAAAGATAAGAAAAATTCCAGTAATTTTGTTGAAGAGATTCTTCTGAAAATCATATTACACTGAGAAAAAATTATGTGACTGACGTCTAGAATCCAAATTGTGGCTCTAGTAAAAAAAGTTCCATGTCATCCTTTTAAATTATAGATAGTCTCCTTGGAAAGAGAGTTCTAGAAACCTCTATCAGAGTTCTAGACCGTTTTCTTATATTATAGTAGTAAATCTCCTTTAAAAATCTCTGTAAATAAATGCGAATACAAGAGGCGAGTTAAGTAACTATAATTTTGTTTTATAACACAATTCTAGTAAATCGACGAAGATTTCTCGCTATAGAAAAGATTCATAATAGCCATAATAATGTTTCACCCTCCAGAAAAGAACAGACTAGAAATTCTCGAGCATTTCGTCTATTCAGTTTCTTTGTTTTCTTTATACGCATTCAGAAATCTATATTTCTAGTTCAGGGATTCAGAAAATGACTACTTATTCGTTCTAGATAAAAGCGACACATTTTTTCGTAATAAACGCGCATTAGGAAGATTATCTTGGTCCTAGAATGTCAGACCAGTTTAAAACATAATTTAAAATACAGACATGAAAATTATTAACAATGTAGGTTTTAATTTGTAAGCTTCATAAGTTATTCTAGATTTAAAATAATTCTTAATTAATTGTAGAAAATTCATAATTTCGCCTTAATTTGCATTATGAGAAATACTGCATTGGAAATAGTGTGTAATGGCTGGAAATCTAAATAAGAAATAAATTACAATAACACTCATTTGCAGATTGGGATAAGGTAAATTTATTGAATCAAAGATGGGGTAGCCTATTGGGTAAGGCATTTCAAATCAGGACTGTGCTGAATGATCGGATGAGTTCATTTCTCCTAACATGAAAACAGTCTATGTCCTGTAGTAGGTATTTATGAGGAGAAATATAGGATGGGAAACTAAGCAAAGTCCACCTATGCCAACATTTTCCCTTTAATTTTACTATTAAAACTAACAAGGAAACATTCAAAAGGTGTCTTCAAAAAATATTGAAAAAAATATATGTGATTCTACTCTTCCTAAAACAAAGGAAAGTGAAAAAATTATCGGCTGAAATGAATTACAGCGACCACAAAAAATTATCAAAATTAAGCATTTTTGGCGATTTAGCGCTGTTAGGTGATAAGTTCGCTAGCACTGAGTGGATTTACTCGCTTTGGGATGTTTTGAACACGATTTGACCATTTTTATAAAATGTCTGTCTGTTTGTGTATGTGTGTGTATCACAAACGCTGTATCTCACGAAACAATCCCATTATTCCATAATGGGATGGGGTTTCATCCCATTATTCCATAATTTTTAATATTGCATTATGGGACAAAATTTTGTTTCAATGTAGAATAGTGTAACTATCAACAAAAACGGTAACTGTAAACAATATTAAATGAAACTTATCGCCAAATAGACACAGTTAAAAATCCAACACCTTGAACACCATAGGAAGTAATAACATAGCGAGCGTATCGTCTTCAGACCATGACGGTATGCTACCGAATTTCGCTGAGGACGTTACACTAAAAAGCTACCGAAACAGTGTCTGCTATATTATTCTTCCTTATGGAGTTCATTATTTTTCGTGTGCCTACTCGATTACAGAATTTACTTTCACAGCAACTGGTATTTAATAATGCAAGATATTTACTACAAGCGAAAAACGTCACTAGATTTTATTTTAAAAAAAAATTATCATAAATTGTTTGCATCAAAATTAAACTCTAATCCTTTCAAATGGAAGAAATGGAGTCACGATGCAGATAATTAAATAACACAGCAATGCAGTTAAAATAATATAAATTTCAAAGAGAATTTTCCTTGAAATCGATTTTGCTTCATTTAAACTTTTGGTTTACAAACTCAATATATATATATTTATATTTCTAATTTTTTCACCATTTACAACGACATTAAGTTTTGAAAATTTTGAAAGAAATATCTTTAACTGCATTTTGAAAATGCTTGGGAGAGATTTATAATTTAGAAGTTGTCTAATTAATAAAATGCATGCGAAATATTTCACATTTGAATTTACCTTTTCATTTGTAAAACACTTCTGTACAGTTTTAAATCTGTAATGTTTCATTTTTAAGGTGAATTTTAATTTGTCTGTTTGCGGAATTTTCGTTAAACTTTAGAAATTTTCAAGGCATTTAAAATGAATATCGAGTTTCTTTTAGCTAATTAAACTTTAAAATGATTTTTCAAGAAATGTTAATTTTAATGCAGGATGAGATTAGAATAATTAAAAAAATTACGTAGGTACTATTTATTATTACTACTATTATAGCGACTATAATTCTACTGCATTATTTTGACGCAATATATTCCACATAGGGTAACCAATATTGAACTGCTTACATTTCTATCTAGAAAATAATAAAAGAAAAAAAAATTCTGTTATCTAACCTTCAGTTTTCTTTATAAAACATTGCCAACACAGTTCAAAAGTGCCCATTTTTGAGACGAACTGTAGTTACAATATACAACATACATTTCGTAAATCGGGACCATACAATTTCCGTTACTTTGTATAAAAAGAGAATCTCTAAAAAAGATTAGAAAACTTGAAATTCGTGAAAAGTAAAAATTGAAAATGTCATCCCCCCCCCCCGACAGATTTTACGAATACGCCCCGGACTTCCCCATGGTGGGGCCTGTGCCCCGCGGACCTCACGCCGCCGCCACCTCTGATGAGTTGCGATTTATGTTTTTCAGTCTCTTTTTGTCTGTTTTTCTTTTTCGCTCTACTTTTTATTATTATTTATAGAAGACATCGGTATAGGATATTAAGTTTGGCATGGCATGTTCTCTAGGAGAAATGAAATAGCTATCCCCACTGGTTTTTGTAAAGGCAGTCACAAAATATTTGGATGCATTACAGTCTATGAGATTAAATAGGCCTTGAGATTAACATATATTATTCCAGTTCTCTAAAATAGGATCTCTGTTGAAATTATTGTAATTAACGCAACTGTATAGATAACGTTTGTGTATAGAGACTCGTAAAATTTTTTCATTCTTTGTGAAAGACATTTTCATTTGTGTTATGCATTCACAAGTATTTTTTTCAAAACATATACATTTAATATTTCAATACAGAATCAACAAAATAAATAGACATTATTCAGAAATACAAAGCCATTCCTCTCTGTAAAATGTTTGCCGTAATCGATTTTGCTTTACAAGGCTCCACAAATATGCCCTACTCCTACATTATATAATGTAAATGGAAATTGGTCAACGCAAAATCTTAATCGTTATGAGGATTTTTTTTTTATTATTTTTTTTTTTAAATACACTAAAAGGTGCGCATGCAAATTTTTGACGATATACAAGGCTACATAAAAGCAATATTTTTAATGCTTCCTCGTTAGAAATAAACTTTGTACTTTTTCGATGATATACAGTGTTACACAAAAGCAACCTAGTTTACGGTTTTTGTTTAAATGAAAGAAAAATGTTACATTCCGTTGTTTATTTCACACTGCACAAGTGCCTAAGTTTCTTGCCTGATGAGGTATCGTGTTTAGTTATTTTGAGCTGAAACAACTGTTCTATGTAGGGTGATGCTAATTTTCAACATCAGTTTTTTTATACATTTTACAACAACGTGTTAAAAACATCTTTTTGTCATTTATTATTAAATTAATTACTAAAATTAACCTTTTCACTTTCTCTTACCCATAGGGTCGAGAAAGTATTGTTTTAGGGTCAAGTTTTCGAAAGTGAGTTTTTGTTATATTTACCTGTTTTGAGGTCCCCTGAATACGAAAATCATGTTTTTAGTGAATAGTTTGTGTGTCTGTCTGTGTGTCTGTTATAAGCGTATATCAAGAACAAACAGTAGCAGAAATTCCAAACTCGGTATTCTAAATGTGTATCCTATAGGGATGCTACAGTAAGCTTTTCGTTGAGATGAAGCAAATGGTTCGTGCACAGGGACACTCAAAAGTATTCAAATACATTACGTGTATGGGGGAAATTGGCTGGTAAGTAGAGTTTAACAGATATAGACTGCACTAAACCAAATGAATTGAATATATATTTTTTGTAATAGAGATAGTCAACTGGGAAAAAAAAAATTGTGTCTGTAGGAGTCTCGCCTTTCCCCCTGGGGGAGAAGTTCCCCCTCGAGGGGAGTAAATTTTCATGATGGGTATCTTTCAAAAGAGCTCGCCCATACCTTTAAAACGAATGGTTGAACCATCGATCTGCGATAATTTAAAATAAAGTTATCGATTTTTTTCATTTAAAAAAAAAAAAAAAATGAGAATAAATTCAACTTTTTTTTACATATATATTTAGTATTATACTACTTCTCTAATATGGAAATCGTCTGCATTATCATAAAAGATAATTGTTTTAAATAATAATTTTAATAAATTATTTTTTAATAATCGAATTAAATTCTATATAAATGTAGGTGCATTAATGAAACGGGGGGTTAAGGGGAGCGACAGCACCCTTCACACAGAACTAATTGTCATATAAAACTCCTCCGAAGCCTAATTTGAATTATTTAGCACAGGTTTACATAACAGTACTCGTTATCTTACCTCTTAATATACACCCTGTATTTATAGTATTAAATTTCAGGGTAAGAGAAAGTCGTGTGAGTGGCACACCAGATTATTTTTTATATCTTTACTGAAAATTACAACAATAATGCAGACAACAGAAAATTTGAGTGATGATAGATATTTTTCATTGAAGTATTTGTTCTGCTTTCGTATAAAATCATTGGTATATACTCTAAAATTTGCATAAAAATTGTGCCCTCGACTTTGCTTACAATTTTTAATTTTTGGACCTCTAAATCATAACTTAAGAGGTCTTTTTGGATCGCTCTTTTTTTCATTGCTGGCGATAAACTTAATCACTATGAAAAATGAATAGAGGAAAAAAAGTTAAGAATTCAGATATCCGGAATGAGTTTTGGGAAGGGGAATATATTATATTTCTATTTATTCGATAACTCTCTTTTCAGCTCTTCTCCGGTAATTATTGTCCAAAGGGATGAAGGTCACGAAAGTGACAAAGGGGTAGACCTGAGGGGAAAAAACATTCCACTTTGCGTAAATGGCCTGAAAGCGTTGTCATCCTGTCAAGAGAAGTGAAGTGTTTCCTATAAGACAAACATAAGATAAATGAGAAATGAGAATCATGATTTTTTTGCGATATTTTTATATAAAGAATATATTTCTCGCGGGTTCTTATTATTCTACCTAAAAAGTGGAATTATTAGTTTTGGAATAAACCTCTGTGAATGAGACATTTTTGTAGCGTTTTAATAACAATGTATAATGTATTATTGAAAGTTTAAAAATGAATTTTGAAAGAATCAGCAAACTACCGCTTGATTTTATCTCGATGATCACAACTTATTTTTACTTTCTATTAATGTACTTATTATTCAGTTATGATACATTAAATTTATACTACATAAATTTACACAATGCTATAATTTTACATTCACCGCAATAATGTTTTTACAATAAAATAATAAGAATAATTCAAATAGATCGCCCTATAAAAAGGAAGTAAAAAAAATTGCACGCGGCGAAAAGAAATAAAACCCATGTAATTTTACAGCATAAAGAACTGACATCTTTGCACTTTTTCCAGCAAATTTGCAGCACTGTTGTATGAGCTATAAACCTATGGAAGTCGTTAAATCTTTGCGACTCAAAGAAATGAATTCATGGTTTGTCTCAAGTAGAATTCGAACTAAAGTCGTCAGGACTGTATTAGCGGACGCTACTATCACGCCACGATTTCAGATAGCTGATTGTTAGTTAGTTACATGTGTATCATCAGATGAAATGCAGTCATTTGCAAAAGTACCACTAGCCGATTGTCAGTATTTTAACACATTGCATCATTTGCGCAGATTACTGCACAATCTCATGTGCTGAATGCATCAGACGCATTCTACTCTACTGCTATAAATAAAGGTGCCCGGCACATTTATCGCCGGTTGTTTATTAGATTTTGTCGCAGACAGTGCTGTAATGGGTAAAAGAACCTTCACTTACTGCTACAAAAAGGTCAGAAATATCGACCCTGCATAAATCTGGATGTTTTGAACGTCAAATAAGTCTGAGGGGAAATGTGAGCAAGACAGCTGTGCATGGAGTTATTAGTAAATTTAAAATTTCGGGAAAATTTGTGGACCTTTCTTTTTCATACTTGGAGTGAGTCGAGGTTTCCTGGTAGTTTTATGGGATGATAAACCAAAATCTTTGAACAAACGTTTTAAAATAGTACTCAAACTAACGTTGGTGCCGTTTGCAGCCAGAGAATGTCTAATCGTGTTGCAGGAGGTTCTTGGATCTCGTACGACCATCCTTATCACATGATCATCACGTGCATTCGTTTTTTTCGGACGACCGCTTCCCTTAAGGTCATTTTCCAGAAATTTTAAATTTACTAATAGCTTGATGCACAGCTGTCTTGTTCACATTTACCCTCGAACTTATTGGACGTTCCGAAAATCCAGATTTATGCAGGGTCAATATTTCTGACCTTTTTGTAACAGTAAGTGAAGGTTTTTACCCATTACAATAATTACGCAACAGACAAAATCCAATAAACAACCAGCGATAAACGTGCCGGGCACCTATATTTATAGCGTCTGATGCAATCAGCACATTAGATGACGCAATAACCTGCGCAAATGATCCAGTGTGATAAAATACTGAAAATCGGATACTGGTCTTAAACTTTTGCAAATGATTGTAAAGCTTATTATTTGTTTTTGCCTTAAGTCATATCAGTAGTAGTTATTACCGTCTGGTCCATCTATTTTTTTTTTTTTAATCGTCCTAAAATAATGTATTTCTCCATTCTTAGAGTTCCAGACATGACTTAAAGGTATAGACTTAACACCCTCGCAAGTTATGCAGTAGGTTTCGTTATGGTGTGGACCGCCACCTCATACGTATAGAAAATGCGATCTCCAAAGATTTGATGAGAAAATGAACTTGGAGAGTTACCAACGGATGCTGTTTCGAAGTCTGACACATTTGTGACCACTTTTAGGATGTGCGAAATGGAAGTTTCAACAAGATAATGTTCCCACTCATGCATCTAAATCATCAAAGGAGCGGCTTAAAGGGATACCAGAACTTAATTGTTACTATACCTTGGCCAAGTCGAAGCCATGAGCTGAACGCAATAGAAAACATCTCGGGCTGTTTGTCTCGCCAAGTACATGAAAAAACAAACAATATCATTCGACATATGAATTAGAAGTGACCATAATGGAGAAATGGAACAATATTCCCGAATCTTTCCTTAAAAAATTTAGGAACTCTGTGCGAAATCGCGTGTTTCAGGTTATTCAGAGAAATGATGGGCCAACATCTTACCAAAATTGCGAAAACTGTATTTTTTTGCATGTGGTCCTATAACTTTTAACAGTTATTTTTGACACTTCTTCGTTTACAAAAATATTACAAATATTATTTTTTTGTTAAAATCACTTTAATTCTGTGTTGTTGTTTTTTTATTCTCTTTAATATAAAATTAATAAGATTAACAACAATGGCTGTTTTCATTTAATAATAAGAAAAAATAAACTTTTAAAATGTTATTTACTCAACGTATAAAATTAATTTAAAAGAAATCTCCATAAAATAGTTTTTTCTTTTTCTCTTTTCCTTAATATTTTCTGAAAAGATTTTATTTCTTTGATATTTTCAAAATATTTTAACATTAACGAAAACATTAAGGTTATAAATATTATAAATATAAGACTAAATTTAAGTACACAATGTGGACGTGCATATAGTTTATAGACACTATGCAGGGCTATCCAAAATTAAGCTAAACGTTCTTTTCCTTAAAATGTAATTGAGGAAAGAGCGGCTTAAAAGATACTAGAACTTATTTGTTACTATACCTTGGACAAGTCTTTACCACATCTTAGTATGTCGACGAACATTGCTCAGGAAGGAAAATAAATCTTTCATATCCAAATTATAAACAAAGTATTTTTTTATTTTCTATTTCTAACTCTTGTTTTTTTTTTTTTTTTTTTTTTTTTTTGTACAATATCACGTTTTTAAGGTGCCCTGAATACGAAAGTCCAATTTTTACAGGTTGATCTGTATGTATATCTGTTACCAGCATAATTTAAAAACAAATAACTACAGGGAATTCAAATTTTGTATTTTAAAGCTTACATTAGGTTGCTACTTGAAAAATTTAATCAAGATTGGCAAGTTTGAAGGCAAATTAATCACAACCTTATTATTATTATTATTTTTTTCCAAATAAATTTAGGCACAATAATTGAACGGGGGGTTGAGATGGGAATACGGCCTCCCTCACACAGATTTATATGTCAAATAAAACTTTTTCTAAACCTAATATAGATTATTTTTAAAGTAAACTTCACTATTTTACCTTAGTGATCTTAAGACTTAATGTGAAATCTATCATTATGGTATTGAAATGCAGGGTAAGAGAAAGTCGTGTGAGTGACACACCCGATTATTAATTTTTTTTCCAAAGATGTTCTTCAATTTACATTATTTTGATATAGCCTAAAATTCTTTTTTGACAAGTTTTACTTTTTACGTCCACAAAAATTTTTAATGCGGTTTTCAGCATTTTTATTTATTTATTTATTTTTTTTTTTTAATTGTTCAATACGTGTAACTGTGGAACTTTTTTAAAGTTATGTCCCCAAAATGGAACAAGAGAGAACAAAGAAATTTTAGCATACATCCAATATACAGTTGAGTTTGATAAGTTTCGGTAAAAATCGAAAAACCGGAAAGGGAATTGAAAGTGGGTCGCACAAAAACGGCTCTGGTGATTTTCATTAAAATTGTTATACCAAATACTTTTAGATATCCTTTCATATTTAATAGTTAATTACTACATTAACACTGATAGGTGTCCTGATTGGTTAATTTAAGGTTTCGGAAGTGGGTGACTCAAAAAATTGGATTTGCCATTCTTTTTTTTTTTTTTTTTTTTTTTTTTTTTTTTTTTTTCAAATTCGTTATATTAACTCTTTTCTAGATGATCTTTCGTGCGTATAAGTTGGTTAAGACAGACAGATCCGATATCTAGAATGAGTTTTCCAAATTTTAGTGAAAATCAGATAATCGAAATTGGGTCTGCAAATAGAAATCTCAAAACACGGCTCAAACAATTTCTTCAAACTCGCAATATTAACTCCTTTTTTCTAATATATTAGTTGGTACTAATAGGAAAGTCGACAGAAGTCCTGATTAGTTAGTGAAATTAGGTGTTATCTGACTATCTCTGAAAAAGTTCACGATGAATATAATACTGAATAATGGAAGCCATGACTTCATTACGCACGAGATTAGGTTTCAGATATCGACTAATTTATAAAATCTATCTAATTTAAACACATTGTAATTTCATTTACTTCTTTTTTCTTGAAATTGGAATTTTTTTACGATTTCAAACAAAAATAAAGTACACGAGCTTTAATTCAAATTGTTTCGAAATAGGCTCTTCAAACTACACTCATTGTCATAGAAAATTTACGCACCAAGAAATACTTGTTGGACCGTAATGAAATTTGGCATGAAGGTACGTGCCAGACAGATATGCAAATGATTAGAAATGCAGCGTGATTGCGCATTGCGTTTTGCGTAATGCCACTAGAGGGCGTTGAACTTCGTTCTTCTGGGAGTATAAAACAGGTAAGCAGAGCTTGTTTGGTGTACATAATCTGTTGCAGAGGGACATTTTTTAAATAGAGATGCTGTTAAGCTGCCATCGAAGGCAATACGAGCAGCCGTGAGAGGAAGAATCATCGGTATGATGGAATTCAGGTGATCATCTCAGCGAGTAGCCCAGCCACCTAGGCAGTTCTGATTTCACTGTGAGGTTAGGACCAGTGGACAAAGGCTCAGGACGCTCTTGACAGGCCAATAATCGAAAAACTCGTCACATCCTACGAAACATACACATAGCGCCAACTGTCCCGTTATCCGCCATCCGGACACATGCAGCACCTACATAACCTGCCCTGTGTGTGTACGTACCACTGAGTTGGAGAACAACTGGACGAAATGCTAGACCGGTTTTTGCGTGCCGTTTTTAGAAGGTTTGTCTTCCGAGCGTTGCACGGCAGAAAGCACTTGATATCTTTATATTTCAAAGTAAAATTGTGTAAAGTTGTCTGTTCGAACAATCCTATGCCAAACATGATATTGCAATTTTAAATTTTAATTCTTTAAAGAGTATACTAGTAATAGACGACCCGACAAATGTTTCCTGCAAGGTTTGAATCTGTACGGCAAATCATTGCAGAAAAACTGGCACGCACGAACACTGTATAAAGGTATTGGAAGCATTTGCTTCAATTGTTCTTCAGCTCAGTGGTACGTACCATCACAAGGCACCTGACTGAAGGATATTCGCTAGCGCTCATTACCTGTACTGCCAATAATATCCACTCTCCCCCCCCCCCACTGTCTACCCTCCGTTTGAAGTGGTGTCGCGTTCGACGAGGTTGGTTTGCAACCGAATGGAACCAGGTAGTCTTCGGCGACGAATCCATATTCAATTTGGGCAGTGATGACAGTCATGTACGTGTGTGGAGGCACCGTGGTGAACGCCTCAATTCTGTCTTTGCTTTACAGCTGCATACCGCACTCACAACTGGTGTGATGGTATGGGATGACATTGCATACGACACACGTCACCCTTAATATTAATCCACTGCACCATGACAGCCCAGCTGTACGTTCGTGACACCCTTCAGCCATAGATATTGCCATTCATGGCAAGGCTCCCAGGAGCCATTTTTTAACAGGACAATGCTCAGCCACACACAGCAAGAGTGTCACAGGACTGCCTCCGCCAAAATACCACCTTTTTTTGACCTGCTCGATGCCCAGATTTGTCACCCATCGAGCCTATCTGGGATCACTTGGGACGGCACGTTGGGCAGCCTACGAATTTGGACGAATTAGAGTTGCGTTTACAGCAAATGTGGAACGAGATGCCGCATGATATCATACGGGGCTTGTATGTCTCAATGTCCGCCCGTATAGCATCGTCCACTCGCGCTAGAGGTGGCCCAACAGGGCACTAAAACCTCCACTGTTTCGTAATTTTTCATGTAATAAATGATCATTTCACTTTCATTTTGTAATCATTTGCTTTTATCAATGTTACTCTTACGCATGTAAAGTTTCGTTTCTTTCCGATAACCCTTTCTTGGTGCGCAAAGTTTTATTATAAAGAGTGTACATTATTCTCTGATATACCTTAAATTTCTTTCTTTACAAATTGTATTTTTTGATATATTCTAATTTTTTAATGCAGTTTCTAGCGTTTTATGTAACTATAGAAACGTAGACGAGAGAAAGTATGGCAGATAAAATGAAAAATATGCAATACGATTTATATAATCGCACTTCTTATAAAATTGATTTATGAAGGAAACATTATTCCAGAATTCCCAAAGAAGTGAAAATATGAAGAGAGTGCATATGATTTATTATTTTAAATGAAAAATGAGATTCAATTTTGAGGATAAACATTGAAATGAGATGGATAAAATAATTTATATATTATATAGTTTGAGTAATTTAATTCTTTTACAACACTCAGCAAACGAAAGATAGATGAAAATACCAACATATGAAATTTTAAATGAGATGTATTTTGAATAAAAATATTGTACGATGACAATTTAATATAAATACGCTGAGTAGCAAAAACATGTTAAAGTACTTACGCAGAAGAGAAATGACTCAAACATAACACATAAGCCTAACGATGAGATAATTTGCAGAATCCATTAATCCAATATAAACATTCTTCAAATAATAGAAAAAGAAAGAGATAAATTAACCAAAAGGAACTGTTAAAAGAAAAGACAATTCATGAAATGATAAATAGAATTTTAAATGCAGAAAACCAGAAATGATCATCATCAGGAAACTCGCATCTCTGTCAGCCCATGCAAGATTTCAGATCGCTGTATAGCTAGTTAAAGCAATATACAACGCAAGTTTCTATCTTGCAACAAAACAAAGTAAAAAATGAAAATAGATTAAACAGTAACACAACCAAAATTGAATAATGGGATAAGTATTTTTTATAAGTCCACATGTAACCGATTCCAAACAGAGGTAATAGAAATAAAATGGTTGCCAAAACGTACATTAGTGAAAAGAAATGATTAAAAGTAAAGAAACGATTAATCGATTTTTTTTTTCTTTTTTCTTTTTTCAAAATATCAAATATTTCATGTCTGGAATTTTCAGAGTTAAATTTTTTTAACAAATTTACACGTTTTCTGACGAAAATAAAAAATTTTAATATTTAAAAATACCTGTTTGTCCGTGAGCAGAGTAAATTTTGGTTGCATTGCAATTTAAAAGCGCAAAGTGATAGAATGTCTGAAATTGTTCACTTTTTGACTGAATTTCTTACTTATTAAAATCTTGCTCATATTGGCTAGTACCAGACACTGCTAGGCTAACCTTTCACGAAGTACTTGATTGTTATAGATCGGCTTATGCTGCATAGAATCAAACAAAAAATCATATTTTTATAAATGGAAACTGAAAATGTGTAATTCGTTAAAAAATATTTATTTTATTTTAATTATTTCAATAAAAAGAGGTATATTTGAGAGGTATAGGATTGAATATTTGAAAGATAACTTTATCATTTCCACTGTAGATAAGGCAGGTATTAATTTTATCACGTGTAAGAAGATTTATAAGGAACTCCTTTTTCATGAATATTTAAGTAACAATACTGTTTAAGAAAGTAAATACTTCTCCTTCTATAATGGAAAACGTTCATGTACTTTCAGTAAAAAAAATCAAATCTTTAAATTTCTAATTATAAATTCACTTATTTATTTCCACCACACATGATTAAAAAAAAAAAAAAAAAAAAGTTTACGTACTTTACGTGTGGAACAGTTAATTTCGGCATTTTTCTAGTAAATAGATTTTCAATTTGTTAAACAGAGTTCTTAATGTCATTAACAAATATGAAAGTAATTTATAATGAATAGCAATAATCCAGTTTTAGAATATATATTAATTGTAAGAATTCTTGGATTTATTCGAGTAACAGTTTTGATTTCAAAAATTCATTTGGAAGTATCACTCATTATGACATTAGTTTGATTTGTAATAAGATGTATGATTATTTCACTTCAATTTTCGACTGTGATAAAAACTACTGTACTACTCATTTAGTTAAATTTTGTATCTTTGAAAATTCTATATAATGGTGATAATTATTTTTCAAAAATTAAAGGTATTCCTAGGGAAATTTGTCTTTCGAGTGTCTTCCATAATAATAAAAGGAAAGATTTGTCTGTCTGTTTGTCCATCTGTCTGTCTGTCCTTCTATACGTTCAGCCCCTATTGAACGCAGAAGTACAAGAATTGACATACGGATGCTCAAAAGCCTTCCCGAGGGGCTCCTGAAAACAGAATTTTTTTAAAAAATAATAATAATTAGCTGTGGAGATATTAATTAAAATGTCGACCTATGTCTAATCAAAAAGCGATCTCAATGACTGAGAATTCACCGTAATTGCATAAAAATAGATATTTTAACGGAGTTAAAAGCAGAAATAGTGGAAAATAAATTAGAAATATTAGTCCGATTGTTACGAATTCGGTACAAAATGAAAGAGGCGATTTTCCTGAATTTAAGAATGCAAGCGGCTTATCGATACAGATACAACAATTAGAATTTTTAAAATAAACTAAAGTATAAAATTTAGATGGCACCATCAATTCAATTGCTAGACGACTATCTGCGATGAAAAAGGAAATAATTGTAACCATTTAAGATGTCACGTGTTCTATAATGGGGGAAAAATTGCAATTTTCAAACATTTTCAAATTTTCATTCACGTTACATTTAAATTAATATTCGGCCAAGACAGCATATTATAAAGCTACAGTTCAATTTTCATGAAAATATGTGGATAAACAAAAAAATTACATTTTTATTGGGAATTATACTTATCACAACTCACGTTACCAAAGGATAATGTAATATTACGTTTTCTTATATATTTTGCATTATTTAAAATTCAGATATGCCGTTGAAATTTCGTAATATTTGGTTTTAACGCCCGAAAATTCGATTGTGAATATTTTTGAAAGTGTGGAATTATTTGGAAAGGCTTTAGAGAGGGAAAGGAGGAGGGAGGAAAAAAAAAAAAAAGCGTTACAGCGTTTGAAATTGGTATTATCTGGTTTAAAGGCAAGATACATCGATGGCGGATATTTTCAAGTTTAAAATTAATAGTAGGGACGGAAAGGGGGGGGGGAGGGCAAAAATGTAGAAAAGGAACGAGAGTTTCGGAAAAAACAACGGAAAACCCAGAACGCCTTTATTATTTTATATTTTGCAGAGTTTCGAATTCTGATACTCCGTTCCCATTTCATACTAAGGATTTTTAACAGTATTTAACCCGGAATTACGCAAGTTTCGGAGAAAACCACGAAAAACTCCGTCATAATTCGTTTCATAACAGTATTTATATTATTTTTGTATCTCAGCTTCTAATTAGCATACTTTCAAAAGTAATATGTCATTTTAAAACTTATTTCAATTGGATTTCAAGAGTAGACATCGCAAATCCCTGTCGCCAGATGGCGTTTTAATATTTTAAAATTTCAATATCTCTAATTATGATTAAATTACTTATATAGGGTAGATTAGATCGTAGCCACCACCGTGTTGGGGGTTTGACACGATCATAATTTTCAAGGGTCGTTTGCACGAGGAACAAATAGATAAAAGGGCGTCGCAGTCGCCACAGAGCAGATATTTGCAACAATTAGAATTTTCAAAGGTATTTGCACTATGTGTGAGCAAGATGTTATAGGTTCTAAAACGGGGAGAAGACGCAGAAGGCTCCACCTAGCGGAAGTTTAATACGGTGAGATTTTTCAAGGATCACTTTCAAGGTGATCGAACAGTCTGTTTAGATCATGAAACGGGAATATGGCGCCGCAGGCGCTACTAAGCGGGAATTTGCCATAGTTAGAATTTTCAATAAAGGTACTTAAACAATAAGCGAATAGGCTGCTGTAAGTCCTGAAACGGGAAGAAGGTGCCACAGGCGCCACTGAGCCGGACTTTAATACGGTCAGATTTTTCAAGGATCGCGAACCAGCTGGTCGCCGGAGACGGCTAGTTTGTAATATATATTTATATTTATTTGTTTTATTTACTTTTATTATTTATTTATTTATTTATTTATTGAGGAAAAAGTGTTAGCGTTGATATATTTTTAGATTTATTGAAGATCTTGTAGTGTCTACTGGTAACAGTGATATACAGGTTTCCACTGATATTTATCCTAAAGATTTCATTTTAAAACACATTAGTTATGAAGGCTTAATATCTTTTTTTTTTTTTTTTTTTTTTTTTTTACTTTCCGAACATAAACTACATATATAAGAAAAAATTTGCAATCATGTCAAAAATCCGACTTTGAGATTTTGGTCAATCTACACGTTTTCAGGACCCCTGAATTCCTTTTTGCTATATTTACGGTGATGTATGTATGTACGTGAGTGAACACGGTAGCGTCTAAACGCTTTGTTCGAATGAGCTGAAAGTTGGTACGTACATTATAAGTCACCGTAGCACGAAGCCTTGTGATTTTGGTGAATCTAGCACTCACAGATTTTTTTTTTTTTTTTTTTTTTTTTACAGGGACACTAAGAAAATTTCTTTATCATTATAGCATGGGTCCAATTTTTTTAAAGCGCGATAGCGTCTAAAGGCCTAATACGATCTAGCTTAAAATTTATACTCATACTATAGGTCACCATTGAATTCACTGCATAGATTTTGGTGAATTTATAATTTATAGTCTTTTTACAGGGACACAACGAAAAATTCTTTATCATTATGCCCTATGCACTCAAATTCTTTAAAGTGCGATAGTGTGTCTAAACGCCATATCCAATTGAGCTGAAAATTTATATACATGTTATAGATAATCATCACACGAACTGTATGAATTTTAGAGAATCTATCAGTTATAGTTTTTTACCGGAACACAAATAAAAATTCTTTATCATTGTGGCTTACGGACTCAAACTGTTTAAAGTTCGATATCGTCTGAACGCCTTCTCTGATTGAGCTGAAAATTTATATACGTGTTACAAGTCACCGTCATACAAACTGTATCGATTTTGATGAGTTCAGAACTTATGTATTACTTTCTTCTATATTCAATAGAAGAAAATATGGGATTTGTAAAACTTTTAGACCTCGGGTTTTTGATGGATTTACGCGTTTTGAGAGCTGCAGAATACGATTTGACCCTTTTTAGAAAATGTTTGTCTGTCTGTGTATGTGTGACAAAATTTTGTGGCAACTGCATCTTAGGAACTACTGCACAAATTTCATACAAATTTGTACGCAGATACACCTTGATATAAATTAGTGCCTTTTCTAAGAGTTTGCGTAGCCGTTCCGTTTTTTTTTCTGAATTTTTAACAGGGTGGTATAGGACAAAATTTTGTATAAATGTACATAAAGAGAATTATTTTCTAATAATCATTATGAAATTTACAAGAATTCTTTATAATAGAGATAGTCAACTGGAAAAAAATTAGTTATATATGTAGGAGCATCGCTTCCCCCCGAGGGGAAGTCATCCCTCGAGAGGAATAAATTTTCATGATGGGTATCTTTCAAAAGAGCTCGCCAGTACCTTAAAACGAATGGTTGAACCATTGATCTGCGATAATCTACCTATCTATCTATCTATACATATAATAAAATAAGATGTTTGTGTGTGTGTCATTGTGTATGGTTTCCAGAGCTTTTTAAGAAAACGGCTGATGGCTGAGCTACAAAAATTTGCGTGGTGGTTCGTAATGACCTCCCCTGATGCACCTCGAAGCCCGATTTTCGAATTTTGTTTTAGTTTTTCTTTTAATTAATTAAAATGTTAAAATAAAAACCTTCTAATTACTGATAAATTGACCATTTAATTTTAATCCTTAATTTAATTGTTGGCAAAAAAATTTATCATTATTTTTTGGACAGAAAAAAAAAAAAAAAAAAAAAAAATTATCATTATTTTTTCGACAGAGAAAAAAAAAAAAAAAAAAAAAAAAAAAAAACGTGAACAATAAAAATTACATTTATTTAAAATGAGGAAAGTAAATTAAAAAAATTAGAAATATCAGTCGTATCGTTACAAATAAGATACCAAATGAAAGATGCAATTTTTGTGAATCCAACGGATTAAACAGCTTATCGATCGGACAATTAGATTTTTTAAACTAATGTATGTATTTTAGGTGGCAAGAGAAGGAGATTGTATGGAAACCGTTTGGAATTTTTTTTTTAATGTGCTACTAACAATGTACATGTATTAAGTCACATGTTTTTTTTTAAAGTGGGATTAAAAATTGCAGTTTTGAATTTTTTTTTAATTTTCTTTCGCAAACACAAACATGTAGTATACAGCCTGTACAACACTAGACCAAATTGAAGTTCAAATTTCATCAATATTTAAATAAATAAATGAAAATAAAAATATGTTTAATGGGAAATATATATAACCATTAAAAGTTTAGTTGTCTAAAATATGGCAGAAATAGCGCTCATAGCATATTGTTACAAGGTATTAAGTCTTATTTTTACAAGGGATTAAATCTAAAATGGTGACAAAAATTCAAAAGTCGCCAAAGAGAGCTATATTAAGGCGGTACTATGATCATGCTTACAAACCATGAATTATATATAACCACAAAAAAATTAATTGTCTTATGCAACAGACGTAGCCGGTCATAGCATATTATAATATTTAGCGTGAAATTGTTATCATTTTTATGGTTGATCGGGGATAAACAAAATAAACATAGGAAATAACTTAAAAGCAAATATTATGTGCACCACGTATAGTGTTGTTCATATGTAACTGGGATTCAAATATAAAAGGGATACTTCACTTTTTTCGATACCATCTATTTCGAAACTGTTATCTAATAAGGACTTAATGGAAGCCTATTGGTAAACCATTGTCTCAGGTAATAGGGACAAGCGCCCGAGTTTTAGCAGATGACCAAATCGCTACCGAAGGCAGCAGGGATCCGAAGCGAGCTTTTGAGCAATTTTAGTATTTTATTTTTATAAAGCTATATAGAAAGGAGTTTCCTTTAAATTTAGTGACCAGCGAAGCGAGCAAAGCCTGCTAGTATATATAATAAAATAAGATGTTTGTGTGTGTGTGTGTGTGTGTGTGTGTGTGTGTGTGTGTGTCATTGTGTATGTATTTCCAGTGCTTTTTAAGAAAACGGCTGATGGCTGAGCTATAAAAATTTGCATGGTGGTTCGTAATGACCTCTCCTCATGCACCTCGAAGCCCGATTTTTGAATTTTGTTTTAGTTTTCTTTTAATTAATTAAAATGTTAAAACAAAAACCTTCTAATTACTGATAAAATGGCCATTTAATTTTAATCCTTAATTTAATTGTTGCCAAAAAAAATTATCATTATTTTTTGGACAGAAAAAAAACGTGAACAATAAAAATTACATTTATTTAAAATATTTAATTTTAATCCTTAATTTAATTGTTGCCAAAAAAATTATCATTATTCTTTCGACAGAAAAAAAAAAAAAAAAAACGTGAACAATATAACCACAAAAAATTAATTGTCTCATGCAACAGACGTAGCCGGTCATAGCATATTATAATATTTAGCGTGAAATTGTTATCATTTTTATGGTTGATCGGTGATAAACAAAATAAACATAGGAAATAACGTAAAAGCAAATATTATGTGCACCACGTATAATGTTGTTCATATGTAACTGGGATTCAAATATAAAAGGGATACTTCACTTTTTTCGATACCATCTATTTCGAAACTGTTATCTAATAAGGACTTAATGGAAGCCTACTGAAAAACCATTGTCTCAGGTAATAGGGACGAGCGCCCGAGTTTTAGCGGATGACCAAATCGCTACCGAAGGCAGCAGGGATCCGAAGCGAGATTTTGAGCAATTTTAGTATTTTATTTTATTTTTATAAAGCTATATAGAAAAGAGTTTCCTTTAAATTTAGTGACCAGCGAAGCGGGCAAAGCCTGCTAGTACATATAATAAAACACACACACACACACACAAACATCTTATGATGTTTGTGTGTGTGTGTGTCATTGTGTATGGTTTCCAGAGCTTTTTAAGAAAACGGCTGATGGCTGAGCTAGAAAAATTTGCATGGTGGTTCGTAATGACCTCTCCTGATGCACCTCGAAGCCCAATTTTCGAATTTTGTTTTAGTTTTCTTTTAATTAATTAAAATGTTAAAATAAAAACCTTCTAATTACTGATAAATTGGCCATTTAATTTTAATCCTTAATTTAATTGTTGCCAAAAAAAATTATCATTATTTTTTGGACAGAAAAAAAAAAAAAAAAAACGTGAACAATAAAAATTACATTTATTTAAAATATTTAATTTTATTCCTTAATTTAATTGTTGCCAAAAAAATTATCATTTTTTTTTCGACAGAAAAAAAAAAAAAAAAAAAAAAAAAAACGTGAACAATAAAAATTACATTTATTTAAAATGAGGAAAGTAAATTAAAAAAATTAGAAATATCAGTCGTATCGTTACAAATAAGATACCAAATGAAAGATGCAATTTTTGTGAATCCAACGGATTAAACAGCTTATCGATCGGACAATTAGATTTTTTAAAATTAACTAATGTATGTATTTTAGGTGGCAAGAGAAGGAGATTGTATGGAAACCGTTTGGAAATTTTTTAAAAATGTGCTACTGATTAAGTCACATGGTTTTTTTAAAGTGGGATTAAAAATTGCAGTTTTGAATTTTTTTTTAATTTTCTTTCACAAACACAAACATATAGTATACAGCCTGTACAACACTAGACCAAATTGAAGTTCAAATTTCATCAATATTTAAATAAATAAATGAAAATAAAAATATGTTTAATGGGAAATATATATAACCATTAAAAGTTTAGTTGTCTAAAATATGGCAGAAATAGCGCTCATAGCATATTGTTACAAGGTATTAAGTCTTATTTTTACAAGGGATTAAATCTAAAATGGTGACAAAAATTCAAAAGTCGCCAAAGAGAGCTATATTAAGGCGGTACTATGATCATGCTTACAAACCATGAATTATATATAACCACAAAAAAATTAATTGTCTTATGCAACAGACGTAGCCGGTCATAGCATATTATAATATTTAGCGTGAAATTGTTATCATTTTTATGGTTGATCGGGGATAAACAAAATAAACATAGGAAATAACTTAAAAGCAAATATTATGTGCACCACGTATAGTGTTGTTCATATGTAACTGGGATTCAAATATAAAAGGGATACTTCACTTTTTTCGATACCATCTATTTCGAAACTGTTATCTAATAAGGACTTAATGGAAGCCTATTGGTAAACCATTGTCTCAGGTAATAGGGACAAGCGCCCGAGTTTTAGCAGATGACCAAATCGCTACCGAAGGCAGCAGGGATCCGAAGCGAGCTTTTGAGCAATTTTAGTATTTTATTTTTATAAAGCTATATAGAAAGGAGTTTCCTTTAAATTTAGTGACCAGCGAAGCGAGCAAAGCCTGCTAGTATATATAATAAAATAAGATGTTTGTGTGTGTGTGTGTGTGTGTGTGTGTGTGTGTGTCATTGTGTATGTATTTCCAGTGCTTTTTAAGAAAACGGCTGATGGCTGAGCTATAAAAATTTGCATGGTGGTTCGTAATGACCTCTCCTCATGCACCTCGAAGCCCGATTTTTGAATTTTGTTTTAGTTTTCTTTTAATTAATTAAAATGTTAAAACAAAAACCTTCTAATTACTGATAAAATGGCCATTTAATTTTAATCCTTAATTTAATTGTTGCCAAAAAAAATTATCATTATTTTTTGGACAGAAAAAAAACGTGAACAATAAAAATTACATTTATTTAAAATATTTAATTTTAATCCTTAATTTAATTGTTGCCAAAAAAATTATCATTATTCTTTCGACAGAAAAAAAAAAAAAAAAACGTGAACAATATAACCACAAAAAATTAATTGTCTCATGCAACAGACGTAGCCGGTCATAGCATATTATAATATTTAGCGTGAAATTGTTATCATTTTTATGGTTGATCGGTGATAAACAAAATAAACATAGGAAATAACGTAAAAGCAAATATTATGTGCACCACGTATAATGTTGTTCATATGTAACTGGGATTCAAATATAAAAGGGATACTTCACTTTTTTCGATACCATCTATTTCGAAACTGTTATCTAATAAGGACTTAATGGAAGCCTACTGAAAAACCATTGTCTCAGGTAATAGGGACGAGCGCCCGAGTTTTAGCGGATGACCAAATCGCTACCGAAGGCAGCAGGGATCCGAAGCGAGATTTTGAGCAATTTTAGTATTTTATTTTATTTTTATAAAGCTATATAGAAAAGAGTTTCCTTTAAATTTAGTGACCAGCGAAGCGGGCAAAGCCTGCTAGTACATATAATAAAACACACACACACACACACAAACATCTTATGATGTTTGTGTGTGTGTGTGTCATTGTGTATGGTTTCCAGAGCTTTTTAAGAAAACGGCTGATGGCTGAGCTAGAAAAATTTGCATGGTGGTTCGTAATGACCTCTCCTGATGCACCTCGAAGCCCAATTTTCGAATTTTGTTTTAGTTTTCTTTTAATTAATTAAAATGTTAAAATAAAAACCTTCTAATTACTGATAAATTGGCCATTTAATTTTAATCCTTAATTTAATTGTTGCCAAAAAAAATTATCATTATTTTTTGGACAGAAAAAAAAAAAAAAAAAACGTGAACAATAAAAATTACATTTATTTAAAATATTTAATTTTATTCCTTAATTTAATTGTTGCCAAAAAAATTATCATTTTTTTTTCGACAGAAAAAAAAAAAAAAAAAAAAAAAAAAAACGTGAACAATAAAAATTACATTTATTTAAAATGAGGAAAGTAAATTAAAAAAATTAGAAATATCAGTCGTATCGTTACAAATAAGATACCAAATGAAAGATGCAATTTTTGTGAATCCAACGGATTAAACAGCTTATCGATCGGACAATTAGATTTTTTAAAATTAACTAATGTATGTATTTTAGGTGGCAAGAGAAGGAGATTGTATGGAAACCGTTTGGAAATTTTTTAAAAATGTGCTACTGATTAAGTCACATGGTTTTTTTAAAGTGGGATTAAAAATTGCAGTTTTGAATTTTTTTTAAATTTTCTTTCACAAACACAAACATATAGTATGCAGCCTGTGCAACACTAGACCAAATTGAAGTTCAAATTTCATCAATATTTAAATAAATAAATGAAAATAAAAATATGTTTAATGGGAAATATATATAACCGTTAAAAGTTTAGTTGTCTAAAATATGGCAGAAATAGCGCTCATAGCATATTGTTACAAGGTATTAAGTCTTATTTTTACAAGGGATTAAATCTAAAATGGTGACAAAAATTCAAAAGCCGCCAAAGAGAGCTATATTAAGGCGGTACTATGATCAAGCTTACAAACCATGAATTATATATAACCACAAAAAATTAATTGTCTCATGCAACAGACGTAGCTGGTCATAGCATATTATAATATTTAGCGTGAAATTGTTATCATTTTTATGGTTGATCGGTGATAAACAAAATAAACATAGGAAATAACGTAAAAGCAAATATTATGTGCACCACGTATAATGTTGTTCATATGTAACTGGGATTCAAATATAAAAGGGATACTTCACTTTTTTCGATACCATCTATTTCGAAACTGTTATTAATAAGGACTTAATGGAAGCCTACTGGAAAACCATCGTCTCAGGTAATAGGGACAAGCGCCCGAGTTTTAGCGGATGACCAAATCGCTACCGAAGGCAGCAGGGATCCGAAGCGAGATTTTGAACAATTTTAGTATTTTATTTTATTTTTATAAAGCTATATAGAAAAGAGTTTCCTTTAAATTTAGTGACCAGGGAAGCGGGCAAAGCCTGCTAGTTTAAAATAAAGTTATCGATATTTTTTTTCTTTCATTTTTAACTTTTTTTTTTTTTAATGTAATATTGAGAATAAAATGAATTTTTTTTTTTTTTTTTTGATATTTAGTGTTATACAACTTCTCTAATATGGAAATCGTGCTGCATTTTCATGGAAGATAATTTTATTAAATAATAATTCTAATAAATTATTTTTACTGAGTGAATTTGCAAAAGAAAATATAGAAGGAAGTCATGTGGTGGTCCCAACATTTTAGTTTTTACATGGACACAACTGTTGACGATACTTTATGAGTGGACTGTATATCATTTTAATAATTACTATTCTGAAGCTATTACTTCACAAACATTTAATTAAAGTATTATTTACATATCGTATGTACATATTTACAGTTATTAGAGGACGTATTATTAACGTATTCAAATATGTTGACACCATAGTCAACGCAAACTATAAAAAAAAAGGTGAACCATATCACCGAACAAGATAAACAAGAGAGATGTTACTCTTATAACGAAAAACAATACAACTACTCCGCTAAAGCGGGAATGCAAGTGAACAAGAGATGCGCGCCAAGGTTGCGCATATAGCCAAACTAAGGTGAGCGGCAACATACCGGCCCACCTTGAAACATTGTTTCAAAATTGCAGTTCTAATATGTAATAGCATAATTATAATTAATTATACGAAAATATTATATATGCAATTTAAATAATAAACTTATACAAGAGAAATATTAATAACATTGTAAACAATAAAATAATACAAATGAAATACAATAAACAAATTAAATTTAACTATATACATTATTCATTTTCAAACAATTTTTTTTTTTTTTTTTTTTTTTACTTTTCCAAAGGCAGAAGAGCAATTTTGGAAATAGGTCGTTTATATGTACCATTTCTTGTTTTAACTGAGACTACGCGTATTTTGTTATCCTTTCCTGGAATAATTTCTACTATTCTACCCAAAATCCAACTACATATGGGCAAGTTTTCTTCCTTTAATAATACCATATCCCCATTTTTAATGTTATTTGTTTCAAATTTCCATTTGTTTCTTTGTTGTAACGTATTTAAATAATGACATTGCCATTTTTTCCATATTCCTTGAACTATTTTAGTTAATTTTTGCCAGGTATCTAATCGATTATCTGGAATGCCAAAGAACTCGTGTTCGATCACCGCTGTGATGGGTCGACCAACTAAAAAATGGCCGGGAGTCAAGACGTCCAAATCTTCGATATCGCTTGAAAGGGGGGTAAGGGGTCGAGAATTGAGGATTCCCTCAATTTGGCAAACAACGGTTAAGAATTCCTCATATGTTAATTTAGCGTTTCCTACTGCGCGTTTCAAATGATACTTAAACGATTTTACGCCTGCCTCCCATAGCCCTCCAAAATTTGGGGCACGGGGTGGCAGAAATTTCCAATTAATATTCTCTGAATTTAAAAAATTAGTAAGGTTTTCATCAGGCTGAGTAGCTAATCTATGTAACCTTTTTAATTCATTATTTGCACTAACAGAATTTGTTGCATTGTCACTGAATAATGTTTGGGCTTTGCCTCGTCTAGCAAAAAATCTTTTTAAAGTTGCGATAAAAGCTTCGGATGTTAAATCGCTAACTACCTCTAGATGCATGGCTTTAGTAGGCATGCAAATAAAAATACAAACAAAAATTTTGTTATAGATTCCTTTTCTTTGACCCCGATATTTAATTAAAAAAGGGCCACAGAAATCTATACCGGTACAATAAAATGGATGAGTCACATTTACTCGTTCCTTTGGCAAATTTCCCATAAGTTGATTGACCGTTAAAGGTTTAATTTTGTAACACGTTACGCAGTTACGAAATATTTTCCGAGCTAAAGATCTCCCACTAACTATCCAATATTTTTTTCTAACGTGGTATAACAAGGCTTGAGGTCCTACATGAAAGAATTTTTTATGAAAATGTTCCATAATCATGGAAGATAATTTATGGTCGTGGGGCAACAAAAGGGGATGTTTACTATCAAAATTTAAATTAGCATTTTCCAGCCTTCCACCGACTCTTAGGAGTCCCTGAGAATCTAAAATTGGATTAAAACAGTTTAATTTACCTGATACGGGCTTCTTTTTTTCTAAGCAGATCAATTCTGCGGCAAACTGTGTATACTGTACCTGTCTAATTAATTGTATACTTCAGAGTCGTTTAATTCGGTGCTTCGGAGTGGTCCAGTTACTCTATTTGCCTTTGCTCTTGTATTCCTAATAAATCTAAAAATAAAACTACATATTCTAATTAATTTACAAAAATTATTTGTTAATGAAAACAAATGATTATAAAAGTTCTGGGAAGAATCCGTGGATTGGATTAATCCACACAACACTGCAGGGTTAGCGTCACCCTGGTGATTATTTTTCAACTCACTAATCACAATACTATTATCACTGGGGGACAGATAGTCAGAGTCATTGTTTATGATACTACTGGATTTACTTAGAAAGTCTGGTCCCTGCCACCACAACTGATTATCCATTAAATCGGTGGTAGTTATACCTCGTGAAATTAAATCTGCAGGATTTTCCGCAGAGGACACATGGTTCCATGTGAAGTTTTTAGACAGTTCTTGAATTTTGGCAACCCTGTTGCCAACAAATGTTTTCAATTTCCAAGGCTCGGTTTGGATCCAGGCAAGAGCTATTTGAGAGTCTGTATAGAGATAAATATTATTGATCTGTAATCTCAAAGATTTCAAAATTTTCACAATTAATTTGCATAACAAAAGACAACCAGATAACTCGAGTCGAGGGATAGAAACAGTTTTTAGAGGTGCAACTTGAGATTTGCTGCTAACCAAATTGGAGACAATTTCAGAATTATGAATAGACTGAATATACACGGCTGCTCCAAAAGCTAATGACGATGCGTCGGCGAATCCGTGTAAGTTTATTTGTTGTGCTTCAGGAATTAAAACATAGCGATTTATTCTAAGTTGTTCAAGAGCTTTTAACGAAGTGGCGAATTCTAGCCAATTTTGAGCAATAGGGCTTGGAATAGGGTCATTCCAGTCCAATTTTAATTTCCATAGTTCCTGCATAAACAACTTGGCTTTGACAATAACAGGACTGATGAGACCCAATGGGTCGAAAATGCGAGCAATGTCTGATAAAATGCTTCTCTTTGTCATAGACTTTAACTGACACAAATTTATTTTAAATGTGAAAGCATCTAAGTTGGGTTTCCAGGCAACCCCTAGGGCTTTGGTTTCCTTATCAGAGAATGTGTACTCAGGGTATGTCTCTTTAGAAAAGTCAAGTAAGGAAATATGATTTGCATTCCATTTATGTAAATTCATTCCAGCGCTTTCTAACAAGTGTATAAGCTGTTTTTGAAGCTCCCTAGTAGATTCTAGCGATTCCCCACTTATATCGTCCATATACGAGTCATGTAGCAAAATATCGGATGCCTTCGGATATTTCTCGGCTTCTTCAAGGGCTAATTGCTTCAACGTTCTAATGGCTAAAAAAGGGGCACAAGCGGTACCGTATGTTACGGTATTAAGTTCATAGGTTTCAATTTCTGAGTTCACATTATCTTTCCATAAAATTCTTAATAATTTTCTCTGATCCTCGGTAATCATTATTTGGCGATACATTTTTTCAATATCGGCCAAAAACACAAATCGGTGTTGTCGAAAGCGTAACATGATTTCATACAAATTTTTATTAACGACTCCTTTATAAATTATGTCGTTTAATGATATTCCACTAGTTGTCGGACTCGAAGCATTAAATACAACGCGAAGCTTTGTAGTAGATTTTTCGGGCTTATAAACGCCATGATGCGGTAGATAATAACAGCCAGAATCATTTAAATTATCAACAATTTTTGTCATATGATTCAAATTAGTGTATTCTTTAATAAAATCACAATAAAGATTTCGCATGGTTGGATTCTTTTCTAAACGATTCCATAACTGCTTGAGCCGTTTTTCTGCGATAGATTTAGACTCCCCAAGGACACTAGCATCTTCCTTCAAAGGCATGGCTACCATAAATCTTCCCGATTTATCTCTCCGATAAGTTTCTAAAAAATGTTTCTCACACAATTGTTCTTCCTGACTAATTGGACGTAAGTCAATTTCAGGAGCTTCTATTTTCCAGAATTTTTGAATGGTTTCATTAAGATAATCATTGCATGCAGTAAAACCGCAAAAAGTATTTTCAGATACATTGCGGTCTATGGTTCCCGCAGCAATATATCCAAAAACGCTATTCTGAAAGGTGAATTGTCCTATTTTAAATTTATCTGCTTTTAATATTTCATAGAAAAATTCAGCACCAACTAAAGCATTTATTTTAGATTTTTTCCAAAATTCACTATCAGCTAATTCAAGGTCATGTGGTAGATTTAAACTTCTTATGTTTATATTGTGTGAAGGAATGAATTCTGTTATTTTAGGTGTAATTAAAAATTCAATTGGTTCACTAAATGAATCATCTTTATTGGAAATAATGGTACGTACTGAAGATTTCACATTTGTCATCTTACCATTAATTCCTGAAATATGAATATCGCATTTCCTTTTTTGCAAATTCAATAAATGAGCGAGTTCTCTGTCTAACAGGTTACATTGACTACCATTGTCAATAATTACACGAACCGGAATCTTTTTTTTATTGCTACTTTCCAAATAAACTATAGCAGTTGACAGCAATATATGTTTTTTACTTTTTAAGATTGGATCATTAATCTCGTTATATAATGTCATCGAAACCTCTTTTTTTTCCTTCTGCAATTGAGAATATGAATCATCATCCGAAGGAGACAGGTGCCGTATGTCTGCATCTGTCTGGTTATTTGGATTTTCTGTTTGCGGTTTAGATGGAAAATTATTACTTTTTGTTTCCGGCAGAAAACGATGTAGGAGTGTATTATGTCTTTTAGAACAAATATTACAAGAATGATCACTTTTACAATTCGAAACCTGATGCTTGGATTTCAAACAATTAATACATAACAAATATTTTTTTACTGTTAGGAATCTTTCGTATTCATTTAATTTTAAGAATTCACAACATTTAGCTAAAGAATGATTTCTTTTACAAAGGGGACAGTTTGGATCGTTCAAAGAATCATTTTTAGAAAAGAAAGTTTTTATTCTAGTACTCTTTTCCGCATTCATTAATTTCGGTTTCGTATTCGAAACGCATTGTAAGTTCTCTAACACCAAACATCTTTTTTGTAAAAAGTTAATGAAATCGCACCATGTTGGCAATTCTGTAGAACTTAAAGATAATTCAAATTGTTTTTTGGTTTCTTTATCGATTTGTTTTAGAACCAAATTTATGAGTAAGGCCTCCGTAAAGGGATTCAATTCCAATCCTATGGTTTTGAGTGCTCGAATATTTTTTTGACAGCTATCTGTTATTGTTCGCAAATTTTTAACTAAATCTTGAGACAGATTCTCTACGTTCAATATCTCATTTAAGTGAGAATTTACAATCATTCTTTTGTTTTGGAATCTATCTTCCAATACTTTAAAAAGCGAAATATATGAATCGTCTTCGGTAATTACATCTAGTGCTCTTCCACAAAGTGTAGATTTTAGATAATATAACTTTTGGTTATCTGAAAGTTTATCATTCTGATCAATTAAGGTTATAAATTGATCTTTAAAACTATACCATTCATTATATTGTCCATTAAATTTGGGTAAAGGAATTTCAGGTAAACGAAAATTGATAATAGAATTATCTGCTTTTGATTCATTTGAAATAATTTCATTTACATTTTTACTAATGTTATTAGAGTGTAAGAATTTTCGAAGCCTTACCTCTAATTTTTCTGCCTCTTCTTCCAATTCTGCGAAGGCGTTCAATTGGACTTCCAGTTCCGATTCATCAGCTATTTCGTAATACTGGATTTTCAAATTATCCAGTTTTGTTACTATTTTTTGCAGATTATCCTTCTTTATTTCTAAAGTTATAATGTCTTTATCCTCGTCATTAACAGTCTCTAAATATGTCACTATCTTAGTCAATTGACCTTTCAAGGTTCCACGTTGTCGATTTAGGATAACTAATTTATTTTTATCCATAATTACTTTCATCAATGAGCACCACCACTATTTCATTATATTACGATTGATCTTCCTCCGGTTCTACTAGACCAAATGTTGACGATACTTTATGAGTGGACTGTATATCATTTTAATAATTACTATTCTGAAGCTATTACTTCACAAACATTTAATTAAAGTATTATTTACATATCGTATGTACATATTTACAGTTATTAGAGGACGTATTATTAACGTATTCAAATATGTTGACACCATAGTCAACGCAAACTATAAAAAAAAAGGTGAACCATATCACCGAACAAGATAAACAAGAGAGATGTTACTCTTATAACGAAAAACAATACAACTACTCCGCTAAAGCGGGAATGCAAGTGAACAAGAGATGCGCGCCAAGGTTGCGCATATAGCCAAACTAAGGTGAGCGGCAACAACAACGAAAACGTATTTATCATTATTGGGCTCAAATTATTTGAAGTGCAATAGCATTGAATTAAACAACATATTATATAAAGAAAAAATATTCCAACACCCTATTACAATAATCTCTTTTGTTTATTTAAAGACTTCTCTCACTTTAACTTATTTATACAACTGTTAATTACTTAATGTTTGGAAGTTGAGTGGAGTCACTCCAAACTTTTTAAATTAGGTTAGGTAATGAATCTCGGAATATTAGTTTTTACCATAAAAGGTTAGATTTCGATCGGAGAGTTATTAGTTTAACTAATTGGTTATCATGTATAACATATTAAAGTTTTGAAAAATATTTTCTTTTTGTAATTGGATCGACACCGCAAAATTAAATAGTTATTCGTTTTATCATGCCATTTCTGGTGTTTAGTGTTTTTTCCAGTTGACAAGTTTCGTTCGAGATATTGATTAGTTCATTGTTTGGTAAATTTCTCTTTACAATCTTTTTATAAGTTTTTATGTTTATAAGTATTATATGGTGCAGTTTTCAGTTTTTAGCCTGCATTCTTTTTACTTTCTTCTATATGTAATATAGAGAAAGTATTGGATTCGCGAAAATTTTCGAAGTCCACTTTTTGATGGATTTACATGTTTTGGGATATGGAGAACACGAATTAATAGTTTTTAGAAAATGTCTGTCTGTCTGTCTGTCTGTCTGTCTGTATCATTTTTTTGTGGACGCTGTATCTCGCGAACCAATGAATGAAATTTAACCAAACTTGGTATTTAGTTGCACCCTGACATAAACTGGTGCTGATTAGATATTGGGATCAATCGCACAATAGGTGGCGTTGTGATCGCATTTTATGCAAATTTTTAACATGGCAGCATAGGACAAAATTCCGTATAAATGGGCATAAAGAGAGTTATTTTGCACTTGTGATTGTAAAATTAATATGAATTATTGATAATAGTAGTAGTTAGCTATGAAAAAAATTTTGTGCATGCGGGGGCATCGGTTCCCCCCCTGGGGGGGAAAATCCTCCCCCGGGGAAGTAAATTTTCAAGATGGGTATCTTTCGAAAGGTCTCGTTGATAATAGTAATAGTTAACTTGGAAAAAATTTTTGTGCATGTGGGGGCATCGGTTCCCCCCCCACCGGGGGGGCAAAGTTTCAAGATGGGTATCTTTTGAAAGATCTCGTCAATACCTTTAAAACGAATGGTTGAACGATAAATCTGTGATAATTTAAACCAAAGTTATCGATTTTTTTTTACTTTTAACAAAAAAAAACTTACGATACTTTTAACAAAAAAATATCGCAATTTTTTTTTTTTTTTTTTTTTTTTTTTTTTTTTTTTTAACGAAATTTAACCAAACTTGGTATTTAGTTTGTCCCCGACATTAACTGGTGCTGATTATGTTTGGGGATCAATAGCTCAACAGCTGGCGCTGTGATAGCATTTTATCTAAATTTTTAACATGGCAGCATAGGACAAAAATTCGTATAAATGTGCATAATAAGAGTTGTTATAAACTTTTGATTGTAAAATTAATATGAATTATTGATAATAGTAGTATGTAACTAGGAAAAAAATTTTCTGCATGGGGGGGCAGTACCCCCCCGGGGGGGGATAAATTTTCAAGATGGGTATCTTTCGAAAGGTCTCGTCAATACCTTTAAAACGAATGGTTGAACTATAAATCTGTGATAATTTAAAACAAAGTTATCGATTTTTTTCACTTTTAACAAAAAAAAAAAAAAAAAAAAAAAAAAAAAAATTAGAAAAAAAAATCGTACTTTTTTTTTTTTTTAAATATTGTTACTGATTGAATATGTATAGGTAAATATAGAAGAAAGTCTTGTGGTGGCCACAACATACTAGTTTTTTAGTAATCATTATGAAATTTACAAGAATTATTTATAATAGAGATAGTCAACTGGGAAAAATTTTTTGTATGTGCCGGAGCCTCGCCACCCCCAGCCCCCCCCCCCCTCGAGGGGAGTAAATTTTCAAGATGGGTATCTTTCGAAAGGTCTCTTCAATACCTTTAAAACGAATGGTTGAACTATAAATCTGTGATAATTTAAAATAAAGTTATCGATTTTTTTTTACTTTTAACAAAAAAAAAAAAAAAAACTTAGAAAAAATAAATCTTTTTTTTTTTTTTTTTTTTTTTACGAAATTTAACCAAACTTGGTATTTAGTTAGCCCCTGACATAAACTGGTGCTGATTAGATTCGGGGATCAATCGCTCAACAGGTGGCGCCGTGATCGTATTTTTTCTAAATTTTTCACATGGCAATATAGGGCAAAATTTCGTATAAATGTACGTAATGAGAGTTATTCTTAACCTGTAAATGTAAAATTAATATGAGTTATTGATAATAGTAGTAGTAATTAGGAAAAAAATTTTGTGCATGTGGGGGCATCGTTCCCCCCACCTGGGGGGAAGCACCCTCCGAGGGGGGGGGGGGGGTAAATTTTCAAGATGGGTATCTTTCAAAAGGTCTCGTCAATACCTTTAAACGAATGGTTGAACTATAAATATGTGATAATTTAAAACAAAGTTATCGATTTTTTTTACTTTTAATGAAAATATATTTTTTTTTTTTTTTTTTTTTAATATTGTTACTGAGTGAATTTGTATAGGGAAATATAGAAGAAAGTCTTGGCCACAACATACTAGTTTTTTTTTTTTTTTTAAATATTGTTAGTGATTGAATATGTATTACTTTTTACAAAAAAAAAAAAAAAAAAAAAAAATCGTATTTATTTTATTTTATTTTATTTTATTTTATATTGTTACTGATTGAATATGTATAGGAAAATATAGAAGAAAGTCTTGTGGTGGCCACAACATACTAGTTTTTTTTCTGTTTACATATTATTCTCTATTTTGCGCAGTAAGTACGTGAATTACTTGTTTTTATATCACTTATTTTAATAATTTTTGGTTTTTTACCATTCATATTATATTCTTTTAAATGTGGACACACTTACACCCTATATATATTAATGTAAAAACAATACAACTAATGAGTATTTTTTATTTTTTAATCTGCGTTATTTATTTATTTTATTTGTTTATAAAAGTGATTTAAAAAAAAAAAGTTTTCTCGATGGATATTTTCTCGGGTGTTGTTAACAATTTATTTATTTATTTATTTTAAATGCACGTAGGTAGACACATTTATTGACTCTACACATTTGTATATCGAATGAAGAAAAAGATAGTGTGTTGAAAGTAATTTCCGATTTGTACATACAATTTATAGTTTAATTTATTATTGAAAATTAAAGTGAACATTTTGCAACGGATATTATAAAATAATGCTAGAATTTCCATCCAAATAAACTTTTTTTGGTATTTATGCTTATTACTCATGCATTCATTTCTCTTGTTCATGATTTCATTAAGTAACTAGAACGCATCGATCACCTTTTCTTCTCTTACTTTGAAAAGTTTTGGTATTTTCATCCATCCATCAAATCATCAATCCAGCCAATGAGGATTGATTACTCAAAAAAAAAAAAAAAAAAAAAAAAACTTGAAATGAAAAGAAGAGTAAAAGACGCGTGAAATGTGTACACTGCCTCATAAATTCGTTTTCCTTTAAAATGAACAACAATCAAAATTTGACTTTAAAATAGATCGGTATTTAAAGAAATGCCATATATTATCTGTGGAATGTTTTGTATAAAATATTAGGTTCATTACTACTATTATACAATTTACAGACATTACACTGGAAACGAAGAAAATAGTTTTTATTTTATTTATTTATTTTTTTTTTTTTTTTTTTAAGTTCAGTAAATTTTGAAAAATATTTTCTATTTCGGAAGAATAAACATAGCTCATTAATACGCGTTCCCAATAGGAAATCACGTGAAGAAAAAAAAAAGTGAAAGAGAACAACCAATCAAATCTCAAAAAAAAAAAAAAAAATGATGTGTAAGAACGATACCTATTAGATCCATCCATTCACGTACTCTAAGAGTTTTTTGGAGACAGTGTGACATAAAATGGCACCTAACTAGCAAACGCCGATTTTTTTTTTTTTTTTTTTTTCTATAGTAGAAAACTTATACACAGATCGGACTGAAATATAGAGAAAAGGCCTTAATAATTATAAGAATAGAAAAAAATATTAAATTGCTTTGAGGTGTTTTTTGAAGGGAAGGTTACAATGGATCATCAAAGGAAAAATTCGCAATTTTCGAGGAAACTTTTATAGAAATGTTATTATATCTTACACTATTAAGAAGAAAAAGAAATCTTTGTTCTATTAAATGCAGATGAAATCCATTGTTTTTTCTTTTGTTTGTTTAACAAAAGTTAAAAGATTAACAGCATGTAAAGCACCAAAAAATAATATAAGTAAAACATGTTTTTAAATTTTCTGATGAATCATTAATAAAATACGCAACGGTAAAAAAAATAAATTTTTAAGCAATATTTAAGCACGCGGACTCATTTCAGTATAATAATAATAGTGAAAAAAAAAAAAAGTTGGTTTTAAAAATAAAATATTACTCCTTTGAGAACAACGTATATTAGCATCGTGAACTACATTAGCACTTATCATTAGCACGCAGAAAATCTTTAAAGTGATAATGACGTCCATTTTTGTGAGATGCATCATTTAACTTTTTATAATTTTTTAACGTTCACGTTGAATTAAATGTATTTATTTTTATGTCGAAAGAAAATGAACTCGTAATTTTTTTTTTTTTTTTTTTTTTTTGGCAGCAATTAAATTATAGCTAATATTTTAATAACTATTTTTATTGCTATTAGGAACTTATTTTTTTCATATTTTAATTAATTAAAAGAAAACTATTCGAAAATTCGAAAATCTGACTTCGAAGTATTGTGTTGTCACCGGGTTCTGAGCTACTGTGAAAGTTTCAAATGTCTAGCTAGTAGGGAAGTGAGTTAAAAATAAATTGCAAGATTTGTACCGGACAAACAAAGAAACATGAATCGAAGTTAATAAAAACATGGTAAAATGGTATTCAGTGTTTTGTAAGCAAAGTATTACAGAGCGCTCCGCACACCTAATTATTTTACAACTGATATTTAAAAAAAAATGGTAATCGACATAAATTCGACATAAAAATATTTATTTTTATGTCGAAAGAAAATGAACTCGTAATTTTTTTTTTTTTTTTTTTTTGGCAGCAATTAAATTATAGCTAATATTTTAATAACTATTTTTATTGCTATTAGGAACTTATTTTTTTCATATTTTAATTAATTAAAAGAAAACTATTCGAAAATTCGAAAATCTGACTTCGAAGTATTGTGTTGTCACCGGGTTCTGAGCTACTGTGAAAGTTTCAAATGTCTAGCTAGTAGGGAAGTGAGTTAAAAATAAATTGCAAGATTTGTACCGGACAAACAAAGAAACATGAATCGAAGTTAATAAAAACATGGTAAAATGGTATTCAGTGTTTTGTAAGCAAAGTATTACAGAGCGCTCCGCACACCTAATTATTTTACAACTGATATTTAAAAAAAAAAAAAAAACTATGTACATGAACACCAGAAAATTTGTTGTTTTTCACTGAGTTGTATGTAATCTTGGAGAAGAAAACTTTTTAAATCGCAAAATAAGCAAGTATAAACAAATTGTTCAAGATTACACTGGTCAACAGTAGTTTTGGTGCCTAACAATTTTCACCCATTTCTGACTATATTTGGGTCACTGAATCCCAAAATATTTTCAGTTTTGCCCCATTAGCTCTAGATTTTTAGCTTATCTACGTTATATGCCAAAAATACCATACTTTTAATGATGTGGAAATCGGTCACAATACTGTGCAGATAGTGTAGTTTTGTACTCATTTTACAAACAAGTGCACAAAAAGTAGTGAGCCTATTATCGACTACTTCTTCATAGTTAGGAATTTTATAATTTCCAAACGAAAAAATTATTCATTCAATTCTTCGCCCTTTCAGTGTCATTCATTAAGTTCGATTATATTTTAATTTAAAAAAAGAAGAAGAAAAAGAATCATAAAAATAATAATGGTAATAATAATAGTTATAATGTTCATAATAATTATAATTATATCTCGTGAACTAGAGCTGCTAGAACAAAATGGGTGGCATTTTTGGAATTATCAGCACTAAAGTATTCAAAATCAGTTTAAAAATTTCAGACACCACGATTTTTTTTTTTTACCTGTTTTATTCAATTGTTTTCAAATTCGCTTTCGTAGCTACAAGTTACTTGCTTCGTTTATCTTCGTACATTTTTTGTTTTATTATTTGAGAGTGCTTTATGTATATATATATATATTAGACAAAAATTTTTCGTGCCTAAATATGTTGCTTTATCAATTATTTCAAACATAATTCCATGCAAAAAAAATAAACATCCCTAACAACACACCTTCTCCAAAATGACATCCTCATGATGTCCTATGGATAAAAAGGACGTCTGCGGACATCCTATGGACATCTTCGACTTCGGGGTGTATTGTGGACAAGTGTGTCGTTAGGGATAGTGAGAGTACTGTTCTTTGAAAACTTAATTTCATAAAGCTAACATAGCTCAAGTATTTTAAATACTTGTTACATTAAATAATATTATACTTATTTAATGTGATAAAAGTCCGAACAAGAAGGGAATTCTATATAAAAAATTCACCAGTTAGCACAAATGTCTGAACAGCTAAGTGTCTGAATTTTCAAGTATCTAAATTGTAATGTGTCTTGATTTCAGGCCTATCAACCTTATTCAGACGCAGTCCATTGATAAAAGGACACGTATGTGTCTTAAAATCGGACGCATGGGCTGTCTGAAATTTCGCACACATGTTTCTGATAATTTTGTGTCTGAATTGGTATATCAGACACATTTCTGTCTGAATTTAAGACGTTTCTATTTACAGTGAAGTGTTTTACATGTAAAATTCATAATCATCCTTTGAAATATATAAACATCCTAAGAAGAATAGATTTTAAATTTTAATATAAAGAATAAAAAATTAATCATTTTCTATATCCATAAAGTAAATTATGTTCGCAAAAATTTTTCCTTCATTTTTTTTTTTTTTTTTTTTTTTTTTTTTTTTTTAAATCATTTATATGTTTTCTGATGTTTTAAACATAACTTGCTTATCTGTATGGAATGTCTATCAGACCCTGATAAACCTCAGTTAGAGCGCCAAGCTCGTCGTTGGAAAAGTGAGATACTCGAGCTGGCCGAAAACCGTCGTAGTTTCCGTAAACTCCAACATGGTTGCAACGTCCTTTATGTTCCAAAATTAATACCTCTGAGGGTTATCGAAGTGGAGGAGCCATCCCTTCCCCAAAAAACCAAAATTGTGAGGGCATGTCTCCGGAACACTCCTTGGGCCGTCTTTCTTAATGCTGCCAAATTATTTCTTTGGGTGAAAAACCGCACAAAAAGCGTTTATGTTAAGCACCTCAAACTTTTAAATTCATAATTTTTTTAAAAAATAAAGTTCCCTATATTATATGTTTTATTGGAAGTTTTTATTTAGAATGTTGTCAACAAAGACTTTTTCAATAAGTAACTTACAAATAAATAAGTAAATTTTCAAAACATATTTTTAACTAAAAACGCAGTTACTAAAAAGAGAGATATTTTATAAAAGCTTCGATTTTTAAAATATTTATTGATTGTATCAAGCCTTATAAATATTCTTACGTTGAAGTATAGAATTGAACGCCACTCAAAGCATTTGAATTTTGCTTGTTCCGCTTTTATTCAATCAAAGTAACAGGCTATCATAGCGGTAAACAAAAATGACCTACTTTAGAGTTTTTCGCGTAATAAAATATATTTTTTTATATTTGTTTTATGACATTGTTAAATAAACTATATAAAAAACTGTCTTGTGTTATTTTTATTTTTAATGCTCATCATTTTCATTTGCTTTAACCCTTTATCTACTGCATTATGATACACACAAAATTTGTGTTTGAAACATATATTTTTAGTTACTAAAGTGCATTATTTAAAGATATATACGTTAAAAATTATGCATATCACCTCATAATAATAATTAATGAGAATTTTGTGTGGTCGTACTTTAGTGTACCACTGGTACATAGAGGTAAAAAAAAAAAAATATTTCAACATGAAAGAAATGTAGAGAAATATTTACTCTTTATGTTCCTCATATTTTTTCTAAGAGTAGTGGGATATTCTTGAAATAATATAGGAATTAATTATAACACACAGGAAGATCGTGAAAAATATCAAGCAAAAACAGCAAATGCACTCCATAAAATCCCTTATGGAACAAAAATGGCTCTATGTATCGTCCAATGCTTTGGTGTGAGATTAAAGGGAGATACATCTGTTCCCTTCTTATAAATATCTTTGACATTTCTTCAATAAATTCGATTTTATACTTTTTTTTAAAGTAATGGTACTTTAAAGTACCGTCAGTAGATAAAGGGTTAACACACAATATTTTAAACAAACTTTTGAATACTTAAAAACAATCATCATAAAAAAGTTACCGATTTTAAAAGCTAAATTCTTTTTATTTATTTATTTATTTTTTACGTATTTCAGCCCAAATTAATGAAGAGTAAACTTATAGTTTCTATACATAATTTTATAGATTTTTTTTTAATCTATTCATGTTATCTAAATAAGATTAAAGTCTAAGATACAGTTACAAAGAATCTGCTTTGCATTTATCAGGTTTTCATATTTAATAATATTATATATCATTTACAAACTTTTATCTGTATATTACTAAAATCAACGTAAATTTGTATTACTTATATTCGGAGAAAAAAGTCAACCAAAAAATTGGCCAAAATCTGTGATGACCGACCCTTCGTACAATCCCGATCTAGTGCCCAGTGACTATCACTTGTCCTTGCATTAGAAGAAGCATCTGGGCGGTCTTCGCAACAAGAATGATGATGTGTTGCAGTGGGTGTCCGATAAGGCGGCAGACTTCTATGAAGAGAAAATTGAAAAACTGGTTGCACATTTCGATGAGTGCCTTAATATTGGTAGACATTTTGTAGAACAATAGACTGAGATACAGACTTTTATATAACAGTACAATTGGTTAGAAAATTCCATTTTTATTTTTTTTAATTTCAAAGCGGTACTTACTTTAAAATGTGCTTCGTAAATATATGATTTCACAATGGTTGGTTAAAAATAGATCTCATTCTGTACATTTATACAACATTTTGTTCTACACTGCCCTATTAAAAATTGTGAAAACACAGGATGGCAGTGTTACCTGTTGAGTAATTTGCACAAGAATTTGATAGACACTACTTTATGTCACTGTGAAATTTCATATAAATCGGAATGAAATTTTTTGCTAGAGCTAGGACTGTTCCAAAATTTTTGACAAACAAATTCTAAAAACGATTAAATCGTGTTCTGGAACTGTGGAAATTCATTCAAAACCGGAAGTCATTTTTTTTTTTTTTTTTTTTTTTTTTTTATGAAACCAACACTTTCCTTCTATTTAACATACAAGGAGGTAAAAAGCAAAACGCAGAGCTTGGGAACCTGAAGCTATTTTTTAAAAAAGGCGAAAAATCGCACATTAGAAAGGGGGGAAAAAAACGAGAAAAAAAGTGACAAAAATCCATAAGAAAAGCACGGGACGGAAACGAAAAAAAAAAAAAAGTGTCACAATGTTAAGTGTGTGGAGAAAAAAAAAGGGCCAACACCTTAAGGAATAAAAGGTGAAAATTGACTAGAAAAAGTCATAGAAGTTCGGGAAGGCATTGGGCTTGGGGCCCTGAAGCTATCGTCGAGGGTTTAATACGCCTCGCCTAGTATAAGACTAGCATTTCAATGAAATACTGGTAGACTGCTTCCGAAAGTCAACCGAAACTCCTCATCGTAATATTAAAAGTTCTAGGCCTTTGATCCTGAATTGAAATGTGCCGAAGACAGACTTCTTAAAAAAATTTCGTGTAATATAAATTGTATTTTTAAACTTTAATAAATCATGTTTTAGAACCTTTTATGGAATAGAAGTCATATGCAGATTTAATTCGAAATGAGATATACTTTTCTCTCGAATTTGCCTTACTAAAACTAAAGTTTAACATCAACCTGCCTCATTGCGACGTGATAACTGGTATGATTACGCCATTTAGGCAACATTGGACATTTTAATCTGTAAATAACAAGAAAAAGTTGAATATTATACTCTTAGGATGTAAACTAGTGTATTCATTCATTTCTTTTCAAGAAAGTTATTTAATAATCGTTATATAAGATAAATAAAAATCCGTCGCATTTAGGACATTTTTGTCGCATTTACAGTATTTATTTCCCAAATGCAATAAAGCATTCACCAGATTTTTTATTTTCCCCCAAGTGGTGCATTATGATTAGATACAACTGTTTTAATAAGTAGTTTTCAAACGATTCGGTTGAATTTCTTGTAGGAGTAGGACAACGTTCTGTTTGGAATATAGATTGTTCTTGAATGTTACACATTTTTGATAAAAAAATCTTTTAAAACGTCCATTCGTGATTTACAAAAAGGCAAAATTTTCATCACTAATATCTTTATCTAATATTTGCATAGTCTGAATAGATGCATCACCTATTACTGGACTTTTCCTGTTGCAGGTGTACTCACATTTAAATGTTGTGCTGTCAGGACATTTAGCCTCTTTTTCATCGTCATTGAATCATCATCAACCGGATTATCGGGATTGGTAGATAGGTCTTCACTAATCATTGGTCTCTTTAGTGATTATCAGATATTTAATTACAAATTTTGAAGACCTATTTTCGCAGTTCATTAAATCTTAATTCTTAATTGACATGTTTTCAGAAAGGAATTTAACTGTGTAGCTCATTCGGAATATCTTACATTCTATTTAGAAGTTATGGGGGTCGCAAAAGATAGAATGCTGAAATAAATATATTTCAGCACATAATATAAGCTTAATGAAAGTGATATATTTGACAGCGTATTTGAAAATTAAAAGCAATATTTCAATGTGCACATATACTTTAATATGCAAAACAAAATAATTGCAGAGAAATTTAAAAACAAATCACTTAATGTAACACCACTGCGTTACTGGAATTTCATATAATTTCTTTTAAAACACATGCTTTCATAGTATAAGAGATGTGAATGGAAAGGTATCAATGAGTAAATGCTATATATTATTTCTGTACTGATAAGTATAAAGGATTTAAGTCCAAAAATGTCGATTTTGAGTTAAGTACATAGTCAGACTCAGAAAAAAATTCTCTATCGATTGGTATAAAGGATTTAAATCCATGTCATTGAGTCTTTGAGAAAATACATTGGTATTAAAAGATTCAAGTCAGATATTTAGTATTAATCTTTGGTATAAAATATTTAATTCAGTTTTTCCCTTTATTAAATGAAGATTGACAATCACTGAATGGTATAAAGCGTATAAACCAACATAATCCCTTTTTCCTAATCGATTCTTCTCATTAGTTTTTAGTTAGTTTAACTTTATTTTTCGTCTCCTGAAAAATCAAGAATATGGACTTAAATCCTTTATACTTATCAGTACAGATTTTATCTTGAAAATAACGTTTACACTGTAAATATAAATAAAAAGAAAAAGCAAATTCAAATAAGAAAACCTATGTATAATTTAATTAATATCAAAGCGTCACTGAAAATTTGATATCATTATTTTTAAGACCCGTATTTCTAATTCTTATAGCCATAAAGTACAGTGCTGCGTCACAAACTTTTAACCCGTTAAGGGTTTTTTGTATTGATATCATTACTTTTTAGGGGTTAATGATCAAAACGTAAAATTAAAGGATCATGGTAATGAGTTATAACACTGTATAAAAAGTGTTGTTTTATAGGTCATACTCGAACAAAATAACAAACTAAATGAAATTTCAAAATTTTATAAAAAGTGATTAAAAAAAAAAAAAAAAAAAAAAAAACTTTAAGAAAGAATATTTTTTGAGGGATGGAAACATGCAACATTACAAAGGCATAATATAGTACATTTTAAAAATGACAAAAATTTCTACAAATAAAAAAATAAATAAAAAAGATTTTTTATTTTATTCAATATTCAGTTTCTTATATAGCTCATTGGTTCAACTATTTCTTAGATAGTTCAACAGAAAATTCAAAATAAATGTTTAAAAAAATAATTTGTGTACGAAAGTTTTTGTAAAAAAGTGTTACGAATAAGTTTCTAAAGAGTTTTCACCACATCGATTTTAGTTAGATAAAAATTCAACAAAAGTTTTTAAATGGTCAATCGAGTGAACAAAAGATAAATATTTTGTTATTTTTAAATTGTAGATGCATAAAGTAAAACTGTTTCAGGATATGACAGTAATTTTCCAAAATACCTAGCACCATTGGGATGAGGTTCAGATCCTCCCTTGGAAACTCTGATAATTCTATAAAAGATGCTTAATCAATTTGAGAGAGATTTTGTTTGGTTTAAAATTAATTCAGCTGGGGAAAATAAGAGGGGGGGTTACCAGTTAGATCACTTAGAAATTTTAATAGGAAAATCGCTTTTTAGAAAAAAATTTCTAAAAAACATGCATTAAAATGTTATGCATCTAGTTTTATTCTATCTGATTAAACATACTGTACATAGTCCCCACTTTCTTCCTAGTATTTCGGAATCACTTTAGAATTCCTAAAAAATTTCTGAAACGTAGTGTAGGGATTTTGGACTTTGCCTCATTTTCGAAAATTGGTTTATGGGGATATAAAGTGTATATGAGAGATCTAACTTTAAAATTTTAAATGATAAGGATTTTTTAGCACTTTGAGAAATCTTCTAAATATAATCACTTAAAATATTTCCAGCGATACTTTTTAAAGGTTGGTTGTTTGTACGTTTTAAGGCCAATTGACTGCGCTAGGGTCCTAGGCCTATAAGTACATTGCCCCCCGTGAGGTCTTTCTGAGGGGTCGTAGCCCGTATTTATGCAAGTTTCGGAGAAAAAACACTGAAGGAACGGCTAGGTCTAAGAGTGCGGGATGAGATTGAATCCGGCACTTCCCATCCACCAGCTTTTCAGCGCAGAACCGCTCGTGGGGCATTTTCTTTAAAGAAGCTTTATATATATATATATATATATATATATATATATATATATTCTGAAAGTTCCATTTTTCTTCCCAAATCTATAGGAAACGCCTTGAAAGTTTTGAAAACGTAAAAAGCGTGCATATTAATTATGAGTCCAAGTAGAACTTTAAATGAGCTCCCAATCCCCCTCCTATTCAAAATTTTAATGTTTGCCTCCAAAGGTTTCTTCTATCTCAATTCAGCTTCAATTTCTTTTCTTTTTTTTTTTTTTTTTTAATAAACCAAACGAGATCAAACGACGTGATCCTGAAATAGGAACATAATGGAGACTATTTTCAGTATATTCAATAAAAGAAAAAGAGGCAAGCAAAAAAAAAAAAAAAAAAAAAAAAAAAAATATATATATATATATATATATATATTTTTTTTTGTAGAAGACATTTTGTCCATCACTGAGTCCTTATGCCCCCCTCCCTTCCCCTACTATACACATTTGTTTTATTCTTAACTAAACAAAATTCCGTAAAAATTCTCGTAGACATGTTTTACAGTTTTTAGAAATTCCGAAAATTACTAGATAAAAAGAAATTGAATAATTCGTATTCGACACTGTTTGGCGAGATTTTGTATGAACTTTGGAAACACACTTTTCTAAAATCGATGAAATTAAATTAATATAAAAATTCTACAGAACAACTTGATTAGTTTTTTATATAATACAAAATGAGTTTAAACCAGTTTAATTTAAAGTTGTTTTCGTAAAGAATTTGCCTTTACGATTTTTATAATATAACTAGCGAGCTTCGCCCGCTAGCGGGTCAGTATTTTCAAATGAATCACTATAATTAATGAATCACTAACAGTAACTTATAGTCTTAAGAAAAGAAATTTAAAAAAAAATCATTTCTGATCGGGTAAAATGTCGTCCCGGGTCCCCACTGCCTTCGGCAGCGCAATCCCGTGCGCGCTGCGCATGCACAAGTTAAGGGATACACGCGCTGCGCGCGCGTATTCCTTCCCTGACCCTTCGTGCCCCCCCCCCCAAAAAAAATCATTTCTGATCGGGTAAAAACTCACACCGGATCCCCACTGCCTTCGGCAGCGCAGACCCATACGCGCTGCGCGCGCACGTGTGAAGGTATACGTGCGCTGCGCGCAAATATTCCTTCTCAAATCAAATTTTTATTCTTAAGAAAAGAAAAAAAAAAAAAATCATTTCTCATGGGGTACAAAGTCGGCCCGGGTCCCCACTGCCTTCGGCAGTGCAGCCCCGTGCGCGCTGCGCGCGCACAAGTTAAAGAATACACGTGCTGCACGCCCGCATTCCTTCCCTGACACTTCCTGCCCCCTAAAAAAAATCATTTCTGATCGGATAAAAAATCACACCGGGTCCCCACTGCATTCGGCAGCGCAGACCCATGCGCGCTGCGCGCGCACGTATTCCTTCTCAAATAAAATTTTTATTGTTAAGAAAAGAAAATCAAAAAAATTATTTCTCATCGGTTAAAAAGTCGGACCGGGTCCCCACTGCCTTCAGCAGCGTAGTCCCGTGCGCGCTGCGCGCGATCAAGTTAGGGGATACGGGCGCGGTGCACGCCTATTTTTTCCCCACCCTTTCAGCCCCTTCTAATTAACCTACGTATACAATTTTTAACGGTCTTACTCAATTAGCTGAGATGCAAAAGAACACCTAATCAGGACGCCTCAAAACGTGTGAATCTGCTGAAAACTTTCGATAATATAAAAGAACTTTAAAATATCTTTCGAATGATGTATTAAAAATAATTTAATCATGATTAGAAATTGAAATATTGAAATTTGAAAATATTACAGCGCCATCTGGCGGTAGAAATTTCTTTATTCCACTGTTCGATCCCAAATCAACAAAGCTTTCTAATGATGTATTACTTATGAAATTATTTTAATTAGTAGTTGAGATACAAAAGAAAACTGATTCAGGAGACCTCAAAACGTGTAAATCTAGTGAAATCTTGAATTCCATTTTCGATAATGTAAAAGTACTTTAAAATGTTTATCGAATGACGCATTAAAAAAAATTTAATCATAATTAGAAATAGAAATATTGTAATTTAAAAATATTACAGCGCCATCTGGTGGTAGACATTTCTGTAATCTACTGTTCGATTCCAACTCAACAAAGCTTTCAAATGATGTATTACTTATGAAATTTTTTGAATTAGTAACTGAGACAAAAGAGAAACCCATTCAGGAGACCTCAAAACGTTTAAATCAGGAGAAATGTCGAAATATCGAATTTCTGTAATCTTCTATTCAATTCCAAATTAACAAAGCTTTCAAATGATGTATTACTTATGAAATTATTTTAATTAGCAGCTGAGATACAAAAGAAAACCCATTCATGACACCTCAAAACATGTAAATCAGGTGAAATCTCTAATTCCACTTTCGACACTTTAATTAGTAGCTGATATACAAAAGATAACCCATTCAGGGGACCTCAAAACGTGTAAATAAGCTGAAATCTCGAATTCCACTATTGCGATGCAAAAGAAAACCTAATAAGGAGACCTCAAAACGTGTAAATCGGGTGAAATCTCGAATTCCCCTTTCGATAATGTAACCGTACTTTGAAATGTGTATCGAATGACATATTAAAAAAAAAAAATTAAACATAATTAGAATTTTAAATATTGAAATTTTAAATTATTACAGCGCCATGACACCTCAAAATGTGTAAGTCAGGTGAAATTCAAATTCCATTATCTACGGTAGTCGGTTAATGGAAGTAAATAGAAAAAAGAAATATTTTTACCTTAAGTGTATTTGTGTCGTTTTGAAACTGGCATCCTCTTTCGACAGATAAAATGTCAGGCGTGTAAAGATAAAATTTAATTTGCAATTAAAATGTAAATCTTTTGTTTATTGACGAAAATCGATGAAATTTGAACTGCAAGTTTGTTTTGTGGTGTTAAGATTGTATACTAATTGACATGTGCGAACTTTGAAAAATTGAAGAAAATAGAAAATTGCAATTTTTAATCGCAGTACAAAAACACGTGACCTTATTAAATACCAGATGTGTTTATTTCCGTTCAAGACTGTAGACTATCATCTGCAAAGCTAAGATTCGTGTGATTTGTTGCCAACATTTTTTTTATAGTTTAGTTAATTTTAAAAAATCTAATTGTCCGATCGATAAGCCGTTTAAACCATCGGATTGAGAAAAAAAAGCCCTTTCCAATGGTATATTTCCAATTTATTCTCCACTTTTTCCGTAAAAATATCGCTTTTTAAGCATTTAATCATGAATTCTGGGTCATTTTTCGGTAGACATGGGTCGACATTTTAATTAATATCTCCGCTAATTAGGGTCGCATCGCTTAGCGAATTATCGCGATGTCGAGATGAAGAAATTCTACGTCTGTCGACACCGGTTTCGAGTCAATGCGACCATTAGCGCCGGAGCTTTAGCGATGACAAGGCATTTCTTACAGACAGACAGACAGACAGACAGATGCGCACACATTTTAATAATATAAGGAGATGCAGACTCAAGTTACTGTAACAATGTTTGTGTTAACAGTAATTATTAAGCTACGGAAAAATCATTTAATTTAGTATGAGTATTAATCGTTATTATTGTTGGTTTGGCCACGACTTTTAAGTTTTTAAACTGATTAATAGATTAGTTTTACAAAGTGAAAACAGTTACATATTATAATTTTACTTAATTTTTTGTGTTTAATTAAAAGCTTAAATTCGCTTCAGTTTACCTCGTAACACTTTTAAGATTTTATGGATATTGTATAGGAAAGCTATATTAAAAAATAAACAAGTACTTACACAAATTATAGAACAATATGTTGTACTAAATAATGAATAACAGAGGTTTTTAAAAAATATGTGATAGTTAAAAAAAAAAAAAAAAAATCCTTTGTAATGGAAATAAACATCCTTGAATCCTATTTGAACATCTATGTCATTTAATCATTTGAATGATATCATACACCAAAAAAAAAAAAAAATTCCTCAAAATTTTATGCCATATTTTTTAGAATAGTGTGTACAATATTTACAATGTTATTATTAATTTCTAATTTAAAAGTTGCAGATGCATGGTAATTTCAATTTTATTTTATATCACTATTATATCTAAGAAATAAGTATATACGAGTTAAGGAGAATATTTTTTTTTTTTTTTTTTTTTTTCTGGAGTAGTTTTTATTGTTATATTTATGCCACCTCCCTACTGTTAAATTTAAGAAAGAAAAAAAGAAACTCGAATATTTTTTTAGGTATAGATTTGATTTAAAAGAGATAAATAAATAATAGAAAAATCTTTAAAAAGTGAAATTTTTATACTGGTAAATATTTAAGTAGTATAGTTTGTTATGAATTTAATTTAAAAAAAAATCTTAATCTATTCAAAATTTTATTACAGCTTAACATTTTGTAATTTATATATATATACTAGAAACTTAATGAGCAAATTAATTATTTTCAAATTTTGTTTTAAGAATTTTTTCAATCCGTAGTTTAAGTGACTTATCACCTAATTTTGAAAAAATTACAAATATTTGCATATGATTATCATATTATTTGTCATTTTTATGAAAATAAAGAAAAAAAAATTTGTTGTTGCAATCACTTTTTAAAATATGACCAATTTTGAAAGTTAACAACGTATCAGCATGAAAACAATGTAAATACAATTTTTTTTTTTGGATAAACAAATGTCATATAAAATACAAGTACCTGAATAAATAACTCATTTAATATATATATATATATATATATTAAAGAAAGAAAAATATTTTTTTTTTGTGTGTGTGTGTGTTTATTTTTCACGCCAATTCCCGATAGAGGGAGCCAAAACGATTATTTGATATTGAGTATTTCAGATGAAAGAGAAGACTGTATAAGTCCGCGAAACTGCCGCATCACGGTATTTTCGGAGTAAAAAATAGCTCGATTTTCAAACTGAGTTATAAAAAAAAAAAAAAACAAGAAATTTCCGGGGTAAAAGGGAGATGTCAGGCACATCATATAAAAGCGATTAATATCATATATCAATTAAACGACATTCGCTCGAGCCATATTCGAGAAAAAATACATATAGGCCGTTCATTTATAACTTAAATAAGCTAATTCATATCTCAAAATATATTGCACGCAGAAATGTAGCGATTTCAGGGTAGGATCAGACAGAAGGAAAAAGACTATTTTGAAAATATCAGAAAAAAAACATCCCATATTTCCTGAGATATTAAGTGTCGGCTTTCAGCGGTTTCTTTGATCTCAAATTAGCTGTATATATGTGTCGCAGTTTTCGTTCGTATTTTCCGCTGAGTGTCGCCGCGTTTGTTTGTTTTTTCGCTTGCGTCACTAGAAAAACTGCCGTTTTTCATGATTAGCAAAGTGTCTTTTTATCGTATCATTCTATTTTTACAGTGTCCCCAGATATTTTTTTTTAATGAGTCATAGGATTATTTTGTTGCTAGTAATAACAAAAGGAAATTTTTAATGCAATTTTTAGTTAAAATAATAGAATAGTGTTCCTAATTTATTTTGTTTTCAATTTCAGTGCATACAAAAAGCTTATTTAATTGCCTACAGAAGAATATTAAGATTTGTAGTATTAAAAATTTAAATAATTTCTTCATTTCTTCATTTTTTGCGTAGATATAGGCCTCTGTTATCATATCACGCCCGAACGTGACTGCAGTAAAGAAAACAAAGTCGAAAAAAAAAAAAAAAAAAAAAGTGCGTGGAATAGTAAATTAAAAAAGAAAAATCTTTTTAAATCTGTTTTTTTTTTCCCACCGATTCCTTTAATCATTAAAAATGCAAATATATTCATTTAATTACCATCTATTACTTCGATTTTAAAAATAATGTTTTATGAAGTTTTTATTAGTTTGTGAGAAGAAATAATCAAAAAGTTATAAGCCTATCACAATAGAACTATAATACTGTTATAATTTTTGTATGTTGTTATAAAATTGCTATTATTAACATTTCTGATATTTTGATACGGGCACATGAACATTACATCTTCTGAATACTTTCTGATGAACATACCCCCTTCCCCAACACACACACACACAGTGAGACAAGTCTGGTACACCTGAGACAGCAAAATTATTATTGTTTATGGCATGAAATCGTTCCAATTTCACCATTTTTTGCAATTACCAGGTGTGACGAATTGATAGTCATTATGAGAAAACCTCTAATTTCCCAATGATGATTTATTAGTTCAATAAAATTCAGTTACTCACAATTTCTGCCTTTAAACTTTTTTCTGTCTTAAATATTTTCTACCTTTAAACGTAAATATATATATATATATATATATATATTGCATAACCTTATCCATACACATATACTGAATGGCATTCTGCATTAAGGGAAATAATTTGTCGCAATTAGGTCTATGAAGAAAAGGAATGCCTAAATGCGATCAATATTTTTAAACACCTGTCATTCAAAATGTGTCGTCTTTTCGAACTTAAGCTTCCGACAGATGTAAAAGGACCAAGGCGTAAAAGTGATTACTTGAACTTGAAACATAAAAGAACAAATTTTTAATAGCAGTTTCAGGAGTTTTTTGTTGCACTTACGAAGAACTAGAGGAGAATGATATTATAAGATGAGTTTCGAAATAGAAAATTCTAGAGAAAACTTTTAAAATGCGATAAAAGATTTCGCGTATTGTTCTCACGATTTAAAAGCTTTATCTTGCACTTGCATACCATACGATTCCTATTTTAAGTTCCTTATGGGTTAACGCATTTAGGCGCATTGACCTTATATTTAGATTATTTATTTATTTATTTATTTTTATTATTATATTATTGTTTAAATATCTTCTTTTTAAAGCAGTTTTTTAAACTATACAATTTATCTATTATACTAATTCTGAATCTGTCTGGTCTCGGTCAGGGGAGCTTAGGTGTTTGTGAAAATTGTCGACCTCTGTTTTTCGACGTTTTTGCACGTTTTGAGGTGGGTGGAAAAAGCCCCCCCCCCCTCCCCAAAAAAAAAAAAAAAAAAAAAGACTTGGTGCCCGTTTGTAGTGTATCAGTTTGATAGTGCGTTAGTTTGTTAGACTTCGCACTTGATATCTCATTCATTTAACACGAATATAGTATGTACATTTAACATGAGTTATAGTGCAAATTTATGAAAAATAAGTCGCATGCACGCCGCCCGTCGATGATCACATGTTACAAGCAGAAAAAAAAAAGTTCTTTCTTTTATTAAAAAAAAGAAAAAAACAGTACGAGTAGCAAAATGACTAGACTCAGATGCGGTTGTGTATAATGATGACTACCTTACTAAGAAAAACAACAGAAATATACAACCACCTGAAATAACATGGTGGAAAATAACTAATATAAAGAAATCCACAAAATTTCAAATAATGTTGGCGTTGGTACTAAAATTATGTTGAAATCCAAAACCTTTTTAAGTATTTTATGTTTTTTATATACGTAAATAGTTTTATTTAGTTTATATCAAATAATACTTAAAGGTCCGTCGAGAAATGTTCTTTTGTAGTTCTAGACAATGTTCTAGGCAATATAAATGGGGGACGTATGCCGACAAGTTGCAAAATGTATTTTAGAAGAGTGCTAAAAACAATCTATAAAATCTATTAATAATATCGAAATGAAATATTTTGAAACTTGTCATAATAATTTAACTTATCTAACCTTTTTTTTTCTTTTTTTTTAACAGCAATATATAAATCTTCATTAAATTTAACGAGAAAAAATACTGTTATTTCAAATGATACCATATTAATTTAAAAAGAGAATAGGATTTCTTGAGATTATTATTATTTTATTTTATTTTATTTTTTTTGCGCTAAGGGATTTGAGACGGATATTACATCATACTAAAATCGGAAAGCTTTAAAAATCTTAACATTATGTAATGTTAAGATTTACTTACAATATTGTTTAGTTATTTCGACAACAAGGTTTTAAGAGAATTAAAAACTGACGAAATTTAATCCTTAAATTTATCCTTTTTGAAGAAAAATATTGGATAAAAAATTTTGGACGAAACCACGCTCTTTTTAAAAATTTTCAGAATTGAAATTTTTATATTTGCTCTTGCTTGTTCATTATTTCTTTTAATGTTGAGAAGTAATAGGTTGCCTATAGTTTAAAAATAAAGCCTACACATCTCTCTAACAGCTTAAGGGTTTAGCTTTTAAAGAGTTTGCAAATGATTCCCCACCCCATAAACTTATAGAACTTAAATTGTAGTAGGTCTAGATCTATTTTAAAATTTTATTTATTTATTTATTTTTTTATTCTAACTGCTCGATGATCAAATATTAAACGCCTGCAAAATTCAACAAAATTATATGTTTCTCAACATCATGAACTCGCTCTAAATTTTCTACCGAACTCACCCTAACTTTATTATCTACCGACTTTTTGAACTGAACACAAATTTGTTTATTTTGATTAAAAAGCTAATTGTGATTAATTATATAATTAGTGAGTGGTGAAAGTAATTCGAATCAATATTATTTGAAAATTATAATTGATTTTTATGCAAACTAAATAATAAATTTATGACATTGTTAAGTTTAGTCAGTTTTCTGTTATTAAATGAATCTTTAAAATCAAAAGTTCGTATATGACATTATTAATATTTTAAAGATAATAAACTATATATATATATATATGTATAATTTTTAAAAACTAAGAATTCATTTATTTTTTAATGTTAGTTTAAATTTATGATAATTTATGATTAGGTATTTATGAGAATATATAGGTATAAACACGCAAAAAGTCAGAAACGTACGAAACTTTTCTCTTGCGTTGTAAATTTATAACAGAAAGAAAAGCAAGAATAAATGTGAAAATGTTTAATAAATGAAACGTGTAATAGATAAAGGAATAAGTAAAGCGATTAAATGTATAATAAATAAATCGAATATGTATAATAAATAAATCGAATATGTATAATAAATAAAAATCAAATAGATTTTAACTCACTAAAGAGAATAACACTACATATAATTTTCGGCGTTGTAAAACTTTAGGTGAAAGATTTACACAAAAGCAAATGTTTTAGTATATAAACACATTTTAAAAACCAGTCTAAAACAAATATAAAAGTGCTATTTAAAAATGTGGAGACGATTTTTAAAATGTCTAAACGATAAACTGAAATTGTTTGGACTAATACATTTATTAATTTAGCCTTTCGTAACATACAAGAAATAAACAAAACTAATTAAGAGGACTCTCTACTTATCGCTCCCTGAAGCCAAAGCCAATGTTATTCTATGGGGAATTTCGCCCTGTTATAACTCATTTGCTAATACATACTTTTGAATTCCGTTTTCCCATTCAGAAAGGTCACAATCGCTAAAAATTTTATCGCTTTCTAAAATTTTATCTTTTAAATTTTTAAGATTTCATTTTGAGGTTGTAAAATGCGAATTTTCACAATGTGAAATTTTGCATTTTTGAGCTTAAAAAAAAAATCTTGAAAAAAAAAAAAAAATCAATTTTTAGAAAGCGATAAAATTTTAGCAATTGGGAATTTTCTAAATGTGAAAACGAAATTTCAAAATATGTATTAGTTAATGAGTTATGAGGGGGCAAAATTCCCCATAGAATAACAGTGGTTTCGGCTTTCGGAGACAGTAAGTAGAGAGTCCCCTTAACAATGACATTACTAAAAGCCCCAATTTTTTCTTTCAAACTACGTATTTATTTCCAAGTAAGTAAACCGTTACTAGAAACATATAGTGGCACAAGCTTGTGTCAATAAATGACTCTCACTCCCTGTCTCGAGAATTATTTACTGAAGTGAGTGGGAAGCAGTTCTATTGATTACGGAACTCATCACAATCTGCAGGCACAGAACAGTTTTCCATCCGAACAATTCATGAACCTGTTATATAAACTCTGACTTTTCGTTTTATTCGAGGGAAAGTTTGTTTTTAATTTTTTTAGTAATAAATTAAAAAATATATAGTGTCGCTCAAAATATGTTTAGAAAACGTTTTAACGAAGTCTGCGAATATCTAAATCGATTTTTTGTATTATACGATTTTAAGTATTAAAAAAAAGGGGGGGGGGAGGGGAGAGAAAGAAAGAAAGAAAGAAAGAATGAATGAAAAAATCTTTCAACCTTTTACCAAAAAAAAAAAAAAAAAAAGCTTTTATGCATGCAGCGACATACAAATTTTAATGTGAAACCAAGATTAGTAGGCATTTCGCATTGCAAATATATTTTCAATATGATAGTCTTAAAAATTTAAGTGATTGATATTAATTGTATGATAAACACCTCTCTCGGTGTTTATATTTAAGAGTTTAGGGGGAAGTCATTGCAGCTTTAAAAAATATACCGGGTGCGTCGAAAGTTCGTGGAAACTTTAGAAATTAATTAAAAAAGAACAAATGATGATAAAAAAAGTGCGGTTTGCACGAATGGCATCAGAAAGAGGACGGATTTTTTTAAGGGAAAATAAAAGTTCAAAAATTGACCGATAGGTGGCGCTGATGTTGAATACGTTAAGCAAATGAATGCAAATGAGTCATACATTAAAATGTAATGAGCAAAAACACAATACCAATACAATTCTACATTTTCCAAAATTTATTTAAGCGGAAGTTGCTCAACACGACCTTCACCACATTGTATGGAGCAAGTAAGACGAGTCACACGCCTTATCCTGCAGCCATAACACAGCGGCATCCAATGAAGTGTCCATTTGCATAACGCATTCAGGTGTTGACAACCTGATTTGCATAAATCAGCTTCGTGTATGCACCGCATCGCCACCTATCGGTAATTTTTTTTTTTCAATGTTCTTAAAAAAATCCGCTCTTTTTCTGATGCCATTCGTGCAAACTGCTCTTTTTTATCATCATTTGTTCTTTTTTAATGAATTTTTAAAGTTTGCACGAACTTTTGGCGCACTCGGTGTATATAAAAAATGAAAAAATGTTTTGGGATGTTTTATGAAAGTCGATATTTCAGTATCTAGGCACATCTTAAAATATTGTAATCAAGTGAATCTACAAATAAATCTGAAAATGAATTTTAGGAATTTTAAAACTTTCAAACTATAATGCTTTATTATTATTTCGTCTGAAAATAGTTTACAAAATATTATCCCGAAAAATATCCTTAATATGCGTTATACTTAATTTAAAGGATAAAGTGACTTTTTTTTTTTTATGTACATAAATTTAAATTAATTAAACAACATTTTTTCCCTTGAACCCCTCGATTGTCAGAGTGCTATTGATTGTTAAGGCTAGTGTAAATAAATTACTCTCACTTGGAATTGAGTGGGAAGCAGTTACATTGATTACAGAGCTACAGAAGCAGTAAAATTTTCCACCTCAATTAGGAATCAACTTGTTTTGTTTCTTCTAACAATCCGAAAAATAAGTAAAAGTAAAATATTTTCCCTGTGTGAAATTCAGTTCTTTATATTTTTAGAAGTATATATAAAATGATTAACACTTATGAAAATTTTGAGAATATATTTAAAAACATTTTCCGTTTCAACTATATATATATATATATATCTGTAAATATTTAAACTGAATTTTTAGGATAGAATCTTATAATTGCTACGATTTTTATTATTATTATTTATTATTATTATTTTTTTTTTTACTTTATAGTCTTGTAAATACATTAAAAAAAAAGTGTAAAATGAATGGGTGTAGTGACTTACTCTGGCCCTGTATTCTAACAATATAAAAGGCAGACAGAATAGTATAGATTACGGATTAGAAATTGAACATTTGAAAATGCCCTTAGAAACAGTTTTGGAAGAGATTTCATTTAGAACAAAATGTAGGGTAAGAAGGTTGAGGCGTACTTTTGTATTTAGGGTGTTTGCATACGTAAGTTCTTAGTCTTCAGATTAACTAATATTGTGAATTTCCACATTTCTTGGTTTTTTTTTCAGTAGTAGTAATATTAATCTTTTAAAATTATGTTAAACCTTTCCACGAATGCAAATGATTTAAAATATTCAATGAATTTTAATGTTTGGAATTTTGTAACTTTTTTCTTTTCTTTTTTGATTATTCTTTTATAAATATTACACAGGCATGAGATGAAATTTTTTCTGTGTGGTGATATGTTTTTCTGATGTACGTTTTGATGCTGATTAAGGAAAAAAAAATATATTAAAAAATTCCCACTACGTACAGTTTTGCCATTAAATAGGCCTTTTAAAGTTTAATGCTCCCCTACTTCAACTCCCATTTAAGTAACTTTCCGGAAAATCTGGGTGATGCGAGTGAAAAACAATGAGAGTTACTTCATATAGACGCAAAATAAGTGTTGAGGAGGCATCAGGAACGATGGAGTGTTAACATCTTAACAGATTATTTTTGAATACTACATTTGAATACCCCCATCCCCCACCCCCTCTCAAGGCTCCCAAGTCGTGCACGAGAGAAAAAGCTATAAACGGGGCTGAGATGCAAAGAAACACATTAAAAAGATGATGTGTCAATAATAGCCCGTTTCAATGTATTAGGTCGTTGCAAAAGTTCGTGCGGACGCGGATCATTTTATTGCCTCCAAAGACGAGAGCTTCTATCGCCGTAGTATACGTTTGTTACCCGAAAAACGGGCAAAGGTTGTAGAAAGTAATGGAGGGTATTTTGATTAAAAATTGTCATTTGATTGGATGTATTTTTATGAAATGAAGCAATAAAAAAACGCACGAATTGATGCAAAGACCTAATATTTTACACATAAAGAGTTTCGAGTTTGTTATAGGGTCTGCGTGAATTTTTCCGATCTTCAGCGCATCCAAATACATTATATATCCCCAAAGCACTGTAGAAAAATATAAAAAATTGAAAAGTACGATTTCGCACTGTGTCATTATTTGCCGATAAATTCCCACTGATATTTATTATATTCATTTCTTTCACCTTTAAGTTAAATGTTAGATTACATTAGATGCACAAAGTGGGTGATTTCACGAAGTGTTATCGCAAAAAACTCTTTCAAACTTAAGTTTTGATTTTTTAGTTTTTTTTTTTTTTTCTCGTTTTTTACGCTTTTATTAACTTGACTTTTGACGATTATATTGTATATATATATATATATATATATATATATATATTTACGAGTATAATTTAAAATATTTTGGTAAAATATTTAACAAGTTGGATGTTTTAAAAGTATGGCTTTGACTACACTCTTTCGTAAAACGCATTCACATAAAATTTTAATTTTTCTCTAGATTAGTTTTCTCCGCACGCTCAAGTTTTATTGCAATTATCTAAAAGAAGAAAATTTGTTTAAGACATGTTCTAATATGTTTTTAGTAAAATGTCTTGAATTATGTATGGGAAAAAATCGTACTTTAAAGTTTAATGTTTATATTAAATTTAAGGATCCTAAAATTATTAATTTTTTATTCTATAAGACGATTCCTATTTCACAGACTCTTATTTAGAAAAATACATTTTATTGTGTCTTCTGTTTTATAATACGATAATAGCTTTACTTTTTATTATTTCATTTTGTAAGTCCTGTTAAATATTGAATGCGCGAATCTTTTCTTAGGTTGCAGAAAAAGTACTGATATTTTTATCTGTTATATTTTTATGCTAAAACCACAAATCGTTGAGTCTCATTTAAAATTTAAATTTCTTTTAAAAATTACGATAAAGATTAAAAATAAATGTCTGTTTTTTTCATTTTCTTTCTTAAATTTCGTTTTCTAGATTAAAGATAGCATATTTGTATTAGACAGAAAACATTTCTCTCTCTCTCTCTCTTTTTTCCCTCAATAAATGGATGAGGTTGAATTTTTTTCTATAAATGCCTGCAGAAAATTAATTTAAAATTTAAATTAGATATTTGATATCAGACTTAAAACTCCCTCGGTATTTGAAAATACCTTGATGTTAAGAAAAGGTTTATTTCATTATTTATAGATTCTTTTAAAGCTATAAATGTTTTCCAATGTGTATTGAATTTTCGTACAAATAAATAAATGAAATAATAATAATAATAACAATGATAATAAATAAATAAATAAAATAAACAATAAAAATTAAAAAACACACTCATAGTACATTTTAAAAAAATTATTTTATTTTATTTAATCCTTGGGTTAGATGAGAATCTAAAACATTATTTGCCCGATTTATTATTAGATTGGTTTTTTTAATAGTTTATTTATTTATTTACTTATTTTAAATATAAATATTTTTCTTTTAACATAAAGTGTGTATAGGTATTACTCTCGCTCATGGCACGTACTTGAGGTTATTTGCGTAATGGAGACAACAGATTATAAATATCTAGACTTAAAATGGTTTCAGTATTAATTATTATTGCAGAAATCAAGGATAAATAAATGAATAAAAAAAATGTAAAGCATCCACATGTTAACACATTTTACTTTTGCCCACACTGACAACTATATTATTAATTTATTATTCATTTCGGAAATATCGGTGGAGCTCTCCTCATTCAAATTTCAAAAGTTTTTGACGTCGTGTGTACATAACGATAGTTGTCATGAAAACCATGCTAATGACTCACAAGTCGGTGCACAATTGTATCAGACATAATTGTTTATGCTTATAAATTAAAGAACTGGTGTACCAATAAATATTTAAACATAAAAACTTTGTCACACACCATAAAATAAAGAGAAGTCTTTCTTTTGCTTTCAAGGTAGTAGCACGTGTTTTTTGCATCTGAAGAAGAAAGACCACGTCTTTTAGAAACCAGTAGTGCTTTCTTTTATTTTATGGTATGTAAGGAATACTGTTTGCTTAAATTAATAATTGTTTATAAACTACATGGAACTAACTCTATAGACTTGAGTTTACGATGTAGTCTTAAATATTTCTGTAAGATTTCTTCTTGAAAACCTACAAAACAAACAATGTAAATATGAATGTTGTCTTAAAAACGCATTTCTGTAATTTCTTATATTGAAGAACTTTGCTCGATATTCTTATTTTATACCTTTACACTTTAAAGTATTTTCGTTATAGAGCACACAGAGATAAGCATTGACGAAGAACTTATACCAGTATTTGTTTAAAAGAGTTGCTCTACCTGTAAAATCGTTCGTTTAAGAAGAGAATTCTGTTTCATTAATAGTGGTATGAGTTCTACGCCAATGTACTGTCTTTGGGTATATGAAGCAACGTCCTATAACTAGGCTTTAGTTTATTTGGTTGAATTTAATTCAATCAGTGTGGAACTTCATACGTTACGTTTAATTAGATCAGTGTATTAAATCGTAGTTTGTTTTCAAAGAAACATTTCCTTATTTTAATCCATAATTTTCTAGCAACAAGAACGACAGCGTTCCGAAATTTTTGCTTCCGTTATTTTCGAACAAAAACCTCTATCTCATTCATAACAAAAAATTAATGTAGAAATACCATATATATTTTGCATGGAAATCGTGGTAGCAAAAATTTTGTAAATCTATTTTCCCTGTCTATCACTTTGATACATCACTAGACCTGCTAACTATGCTAGTTTATCTATAATGGTATTAAGCCCCGCCTTTTTTCACACCAGAATAGTTGTAGAGCAATAGTCTTCTTATTTAATCATCAGAATATATTGCTCAATATTACTCTACAATATTCTGGTGTGAAAAAAGGGCGGGGCCTAATACCATTACAGATGAACTAGCATAGTTAGCATGTCTACATCACTCACTGTATAGCGATGAATCCAACAATACCTTATTTATCTAGAAACTTATCAATATTAATACCTAAAATACATATCAAAAACATAATTTTCTATTTTACTTCAATCACAGTCGTGTTAAAATGTAATAACATATTCTATGCATAAAGAGAAAAGTCATATTTAAAAAAAAAAAAGTTTAACTAATTCAGAAGAAAGGAGTATATGTATATATATATATAAGAATATGTCTTTCAATTTTTTTTTTTTTTTTCAAGACATTTTATGCAAATTTGAAGTAAGTAACAAATATTACTATTACTATCTGTTACTTATATTGAATTTCTCTAACTATATTTCATTTAGAATTGCTTTTCCAGTGTCACTCACATACAACAGAAAAACAAATTTATTTCTTCTACTGTGACGTTTTCTTTTTACAAAGCAAAATAAAATTTACATTTCAGTCACCCGTGACAGTAAAACTAATTTATTTTTCCAGTGAATAAAAATATTAGTTAATTTCGTTCCGTTTAAATGCAAATGTTCTTAATGTTTAATTCTTGTCTGGGAAATTTCTAGTTCAGTAACAAAGTATTGCAAATTATTTGTTGAACACAAACACTTCTTATCTCAATTCTTCCAATGAAACCTATTGATATGAAATAGTGTGATACTGAACTGAAAATCTATGCCTGCATGTAAATAAGATATTTGCATCCCATAAAATTAACCCTCTGTAACTCATGACCTTTAATATTTTTGTGTTTATTTGTTTCGTAATAATTGGAAAAAAATAAAATACACGTGTTTCAGGTTTTTTTTTTTATTTCTCGTAAATTTCGAAAAAACAAACAAAAACACCTACAGGCAACAAACACTTTTTAGCATAAAATCCTATAAAATACGTGAAATTGGGTCAAAATCAATATTATACAATGAATTTGAAACACTTACCTCTTCACTGTTTCAATATAAAACACAAAACACACGAAAAACTATTTTTTATTATTTTTTGAATCAGAGCCGGTCCGCACTTGTCGTTAGTTACCCACTGTCGAGTAATGAACTTCAACTTACGACATACGGCGCCATCCAGTTGTGTTTCTAGATACTAGATTCTCTAACTGTGAGTGTATACGACAGGCTACAGTGCGTGATTACGTTGTAGAACAGATTCTTTGAATTTGAACCACGATCGAACGGTATGTTGCCTACAGTCTACAGTATGGTACAGAGGGTTAATAAATATCTGTTTAGATAAGCCAGCTGAAAATCTTATATCAATTTTACATCGTCTAAACTTATTATTTGGGATTTAAAAACAGACAGAATATTAAGTTAAATCCAAATTGTTATAACAAAAATAAATCTTAAATTTGGCATATTCAATTTTCAATTTAAAACTAGTTTGCTGTGGCCACCACAAAACTATCTTCCATGTTTTCCTATACAAATTATTTAGCACGAACTGATAAACATTTTTTTTCCCTTCTTTAAAGAAAATCAAACTGTATGCTACTGGCGCCTTCTAAGCTCTTTGCAAAATAAGTTTCTTGAGTATAAAAATGATTCAATTAGCCCTCCTTGCCATACACTCGTGTACAGAAAAAGTTAATTGTGTCCAACACTGGTAGTAGTTACAGATACTAAAATTAAGAACATTACACGCACACAAATAATAATTATAATAATACACTGCGATGCCCCCCCCCCCACAAAAAAAAAAGAAAGCGAGCCCTAATAGCATGCCTGCTGATTCTTATGCAAATTACAGCCTGAATCCGAATATGACCCTATTTTTCCCAATCACCCATAGCTTTTTATTTTTTTTTGACGCCACCCCCACCCACAATTTTTATCAGTGTTCGATAATTTTGTGACCCTGAATGTGATTTGGAGGGTGGAAACATGTTATTCTAACACTTAAAAACAAAAAAAGTATAATGTATTATAAATAATATAATACATTATTAACATATAATAAATGTAAATTAGAATTTCAGTGGAAAATTCCCCCACACCTAAATTGTCCCCTTGCTACAAATATTCCTGTTTTAGAATTTTCACATCTGTAGTTCCTCAGGCGATATTTAACTGTTAAAATAATCCTTTTTCCACCTCCAAATCAAATCATAGCCATAAAATTACCAAACAGTGATAAAAATAAGGGGACATTCCCCCCCCCCCAAAAAAAAAAAAAAAAAAAGTGGATGAAGGAGTTAAATGCATAGATATAGTAATAAGACATAGATTGATCATTGAGGGAGGAAAAGTGATACCTTTTTTACTCAGGAAAAGACGGACATTTTACTCTCTTATGGATGTGTATTTCCCCGAGTGAATATACACGGGAATACACACAGGTAATTTATCAAATAAAATTTATGCACTGAAAGAGAATGAAAAACTCCAGATACCCCCTTTCCTTTCTTTATTTATTTTCCTTTTCCTTTCCTCTTCTTTTTTTTTTTTTTTTTTACTATACTCTAGTATACTCATGTCTGTACAAAACTGCCTTTCTTTCGGCATTTATTATTATTATACTTCTTTGAGATAAAAATCGTCTGCATTCATGATGAAAAATAATCTTAACGAATTATAATTTAATAAATTATTTGTATTGCGTAAATTTGTATAGGATTACATATGGAAGAAAGTCTTGTGGCGGCCACAACATACTAGTTATATATTAAAACTTTCGCGGCTGCTAACAACATTTAAAAGAATTTTGAGAATTCTATATTACTTACTAATATAAAATCTTAAAAAATATTAAAATTTTAAAAAAAGTATTCCATTAAATATGAAGACAGTCATTATTTCATAATAATAACAAAGCAACTGATTATATTTTTCATAAATTACTTGAATATAACTTATTTATGGAAACTTACCCCATTTCTTTTCATATATTTATTAGAATATTTAAAAGCCGCGCAATATTTCGGCAATTTCAAAATTCATTACCATTCTATTCTATTGCTGTTTTCGAGTTTTAACTCTCTAATGGATGATGTCAAAAAACTTTTTCGGCACCAAAAATCTTTGCTCGTTAACAGGGGGATGATAGATCTATATAAATGACTACATCTATGGTTAAATGGGCGTCCTATTCACATTCAGGAGTTCGTTTTGCACAAGGATTTGCTGGAATGGCGTTGGGGCCGATTTTCATGCAGTGTAATAAATCGAAAAAGAAAGAAGTAGGAAATGTTTTCAAAGTGACCACTACTGCTGCAACTACCAAGTTAATAAAATTGAAATGTGAGAAAAATAAGAATTTAAACATTACAAATAATAGAATAGGGTAGATGTATATAAGATATATCGAGGAAGTGTGGCACCTATTTAAATAACCATACCACACGTTTTCTGTATTTTTAAATAACTGTTTTCTGAAGTCATTTTCGGCTTTCATGGTGTGTGAAACGTGAAGATATCACAAAATTTTTTGATTCTGACAAATTTACAGACAAAAGTCTGATTATAGTAATATAGATTCATCAATTTTTTCCTGCTACAAAATTGAAATACAATATTCATTTATCGGCTGGAAACTTATTTAATCTAGCACGTGATAATAAGTTTCATACATATATATATATATATATATATATATATATATCACTATAAATTGATTAAGGAATAAGATTTATATTATAAGAATTTCGTGAATTAAATTGATTTTCTGTAGTTTTATATTACAGAGTTGATTTTTTTCTCAAATATCAAACATTACAATTTTATAAGAATATATATATTTTTTGGATTTTTTAGTACGAAAAATCATACTATTTCTTTCTGACAGAAATTATGCGTAGTTACTATTTTGCGCTCTATCAACCTTCCACAAACGTGCAAACTTTTTATTATTATTATTATTATTATTATTATTATTATTTTTTTTTTTTTTTTTTTTTAATATATAATGATGAAAGTTTATCGTTGTATCTGTCCAGATTTTTTGTTCGCTGTAGCTGGAGAAAATCTAGATAACAATGTATTTTTAGTTCAGTCGGATAATTGGTTCAAAAGACATTAAACAAGTTTTAACTTTAAAACTGGAAAAAAAAAGAAAGAAAGAAACATGCCAAAAATAAAGAAATAAGCTAATAAAAAAAGAAAAACTATAAATTAATTAAATGAAGAAAAAAATACGAAATAAGAAAAATTGTGCTAAAGAAATGGAACAGATTTACTACAGGACTCCTTGGCGAAATTTAAAAGGTCGCATCAAAGTAGCTCGGGCGTTTCTCGCTAAGATCTTTACTTGTGCAATTACGAGAACCGTTTAAATTTATCGACAAAGATAACAAGAATCTAAAAAACGCCAAGAAGCTTCCAAGCTAAAACTATAATAAAAGCTTTTTAAGAAATGGATATAGTAACCGATGCTAGGACATGAAACATAGTTACTGGAAGAATAGATTAGAATAAAGGCTATCGTAATAAATTAAAGTCTGTTTTATAAAGAACGTTATATCTAGTACTTAGAAAAGAAAAAAATAGGCTTAGGGTTTTTCATAGTTCTTTCTGTGACTTTTTTTTTTTTTTTTTTTTTTGAAGTGAAAACTTCTTTAGGCGCGTTGAGCACTTTTTGGATGAACAAAAATCATGGAACTCGCGTCATCGTCACCGAACGCTTTCCGTGAGCTATATGTATACTGTGTATATATGTACATAGATATACCTCCGTGCGTTATTAGTATACATTATATATATACAAAGAGTATATCTCTCTATATATACATCCATATATGTAGCGCACGGCGCGGCATGCCTCATATACATATATATATATATATGTATAAAATGTATACTAATACGAGTAGTACACTGTTAAAAATGGTTTCTTAAAAATGAGGTAAATTGTCTCAAAATAGCTCCGAAACAATATATACTTAAATTTGAAAACCAATGCACTCATTTTTGGGTATATCGACGTGTCAAACATAGGGATATTGGAATTCTTATTGGTCAACCCCATTTTTGAGCAGATCAGTATACTCAAAAATGAGTACATGGGTTTCCAAATTTAAGTACATACTGTTTCGGAGCTATTTTGAGACAATTTAGCTCATTTTTAAGAAACTGTTTTTTGCAGTGTATACTGGCTACTGGCATCTGTCTCTTTCTAGTTCTATACTCTATGTATGTATGTACTTTTTCCACAGTATATACATAGTTCACAAAGTACAAGCACGTGTTTTTATACAGACTGTTACATTCGTCTTTTTGCTTTCATTATAAATTTTCAAATAAATAATGAAAAAAAAATATTTTAGTCATATTACAATATTTTTACCTAATATAAGGCTTAGTTCATTTAATTTGGGTAGCTACAAATATTGTGCCGAATCACATAATACTCCATACTTGTGCAGGAGAGTGTACACGCCACAAGAATAGAGAAGGTCAATTTCTTTTGATTCTTTTAATTTGAGTAGCTACAAATGTTGTAACCAATTTAAACTTTGATCCTTGATCCTAAACACTTCTTTTTAAACCAAAAATAATTCAAAAATAATAATCTAATAGCTCGACGATACAATTCACATGTTACTCAGTTTTCACTTCTATCGGCAGTCCCCAAAGACTGCCCCTATTTTTTTTTTTTACAAACAAATATGTCAGTTTTAGAATAAAGATAGAAAAGAAGTATAACATATTGGAAAATGATTATTATTATTTTTTATTTTTTTAATTATCATAATAAACTAAATCTGAAAAAAGAACTAAAACTTGTGCAAGCTGAAAAAAAAAATAATAATTATTATTATTATTATTATTATTATTATTCACATTAAAAAGCTAAAAAATTCTAAACAGGTTTATGAATGAAGGATATTTCTTAAACATTAAAATCTATGCTACTGCTTCCTTCCTTTTTAACATTGCGTCATCTCAAATCTAATATAAAACATTTGCATATATAAGTAAGCAAACAAATCGTATTCAAATACTGTTCATCACAAGGATAGAGAGAATTTTTACAGCAGAAAAACTTTACATTTCATTTTAGCCTGTGATATTTTTTAAAAGAAAGTAAACTCTTTGAACGATGCAGGCGCATAAAAAATGCCATTAGAAGTCTTAAAATATAAAAGTGTTCTGCCGACATGTTTTTAGACGAGATTGAAAAATTTAAGTCAGTTTTAAAATAAGTTTATCCGAATGCAATTCAGTATGATATGCAGTTTTGGAAATTTGAATATATATTGAAGTATATATATCCCAAAGGAATTAATTGATTCGTTCACTCAACGATCTCAAAGTTGAGTTTATGTGCAAATGTAATATTTTTTTTTTTAAATATTTGTACAATTGTATTACGTATAAATAAAATGAATTATTTCCTATGACTTTTTTTTATTTTATTTTATCTTAACATAATTTTTATATAAACGTCTAAACAAAATAAATTTGCATTTTTCATAACAAATCAATTTTAATTATCTGATCCTGTTAATCTTTGTCTATTATAAATGAATTGCGCAAATATAATCATTCACAAAATTTGCCAAAATTTTTACAGTTAAAATACCATTGAACAAATAACATTAATTATCTGGTTTAATAAGGGGGGGGGGGGGGGGAGAACAGTTAAAAAAAAAATACATCAAACTAATTTTCTTTTAAATAAGTTATTTATAAGAAAATCGACAAAAAATTAAAATATAACCATGTTAAAATTGTAATGAGTGTCCCGATTTAATTATTTTATTCTAATTACAACTGTAAATTAACCCAAAGGTCCTTACATTAAACTTGTCTCTGTTTGAACTTCGTGATTTTAGGACAAGTTTTTATGCAGTGCGGTGGATAGCCTATTAGGCGGTGTTTTCCTTCTGTCACTGTGTCAAGCTTTGGTCAAATTAATTTCTTTTAACATGATTATAATATGTCTCACACTAGAAATTTCTGAGAACATAAATATGATGGGGAACTGAGCAGAGTCCACCTATGACAACGAGTTTTTTTTTTTTTTTTTAACAATTAAACTATAGTTAATATTTAATGGGTTTTTTAAAAGCTGTTTTGAATTAGTTTTATTCACATTTCAATTAATTAAAAGAAAACTCATCAAAAATTCGAAAATCGGGCTTCGAGGTGCACAAAGACCCCTCGGAGGGCATCTTCGTGTCGAAACACGTGACTTTCCGAGCTACCGTGTTTGCGCTACGCTACGCTGTCCACACACAGACAAACATTGCCTTATATATATATATATATATATATAAAGATTGTCTTTCTCAAATATCAGTCTCATAGTCTTTATAGAAAAAAAAAAATAAAGGCTTTCGTTTTTCCAACATGGGAATTGACTGACTTCTTAATTTTGTCAAAAATAGCAAATTTAGATTTTAAAATAGTCTTAAAAGAAAATAATTTTTATGCATAATTTGAACGTTAACAATATTCAATATTAAAAGTATTCGAGAAACTCAAACTTTAACTTTTAATTTTACGGTCAATACTACTTTTTTTACAGGTTGGTTGTATGTTTCATCACAACGTAAAATTACTGGCGATACATCATTCATCGTATAAATGTTTTTTTTCGGGCTTTGTCTGGAACCTCTGCTGCCGGGCTCTGCCCATAATTTTATTGCAGCTTTCTTAACAGTGTATAAAATATTTTCTCTTTTAATCAATGTTTAATGATTTCACAATCACATTTTTAAAATAACTTTTATTAAGCTTTTTTAACATTTACCTTATTCAAATAATTCCTTTCTTTTGATAGTTAATTTTAAATAGATAAAAATGGTGATATGAATGAAAAATAAATGCACATATATATCAGAATAGCTTGAAAATCCAATTCATTTACTTCCTAATCTTATCCACAAGATAAATAAGAAAATAAGCACACCACGTAGAAAAATAGTGAAAAACTAAAACGGTAACTTAAAAGAAAAGCATCTTAAAATATTCTATTAACTGAACCAATAATAATAATAATAATAATCAGAAGTGACTACACTCGATTATCTGACAAGTAATTAAGTGTTGTTTAAATAGATTAAAGTAAAAGAAGCTGTTAAATAAACACAAGAGAAATTATAGTGTTTGAAATTATATTTCCCCAAATCGTTTGTACTTAATGGTACTACACTTCAAATAATTTGAACCGATAGGTCTTAATGATAAAGAATATTTCGTTATGTCCCTGTAAAAATCTACTAGATTCATAAAAAATTATACAATCTTGCGACGATGACCTATTACATATATATCAACTTTCAGCTCAGTCTAACGAAGCATTTAGATGCTATCGTGTTCACTCCCGCACATATATTCACATACATACATCATCTTAAAAATATAAAAAATGAATTCAGGGTGCTCAAAATGTATAGATAAACCAAAATCTTAAAATCGAATTTTCCTCACGATTACAATACTTTCCATACATAGGTATGTTCGGAAAGTAAAAATCATTCCGATACACCCTTTGCAAGCATTTAAGAAAACACTTTATAGCAAACATTAACGAAAACTTAAGTCTGGTAAGTATAATTTGTAATTAAATAATAATAATAATTTACAGATTTATGCCTCAAAAAAAATTTCTTTTTTTCACCTGAACATGATTAAGTTAAGAATTCAGTAATATTTGTTTAAAAGAATAAGATAATCAAATGTGATCCAATTATTAATCCTAATTCATTTTTACTGCATATAATCGTAACTAAACAAACGAATAACGAAATTTTCTTTCTCGTATAAAGATAAGATTTCTCATTAATGGATTGCTGTTTAATTACATTATTCTAATATTCTTAATAGAATGTCATATTAAATTACCTTAAAATACGAGCGAAATTTTCTCGTATATTTTTTATCCATCTACCTTGTCTCTCACTATACCAGACTAAAACTGGAAATTTTATTTTTTATTCTAAATGACACTATTACGTTTAGTTCTAAATGAGCAGTGCAATGTCGACACACTAAAATAAATTAGAACGCAAAATTAAATCACGTCAGAAGAAATAAAATTATTCGCGTTTAAATAAATTATTTAATTTGCATAGCGATAAATTTTTTGTATAGGTTTGGAAATTAATTTCTTTTAACGACATGCTAAAAATAACGACCCAAGTCTTCATTGTTGTTAATAATATTTTATGAAAAGTGAAAAATATTTTCAATAAACTCTAAAATTAAGTTCTCTTGTTGTAGTAAACATAATTTTCAGAATACGTTTCCAACAACCCAAATATTTGAAAAATTAATAATGATAAAAATATCTGTTAGTAGAAAGAAACATTTCAAATTTATATAAAGTAATTGTCTAGTTAATCAAGCTCCTAAAATCCTTTTGTTACCTTTGGAGGATATTTTAAAGAACAATGAGAAATATCAGAAATAAACAAGTTTCTGAAAATAATGAGACCGCCTTTATTTTCGACAAATTTATGAAAATCCACAATATATGTATTTTTTATTTTTTCTGAAAGGATTCCATAAACTTCGGAAGTATATTACTCTTATTATATTATTGCATGTTTATATATAGATATATATTAAAAGTTGATGGAACTCATAATACTGTTTTTATGAGTCCTTTTAATTCAGAGCTAAAAGTCTTGTCCAGAACTTGTTTCCCTTAAGAAAAATTGCATAAAAAGTTAAAATTATTTTCCATGAAATCAGAAAATGAGTCCATCATAATTGTAAACATAAATTTAACAATATTTTAATTTTTTTTTAGGATTCCTTTAAAAAATTAAAGATTCGTATTTTTTTTTCCCCCTAAGACAACAGAAACTTTTATTTCACATACATAATAACGTAATTTTGTAGCTAGCCAAAACTCTAAAAATATTATCTTTTGAAAATATTTTGAGAAGAAACATCTAGAATTATCAAGAAAAAAGTTTCCGATTTTTAATAAAGAATTGTTTTTTTTTTTTTTTGTTTTTTTTTTCATATTTTTGGACATTAAAGATACTTTTTTATTTCAAAAATTTTTTTATATTATTTCACTTTCTATTTTTTTCATAGATAAAATTCATAAATTAGAAAAACTAAATTAGCTAAAAATATTATATTCCCCCAAAATAATCATTTGAAACTCATTTTACTATCTCAGAAGCAACATTTACGAAAAGTGAGAAATACATGTTAAAAACCCTAATTTATACTTTTAGAATAACAAGTACAATTTTTAGTCCAATATCTTATAGGCAAGTTGCTAAAAATATTAGTTGGCATAGGTGGACTCTGCTCACTTCCCCACCGCCACCATTATGTACGTTTGCATAAATTTCTAGTACGAAACATATTATATTCATGCTAAGAGAAATGAATTTGACCCTTCGCTCGCGACAGTGATACGATGGATTCCCCCACCTAACAGGCTACCCACAGTTAAATTGGATATATTTACATTATTCTAATCTGTTAATTTATTTTAATGGGGTCAGTTTCGTAGTTTAGTTTTCATGCTACTATTTTCAATGCAACAATCCCCAAAATGCAAATTTATATGAAATATCGCCCTATGTTCATAAAATCTTAAATTTAATATAAAATCTTAAATAACTTACGAAATTTTCAAATTAGAATATTTGTAGTCAATCATGTTGAAACAAGTATCATAAATGTCATTTTAAAAATCGTCTGACATATTTATGATGCAAATAGCCCTCAAAATCGATGTTTATGCGGAATTTTGCGTTGTTGTGCCCTGTTAAATAAATCGTAAATTTCCAATAACTTACGAAATTTTTAAATCACAAAATTTATAGTCGAGGATAGTCATGTCAGTATCCTAAATGATATTTTAAAAGTGGTCTGGCATCTTTGCGATGAAAATATTCCTCAAAATAGACGTTTATGCGAAATTTTACCCTATTCTGTCACGTTAAGTAAATCGTAAATTTCGAATATCTTGTGAAATTTTGAATTAGAAAATTCATAGTCAAGGATGTTTATGCCAGTATGTTATAGGATATTTTAAAAGTGGTCAGGCATCTTTACGATTAAAATATCCCTCAAAATCGACGTTTATGCGAAATTTTGCCCTATTCTGCCATGGTAAGAAGTTCGTAAATTTACAATAACTTGCGAAATTTTCAAAGTAGCAGGTTTATAGTTAATGATGTTCATCCTGGCATCAAAGCTGATATTTAAAAGCTGTTCTTACATCTTACGATAAAAATATTCTTTTCCATGCACGTTTAAGTGAAATTTTGCCCTTTTCTCCCATGTTAAGAAGTTCGTAAATTTCGAATAACTTCTAAAGTTTTTGAATTAGAATGTTACAAATGGATACGGTTCTTCTCAGTCTCATAAATAATATTTTAAAATTGGTCCGACCTCACTAATTCGTAAGATATTGTGTACACAGTCTAACAAACTAACATATTAAAACTAAACACTAACACAGTAACAAACTAACAGACACCATACAGACGGATACCATACCCATTTTGATTTTCTCGTATTCCTCACACCTGGAAACGTGTAAAAAAGTCAAAAAACCGAGGTCGAAAATTTTCATAATTACCTAAGTTCCCCATACATATTGTATGATAGTGAACTCATAAAATTAGTAACACTAAATGTAGAAGTAAAAAAAAAAAAATAAAAAAAAAAATCGCTAAGTTTTGAAAGCAAAAATGTGCTTAAAATAATCCGGGATGAATCTCAGCAGTTGCAAATGAAAACCAGGTGTATAAAATCTGTATCACCCTGCTTCAAACAGTTATCCGCTGCACCAGTATACACCAGGATTGTCATGTATGAACATTTACTGGGAAATTATATTAAATCGATTGCTTGTCCTCGAAAACCACACTGGTTTCCAAAGGCGAACAACAAGTAGTTATTTTTCAGTTTTGTTTCCTTCTTCTGAACTACTGAACCTATGAACATGGAATTTGAATGTCATTCTTGTTATAAAGTACATGTGTTAATTTTTAATTAATATTAATGCAATTTTCATAAAAGTACATTTTTGAACATTTTGAGACAACTTGATCTGATTATTATTATTCTCAGTACTAGTTTTGTTTTTTAAAATTCTTATTCTTGTTTTAACTTTTCTTCAAATTCAAATTTTAACCCTTTCTTTTCCCGTTATGCCAATTGGAGTTAGATTGGCAATGAAAGCAAACATTTCAGATTTTCTTTCTTACCATCTCACACTATCGCTGATTTAAAATGAACACTATTAAAATCCATATACATTTTCCCACCGAAAAATATATATTATAGATGATTTCACTATGTTTGTTGATAAATAAATGTATATTTTACCCTATTCTGATAATAATATCGGAATCAGTTTCTTGTTTTGGACAATTTAAATAAATTAAATGTTTGAAATATTTTTTAATGTTTATAATTTGAATTTTAATAAATTGCAATATGTATTTCTTCAAAAATTTGATATTTTAATGTAATGAAAAGTTATGATTTTAAAGGGCATCAGTGGTTATATTAAACATAAATAAGCTCCTCTCAGTTGCTGTTTTAATTCGTACTCTGCTATGACTCCTGATTAAAAAAAAAATATTTATATATATTACCTTTGAAACAAATTTATCACTCAATATAAAATTTATTGTTTTATGGAGGAAAAAAACTGGGAATGAAAGATGAAGAGTATTAACAGATCACAGATTCTTTCTAGTATCAATGTTACATAAAATTCAATTAATTTCGGATAACCAACATGACATTCAACTTTTTTATTCCCGTACATATTGGATTAAGAGTTATATAGAAATGAAGAAAACCGATTTCTTTACTTTTGAAAACCAGGGGCGATCGATTCAGTATTATTTGGTAACTGTAGTTTAGTTTCTATGGAATATGGAAACGCTGAAATGTAGATAGTTTCGACGGTTCTTATAAATCGGTGCTGATTCGATTTTGGGGGTCTATATTGAGTTTTTCAGAAAGTGATTGATTTTTTCATCATTTTTCAGGATTGTTACAATCCTGAAAACAAAAACTGTTACAAATTTAAGGTTTTCACTATTAGAAACTCTTTATTGGGGTTGATTATATTTTGATGTATAGCATCAATGAATTGTTGCGTTGATTGTCGTGATTATTATGTCTCATCCTGTATTAAATTAAAACATACGAAACTTAATATTATTTAATATCACAAACTGGAAGAATTCAATTTTGATGAATATTGCCCGAGAAAAATGAGTGCAAGGTAGTCGCTTTCACAATAGGCATGATAACTGTACCTCAGTTTCTAAATGTGGAATTGCACAAAATTAGATATTGAGGATAGTTATTACATTAAAAAAATTGCTTAGTTTTAATTTTGATGTGGATCAATCAAAAAATAATTTGGAAATCAATTAAATTAACCACTGCTTTTCTACGATTATTATATCTTTTTTCTTTCTTTTCTTTCTTTCTTTTTTCTTTTATTATATATATATATATATATATATATTTTCGTATTGCAGAAGGAAACAATTTGTATCCAATTGGTAGAGATGTGGAAATTCTTGACATTGATAATGCTACAAATAAATATTTTTACTTTCCGAACACTATAGTGAGGAAAGTATTGTAATCATGTCAAAAATCCGAATTCGAGATTTTGATGTTTCTATACGTTTTGAGGTCCCCTGAGTCCGTTTTCACTATTTTTACGATGATGTATGTATGTGTGTGTGTATGTGTGTATGTGTGTATGTGTGTATGCCTGTGAACACGCTAGCGTCTAAAGGCTTTGTTCGATTAACCTGAAAGTTGGTACGTATATTGTAAGTCACCATAGTACGAACCCTATAGATTTTGGTGAATCTAGCACTTATAGTTTTTTTACAGGGACACAAAGAAAAATTCTTTATCATTATGGCCTATGGGACCAAAATCTTAAAAGTGCGATAGCATCTAAACGCCTTATTCAATTGAGCAAAAATTTTATACCCATATTATAGGTCACAGATACTCAATCTGTATAGATTTTGGAGAATCTAGCACTTATAGTTTTTTTACAGGGACACAAAGAATAATTCTTTATCATTAAGGCCAATGGGGCCAAATTTTTAAAAGTGTGATAGCGTCTAAACGCCTTATTAATCTGAGCAAAAAAATTGTACACATGTTATAGGTCGCATTTGCACCAACTGTATAGATTTTGGTGAATCTAGCACTACAGTTTTTTTACAGGGACACAAAGAAAAATTCTTTATCATTATGGCCTATGAGACCAAATTTTTAAAAGTGCGATAGCATCTAAACGCCTTATTCAATTGAGCTGAAAATTTGTATGAATATTATAAATCACTGTTGCACTAACTATAAGCATTTTGGTGAATCTAGCATCTATAGATTTTTACAGGGACAAAACGAAAAATTCTTTATCATTATGATCTAAGGGCTCAAAGTTCAGTAGCGTTAAATAAAACCTCGTGTGATATATGGAGAAAAAAACACTCTATTATGGTTTTCTCTCTTTTGTTTGTTTAGCAATTCCTCTTTCTTTATTTTATCTACAAAACTGTTAGTTACTCAATGTTCGGAAAGTCGAGTGGAGTCACTCCAGATTTTTTAAAATGTATTGAAAAAATATAAAAGACTTTTCGCGCTGATTTTACGTTATATACATTATAGACTTACATAATGAACTTATCATAAATTTATAGGATAAACATATTGAAAACTGGATGCTTTAAACATTATTAAACTTGTACATATTATACTTAATTTCGTATAATGGCATGCGCGAATACGAAAATACGAAAATAGCACAATTGATTAAAAAATAAATAAAATTGGAGATTCTCGTGTGCTCATCCATTGCAATGAATGATATCAACAACTCGGAGTACTTTCATTTCATATTCAATTCTCATAAAGAATAGGAATGCCGATAGATAAAAAAGTTTATTATCGATTTTTTTTTTTCATAAACTCATAAAAAATCCTTAAAGACAGAAAAACCGCATTTCATTTTCAAAAGCTTTTTCCAGTTTAATTTGTCTTAATGCTTAAACATTTTTAATCGAAAACAATAAGCATCATTTGCAGACCGCGGAGAGTAGGATGTTAGATTTTTATAAGTCATTTTAAACTTGTATTTAAAAATACTTCAAATGGGAATAATTGCACGTCATTGTGTGCTTGTCTTAAATAATAAAATAGGACATTTTATTTTCAAAATGGAAACGGATTGAATTTTGGTCGCCATTTTAATAATAAATATATGCAAAATGTATGCAATAAAACTTCCACTGAATAATCGAAGGCAGCCTAAAAGTTGATACTAATTATTCATGTGATAACTGAATATATATTTTAAATAATGGATATAATATTAGAGATATACACAAAAAAGAAATTCACATTTGTCTCGGATTGAAAGAATGTAAAACGCATTTTAACCCTTTAACGTTCGGTAATTTTGCCCTGAAACCAGACATGTCATTTTTTCCTGCATCCAAGTTTATTGAAAAAAATCTTTACATTAATGCAAATTCATCCAATGGCCTCCATCAAAATATTGTTTTCTAATTTTTATTCACTTTTGAACTTCTTTGTTCGGTCCGTGAGAGCACTAGTTCGAAATTTGGTAAACAATGTTTCAAAGGAAGCAAAATTAAATTTCATGGCAGCTGCAGGTGCGTCGTTGCTGCTTTCATAATGCCTTCGTGTCTGTTTTTTACTTCCATTACCCGACTACCGTACGTAATGGAAATATTGTATTCGGTCCAAAAACTCGATGTCGAGTTTTCACCTTATTCACACGTTTGAGGCCACCTGAATCCAAAAAAGTACTTTTTAAACTTTCATTTTAAACTTTTCATACTTTTTAGTGCGAATCAAGCTAATAGAAAAAGTCTTTAATTATTATTATTATTATTTTAATATTTTATTGTTTACTGTACGGATCACATTTTAATTTTCCCAGGAAAAATGACATAAAGAACGAAAAACAACGTCACAAGAGAAACTTTTTTCAAGGTAGCAAATAGAGTACCTTTATAAACCGACGTTTTTAATTAATAACTTCGTTAATTAAGATGATAGACATTTCGAAGGAACTGAAATTTCTTCCCTAAAGTAATCGGCAAACATTGATATAGCTCATGACGCGAAAGTTACTGCCCTGCGGTAGGAGATGGGTCACAGAGACCCATTTGTTTTTAGATTCCATTAAAACTACTTTTGTTTTGTCTAATAAAGTATATTTACATATTGAAACAGTCCGTTTAATTTTCAAATATACTGCCAAATAATTGTACTTTCATTGAGTTTGCATTAGAGATTAAAATTATTTATTTTAATAAACTGATTTATCTTTTACGTCACGCTATACAAAACTGCAAGTGAAATTTGTGTAAATCATTTCTTTACGTCACACTACCTCTTTGCGCAAATTTTCACTCAGTTGGATACTATGATACTATGTTTTGGAAAAATACTCAGTTGGAAAAATAAATTTTCAAAAAATAGTATGTCAAGTTTCCTAAAAATGGCTTTCGCTGGATCTAATTACCCTACGTCTTATAATTAAAAAAAAAAAAAAAAAGAAAAAGAATTGCAATTTTTTAAAGAAATCGTTATATTTCAATGAATATACGGGGTAGCCTCATAAAAATTTATACAGATAATTGAAATAATCCTTAAAATCTCACGCTGCAGCAAAAACGCATTCCAAGTATTATTTTTCATAGGATGATCCAAAACATTTTGGTTTTTAATTTTTTGCTCGTCCTCTTTGTCTCTTCAGAATAAAACGTTTGCTGAAATATATGAGGTATAACGAGCTTTTTATACTCACAAAGTTTCAAGATATGTCCTACAGAATTTTTCTAGATATTTGACAAAATGTCTAAATTCGAAAATGTCCAAATACTTATTTTCAGGCCTAGTAGCAGAATTTTCTCTGTCTGTCTGCAATCCAGGAATGATGGATTAGGTATGGCATCGCAAGAAGTATTGGCAATTCTTAAAATATGTAAAATTTGCTTTAACAGAGAAAATAAATTACAACTATACAACAAATACAGTCATTTAAGAGACAGTGTAAGTTATATTTGTATTTTTAAGCTTTTTTGACATGTTAAATTAATCTGCAGAAACTGAAACAATCTGCAGCACTGTTTCTGCTATTGGGTTGGTAGGTAGTGTAATTTTAAAAAATAATCACTTATTTTGAAAAAGTTTTAAAAAGCAAATTATTTTTTTCACGTAACAATATAAAACTTTTCATCTTTTTTTTTGTTTTTCTGACTTAAGAAAAAAAGGAAACTTTTAAAAGTAAATAATGCTTAATTTTATTTATTTATTTATTTATTTATTTATTTTTTAAAGAGAGAATGGTCAGACATTCTGAAAACGGATGCTCAAGGGTGAAATCTAGGAACTTGTTTGAAAGAAACACAATAATATTCAAGAATACACAGAGATTTTTTTTTTTTCGGTTCAACATAATAAGTTACAAACCTTCATCAGGCGTAAAAAGAAAAAAAAAGAAGAAGTATAATCAGAAAGCTACTTGTTATTTTTTTCCCCGGTAAAAAGTTAAAAAAAACTGGTATTTAAAAATTAAAAGAAAACCTTACTAAGCAAGTAATGTATTACTCTCATGCTGCACTCGTGCATGTTATTTTTCCGCTCAAAGAATTTTTAATATTTCAACTCCAAACATTTCTTGCATATTTAACTGTTTTATGGCGTTTTATCCCAACGATCTTATTATGTGAATGAACGTTTCGTTAGTGCCTATAGATAAAAGAAAGTATTTAATACGTTGAGAAAATGTCTAATCTATTTCTGTAGTGTTAAAATTTTTACCCTTGGAATAATGAAATATTATATCCGTAACATAAAAATAATGAAAGAAGAGAATAATTGAAATTTTTGGGTCGAAGAATGTTCGTACAAATGTGAAATTGATCATCAATGTTACCTTAATCGTACAGAGTTTGGCATGAAAATCGAATGTAAAATTTCACCGGTTTTTAACTATAAATAAATAATAACAGTAACAATAAATAAATGAAGTTATTTTTACTATAAATTGAAAAAAAAAACAATAAATGTCAATTCATCAAAGAAAAGTATGAAAATTAAGCTAGAAACTCAAATAAAAATCTGACTCTCCAGTAAATAAAAAAATTTAGTCACAAATATTAATTTTTAAATATTATATTAAAAACAATTAATAAAATAAATTTGAACCATAACTAATTACATAACAAAAAAATATACTTTACATTACTTGTATTCGAATATATGAAATATTATATTTTAATGAATTAAACATCTTAAATAAAATTTAAATGCAAACAGTTCATAGTTTAATGAAGATTTTCTTTAAAATGTTTTTTATTTAAAAGAAACTAAGCACACAAAATATCGTATTAAACTGATGTATACATACACACACACATACACACACACACACACACACACACACATATACATATATATATCGCATGTTCTCATATTAAAATAATTACAGTTTGATATATCTCGTAGTTTACAGATTTAATTAAATGAGTGTAATGAATAATACGAAAAACTATGCCTTTAATCTTATGTTGTATTATTTTCAAATTAAATAAGCTTCGAATGTTGTTAAATAGTTAGTTTTTCGAAAAAAATTATCAAATTTGTTTTTATATAATTAACATTTTTATTTATTTTCTATTAATTGTATTTATTTTAACCTGTAATTAATTTTATTTTGTTTAAAGTAGAAAATCTCCATAAATTTGTAAATTAAGCAAATTTTTTAAATTTTTTAACCATTAAAGTTTTATACATAACCTTAAATTAACATATTAGCACAAAACCTTTTTCATTTATGTAGCAATTACATATTTAAAAATAACAAGCTAATTTTAATATATACTTATAAAACCTGCATAAACATTTCAAGAAATTTTTCTGTGTATATGGCCAAGAAATTAAAATTTTAAAATTAAATGTTTAATTTTTGAAAGTGATCATCAAATAAAATTATCATTACAAATCACTGTATTTAAGTTGATATACATTACTAAATTTCTTCGCCCCTTTAATTTGTGTTTTAATAAATCTATATTGAGTTTTAAAAAAGTTTACTTTGAAATAAACAAAAATACATAAATTTTATTTTTTTTATATCTCTTATACAAATATAAATTATTTAATATTGTTGCATGAACTCAGTTCGAATGCTTCTTGCGACAGTTTGTACTTTTCAGCAGTAATATTCTCCTTTAATCGTTTTTAATTTTCTTTTTTAGTAATATTTCATATTTAAAATAATCGGCAATTAAATATCACGAATTCAGAGATATTTGTCAGAGATGTTATTGATAATTTTTATTTTGAATAAAAATTATAAATATATCTTTAGAAAGAAAATGTTAAAGGGTGGAAATATTTAATTATAGTAATATTATAATCGAAAATTTTAAACTATAAATAGTCATTTTAATTAAATTACAAGAAGTTCAAAAATTAAGTCGCCTTTTTTCTTCATAAAATTTTTCAAAGAAGTACGAGATAACTTGTTCATGCATTTTCAGAAACATTTTCTAAAAATTAGAGAGAAAAAATAATTTATTTTTTAAAAGATAAAAATTTTCAATAAAAATTACAGAAAAAATGACTCACGGCTTATTCATTTTATCTTCTGTCACTATTACTTTTTTTTTTTTTACTTCGAAGTTTGGCTTTAACGTAACAGTTTATAGAAATAAACAAACAAATCAATTTGTTTCGAAGTGGATTTATCCCCTCGACATGAGATGCCGCGAGATGTTCTGATGTGAGATCTCTCTCAAAATCAGTTTTCCAACTTGGTTCTCATCGATGATTGCGCCCCCTTGGATGCGTGCGATGTCATAAACTATATTGATGGGCGCCGTTTATTGAGAAAACTATAATGCTGCCATTAAAAATGATCATAAATAAAATATTGGAGGCTGTGTTCTAAACTGGCTGATTTATGCGAAAAATTAAGGATTACCTCAGGGCATTTTCAGTATTTAGGAACTGTTGCTTTTCTTTCAACTCCGCAAAAACTGGCCACGAAGATAGTTTTCGGAAAAATAACTCTTCAAGATGAACCCCATTTCAAAAATGCATTATCATAAAATCTTTATTGAACGTCGGAGATACTTTATGATATCGCAGTTGCTGTTGAATGCAGAAAGAAATGTTGGGTCTCAGATTTGTGACCCCGAAAAGTTATGAGATAATTACCATTTTGTAAGGGAATTAATTACAACATTCGTGGATATTGATTCAACATTAACAATGTACTTTTTACAGGAAAATTAGGTGATCATATACATTTTCTTAACCGTTAATTCTTTCGTGTTTTAAACATAAAGGAAATTGATATAAAAACTTTGTAAACAAATACAACGAAATGTTAAAAAGAAAATAGTAATTGTTTTTTATTTAATTTGTTTAATAGTATTGTATTTTCGACTTTATTGTAATTCGTGTAACACAACATTTCATTATTTTTTTACTTCCATTACCTTACTACCGTAGGTAATGGAAGTATTGTATTCGGTCTAAAAATTTGATATCGAGTTTTCACCTGATTTACACGTTTGTGTCCAAAAAAGTAGTTTCTGATAATTGGTCAGTGCGTGTGCATGTGTGTATGTATGTCCGGAATCTTCTGGCTATCCTATCTCCGAAACTAATAAAGATAGAACTACGAAACTTCAGAATTGAGACAGGTTTGGTGTACAGATGGATTTTCCAAATTTTGGGGAAATTGAAAAACTGGAAGTGGGACCGTAAGTCCGTATCTCAAAAACGGGTCAGACGATTTTCTTCAAAGTTGCTATATAAACATTCTATTAGATGTCCTTTCGAATGATATAATGGGTTAGTTCAGGAAAATGGATAGGTGTCCTGTATAAATATAACACAAATTTAAGCCTCGCAAATGTGTTCATTTAAAAACGGCTGCACGAATTTTTTTCAAACTCGTTATATTAACTCTCTTTTAAATATCCTTTTATATGTAATTATTGTTTTCCGGTCAATAATTGAGTATGCCAAGTTATGATAAAAGTTGGTATCTAAAAAACGTCTCTAACGATTTTCTTGAAAATTGTTACATAAATCCATTTTAGATATCCTTTCTTATGTGTTACGTGGTTATTAGAGGAAAATTAACAGTCATCCTGCTTAGGTAGGTCAGTTTTAAATCTCGGAAATGGGTGTTTCAAAAAACAACTCTACCATTTTCATTTTCTTATTTTTTAACTCGCTATGTAATTTTTGTTTTATATGTTTTTACAAGTGTAACAAGTTTCTCTTACAGAAAAAAAATTAGGTTTCTACGTCGTTAAGTCAATTTTATGTCTTTCGATCACATTTTTTCAAAAAATGCATATAATACGTGTAATAGTGGGTAATGGAAGTCGTGCGGTTGTTTCACACCAGATTTTTTTTTTTTTTTCTTTTCTATATATTTGATCTGGAACTTTCGTCAATTTTCATACAGGGCTCACTCTTAAATTTTTGGCTTGGTGAAAAGTTAACCATCATTTCAAATAGAAACAATTAGCAATTTGTTGCGTTTGCTTAGCAAGCTTTTATCTTTGGAGCATACATTATGTAAGGAAAGTATTGTAATCATGAGAGATTTCATATTTGAGATCTTCATATATCTCTAAATTTTCAGGTTTCTTGAGGTCGTTTTTGCTATTTCTAGGGTGATTTATATACGTGTGTGTGTGCGTATAAATGGATGTGTAGATGTGTATGCGGATGTATGTATGTGTGTATGAGAAAGATAGAGAGAGAAAGAAAACACGATAATGTCTAAACGCTTTGGTCGATTGAGCTGAAAATTCATAATAATTATATTATAGGTCACGAATCTAGCACTTATTACAGTTTTTTTTCCTCCTCAAAGAGACACAAAGAAATTTCTTTATCATTTTGGCCATAGGCTGAAATCATTAAGTGGAATTTGCGCCTAAATACCTTATTCAATTAAGCTTCAAATTTATATACATATTATAGGTCACCGTCAGACGAATTGTATAGATTTTAGTGAATCTAGTATTCTCAGATTTTTTACAAGGTCACAACAAAAAATTCTGTATCATTATGACCTATGGGCTAGTGCAATAGCGTTAACTGCCTTATTTGATTGAGCTGAAAGTTGATAATTATATTGTTCGAAACTATCGCACGCGCTGTATATATTTTGATGAGTGTGGGACTTATAGTTATTTTACAGGGATGCAAAGAAAAATTCTTGATCACTCTGACCAATGAGTTCAATCTGTGTGAAGTGCTTTACTTTCGATTGAGACAGAAATCGGTAGACATGTTTTATTATCGCAAGAACTATACAAATTTAATGTAGAACTTTAATTTTTTTCTTCCTTTTTTTTTCTTAGCGTTATACAAAATAGAATTTTATGGTCTACAAGATCAAATTTTTTCGCTTTACACTATCTACTAATAAGTATTTGGGCTATTTCAAATTTAGACGTTTTGTCAAATATCCAAGGAAGTTGATGTCAATATGGCTAATGCAGGTAAATTACTATATAAACACTCTGTTAGATGTCCTTTCGAGTGATATAGTTGGTTAGTTCAGAAAAATTGACAAACGTTCTGTATAAATAGTTCAATTTCAGGTCTCCCAAGTGCGTTCCTTCAAAAACGGCTGTACGGATTTTTTTCAAACTCGTCATATCAACTCCCTTTTAAATATCCTTTTGCATGTAATTATTGCTTTCCGGTCAATAATTAAGCATACCAAGTTTGATAAAAATTAGTATCTCAAAAAAAGACTCTAACGATTTTCTTAAAAAATGTCACATAAATCAATTTTAGATATCCTTTGTCACGTATTACGTGGTTATTTTCAGAAAATTAACAGTCATTCTGCTTAGATAGGTTTATTTTAGACTAGCCGCCTTCAGCGACCAGCTAGTTCGCGATCCCTGAAAAATCCCACTTTACGAAACTGCCGCTCGGTGGCGCCTGCTGCGCCTTATCCCCGTTTTAGAACTTACAACACCTTCTTCGCTCATTAGAATTTGAAATATTGAAATTTTAAAATATTACAGCGCCATTTGGCGGTAGAAATTTCTGTAATCTACTGTTCAATTCCAAATCAACAAAGCTTTCAAATTATGTATTACTTATGAAATTATTTTAATTAGTAGCTGAGATACAAAAGAAAACCTAATCAGGACACCTTAAAATGTGATAATCAGGTGAAATCTCGAATTCCACTTTTGATAATATAAAAGTACTTTAAAATATCTTTCGAAAATTTTGCCCCTTCTTCCTCTGCTTCAAGCTTTCCTAATAATTCTGCTCTTTCAAAAAGATTCACAATCGAATTATCAGGCATTAAAACCAGATACTACGAAATTTCAACGGCATATCTCAATTTAAAATGCTGCAAAATATAATCTTTTCCCAATAAAAATGTATTTTTTTTTAAGCTATTGTATAGCTTTTATCGCGGGCTTTGAGCGCGGCGACCGAATCAAAAAATTCCGTAACGAAAAAAAAACCTAAAACAGTTCGGCAGACTTCGGTAGACTTCGGCTGTACGAAGCTCGCACGGATCGAGACGAGCTGCTCTGAAATCGGACGAATACGTAAGCAGCTGTTTGTGAGAAAGTATATAGTTGTATAGGTATCTATCATCTATGTACAACAGTTAATAGCTGTACGCGTAAAATTTGTGTATAAAGTAGATCAGATAAAACTTGAATATCCTCATTCGACTTGCAGGCCTTTAAAACCTATTAAATACCTTTTCTCTATTAAAATTTGTTTTCTTATCGGTCACCCCGCTCAAAAAGTGTAACTTGAATTAATATCAAAGAAAAATCTTGAATATCCCCGTTCGACTTGCAGGCCTTTAAAACCTATTAAATACCTTTTCTCTATTAAAATTCGTTTTCTTATCGGTCACCACGCTCAAAAAGTGTAACTTGAATTAATATCAAAGAAAAAACTTGAATATCCCCATTCGACTTGCAGGCCTTTAAAACCTATTAAAATACCTTTTCTCTATTAAAATTTGTTTTCTTATCATTATTGTTATCTTATCATTATTGTTATCTTATTCATTAATATCAAAGAAAAAACTTGAATATCCCCATTCGACTTGCAGGCCTTTAAAACCTATTAAATACGTTTTCTCTATTAAAATTTGTTTTCTTATCGGTCACCACGCTCAAAAAGTGTAACTTGCATTAATATCAAAGAAAAAACTTGAATATCCCCATTCGACTTGCAGGCCTTTAAAACCTATTAAATACCTTTTCTCTATTAAAATTCGTTTTCTTATCGGTCACCACGCTCAAAAAGTGTAACTTGAATTAATATCAAAGAAAAAACTTGAATATCCCCATTCGACTTGCAGGCCTTTAAAACCTATTAAATACCTTTTCTCTATTAAAATTTGTTTTCTTATCGGTCACCACGCTCAAAAAGTGTAACTTGAATTAATATCAAAGAAAAAACTTGAATATCCCCATTCGACTTGCAGGCCTTTAAAACCTATTAAAATACCTTTTCTCTATTAAAATTTGTTTTCTTATCATTATTGTTATCTTATCATTATTGTTATCTTATTCATTAATATCAAAGAAAAACCTTGAATATCCCCATTCGACTTGCACCTATTAAATACCTTTTCTCTATTAAAATTTGTTTTCTTATCGGTCACCACGCTCAAAAAGTGTAACTTGAATTAATATGAAAGAAAAAACTTGAATATCCCCATTCGACTTGCAGGCCTTTAAAACCTATTAAAATACCTTTTCTCTATTAAAATTTGTTTTCTTATCATTATTGTTATCTTATCATTATTGTTATCTTATTCATTAATATCAAAGAAAAAACTTGAATATCCCCATTCGACTTGCAGGCCTTTAACACCTATTAAATACCTTTTCTCTATTAAAATTTGTTTTCTTATCGGTCACCACGCTCAAAAAGTGTAACTTGAATTAATATCAAACAAAAAACTTGAATATCCCCATCCGACTTGCAGGCCTTTAAAACCTATTAAATACCTTTTCTCTATTAAAATTCGTTTTCTTATCGGTCACCACGCTCAAAAAGTGTAACTTGAATTAATATCAAAGAAAAAACTTGAACATCCCCATTCGACTTGCAGGCCTTTAAAACCTATTAAAATACCTTTTCTCTATTAAAATTTGTTTTCTTATCATTATTGTTATCTTATTCATTAATATCAAAGAAAATCTTGAATATCCCCATTCGACTTGCAGGCCTTTAAAACCTATTAAATACCTTTTCTCTATTAAAATTTGTTTTCTTATCGGTCACCAACCTCAAAAAGTGTAACTTGAATTAATATCAAAGAAAAAACTTGAATATCCCCATTCGACTTGCAGGCCTTTAAAACCTATTAAATACCTTTTCTCTACTAAAATTTGTTTTCTTATCGGTCACCACGCTCAAAAAGTGTAACTTGAAATTATATCAAAGAAAAAACTTGAATATCCCCATTCGACTTGCAGGCCTTTAAAAACCTATTAAAATACCTTTTCTCAAAAAATAGAGTTAGATCATTCAAATTTGGTACATCGAGGTTTTCGATACCTACAAATCGATTGCGGATATTTTTGATATATTCTCATTGCGGATATATTCTCATTTATTCAATAAAAGAAAAAAATTTCTTTTCTTATCGGTCACCACGCTCAAAAAGTGTAACTTGAATTAATATCAAAGAAAAAACTTGAATTAATATCAAAGAAAAAAAAAATACTGCATAAATAAAATAAATAAATAATTATAATTGCATAAGTTGATAAAAAATGCTATGCAATAGCTTTACCGCGGCAGTCCTCGAGTGCCACACGTATTTTTTTTTTTTTTATGATAAAGTTATGGTAATAATATACCAGAAAATACATGGAAAACACTCTATACTTGTATACTTTAAAATTCGTGTGCATATGTCTTTAAAAAATAACAAATGTCTATTTTTTCCTATCTTGAAAGAAATATCGCAATCTATCACTAATATCGATATTAACTTGGTGATATATCGCGATATTTAATTTCTGATATCGTCCAGCACTAATCTACAGAAAATGAGAGAACCTTAGACTACGATTTCGCACGGAATATTTAGGATATCTACGTCAACAGTCCATAAGAAACTACAAGGATAAGCCGCTAGAAGTGGGCGAAGTTGTGTTATTAGAGGATGACAATAAAAAACGTGCCTTCTTGAATATGGCCATAAAGTGTTAAAATTGATCCCTGGACGTGATGGCATAACAAGACTTGCTGTGGTGAAAACTGAAAAAGCCGAATTTTTGCGTCCTATACAACGTTTATATAGACTTGAACTAGACCATTCTACCAAAAATGATAATGAAAGTGATGACAATGTTCCTGTAACAACGAGCAGTGGAAGAACTGTAAAAATTCCTATTAGACTGTAACTTTACCAAGTGGTTTTAATTTTAATTCATTTGCTTATATAACTATTTTGTTTTTCATCTAAGTTCTTACTTTAGTATCATGTATTTAAGTATGTTTTGAGTATATTTTCAGATTAGCCACTCAAAAGGTGGGAGAAAATGTGGAAAATGCTTTCGGTTTCCAAGAGAACATCTGCTAGTTTGGTGTGAGAAGCGCATGCGCTGGCTACGAGAGAAGAGAATAATAAGTTTAGTTTTTACTTTCAGACTTGAGCGGAAAGATGTACGCTGATTACTGCAAAATGTTACGAATGGAGAGATGTTTTTTCTTCATTATATTTCATTTATTGCTACGAAATATTATAGTATATGTAAATAGATTGTTTTGTACATAGCCTAATCTGTAAATAGAAAATGTATATAAAGGACTCGAAATTGTAAGAAAGAGCCCTGTTTATTCGAGTTCCTGGCTCCTTTGATTTAAGTATTATTTATTTTATTTAAATATATAAAAAATATTTTATTATATACGTAACAGATCGTTTCCTGGATTCTGTAGCTGACATGGTAATCCGAAAACACTTCTGTTGCAAGAAGTTGATTGAAACTTTTGTACACCAACTGATGGCTTCGGGGATTTATTTCAAGTATATTATAGCGATTATTCTTTTTTTATTGGATTGCCTCTTTTGCTGAATCAGCGTGAAGAAGATTACAGCTTCAGACAACTCACACTCACCGATGTCGCCCCTGCATTTACAGTGCTTTTGGTGGGTTACTTTATATCGTTCAGTGTTCTTCTTAGAGAAATTCTTACAAATGTTTATAAGGAATAGAGTTGTGTGAAAAAAAAAAAGAAGGACAATCGAAGTTCTTAAAGATTTTCGTGTTAACAGTGTGTATAACATTGTAGTTTCATTCGTCCTTTAATACACTCATATTAGGTTATTCAAAAGCACAATTATTTTTAGAAACTAATATACTTTAAACTGCTTACAATAATTATTCCGTTGTTGTGTAGAGGTGAGGAGGCACCCATTAAGCAAATTATTAATACACATTTGCTTTAACGTACTTTCACAACAGTTAATGCACAATAAAAACATAAGTAAAATTTCCCATCATCATGCTTTCTAACCCAGACTACTCGTTTCAAAATAAAAAATATTTCTGACTTCATTTGTACCCCACGAATGACTAGTAAAATATTAAACAGTTTCCTAATACAGTTATGTAACATTTCTCTCCCACTTAATTTCTTGGATAATCTAACTTGTCAGGAGCCTTTCTTGCCCTGTAGATCTACATAAAACTTGCTGAGAATCATTAAATTATGAAAGTAAAAATATACTTTTAGGAAAATTATAGAACTATTTAGTATCGAAAGTTTTAGAGTCATTTAATCCTTGATTGAGCACAAGAAAAATTAGGAACTGCAGATATGGAAAATGGAGTGTTAAAATTTCTGTAGGATCAGATCATTTAGAACCCGAACCAACCCACGGTCTTAAGTCGGGTGTCCCCGGTGGCGTATCTCCGAAATGTTGGCGCGTGCAGAACAAATTCACAATTTTTCGCTAGAGAATGCGATTTTCGCCAAATCTGGAAGTGCAAAGAGAAACTTCACGCCGCTTAACCTGAAAAGTAAACATCCGGCGTTTTTCTTTCTTTCTTTTTTCTTTTATTATTATTTTTTCTTCTGATGATTAATGTAGGATTTAAATCGCAAAACGAAACATATCTTGAAATTAAGAAATAGTTTTCCGAATAGAGAAGTAGATAATAATAATGGTAATATATTAGCATTGAGATCCGATGTTATGTATAAGGCCAAAAAGTTTGTAAAACTGTTCAAACAAATTACAAATTCTTAGTAAAATGCATGAAGAATGTTCATAAATCCAAATCAGTAGTACGCCGATACGCAGTACGCCATTTTACAATTCAACTATTTTTTATTATCATTTTATATTTAAATTTTTAAAATGTACGACTTTATAAAATATTTCTCTTACGATGCAGTGCTTGAATTTTCATAAATTATCACCTTATATTCATCTATTATGTATTTTTAAAGAACATCTTAATCATAATAAAATAGATATTTCGTGTTAAATTTTATGGTTGAAATTCATAAAATTTTCTACGTATAATTTCCTCATCGGACATGTCCATTTCTCATTCTTTACCCCCCCCGCCCAACTCCAACATACAAAGTTATAAAATAAAACGTTAAACATTTTATTAATGCTATTCTATTTGTTTTTCAGTAATCATAAACAATCTAACTTAATATGTTATACAAATCAAAGTAATAATGATGCGCATAACCATTCTCATCCTATATTTATTGTTACTAATTTCTATTGAGAGCGAAATGTATTCATATTAAAAGGAATGAGTATGATAGAACACTCAACACAGTCGCAGACTGAAATGCCGCACCTCATAGGCTACCCTCTATCCGATTCGATACATTTGACTTATCGTAATTAAATGACTAATTTTATTAGGATTGTTTTCGTACATTAATTTCCAACACAACTGATCCCCATATTGCAAGTTCGTGGGAAGTATTGGCTTAATTTGTCAAATGAAGGAAACACAATTTTTAATTACTAAAGTTTCAAATTAAAATGTTCATATTTAATGAAGTGTATTAAAAAATATATTTTAAAATATTAGTCTGACATGTTTACGACAAAATATTGGCATAATAGACGTTTAAACGAAATTTTGCTGTATTTTGCCATGTTAAAAAGAAAACGTAAATTTTGAATAACATGCGAAGTTTACAACTTACATTGTTCCAAAGCAATATTGTCCTTATCAATAGCATAAGTGATATTTAAAAACTGATGCACCCATTTTACAAACTCAATATCTATAATACACACAGACAAGTCACATAAACCAACCACTAAAAACATAATTTTTGGATTCAGGAAACCTCAAAACATATAAATGTAACAAAAATTCAATTTTGAAAACTTGATCCGAAAACAATACTTTCGCGACCTTTTACGGATAAGATAAAGTAAATTAGAATAACTGAATAATTTTAAATTAATTAAACTTTAATTGCATTTATTACATTGATTTTTATTTATAAAAAGAAATGCTTTCATTTAATTTGGGGTAGCCCTGTATATTTACTATATATTTTACAAACACAATATAGTGTACTAATTTAGCACAGAATTTAAAACACATAGCACGACATGAAATGACCTTTCAGCAATTCCATTGTATGAATATATCTGAATTCTTTTGTGGGGTTCTGTGTAAACTTCTAATAAAGGATATACATTCTACATTGTATACGAAACATTCTTTCGTGCACATAAAATATAAGTTCAATTTATTTTATTTTGTTTCATCCAAAAACATTAAATTGTATTTACCAGAAAATTCACACATAGACTTAATGAATTTGAATTCTTCTCTTAGTCACTGTACACGAATTACTCAATATTTCTACAGAGTCCCAATATCTATTCTTGAGGTATGGTGATAACAAACACACAGACACATTCAGGCAACCGCTAAAAACCTAATTTTTTGTTTCAGGATATTTAAGCAAATGTAGCAGAAACTCAATTTCGAAAATCTGAATCAAAAATAAAACTTTTCTTACAATATATGGGTAAAATAAACTAAATAATGGTCATAATAATGATAATCTGGTGTGTCACTCACACGACTTTCTTTTTTACCCTGCATTTCAATATTATAATGACAGTTTGCGCATTAAATCTTAAGATCAATAGCGTAAGAATGTAAAGTTTAATGTACTTTTCAAATAATATAAAATAGGTTTAGAAACAATTTTATTTGACGAAGAGAAAGTAAATAATAATAATAATAAAAATAATAATAAAACAGATTAAAATAAAATAAAATAAATGTATTTCAAGGGTAATTTTGAAAGCTTTAAAATCATAATATTACAAATATACTTCTTCATTAATCTTGATAAAATAAATTTAAAGGGTTTTCTAATAAATTTTGGTATTAAATTATATTATCTAAAAATAACGATACAAAGACTCCATTGACACATTTTTAACAATTATGATTCAGGGAACCTCAAAACGTGTATATATAACAAAAATTCAATTTCGAAAATTTCACCCCAAAACAATACTTTCTCTACCATATATGTTGGTAAGAGAAAGTAAAATAAATAAATAAATAAATAAATGTATTTCAAGAACAATTTTAAAAGTTTTGAAATTAGAATATTACAATTTTATTTCTTCATTAATCTTGCTAAATTAAATTTAAAGGGTGGAGGATTTCTGATAAATTTTTGCATTAAATATATTATTTAAGAATTACGATACTAAAACTCCATTGACACATTTTTAATAGTTTATTCTCTTGGGGAAAAAAAAAAAAAAAAAAAAAAAAAAAAGATTGCTCGAATCCTTAACAAATCGTGAATGAAGTGGAAAGAAGGGTTGCTTTGCGGCAGAGAGGGTTTTGGCGCGAGCTACAAAAATTCGCCAGGTTCGCCTGTAAGCGCCAACATTTCGGAGATACGCTCCCCGGTGTACTAGAAGACTTTTCTCTATTTAGTACCCAACTTTCTCTATTCCCTGTTACTTTGTATGTTTCAACTGAGAAACTGGAGAAGAGTGGAAAAATTTGTAGCAGATTTACAAAATTTACCCCATGTAGTCAGGAATCGTTAATTGTAAGTTGATCAGTATTACTTTACCGTAGGTATTTAAAGTTTTATAGGGAAATTTTCTTTCTCTCGAGAATATTTATTCGAGAATATTTTCACAGTGGTGCCGAACAGAAACTTTCTGATTTGTTCTTTTTAAAATTTTATACGTATCAATATGTATCGCTCTTGATAGTAATCTTTAAAGCACGCAAAGAATTTCTAGTACAATCTAGTACCGCGGCAGTCCTCGAGTGCCACACGTATTTTTTTTATTATTATTATTATTATTATTTTTATTATTATTATTATTATTTTTTTTTTTTGTTTGTTTGTTTATTCAGATATTTTCATGAAAATTGAACAGTAGCTTTATAATATGCTGTCTAGGCCAAATATTAATTTAAATGTAACGTGAATGAAAATTTGAAAACGTTTGAAAATTGCAATTTTTATCCCCACTATGAAGCACGTGATATCTTAATTGGTTACATTTATTTCCTTTTTTATCGCAGACAGTTGTCTCGCATGTGTTTTATTTCCGATCGAGACAGCTTAAAAATCGTCTGCTAATAGAATGTTTCTTTTTAAGCTATTATTCGATCGACATGGGTCGACATTTTAATTAATATCTTCGCAACTAATTAAAATTTTTAAATTCTGTTTTCACTATCAACTCGGGAAGGCTTCTGAGCACCCGTATGTCAAATTTTATACTTCTGCGTTCAGTAGGGGATGAACGTATAGATGCTCAGACAGAGAGGACAGACAGACAGACATCTTTTATTATTATAGATATCGGAAATTAGTGTTTCAAAAAAAATAACTACCTTTTTTTTTTTTTTTTTTTTTAACATACTATGTAAGCTTTGATTTATATGCCTTTACACGTGTGTTACCTTTCTTCTACCGGAAAAATTGCAGGTTTCTACTTCGTTAGGTCAATTGTACGTCTTTTGATCACATTAACTCCAAAAATGCATATAATATGTGTAATAGTGGGTAATGGAAGTCGTGCGGTTATTTCACACCAGATTTTTTTAATTTATTTTAATTAATTTATACGATAAGGCCCTGTGGCCCCCACCAGAGTTCATACGTGACACAAATTGAAATTTTCATATAGATCAAATTATTTTTTTGACGCGATATTTTGTCCCGCGATATTATGTCCGAATCCCCATTATACACAAATACACATTATTACACACACACACACACACACACACATAAATAAATAAAATGAAATATTTTTTTGAAATTTATATTTTAGGAAACTAGTTATTTTAGGATCGTAGTAAATGGACATGTACAGTTGGTAACAGAATTATCTGAACACTAGCAAAAATTTCTATATAAAAAAAAGTAAAGTTAATACTGTTATGTTAAATAAATCCTTGTCGAATCCTGTTCTTAGTCAGTCTAAGAACATGATTCGACAAGGATTTATTTAACAAAACAGTATTAACTCTACTTTTTTTACATTTTCGAAGCGATCGGTTGAGCAGTGTAACTTTTTATAGCGAAAGTCCGGACATGTTCTAGATGAAATAATGAAATAGATGACTATGGGACTGAAAGTAATAGTTGCATCGTACTTTTAATATATATATTAATGTTATTGTTTCCATCTTTTTATTTGAATTCAAAAACAGAAATTAAAAAAAAGTGTTGAATGAATGAATAAATTTTTTTGCAAAATATACATTTTTTTTTTTCAAAGAAGTATTGTATAATAATAATTTACGAAATTTTAATTTTGGTTTTCCTTTGAAGGTTGTGTAGTAAGAGTGGTTTTCAACAAAGGATGATTTTACTCCCTTTTTACTCCCTTTTTGAAATGACTCTTGAAATCTTTATTTGTATTTGCGTTTTTTAACTAAAAGTCAGATATCGTTTGTCTCCTAATTTGTAGAATTACCCATTCTTAGTTAATAGTCTTTCAAATATTTTAATTTTTGATTCTTTGTTTAATGCCGTTGTAAAATTCACCACTCAAAGCATTTTGAATTAGTAAAAAATTTCATTTTTAAGTTAAACCCATATCCTTAAACCTGCGGACATAAAGTAGATGGAGATGTTTGCTTATGACATAGGCATCATGGAAAACAACTGTTCATGCGTGTTTTTCAGGTCTCTGGTCTATGTCATCTATTTATATAACAGAAATCTTGATATTTCATATAAAAAGATTATTCTATTTTGTTCAAAATTGGCACCGAGAGAAAATAATAATAATAATATATGTGTGTGTATGTGTGTGGGATAACAAAACACTCAAAGTGTGCGCCCAAGACAACAAAATTATACGATTGGAAGATTGATAGACAAATATTGGAGAATAAATTTATAAACAAATTTATGAACAATACTTAAATTAGGAAAAATTTGAAATGTAGGAAAATTAGTAACATAAAAGTGGGCGTAAGTGCACAGAAATAATACAGACAATGTTTCAACTAAGCACGTATTAAAAAGTGGCCGGCCAAAATATAAATAAAATCAAGTTGTCTAGATGCGATACAAATTTGTAAGAATGTGTTCCTCAACACGGTACGAACGTGTGCGTTATTCCCCAAGTGGTTTTGCTGCAACCCATTTTCGAGAATTTTTAAAAATAAATTTTTGACATTCACAGAAGAAAATTTTTTCCCCGAGCATTTATTTTTAAAATACGAGAGAATAATTACGTCAGTTAGTGAATATTAAACTATCTTGCCCCCATTATCGTAAAAACACAATAATTTGGTGAATGAAAAAATATTTTTAATATTCTATTACCATTCCCATTCTTTTCCGTTTGCAATTTTTCGGAGTCATCCATTTTCACGTATGCTGTGGCTATCGCAAAACTTTCTTTTATATCATTCTATATATAAGAGCACCCCCTATATGTTAACATGAATAAAAATTTAATCAATACCTTATCACAATAGTCGTACATATGTACATTTCGGCATGAAATTGAATATTTTCTTTATATAGTTTCGTGCGAATTTATCCAAGAGATGCTGAGAAATAAGCGTCTAAAAATATTGAAAAGTAAATAATAGCAGCGCCACCCATCTTAATTGAATCTGCATAGTTTCTACAACATACATCTTATTTGTCAGTTTGGTGCGTTTATATAATGTAGAAGCTGGGATACTTTCTTTCTTTTCGAAAATAGTGAAAATTGTAGCATCGCAGCGCCACCTTTGGCCGATGCGCACGCAAATTGAACCAGCAGAGTTTTTCATGAGAGAGCTCTCAAATTCAAAGTTAAATACAGTAAAAGTTCAATTGCTGCAAAAAATTGCAGCAGAGCAGAAACACCTGTTGGGCAAAAGGCTGAAAGCTAATCAGCCATTCATGGTAATCAATGTATGTCGTGGTCCAATAAATATAAACTTTTGTTTTTTATTTCATGAAATACAGCTTCCAAATTTCCTTAAAAACCACCGAGATACACAGACAGATGTGCATTTTCTATAAATGGTTAAATCGTGCTCAGGATTTCTCCAAAAGTCGAAAATTTTCCCGAATACAATACTCTCTTCTTATGTATATGGAAAAAGTCATAAATTTGGATGCCTCAGAATAAATCGAAGATTTTTAGAAATACAGGGTTAAATCCAAACTGATACACAGAATTTTCATCATTTAAATTTCACTCATCTCTCCCCCTCTATGAGAAGAAAGAAATGAAAAAGAAATAAATCCTCCTATCAAAGTTTTTGTTTTTCCTTTTGATTTGAATAGGATAAAAGCAATAAAATTATATTATATGAAAAAAAAAAAAAAAAAATTCAATATCTAGTGAAACATACGCGAGGATAGGTACAATTCTAATCTTATAACAGAAGAAATGTTCTATTTGCTTTTCTTTCCAAAAATGCAAAATGATATTATTGGTTCTTGGCATGGATTTTGTATAAGGTAGGAACTGCGTAACTGTATACATCTGAACATACATTTATTTCCATACATGCTTCTGAAATAGGTTTACTTCACATCATGCAATAGAAATTTGAATATCATAGTTTTAATATTTTTGTAAAAATAAGTAAATGTTTTTTCTTTATGTAATATAACCAAATAAATTTTGGGTAATTTACAGTATTTTTTATTAAAAATGGCACTACTCTTCAAAAAAAAAAAAAAAAAAAAAAAAAATTCGAGATCTGATACCATTCTTGCTGATTCTTATGTAAAATGTCCTCCTGAATGTGAATGGGACTCCCATTTTGCCCAGTCACTCACTGTTTTTTAGATACACCACCCCCTCCCTCAATTTCGTTCCCTGTTCAACAATTTCATGACCATGAATTTGATTTGAAGAATGAAAAATAATTCATTTAACACCTAAAAACAAAAATATATATATAAAGTTTAAAAAATAACATTAGTACAGATTAATACATATAATAACATTAGTATAGTAAAATATATAAGATATGTAATGCATAATTTCAGTGACAAATCCCCCAAAATTTTTGTTCATGTTTTAGAATTTTCCAATTCTGTAGCCCCTCACAAGATATTTAACGGTTAAAATAATCCTCCTCCCTCCTAAAAATCAAATTTATAGCCCTAAAATCACCGAAAAAGAATAAAAATAGGAGGTCATTTCTAAAAAGCGGTAGGTGATAGGGCAAAATGGGCGTCCTATTCGGATTCAGGAGGTCATTTTACATAAGAATATGCTGAGATGGTGTTGGGGACAATTTTCATGCCGAGCAGTGATCAGTCTAATTTTATTCAAAGTCGGCCAAATTCAAAAACATTTCTTAATAGAAAGGTGTATAAAATGTTTGATAAAAATTTTACAAATAATATTTAAGAATATGTACGTGATTTAATTTTTAATATTGACAGAGAAGCTCTATTTTTTCAAATTCGTTAAATCTATATTCGGAAGTTTATGAAGGTATGTTTAACTGTTGGATGACATGCAATAAAATAGTGTCATACTGCTTATAGAAAACATATTTCACCGTAACTATGTTATTCAATACTAATTGTAAAGCAACAGGTCAACAGGATCATTTAAATTTCCGAATAGCTACCAATCCTTTCCCATTCCCGCACATTTTAAATAATTTTTTCCTGGTGTCCTGTAGTTTATCTTTGCTTTATTTGCGTCAGGCTAATTTTAAACTTTAATGGCAAGTCATTTTAATAAAAAAATGAAAACCTTTGCACGATTACAAGTTTTGAGAGAAAAAGCAAAGCTAAAAATTGGGAAAATTTAACAAGAAAATACAAATCAATAAAATTTATCGGAACAAAAGAGAACCACAGGTTCATGGGCGGGGTATTCAAATCGTCCTTCATACACAATAGATATTGAGGTACAGCTGTAGAGCAAATCGTGAAATGTGTATAATTTTACATGACACCATCAACCATTGGGCGTTATGTAGGAACTTTGTATAAGTAGAAACTTTTATTATAAATGTTTTAGATAATAAGTCCGATATTATTCTACTCTACAAAAACAGAACAGGTAACTGTGATTAGTGACTCATTCATCGTACTGATAGGCAACCTCTCCTGCCGAGTGAATTCTTCTCATGTCATGTGAGCTGTTGTAAACTGCTCAGATTTGAGTTACTTGAAGCAATTTTTGTGTAAAATAGAATCCAATTCGTTTTTCAAAGAATGCATTTTGCCTACGACGGTATAGAACACAAATCCTCTGTTTGGAAAGTAAACATTCTATCACTAAGCCACGATTTCATGCTAAAAATAGCTAGACAGTCATTTCCAAACGAAATGAGTTGTTATTCACTCATTTTTTGCTTATATACTTTTTACTCACTAAATTTTAGCTCAGAATTCTGCAGAAAATTTTTGAGTTGTTAATATTTACTTTCCGAACACTATAGTGAGGAAAGTATTGTAATCATGTCAAAAATCCGAATTTGAGATTACGATGTTTCTATATGTTTCGACGTTCCCTGAGTCCGTTTTCACTATTTTTACGATGATGTATGTATGTGTATATGTATGTGTGTGAGTGAACACGCTAGCGTCTAAACGCTTTGCTCGAATGAGCTGTAAGTTGGTACGCATGTTGCAAGTCACCGTAGCACGAACCCTATTGATTTTGATGAATCTAGCACTTACAGTATTTTTACAGGGACACAAAGAAAAATTCTTTATCATTATGGCCTATGGGACCCAATTTTTTAAAGTGCGATAGCATCTAAACGCCTCATTCAATTGAGCTGAAAATTTATATGAATATTATAAATCCCTGTTGTACTCACTATAAGCATTTTGTTGAATCTAGCATTTATAGGTTTTTTCAGGGACACAACGAAAAATTCTTTATCATTATGATCTTATGGGCTCAAAGTTCAGTAGCGTTTAATAAAACATCGTGTAATATAGGAAGAAAAATACTGAAGCACTCCATTATGTTTTTCTCTCTGTTGTTTGTTTAACAACTCCTCTTTCTTTACTTTATCTACAAAACTGTGAATGACTCAAAGTTCGGAAAGTCGAGTGGAGTCACTCCAGATTTTTAATACCAGACATTAAGTGCTAAAGCATGAAATCCCTCCGAAAATGTTTCTGGCTACGGCCACGATGGGAACCCAATGAACCTCCTTAAAAGGTCAGCACTCACTGAATAGGGGGAAAAATTCTTAAAAACAGATCCTCTGTAACAGTCAAAGATTTTAGTAAAATTAACAAATTCATTCTAGACAAATTAACATGGTTAGAAAAAAATTAAAAACTTTCTATTCCAAGATGTAGAAATTTTTGAATAATTATAAGTCTGAAAATCGACATGTAAATGGTTTGTCTAAGGGTATAAATTCTCACGTTAAAATATTACACCTAACTTTTGAACACGTGCTTTAATAAATTACTTTTAATGAAATTTAAGGTACTTTTACGTTTAAATAAATCTATACCTTCTCCACACTTTTCTTAAGCAATACATAACGGGTAAATTGTTTTGCATAACGTAAAATTTCATGTGTCATGCAGAATATGGACAATAGAGGGCGCTTAAATTATGCACCTTTGATTGAATCAAATAAATAAGAAGAAATATTTATTCATAATTGAGTTGGTTGTAAAATATTTCTTTTTATTGAAAGTGAAAGTCATTGATTTAACTCAAAGATTAGTTATTGCAAGAAATTCCACTCAAGTTATGGCTAAAAATATTGCTTCCATTTTTGAGTAAACAAATTCTTTCCTACATTTTAAAGGAGTAAAAAGAAATAATCTGGTATGTCACTCACACGACTTTCTCTTACCCTGAAATTTATCACTAAATGTAAATATTGGATATTAAGGGGTAACATAATGAGTACTGTTATGTAAACCTATGTTAAAACAATTCAAAGAAGGCTTCGGAACAGCTTTATTTCACAAATAATTCAATGTGAGGAGGGGTACCACCCCCCCCCCCCTCAACCACCCGTTTCGTTATTGCATCTACATTTATATAGAATTCAAATCTCATATTAAGTTCAAAAGTTTATTTAAAATTTTTCAAACAACTTTCACACGCATCCTTCCTTAAAACTTATCAATCTTGAACAAACTTTTCTTGTAACAAACGCATTAACTTCAAAATACATCATTTTGATAGCCTGAAATTATTTGTTTTTAATTTAATCTAACAGGCGCAGTCAAAGATCAAACTATGAAACATGACTTCGCCATTCACGAGGCCTCAAAACGTGTAAATATGCAAAAGACCAAGGGATAAATATTTATCTTAAATAATCTGGTGTGTCACTCACACGACTTTCTCTTACCCTGAAATTTATTACTATAAATACAGGTTGCAGATTAAAAGGTAAGATAACGAGTACTGATAGGTAAACCTGTGTTAAACAAATCATATTAGGCTTCTGAAGAGTTTTATATGATAATTAGTTCTGTGTGAGGGGGGCTACCGCCCCCCTCAACCCCCCGTTTCAGTAATGCACCTACATTTATATAGAATTTAATTCGGTTATTAAGAAATAATTCTGTTTTTAAAATATAATTTATTAAAAATATTATACAAAAAAATTATCTTTTATGATAATGCAGACGATTTCCATATTAGAGAAGTAGTATAACATCAAATATCCAAAAAAAGTCCATTGTATTCTCAATATTAAAAAAAATTAAAAATACTATTTTTTTTTCTGTTTTTTTTTTTTTTTTTTTTGTTAAAAGTAAAAAAAAAATCGATTGTTTGTTTTAAATTAAACTTTGTTTAAACTTTGTTTTAAATTATCGCAGATCGATGGTTCAACCATTCGTTTTAAAGGTATTAGCGAGCTCTTTTGAAAGATACCCATCATGAAAATTTACTCCCCTCGAGGGGGGACCCCCAGGGGGGGAGGCGAGGCTCCTACATACACAATTTTTTTTTTCCCAGTTAACTATCTCTATTACAAAAAATATATATTCGTTTCATTTGGTTTAGTGCAATCTATAGATGTTAAACTCTACTTACCTGCAATTTCCCCCATAGACGTAATGTATTAAAATTCTCTTGATTGTCCTTGTACACGAACCATTTGCTTGATCTTAACGAAAAGCTTACTGTAGCATCCCTATAGGATACACATTTAGAATACCAAGTTTGAACTTTCTGCCATAATTTTTTTTGAGATATGCTGATAACAGACAGACACACACAGAGACACACAGACACACAGACACACACACACACACAGAATATTTGCTAAAAACATGATTTTCGTATTCAGGGGCCTCAAAACGTGTAAATATAACAAAATCTCGCGTTCGAAAATTTGACCCAAAAAGAATACTTTCTCTACGTTATGGGTAAGAGAAAGTAAATAATCTGGTGTGTCACTCACACGACTTTCTCTTACCCTGAAATTTAATACTATAAATACAGGTTGCAGATTAAGAGGTAAGATAATGAGTACTGTTATGTAAACCTGTGCTAAACAATTCAAATTAGGCTTCGGAAGAGTTTTATATGATAATCAATTCTGTGTGAGGGGGGCTACCGCCCCCCTCAACCCCCGTTTCATTAAAGCACCTAGATTTATATAAAATTTAATTCGGTTATTAAAAAATAATTCTGTTTTTAAAAAATAATTTATTAAAATTATTATTTTAAAAAATTATCTTTTATGATAATGCAGACGATTTCCATATTAGAGAAGATGTATAACACTAAATATCCAAAAAAAGTCCATTTTATTCTCAATATTTAAAAAAAAAAAAAAAAAACAGTTGCACTTCGGGAGTGCCGACAAAAGTGAAAACGTGAACAATTACGTGTGTATTTCTTGAATCGTCAGGAAATTTTTTATTGTGTAGGAAATACTTTTAAATGAAGTTTTTTTTTTTTTTATTCATTAATAAAAACTACTACTACAAAAATTATATTACAATTTTATTTAATGCGCTAACTGCAGTAGAGACAGTGTCCGGAGATGAGAGAAGTCGTGTAGAGCCGCACCAGATTGTAAAAACGTGAGAAAAATTGAGGCTTTGGCCTTTATCACGGTTTTGTGAGGTCTAACTGGAACGTTTCCGGCTGCAATCTTTAAGAGACAGTGTCCGGAGATGAGAGAAATCGTGTACAGCCGCACCAGATTTTAAAAACGTGAGAAAAATGGCGGTTTTGGTCTTTCTCATGGTTCTGTGAGCTCTAACTGCAACGTTTCCGGCTACAATCTTTAAGAGACAGTGTCCGGAGATGAGAAAAGTCGTGTAGCGCCGCACCAGATTGTAAAAACGTGAGAAAAATGGCAGCTTTGGGCTTTCTCACGGTTTTGTGAGGTCTAACTGCAATAGAGACAGTGCCCGGAGATGAGAGAAGTCGTGTAGAGCTGCACCAGATTTTAAAACAATATACAGTATATAATTATTAACACTTCACATTAGCAAGTTAATTGTATGATACATTATTTGTATCATACAAGGATGGAAAGCGTTAGCTGACGATGACGGGAGTTCAATGATTTTTGTTCACCCAAAAGTGCTCAACGCGTCTAAAGAAGTTTTCACTTCAAAAAATACGATTTTTTTTCTAAGTTTTTTTTCGTTAAAAGTAAAAAAAATCGATAACTTTGTTTTAAATTATCGCAGATCGATGGTTCAACCATTCGTTTTAAAGGTATTTGCGAGCTCTTTTGAAAGATACCCATCATGAAAATTTACTCCCCTCGAGGGAGGACTTCCCCCCAGGGGGGGACGCGAGGCTCCTACATACACAAAATTTTTTTCCCAGTTGACTATCTCTATTACAATATATATATCGCAGATAATTATCGCAGATCGATGGTTCAACCATTCGTTTTAAAGGTATTAGCGAGCTCTTTTGAAAGATACCCATCATGAAAATTTACTCCCCTCGAGGGGGGAAGCGAGGCTCCTACATACACAAAATTGTTTTCCCAGTTAACTATCTCTATTACAAAAAATATATATTTGTTTCATTTGGTTTAGTGCAATCTATAGATGTTAAACTCTACTTACCTGCAATTTCCCCCATAGACGTAATGTATTAAAATTCTCTTGATTGTCCTTGTACACGAACCATTTGCTTGATCTTAACGAAAAGCTTACTGTAGCATCCCTATAGGATACACATTTAGAATACCAAGTTTGAACTTTCTGCCATAATTTGTTTTTGAGATATGCTGATAACAGACAGACACTCACACAGACACACACACAGACACACACACACAGACACACACACACAGACCATTTGCTAAAAACATGATTTTCGTATTCAGGGGACCTCAAAACGTGTAAATATAACAAAATCTCGCGTTCGAAAATTTGACCCAAAAACAATACTTTCTCTACCTTATCAGTAAGAGAAAATAAAAAATACATTATTTATCATATGGCTACAAGGACTTAATTTCAATTCCTGAGCAGCTTTCTTGGCCATGGTAAAATATTACAGTAAAGCACTTCCACTTATAAATAAAAAAGAATGTTATGACTTAACTATCAAAATATATACAGGGTTGCCAATACTTATGTACACATCACATGGTGCACATAAATATAATCCTATATTATTACCACATAGCACAACCTAAATTACACTTCCATCCATTTTCAAGTATTGTCACATTATAATGTAGTTCTTTTGTGTAGCCCTGTAAATGAATAGTGGATGATTTCCATACCATATTCTATAGGAAACTAGCAGACCCGGCCACGCGTTGCTGTGACTAAGTTATACGTAGAATTATACGGCTGTAAACTATTTAGTACAGTCAAATTATTATTTACGAACAAAGACGAAAACGTTGTAGCCGATATAAAAACCCACAGGGTTGAGATTTGAAACTTAGGTCAAAATTTGGAAGCGATTGATAAAAATTTTCGTAGTGTTGATATTAAGCACAAATTAATTTTATTGTAGGGTCCTATAAATTTTAATGGAGAAGTGATATATATTATTTCTAATGCTACTTTGGATAAAATTGCTAAAATGACTAATATATAAATTAAATTCTATTAAAATAAAAGTATAAAAGAAACAGACGATTTTAAAATCAATTTTTATGGAGGAGTGAAATATAATATATGCTATAATGGATAATTTTACTATAAAATGACCTCATCATTTTAAATATTTTAAAGAGGGCAACAGCTGTAGTTATAAAAAGGTAAACAATAAGGCTAAACCAGAAAAATAAGTAAATTTGATAAATATTTTAAAACTTTAAAATTGGAAATCTTTTGAAATATTGGACATTTAAAGTAAATACATGTATCATTTTAAATAGAAAAAGATTTTGGAAAAGTTTAGTGTATTTTAACGAAGTGATGAGAAGTTTTTGAGTATGTTAAAATTTTAATAGTAAATTCAAGTTAATAAAGATGGGAAACATTGAGGATTAAGATAAGAATAATTATAAGATTAAAAAAAAAAAAAAAACTTTTTATATACCATGCTTTTAAATTTTAATATACTAATAATATACTAATTAAAAGGAAAATGATAAATATTCTATCATAGTTTGAAGTCAAATTTGTTTTCAAATGTCTAAATAAAATATCTGATGTAAGATACTAATATTTTGCAGCGGAATAGATTTCATTTCTGTCATCCTTGGCGAAAAAAAAAGTATATCGCCAAATTATCTGGCGAAAATATTTAATTCCTTTCAAAAATCATGGTTATTTTAACAACTTATATTAAAAGAGTAATGAATAATATGAAACAATATTTCGTACAATACATATTACATGTCATACATACGTACAATGAATAATACATATTACATTTCGTACAATGCATACATCTGGCATGTATATTTTCGTGTTACGCTTTTGATCGCCAAATAATAATAATAATAATAATAAAAGCCAAGGGCGACAGAGTTTTGAAATTTAAAATTAAAATTTTGTCAACTTGACAGCAAAATAATTCAATCTAACACCCGCGATAACTAATACATATCTATACCCAAATATAAGGATTAAAATCGGGAAATAAATTTCCTCGATTTTTAATAATTTCTTACAAAAAATCCAGTGGGCAATTAACATAGGAAATCTTTTCTTGGCTGCACAGATGGTCAGTGAGTCACACTTCGCTTGCGTATAGAACTCATAGATATAGTATAGCATATATAGAATAGAGTGATCATTGGGGAGAAAAAAGTTATTCCTTTTCATTTGGGAAAAGACGTTTTTACCAAAATATGGCCGTCTTTCCCCGAGTGAATACACACGGGAATACATACTAATATTTTAGCAAATAAAATTTATGAATAATTTATTTGCTAAAGGGGAATGGAAGACTCCAGATACAGTTTCAAATTCATATTTCTTTCTTTCTTTTCTTTCTTTTTTTTTTTTCAATACCACTTAATGGCTGTTTCCAAAGCTTTTTTTTTTTTTTTCTTTTTTTCGGCATCAAAAATCTTTGTACGATAACATGGGGATGATAGATCTATATATATTACTATATCTATGATAGAACTACATTAGCACTTTATCAATGTGTATAAAATCTTTAAATTGATTATGACGTCAATTTTCGTGAGATGCATAATTTAACTTTTTATAATTTTTTAACGTTCACGTTTGATTAAATGTATTTATTTTTATGTCGAAAGAAAATGAACTCGTAATTTTTTTTTTTTTTTTTTTTTTTGGCAACAATTAAATTAATTGAACTCACAGATATTTTGGAGCAACTTTAATAAAGGTCTATAATTAACAAATAATTGCAATAAAACAACATTGTGACAATAAATTGAGATAAAAACTATCCTATCTCTCAAGTTGGACCAAACTGCACACAGTGTGCAAAATTTCATTAAAATCGGTTCCTTAGTTTAGGAGTTTACCCCGGACAAACATCGTGACACGTAATTTATATATATATACAGATATGATTTTGCGCATATTTCATTTGATTTAGTGCAGTCGATAGATGTTAAACTCGACTTACCTGCAATTTCCCTATTGACGTAATGTATTTTAATTCTCTTGTGTGTCCCTGTACACGAACCATTCGCTTGATCTCAACGAAAAGTTTAGTGTAGCATCCCTATATGATACACATTTAGAATACCAAGTTTGAACTTTCTGCTATAATTTGATTTTGAGATAGGCTGGTAACACACACACAAACACACAGACACAGACACACAGACCAACCGCTAAAAACATGATTTTTAGATTTAGGGCACCTCAAAACGCATAAATACAACAAAAACTCACTTTCGAAAATTTGACCCAAAAACAATATTTTTTCTACCTTATGTGTAAGAGAAAGTAAAAAGAAAAACATGAATCAATTGTTGTTCAGCGCCACCGATTTTGTAATATACATGAAAGTCGAATCACAGCCAAATCACAGTACATAAATTTTCGCGCTTTAGACTTTTATCAACAGAAATGTTGATTCACACAGACAGACAACAAAATAGAAATAATTCATTCTTGTACATTAGGACGTTCTAACAGTTGCAATTCTACGAAAAACTAGCTAGAAAAATTGTGTCCAGTTATTATTATTATTAGTGCTAGAGGCCTATTTGAGTCGGTACAGTTGTCGAATTTTTATAGGTCACTCTTAATTAGTGCTAGAGGCCTATTTCAGTCGGTTTATTGAATGGGGATTTATTGAATGAAGTCCCCCCAAGGCCCAACTTTGACATGAGTCCCCCCAAGGTACCCCTATTTCAGTCGGTACAGCGTTGTCGAATTTTTATAATACACTCTTAATAGTGCTAAGGGCCTATTTCAGTCGGTTTATTGAATGGGGATTTATTGAATGAAGTCCCCCCCCAAGGCCCAACTTTGACATGAGTCCCCCCAAGGTACCCCTATTTCAGTCGGTACAGCGTTGTCGAATTTTTATAATACACTCTTAATAGTGCTAAGGGCCTATTTCAGTCGGTTTATTGAATGGGGATTTATTGAATGAAGTCCCCCCCAGGCTCAACTTTGACATGAGTCCCCCCCCAGGCCCAACTTTGTCATGAGTCCCCCCCCAGGCCCAACTTTGACATGAGTCCCCCCCCAAGGCACACCTTTGACATGAGTCCCCCCCCCCAAGGCACACCTTTGACATGAGTCCCCCCCCCCAAGGCACACCTCCCCCTCATTGGGAAAAAGAGAAAAAACGTTGTTTTGCGGCTATAAGACAGTTTGGACTTGCAACGTTATTTGTTACAATATCTGCAGCTGAAACACATTGGTTTGATTTAATGAAAACTTTATCATGGAATTTAGATCGTCACGAATTAACTAGAGAAGAATTTGTCGATATTAACAAGTTTAGCAGTAGGCCTCTGGCACTAAATTAAAATCTGTCAATGTCAGATTTTCATGTTTTAAATAATGAAATAATGTCGTGTCTGTATATTTTTATTATTATTTTTTTTTTTTTAATAAGGAATGTATTATCACTTTTAATGATGTATCATGCAATGTAATGTGAGATTTCCTTCTACCAATTTGAGTATTTAAATTTATTATTCATGAAATTTTATGTGTATATTTCTCTTAATTTCACAATTCAGTCAGTTACTATGAGCCTTTTAATTCCAATTAGTGTGCATTACGAAATGGAATTCATTTTTTGCCTTTAAATATTAAAATTCTTAAGCTAGTTTTATTTTTTAACAGAATTAATATTCACTTTATTCACCGTAATCCGATTAAGTTCTATGATTTCGAACGCACTCTTGCGTTCACTTAAATAAATAACCACACCATGGAAGGGCTCATGAAGTTTAAGAAAGCTTTAAGAACAAAGTTCATTACTGATTTAAAGAACAAAAAATATACAATGGAATTACGCAATGCAATATGCATATACTTTTTTTTTTTTTAATGTTTTAAACGATTTAACAACATTTAAATAAACTTTCAATAGTTTGAGTGGACAGACCACATTGTATAAGAGTCACATTTCTAACACCTGTAAAAAAATCTATAAATCTTACACACACAAAGATTTACATAGTTTAAGCGACGGTGACCTTTAACATGCCTACCCTACTTTATCTTAATCGAATGTAGAGCTTATACGCCAGCGTACTTAAAATAATCGGACTTCATAAGCCGTAGAGAATTTTTCTTTTCGTCCTTGTAAATTAACTACATCCTCTACACGCATAAAAATGTATACAGTGCGTAGAGCGATGACCCACATCGTACACTGTAAAAAATATGTCTTATTTGCTGCCAGAAATTCTCTGTAATTTGAGAAAATACGCGTAATTTACGAAAAAAATTACGTTGTCAGAACGTATATTCTCAAATTACAGAGAATTTCTGGCAGAAAATAAGATATTTTTTACAATGTACCTCGAAATTTGAGCTCAGTTGAATAAAGCGTTTATACACATCTACATACATTGCAAAAATAGCAAAAAACGAATTCGGGAAACCCCAAAACGTACAGATACACCAAAGTTTCGAAATCTGATTTTTCCACGATTACAATACTTTCATTGCATACACTGTTAAGAAATGCAACTTTGCTGCCAGAAATTCTCTGTAATTTGAGAAAAGTGTCGTAAATTACGAAAAATTTACGTTCACAAAACGTATTTTTTTGTCATTACAGAGAATTTCTGACAGCAAAGTTGCATTTTTTTTAACAGTGTAGTACATGTCCGGGAAGTAAGAAGTTTATAGCAGTTCTAAATACAAGATGTGAGGAACTGTATTTGAGCATGTCAAAATTATCCGTCAATTTAAACAATTATAATACAATTTTAATTATCTCAAATTATTTATTTTTTCCAAGAAACGAACAGGATGAAGTGGAGTTGAACTATAGCAACATTTTGGTATAGTTCAACTTCGACCTCATTTTCCTCAGTTGCTGCTATAGTTACGCTTCTAAAAACTTTTTAAATATAAACTACAACTATTAGGCTTTTCAAGTATGTGGGTTTTTTATAATTTAACAATGCGCCAGTTGAGGAAAACAAATGACTAAAATTTTGTGTTTTATGTTTACAACATAGATGAAAGTTAAATTTTCATTGAGTGAAAACTTTCGTGATCTGTGATATTTTTATTTTTTAGACTATTTCAATTCGTTACAGAATTGCGAACTTTTCCGTTACGCTTTCCACTGGCCATTCACATCTTAAGCTATTTAACACTCCAACAAAACCTAACAAAAGAACAGGCTTCACTGAAAATTAAATGAATCTGGAAAAATAAACAAATAAAAGAAAATATAAGTGATGCAGCTGAAATGCTTAGGGCAAGATTAAGGAGCTCCAGTTTTCGGGAGATTTAAACCTTCTGAGATGTCCCGAACACAGTTTGACCCTTTTAAAAAATGTCTGTCTATGCGTATTAAAAATATTGTGAACGCTGTATCTCACGAACCAGCGAACGACGTTTAACGAAGCTTAATATGGAGCACGGCTTTCACTTAAACGGGTGCTGATTACATATGGGCATTCAATCGCTTAACAGGTGGTGCTGTCATCCAATTTTATGTCAGTATGGAACAAAATTTCGTACAAATGTACATAATAATTATTTTTTTATTTTCAATGTGAAATTCAAAAAGATATTTATAATAGTCATAATGAAACAGATATTTTATTTTATTTATTTATTTATTTATTTATTTATTGTATAGGTAGGGGGTGTCCCATCTTACGATGCAGGATGTCAATTTAAAATGTAGGCATCTTTTGAAAAACTCGTCAACATTTTTAAAACAAATGGTTGAATTCCACAGATCTGTGATAATTAAAAAAAAAAAAAAAACTAAGTTATTTTTTGCATAACATAAAACTGATTTTGTTTAGAAATTTAGTATTTTACTTCTTTGTGATGAAAATAACTTTGCGTGAGTTTGAGTGGAAAAATTCGTGATGACCTCAACGTACTAGGTTTATATTTTCACACATAGCGTCGAACCATTCGTTTTAAAGTTGTTCACAAGTTATTTGAAAGATACTTATACCGAAAATTTACAACCTACAGAAGGGGAGGTGTGTGTGGGGGGGGGGGGGGGAGGCAGTCATTCCTCTCAGGTGGGAAGCGATGTATCGTGATGTTAAATTTTTTCTTTTTTCTTTTTCTTTTCGTGGTTGACTATTTTTATATTTTCACATTGAAAAATTAAAAATAATTCTCATTATGTACATTTATACGAAATTTTGTCCTATACTACTCTTTTAAAAAATATGGGGAAAAAAGTAGGACAGCGCTCCCTGTTGAGCTATTCGACTTTAAGTGTAGTGAGTATAATTTTAAATCAAAATTTAACTCCATAGGGAGTATTGTTGAATTTCGTCCATTGGTTCGTAGGATACAGCTCCCACAAATTCCTTTTTTATCTATGCACAGACAGACATCTTCGAAAAGGGTGAAATCCTGTTCGAGAAATCTCAAAACGTGTCAATCCATCGAAAACCGGGGAACAAAACTTTTTAGGATGAAAGTAAGAAATTGAAAAATAGGTAAACCCAGGTACCCTCCGAAATAATTCCGAGAAGTACAATTAATTCTCTTTCTATTTATTGGATACGACTCTCTTTTAGCTTTTGTCCTGTTAGCATTGTCCAGAGTTACGAAGGTCACTGGAGTGACAAACGTGATGAGAGAGTTGGGAAGAAAAAAGAAACCCTTAAAAGCGTCGTCACCTTGTCAAGAGAGGTGGTGTATTTGTTATGCGAGAAATGGAAGATAAATGGGAAACGAGACGGATGATTCCTTCGCGATACTCTTATATACGGAGGCTGTTTCTTTCATCCATTTTCCTTCAATCTACAAACAAACAAAACAACATTATTTGTTTGAGAAGGAACCAGTGATGCCAGATTGGGGATTTTGTCCCCATTTTGGGGATTTTTGAGGCTTCTGGGGACTTTTTGGGGACCCAATGTTTGTGGGGACATTTTTGGGGAATTCTAAAATTTTTGGGGACAAATCTGGGGAGTTTTTCAATTTCCCGTCAATGCTGGCAACGTAATGATTTATCTCTACGACTCTGTTTCAATAGCTTTATTGTTATTTGGGGATTTTTTTCAAAAATTGCCTTCATTTGGGGAAAAATCTGAACTTAAATCATAGAAAAATTTGCTTGACATTTTTTTTTTTTTTTTTGAAACAAATTTTATTTTCCCTTTTTAGTAAAAATCAAGTTGGGGATTTTTTCGAAAAAAAAAAAAAAAAAACTTGATTTGGGGAAATTTGAAGACCTGTTTGGGGAAATAATTTTCTACCATCTGGCATCACTGGAATGAACCTGGGAGAATACAGCTTTTTGAGGCGTTTTAGGTAACAGTCCAATGAATTATTGGAAGCTTCAAAAAGTATTTTTAAACGACCAGCAAAGTAATGGTTCGATCTTATCCCAATCATGGAAATTTAATTTAATTTTATACTGAGCTACCTATGCAGTTATTCTAACACCGAGATAGAAATTGGCACACTATCTGGAGCCATAATATTAGGCACCCGAATCGAATCATCACTTTTCACTTTCCGAAGATATATTATGCCACTGTAATCAAGAAAAAAAATTCAACTATGGGATTTTAGTATATCTATACGTTTTAAGGTCTCGTGCGTTTATTTTTTCTCTTTTTAGGGTTTTCTATGTATGCAATATGTGTAGTATGAGAACTATTTCAATAAACTAGATTTCAATGCCTTTATTTTGCAAAAACCCTAATGAAATTGGCATTTATTATTTATAGGCACAAAAAATTGTTTTCTATAAATGATAGTATTATTAGCATTGAGATTTACAAAAATATTCACATACATTAAAGAGTGCCATTGGAAATGGCTGCAATAGCGTTTTCGTTTGTATTAAGCGTTTTGAACACTTTTGAATTAGTCTTTCCGTCTGACTGTCTTTTGCCCCTCTATTTCTCTGTTCGCCTCTAGCGTTCGTAAATATTTTCAGAATGTCTTCAAAATATGTTTGAAGTTCACTATGGCACGTTCCCCATTTAAAATGGTATAAATAGCACACATATTTTGAGTACAGGAACACCCAAAAGGATGGCAGTGATTGCTTTTTATGAGAGCCATTTTTAAAAATCATATTTGTACTGCAATTCATAGTGAAACTGACATTTGTAAAATCAAATGTTTTTTTTTTTTTTTTTTTTTTTTTTTTTAACTTTCCGAACACTATAGTGAGGAAAGTATTGTAATCATGTCAAAAATCCGATTTTGAGATTTTGATGTTTCTGTACGTTTCGAGGTACCCTGAGTCCGTTTTCATTATTTTTACGATGATGTATGTATGTATGTGTGTATGTGTGTGTGTGACTGAACACGCTAGCGTCTAAACGCTTTACACGAATGAGCTGAAAGTTGGTACGTGTGTTGTAAGTCACCGTAGCACGAACCCTATTGATTTTGGAAAATCTAGCACTTATAGTTTTTTTTACAGGGACACCAAGAAAATTTCTTTATCATTATGGCCTATAAGACCAAATTTTTAAAAGTGTGATAGCGTCTAAATGCTTTTTTTTTTTTTTTTTTTTTTTTTTTTTTTAAGGATATAGTATGTTAAGCGTCGAGATTTACATCGGCTACACTAAAATATTTAGATACATTAGGATTACATTCGGAAATTGCATCCTCGTTTTTGTTAAGCGTTTTGAAGATTTCCAACAATGTTTAAGAATTATTATGAATTCTGTTTGAACTATTTGTCTGCCATTCTGTTTTTTCTTTGCGTCATCACGTGGCCAAAGTACATTAAAAGTGAAACAATGGAATGAATGCATACAGCTGGAAAGTGTCATTATAATCTACGCGAACCGCGTGATTTTCCGTTCTTGCTTATAAGCTGGATTAATATCTAAATTAAAAAAAAAAAAAAAAAAAAAACCCTGCGTTTCTTATTACAATAGACTATAGAAACCAAAAAATAGGGCAGGTGAAATGAAAAATATGCCATATGATTTATATATTCATACTTCCAATCAATTTAAAATCTGATTTATGCAGGAAATATTATTCCAGAACTTCGAAAAGAGTGAAAATATAAATTTAAATGAAGACTGATTTATTATTATAAATGATAAATGAGATTCAACTTTAAGAGCAAAATTCGGAATGAAATGTATAAGCTAAAGGAATTATTTTACTTACTTCTTTTTTTCTATTTTCAAATATTTTATTTCTAGATAATAATAATAATTCGTGATTTTAATAAATTTATACGTTTTCTGACGAAGGAAAATAAAAACAATTTGGATATTTAAAAATTAAAATTTTTCGGTATGCAGAGTATTTATTTATTTATTTCTTAGTAGTAGCTTAAGATTTTAGGTTGATAGAATTTCTGAAAATCTTATTTATACCTTGGCATATTTTTCCTAATTTAAGTCTTGCTGATGTTGCCCAATGCAAAGAAATGATATGCGCTGCTTTTTCCCGAATGGCTTGATAGTTATATAACGGCTTACAAATTTACACACACACACACACAAAAAAAAAAAAAAAAAAAAGAAACCTGGTGTGAAACAACCAAACGACTTCTATTATCCACCTGTCCAGGAGTATATTTTAAACGCATTTTTGAGATAATGACACAAGAGTGAGGTTTTCCTAATCAACTAACCTGTAGCAGCAAACTAATACCTATGATTTAAAGATATTATGAACAGGAAGAGAAGAGCTGCTTGGTAGCGAGTTTAAAGAAAGAGCCGTTTTTTGAAACACCCATTTCCAAGATCTAAAATTAACCTAAACTAATAAGAGTGGCTATCAATTTTCCCGTACTAACTAAGTATTACATGCAAAAGGACGTGTAAAAAAGGGTTTATGTAGCGAAGTTGGGGAAAAAAAAAAAAAAAAAAAGTTAGAATCATTTTAAAGATACCGACTTCCGGTCCCTCATACAATTTCCCTCAAAATAGGGCATACTCTTTCTTTTACCGCGTACCAAGAATTACATAGAAAAAGAACCTCTAAAAGGATGTTAATAGGGCGAGTTTGAAGAAAATCCGTAAAGCCGTGTGCACAGATCCGTAAACGCACCTGTGAGCTCTAAAGTTTGACTACTCCCACAAGACGCCTGTCAGTTTTCCTGAAGTAACATAAAAATACATACAAAAGGATATCTGAAAAAGGGTTTGAACAACTACATTGAAGAACATCATTAAAGCTAATTTAGAGATATAAATTTACGGTTTCACTTCTAGTTTTCCATGTCCTACTTCTTTTTTTCCGCCTTTTCATTAAAAGCCGACGTTCTATCTTTTTTCGTTTTGGAAATCGGAAGATATTCCAGATACACACTCATTAATTACCAAAACCTAGTACTTTAGACTAGTATTTTTAAACATGTAAATCAGGTAAAAGCTCGATATCGAAATGCTTGATCAGGTACAATGTTTCCTTTACCTATGGCAGTCGGACCGTGGAAATGAAAACTTACTCTGAAAAATATGTATGTTAAAGTGTTAAACTATACCGATTTAATTATTATTCTTATCAACCTAAGAGTACAGCACTGTAAAAACAAATCTTGTTATATTACAGAAAATTTACCAGAAAATATCATGAAAAAATTTATGTAACAGAACAATGCAGACAATAATCATAGATAACAGACTTTTTTTTCTGTAGGTACACTGTAAAGAAAAAAAAAAAAACTAGCACTATATACACTCTATAACAAAAATAAAATGACGCACCAAGAAGGAGTTATCCGGATGAAACAAAAATTGGTAGACGTGATGTACTAGAGAAAAACGAATGATTACAGATTCAGACAATTTGGATGATTTAATCAAGAGAAAGAGCTTCACAACTCAATAACGCGTTAGTCCCCTTCTGGCCTTTATGTAAGCAGATATTCGGCTTGGCACTGGATGATAGAGTTGACAGATGTCCTCCTGCGAGATGTCGTGCCAAATCCTGTCCAACTGGGGAGTTAGATTGGTAAAATCCTGGGCTGGTGTAGGGCTCATTTTATAATGATTCGAATATATATATATATATGTACCCTCCATAAAAAGTTCGTAACCAATGATACTGATTTTATCTGGTTACACATACACACACAAAAAGAAAAAAAAAAAAAAAAGACTGCTTTTGGCGGATTGAGACGTAATTTATTAGTAAATGTGTATAGTTTTAGAAAACAGAAATCTTCTGTAGGAAAGTAGCAGAACATTCTTACAATGGGGTGTGCTGCAAATTTCATTAAATACTAATAGCTATACATCACTTTCCACATAGTAGGCTTTATCATGACGGACAAGGCACTTCGACTCATATTACATACTTATTTCTATTCATGGCATCGATGTTGGGTTGCTGAGGCGGTAGGCCCCCTCACACACAATGGCAGGTCAAATAAAACTGCTCCTAAACCTATTTTAAATTAATTTTAAAGTACGTTTAGCGTTATTATCTTATTGATTTTACGACTTATTCTGCAATCTGCCTTTATAGTATTGAAATGCAAGGTAAGAGAGATACAACAGATTATTTTTATTTGAAATGCAGGTAGGTACACTAATCCATGCGCTGCAACATAATTATATACTAAAATACTATCGAATAGTAATAATAAAAAAAAAAAAGGGGTGTGAAACAACCACACGACTTCCATTACCCACTATTACACGCATTATATGCACTTTTCGGAGATAACGTTATCAAGTCAAGTCAAGTCAACGATGTGCTTCGGAGTACCTGCATTTGGTCGCAACCAATGCTTACTTCCAACGAAAAATGAGAAAAACATAAAAATAATTTTCCATAAAATAATTAAAAGCCAAAGGGATGAATTTAGAATTTTGATCTCTGAATAAATCTCCGCGTGAGCAGAGACCAATCAGAGCGAAGCACCAGGAGTTTAAAAAAAAAAAAATAATAATAATAAAATAAATAATAAATAAATAACTCCTTGAAAAAACCTAAGTGTAACAGTGAAACTGTTATGTGCGTTCACGAGACGGTCTGGACGGCGAAAAGGAATTAAGAGCTGAGCAGGGCGTCCAAAGGGGCACAGGAAACTGCTAATAATAATCAGAGTCCCGCAATTAATAATAATAAAAAAAAAAAAAGGGGGGGGGGTGGCATACAATTTTTTTTCCCTATCAAAAAGTAATTGAAATTCAGGAGAATAAATAGTGAAGTTAATTATAGAACATCTTCAAGAATCTCGGTGCCTAGCCAGAACCTAAGTTCCGAGCTAAGTCCGTTGACCAATCAGAAGCCTACAAAAAAAACCACGATCCTCACTGAAAGTAAAAAGCTAAAAACGAGAGGATTTTGTCCTCAAAGTAAGAGCCAATCAGATTCCAGGAAATCGGCCAATGAGAGGAGACCTCAGATCCCTACACTACAAGACAATAAAATTAATAAAAAATTAAAATATAAGCCAAGAGATAAAAAAAATATACAGCAATCAGGAAATTTTGATAAAAAATAATTAAAAAATAAGTAACATTTTCACTAGTAAGAAGGTTCAAAGCTCGATACTGACAAAGTTCAGTAGATAAGCCTGATACTAGGGTTAGCCAAAGCTAGATGAACATTTCGTTCAATCTAGGGGAAATAGAATTTTGGATGGAAATACTAAGTTAGGTGACTCCGGAAGTTATACTCCTACGCTTTTTAGAGACGGGGAGAAAATCATCCCCTCTGACTAAAATAGCCAGAGGCCGTTTTTTACCACGACCGACTCTAGCGTCGTATCTGTGAATAGAGTCTAGAGGATTTCCAACACTTGGAATGGATCTGTGAAACTTCAATGCAAGTTTCCGAAATTGAGCATAACTAGGCTTAATTCGGAGATCCTGATGAATAGTATCATTGCGGACGTAGCGAGTAGCTTTCAAAAACCTGCGCAATAGCTTGTTTTGAAACTTTTGAATTTTATCCAAGTTGGTTTTCGAAGCAGATCCGTATATCATACACCTGTAGGTGATAATAGGACGGATCATGGATTTATATAGTAATAATTTATTTTTGATGGACAGGCGGCTATTAAAAGCTAAGAGAGAATGAAGGGAATACGTGGCTCGTTTGGCTTTACCCAGTGATTCTGAGATGTGACGAGACCACGTTAATTTGGAATCAATATAAAGTCCTAAGTATTTATAACATGTCTCCCAGTGTATGGGTTCATTATTTAAGAGAAAGTTAGTGGAGGTGTCATGTTTTTATTGGTGAAAAATATGGCGGCACTTTTGGAACTGTTTATTTTAATTCTCCATTTCCGTAACCAGATCGAATATTTATTGAGATAGTTTTGAAGTACTTCAAACGCAGCGTTTGGAGTGTTTCGTTTACAGCAAATGGCAGTGTCGTCAGCGAAAGTCGCTAAAGTGACGTCAACATCACGCGGAAGATCATTGGCGTAGATGTTGAAGAGAAATGGCCCCAGCAGAGAACCTTGAGGAACAGAACTTAAAATAGGTGAAGGGTTAGAAATAGAGTTTCCGACTTTAACGGAAAATGACCTGTTGTGAAGATAATCGTAAATTATTTTAGTTAGTTGGTCGGGAAGACCAATAGATATTAGTTTATGAATAAGGCCAGCATGCCAGACCTTATCGAAAGCTTTTTGAACATCTAGAAATATAACTCCCGTTACACCTCCAGATTGGAAGCCGTCAATAATAAATTCAGAAACTCTCCACAACTGTTGTTGTGTTGAATGACGTGGACGAAACCCGAATTGTTCAGGCCTAATCACATCATGAGAGTTTGTAAAATCATTCAGACGATTAACGAGAATATATTCATAGATTTTAGACATGCAAGAGAGAAGAGAAATAGGTCTATAGCTTTGAAGAAGGTGCGGATCAGTGTCGCCACCTTTCGGCAGAGAAACGATTAAACTCTTTTTCCAACAGTCTGGAAAAATAATTAGCATGCGATTAATAATTAAGGTGTTATAAAAAATAAAGTTGGAGGGTAGGTTAATAAGCATATTAGTTGTTATTCGGTCCTCGCCAGGGGATTTTTTTTTTTTCAGTTTAGAAATATACTCCACTACCTCAGATGGGAGTAGCCAAGTTAAGAGTATTAATGGAATTTTTGCTTAGTAAATTTTGAATACTGTTATTAACAATCGAAGTGATTCTAGGATTAAAAACATCAATATGAGGTGTGAACTGACTTCTAAGACTGTGAGCGAGAGCTTCAGCCTTTTCAGAGTTAGTCACTGCCATTCCAGTTGGGCTATTTAGAGCCGGAATGTTTGTTTTTGGCCTACGAATACGTGAAGTAGCCTTCCAAATGGTGTTGTCAGTCGTTGATAAACTCTCGACAAAGTTGTTGAAATGCGTTTTTGAGTACTCATGAATTGCAGATTTAGCCCTCCGTGCAAGTACATTGTACAAGCGTTTGAAATGGGGGAGCCTATGAACCTGCCAATTCCTGCGAGCATGATTTCTTTCTCTGATCAACTGTCTGATTTCATCTGGTAATCGGAAGAATAGACTAGTCCTCCTTCTCGGAGCCGAGCTTTGCTGAAAGGCATCTTGAATGTAATTTTCAAGCATGCTAATTGATCTCTCGGCTTCGAGTTTGTTAGATGGAAGAGGTGAAGGAAGCTCAGAATCGGCTAATATCTCCGTAAAGTGGCTCCACCTGGTGGTGAAGGCCGCCGGTAAATCTAAATTATAGTTATTCGTCGCAAACAGATTTCCACAGGTAGGTGATCAGAGGTGAGATCATTCAGCGTTTGAATGCTGTAACTATATGGAAAATTGCGGGTGATAGCAAAATCTAAAATATTATTATTTCTAGTGAAGGTGGGTTCAGGGGAAGCAAGAATTTGTGCATGATTTTGATCCACCCATCTCCTGATGATATTCCCTCTAGCATCATTAGAGGGGCAGTTCCAAGACAAGTGTTTAGCATTAAAATCACCCGCAATAATAAAATTTGAATAAATATTAGTGAGCCGGGATAAATCTCGCATGAGCAGGTCATTCCTTTCGCGATGAGGAGGGATATAAACTGCTGCAACAAGTAATTTTTGAATAGTGGGGAATTCCAAAACAATTGGCGTGACTTCAATGGAATTTAGATTTTGGACTTTAATGAGAGTAGCATTGAAGCCGTACTTTAAATAAATAGCAGTGCCGCCGGAAGAGGTGCTATTATATGGCCTGTCAACATTGAATAACATAATAGGCCACCTTAACAGTAGAACCCTGGGAGAATTTGGTCTCACAGACAAAAATAATATCAAAATTATTACTATAAACCCAATGGCGGAACTCAGCCGCCTTACAATGGAGGCCATTGGCGTTCCATATACCAACAGAGAAAGAATTCAACGTTCTGCTAGGGTCGAATGTTAAAGTTAAGCCTAAATAAAGGGGGGAAATTCCCTAACAAAATTACTCGAGAGATATTAAACTCTCGTACAAGATGAAAGAGCGATCTAAGTTCGTGGACGCCGCACGAATTTGTGGAAGTGCCATTTTCCAGGCTTTTACTATGTTTTTTTTTGTCATGATTCTTTTTCAAGACCATGACGTAGTTTAGGAACTCGGTAGCCGAACTGGGGTCTTCTGGGACCGAGGAATTTATATAAGGAGTTTTGGAAGGGGGAGGAGCTTCGGGCTCGCTACGACCAATAGCAATTCCCGCAAAAGATTGGGAAGGTTGAACCTTCTTGCTTGTGAAAGTTTGGATTTTGGGAGCCCCTGTGACCTGTTCCTGAGGCTTACGCTTGGATTTAGCGTTTTTCCTGGTATTTTGGGTAGGAAACTTTGGACACAGCCGATAGTTAGCCGGGTGGGCGCCACCACAGTGCGCACATCTGCTGGGGTCACCAAAATCCTTTCTGCAGTCCTTGCTCCTGTGTTCCCCAGCACATTTAACGCACCGGGGCGGCAAGTTGCAAGAAATTGCAGAGTGGAAGTAACCCTGACAGTTGAAGCACTGTGAGGGTCCTTTGTGGCCCCGGTAAACTTCGACCGTGACCTCTGTTCCCATCAGTTGAGTGATCGAAAAGATGGAGTCTAATTCTACCTCAACTTGAGTTTTAGGAATTGCCAAATGAAAAAGCGGCATTAGAATTTTTTTGGACACAGGTCCTCTGAACATTTGAGTCGCAGTGACTCCCAAGAATCCTTCAATTTCTAAGTTTTGAACTATATCAGCCGTGCGGGTGTTAATGGGGAGACCCCTAATCACCGCTTTGAAATTTTTTTCGGATTCCAAAAGAAAGGACTTATATTGGATTTTTTCTTGAATGAGGTAGGACTGAATTTTCCTATAGTCCTCCTTATTCTCGACCTTCAGTTTAAGAAAACGCCCCTGGGCTTTGCTGGCCAGCGTTGGAACAATGTTCCGCATACCGGACAGCAGTATTTGCCAATGGGGCGGCAGAATGATATGGAATGCAGGAACTCTGCTAGATTTGGTTTTTAGCTGATTTGAATTATTAACTAAACTAGACGTACTAGGATTAGCATTACTAACACTACGAGGATTAACATTACTAGGTTTTTTCTTTTTTGAAGTTACCTTAACCCATTTCCCATCCCCATCAGGATCAGGGTTGCTGTCAACCTGTTCGGAGCGCGGGCGCTTGACCGAAACTACGTGTTCGACTACTTCCATGTCGGAAGATGGCGCCACGAGTTCCGGACTTGCGCTCGCAGAATTTTCCTCAGCATCAAGTTCAATATCATTCAATTTGCCCATTTTGCAATCAATTTTAGGAGGAGGCGGTGGCGGTGTGAAATAAATGCTAAGGCCACTAACCTGTGAAAACAGGGAAGCAGCCTGCCAAGCCAGAGACCTTTCTTGTTCGTGAGCTGAGAGCTTGGCTGTTGAAGCATCATCAAGCTCCTTTCTTTTCATTTTGTAAATAGCTGTGTCGTTGCAGGCTATAACGGCTCGGAGCTTTATCATCTCTGACTCTGCTGCATCAGAGGATAGACTCCTCAGATCAAGATCTTTGAAATAGGGGCAGGTGATGGGAGTGTCCATCGGAGTAGACTGCTGGCCACTTTCAGCCATATTAGATTTAAGACTAAGTAATACTGGATTTTTTGAGTAAAATAAACACAAGAATAAAATAATCCAAGGCCTGCAAGTGAGAGACCACCGTAGTGCCGCTCTCGTTGATCACGGTTGGCCTTGAAAAAGGCCGAGAAGCACTGCAATAAATCAACTCACTGCTTTAACTTTGATTAAGGCTTACGCCGATAGATGGCGCAGCGCGAAGCTCAGAAAACTACGTCTGTTCTCAACGGATGTTGGAACAGAACCTCGAATCTCTAATGTTATCAGAAGACATAGAATTGACTTAATGAAATAGACACCTAAACATTTTCCGCTAAGAGAAAGTTAATACGCATATAAAAACATAAAACAGAGTTTACACAGCGATTTTTTTTTCAAGAAAAAGAAATGAAAAGAAGATTGTAGAGCTTTATTTATCTATTTATTTATTTATTTAAACGCCAATTTCCGGGATCTAAAACTGATCTATCTGATCAGGATGACAATTAATTTTCCTGTGATAACCAAGTAAAGCATGAGAAAGGATATCTAAAATGGGTTTATGTAACAATTTCAAAAAAAAATCGTTAGAGCCGTTTTCGAGATACCGACTTTTACGAAAACTTGGCATAATTAACTGTTGACCAGAAAACAACAATTACATGCAAAAGTATATTTAAAAGAGGATTAATATAGCAAGTTTGAAAAAATAATCATACAGCCGTTTTGAAAGGAACGCAGTCGCAGGACCTGAAATTCAGCTATTTATACAGGACGTCTATCCATTTTCCTGAACTAACCAACTATATCATTCGAAAGGATATCTAATAGAGTGTTTTTACAGCAATTTTGAAAAAAAAATGTTAGAGCCGTTTTTGAGATATGGACTTCCGGTTTTTCCAATTTTCATCAAAATTTGGAAAATCCATCTGACTTGTTTCAATTATAAAGTTTCGTAGCTGAATCTTTATTAGTTTCCGAGATATAATAGCCAGAAGCTTCCCCACATACATACAAGCAGAGATACACACACACACTGACCCGCTGCCAAAAACAACTTTTTTGGACAATGGAGACCTTGAAACATGCAAATCAGGTGAAATATCGACATCGAATTTTTGGACCCAATACGATACCAACGGTAATCGGGTAATGGAAGTAAAAATAGAGTGTAATGGACGTAATTTCTCTTTTCTACATAAAATTTTAACTATTATTTTAAATTAATCAGTTTGGAACGGAATTAATAAAATAATGCTATAGGTTCCGTTAAAAAAAAACTTTTTTCGTGTAGTGTTATCTTTATAATTGTAAAATGTGTAATTTATGCTTATTATTTATTTTATTATTCATGTTTTTTTTTTTTTTTTTACAGTGAATATAACGTATCAATCATCTCTTACTTTCTTGCTTTACAAAGTTTTTGTATTTCCACCCATCCATCAAATCATTAATTCAGTAAATGAAGATGGATCGCTCACCCACTGAAAATAATATATATATATATAAAAGAAATGACGCGTGAAATGTACACTGTCTCATAAATTTGTTCTTTTTTAAAATAAATAAGAATTTTTTTTTTATAAAATATAACATATGTTAAAATGTATCTGGCAATGTCTGAAATAGTTTTTGATACTGTATTATTAGTATTAATATTATTTGTAGTTTCTACTTCGCATTCTATTGGAAAAATAAAAAAAATTCTTCATGTTCCATTAAATCTTAAAAATCGTAGTCCAGTTCCGAAGAATAATTCTTTGTTCATTAATGCGTGTTTTCATTAGACGGACACTTAGAGAAAAAAGAAAGGCGGCAGAACAACAACCAAACACTTTTTACTTTCTCTTACCCATATCTATGGCAGAGAAAGTATTGTTTTCGAGTCAAATTTTCGAAATTGAGTTTTTGTCATAGTGACACATTTTGAGGTCCCCTGAATCCAAAAAACATGTTTTTAGCGACTGATCTGTGTGTGTGTGTCTGTCTGTTATCAGGATATCTCAAGAACAAATTATAGCAGAAAGTCCAAACGTGGTATTCTAAATGTGTATCCTATAGGGATGCTACACTACTTCGTTGAGACCAAGCAAATGGTTCGTGTACAGGAACATCCAAGAGATTTCAAATACACTATGGGCAGGGGAAAATAGCTGGAAAGTACAGTGCAACATCTATAGAACAACAAAATTTATTATATTTGTTACTGCTAAACTGCACTTGAGTGGGAAGCAGTTCTATTGATTACACTGCTCTGGAAAAAAAAAAAAAATCGAGATCTGATACCATTCTTGCTAATTCTTATGTAAAATGTCCTCCTGAATACGAATAGGACTCCCATTTTGCCCAGCCACCCACCGTTTTCTAGATACACCCCCTCCTCCCTCAATTTCTTTCCCTGTTCGATAATTTTATGACTATGAATTTGATTTAAAGATTGAAAAATAATTAATTTAACACCTAAAAACAAAAATATATAAAGTTTAAAAAATAACATTAATAACAGATTAAAAAAATATAAGATATGTAATGCGTTATTTCAGTGGCAAATCCCCCCAAAAATTTTCCCTTGTCGCAAATGTTTATGTTTTAGAATTTTACAACTCTGTAGCTACTCAGAAGATATTTAACGGCCCTCTTCACTTACCGTCGCCGGAAGCCCAAGCCAATGTTATTCTATGGGGAAATTTTCTTTACTTATAACTCATTAACTAATACATATTTTTAAATTCTGTTTTCACATTCAGAAAATTTCCAACTGTTAAATGGATGCACCTTTTTTACAAATGTATTTTTTTTTTTTTTTTTTTTAATATTTTATTTTGAAATTCTAAAATGAAAAAATTTCACATATTGAAAAATTCGTATTTTGCAGCTTCAAAATAAAATATAAAAAATTAAAAAAATATTTTTTTTAAAGAAGGTCCGTCCATTTAACAGCTGGGAATTTTCAAAATGTGAAAACAGAATTAAAAAAGATGTATTAGTTAATAAGTTATTTGTAAAGAAAAATTTCCCATAGAATAACATTAGCTTCGGCTTCCGGCGGCGGTGAGTGAAGAGAGCCCTTAACGGTTAAAATAATCCTCTCCCCTCCTAAGAATCAAATTTATAACCATAAAATCACCGAAAAATGATAAAAATAGGGGGTCATTCCTAAAAAATGGTGGGTGATAGGGTAAAATGGGCGTCCTATTCGGATTCTGGAGGTCATTTTACACAAGAATAGAAATGGTGTCAGAGGCAATTTTCATGCCGAGCAGTGTTACAGAACTCTTCACAAACTTCAGACAGAGAACAGTTTTCCATCTGAACAATTCATGAAACTGTTATATTATTATCATTTTAATATATCTTATTTATGTTTTAATGTATTTATTCTTCCATTACCCTACTACCGTAGGTAATGGAAGTATTGTATTTTTTAACGTCATTTCCCCAATGGAAATAAAGTTTTTAATTATTTTAGTAACAAATTACAAAATATATATTACCGGGAAAAACTAAGAAATATATTGAGAAACAGAAATTTTTTTTTTACCAAAGTGTGCGAATATTTAAATTGGATTTTTGTTTTGTACAAATTTAACGGAAAATGTTGCAATCTTTTATAAAACTTTTTTTTTTTTTTTTTTTTTTTTTTAACGAAACATTTGAATTAGATTTAATAACGTTTATTTACATTTTCTATATAAAGAGAAGTGTCTGCGCTCTGGTGCTCACACTACTGATCGCAGATATACGAAACTGGGCAGATGGGTACCTGGGACCCTGTAGGTGTGCACCTTATCGAGATTATTTCGAATTTTGAATTTGAATTTTTGAATTAAATTTTTTTCGATTTTAAATATTGGATTCTATGTATTTTTGTAAAGTTTATTCTTTCATTTCGATCGTCTGCGTATCTTAGCAACGGCTATTACGCTATTTACTTTTTACTTATTTAATTCATTCATTTGAAGGCAAAATCTTTTATTATTATTATTATTATCATTATTTATTGAAAATCAAATGGTAATGCAGCAGGGGAAAAAATTACGTTTATGCATAATTTTTATAGTATAACAAATTTTTATTTTTCATTTTTGAAATTAATTTCTTTGAATGAAAAATCTTTTTTTTTTCTTTTAATTCACAATATTTATCGTGAAAAAATGGTACAATGTAATAGAAAGGATTAAACTGATTAAAATTTAGGTTTCATTCAAACTTATTTTATTTTTCTTTAACTCCTTCTAAAAGAAAATCTACTTTTATTTTATTTATATTTATTATATTGGTCGAAATCATAGTGTAAAAAGCGAGGATTATAAAATACATGGTTCAAAAACTAAAATATTTAATAGATGCTGAGATATAGTCATCTTTAAAATCATAGTTCTTGAATAATAGCTGATCACCTGTCGTCAATAAATACTCAAAATGAAGTGCCCTGGAAAGACCTTTCTGCAGACAGTGGGAACCTGGACCCGATGTAGCGTGGGCGGAAAAAGAGCTGCCGTAGGCAGCGGATTCCCGAAACGAGGTTTAGAGCTATTTCACGGTAGGCAATTCTTTTAGTTTTTCATTTATAATGTGATATGAAAAATAAATACTGATTCAATTCTTTTGAAAATTCAATTAAATATAGTGACCAGCGAAGCTGGAGTAGCCTGCTATTGATCCATAGTATAATATTCATTATTTGCAACCAATCTTTACCATCTTTCAGGCAGATTGTCGATCCCCCTAGCGTAAAAGTCCTCATCCTTGGATCTAAAATATTAAGCAACCATCATGGAGACAGCTTCGGAGGAAGTAAATTTTTTTTCTGTCCTATAATTTGAAGCAATCGAAATAGATAGTAATGCGAGGGAGTTTTCTCAGGTTTATAGGGTGAACGACTTTCCCATCCAAACTCATTCAACTTTTGTCGTGTCACCACTGCAGTAGGTGGTTTTGATTTGTCTTAATGGAAGAGAATTCCTTTTTTTTTTGTTCGTTACTACTGCCCACGTACTCTTGATAGCCGCTTCATGGTTTGCCCTTATTTAAGTACACTGGACCTCTTCTATCCCACCCAAATCAGAGCATCCCTTTTCATTGACGAAGATCTGCTTTTGCAGTCATTGTGACAGATGTTCCAAGATTGCAATTAACTGTTTTTCTCTCTTTATTCTCGCGAAGGATTGATGTCCCGTAATGAGCTTGTCTAAAAACGGCTCCACATTGTAAGATAAACAGATTCTCACACGACTCCATATTTTTTTTTTTTTTTTTTTCAGTCAGATTGCGCGGATCAAAAATACTCTGCTTCAAGAAAAATCCGAGATGTTTGATGTGTTCCTCAGCAGTCTATGGTAGATACCGTGTCCTTTTGCAATGGCTCTAGTGGAGCTACTCTCCAACGTAGACCGAAAAAGGTCATTATCGACCTTGGATGACTGCCCATATCGGCGATCCTCTTTGACACTGAAATCTCCGGAACGAAATTCGGCAAAAGGTCCGAACATTTACAAATTCACTTCCCAGCGTGTCACATAACTTTTTACAATTCAACCGATGTGTTGCTGGAACGCATACCTAATGCAATGTCTTGAATGCATTTTATCCAGTGCCATCTCGTTAACCCTGTACTTCGTAACTAACGGATGAAAAGTATTGAAAGGAGTCCTCTTCTATTCCACAAGAGACACGGTCAGTAATAAGTCCTGGCATAATGCATTCCACCTGCTTGTCTTGACCTGGCAGGTAAGATTTCCTGCAGGTAGTCAAACTGGACAGAACTTTTCCGTCCATACAAAATCAATGCCAAACCAAGATCAGGAATTGCACTTTGCAAATATATTGCAACAGCCTTAAAATATATATATATATATATTGATAATAATTTCATGATAATCAGGCTTAAAAAATTAGATATCAAAAAGAAAAAAAACTGTCCATTGTTTTATAAAAATAAAATGTCAGTATCTAACCACATTTTAAAAATTCCTTTAAAGTTTACAAATAAATCTAAAAACGATTTTACAAGTTTTTATGTATCGCTTTTTTTTTTTTTTTTTTTTTTTTTTTTACGATTTTTACGTATAGGAGCAATTTAAAAAATTTTAAATTATAGCTTTTTATTTTGGCTGAATACGGCTTATAAAATACTATCTCGGACAACATACTGAATAAACATTAAACTTAATTTGAAGCAGAAAGGGAATTTTCCTTTTTTATCGTGCAAACACACACCCACACACACACACACACACACAAAAAAAAAAAAATAATAATAACAATTAAATTAAATTGATAAAAGAGATTTCTGTGAAAATCTTTATTTCTACATAATCTAAACAGTCACTGAAATGTGAGGATGACGCTGATTGTTGAGGCTTGTGCAAATAAATTATTTTCACTGGTCTCTTAAATGTGAGTGGGAAGCAGTTATATTGATTACAGAACTGCAGAAGCAGCATCATTTTCCACCTCAATGACACATGATTTTGTTTTATTTCTTTTAACAAAACGAAAATATATGTATATATCTTCCCGGTGGGGAAATTCTGTTCTTCATTTTTTTAGAAGCAATTGAAAAAAAAAAAAAAAGAGTAATGACCGTGAAAAAATTAGAAATATATTAAAAATATTTCATGTTTCGATTAATTGTGTAAATATTTAAATTGAGTTTTTCTCTTATACAGCTTTAGGTTATAAACTTGACAATCTTTTATAATAAAGTCCTTTTATTTTTACGCTTGCCTCTACGCGTACAATTATCATGTAAAATGAACTCGTGTGGCACTGACGCTAGTTTATCTTGCTCTGTAGTTTAACAGTATAAATGTAATATTATCGATTATAGATTGAGATGTAAGATTAGAAGTAAAACATTTCTCACCTATTTAAAAACCGTTTTGGAAACAGTCTTATTTACAGTAAAATCTAAGGGCAATTGTTGCATGTTTTCGCAGTTATGGAGCTCGCGTGTGTAAAGATTTTATTCTTCAGATTCAATTTTATTTATTATTATACTTTTTTTTTTTTTCATTTTTACTCATTACTGTAAAACGCACTCAATGAAGTGCGTTGCCGCTTTGTTTGCAGCACTCGTGCCTACTTTGTTCGCCTGACGGAGGTTCGTGTGTTCTTTCGACCCGAAACAATTGTTGCCAGTTCTGTGGTGCATATTATTATAATATACAGAACTACATAAAACTATGAAAACATATTATTTTCGATTGGATGTAATAGATGAACAAATTTATTAATGTAAATTTTATTCAAACAATTGCTTATCTATATAATATTTCTTTAACGTGGACCAATTACGATTATTTTTTGTAGAAACGATGCGATAGTGACTTAATAATATACGCGAAGATAAAAAATAATACTTAAGAAATATTTAAGCACGCGGACTCAGTTCAGTGAACTAATAATGACATTTGTCTGAAAAGATCATTTTATAGAAAAATCTATTTTTAAAAGTCACATCTTTACAATCTTTCCGAGCGTCATTTTAAACCTATCAATTGTTTAAAGATAAATATTTAAATATGCACTAAAAGTTTGAAATAAAAGTTTAAAATATGAATTTTTGTCATAAATTAACTAAAAAACGCAAAAATAAAAAGTATAATCAAAATAGGTACTAAGTTTTTTCTTAATAAAAATTATGCCAAAATGAATAAATTAAAAAATAATTTAAAAGACATCGCCAACATGGTGTCAAAAATTTAAAAGTCGCCATAGGGGTCCTATACTAAACTGTCCTGACTGGGGAAGTATGAAAACTGGGTCATCCAATATGCATTATATTTTGAAACTTTCCTTTGACTGATTTGGTTTAACTATCATTAGCGTTTCATCCCACAAACACTAATAATAATTTAGCTTCTGATGAATTAAAATTGGGGATGAAATTGGTATAAGGTTTTTAGATTCAAATTTTAAAGGTAAAAGAATATTAATTTTAAAAAAGAATGATAAATTGTGAAAAATTCGCACTGATTATAAAAACTAGTGCCTAATAAGTGACATTAAAAAAAAAAAAAAAAAAAAAAAAAAAGCAAGCATTTAAATAATAAATATAGATGTATGTTCAAAAATAGTAAACGATATTCGAAGTTCTGAATTTTTCCTTAAATATAAATAAATAAATAAAAATATCCCTATTATCATTTTTGTTTACATGATGATTCATATCCCTATAAATTTCTCGATCTATTTCGCTGCGTGAACACTTTAATAACAAAGAGCATTGCCTATTTCGAAACTATATTTCAACAGTTTGGAAAAATATATAATTACACTCGCCTTTGTTGCCATACAAACAATAAATAAATAAGGAAAAATAAAGCCACAAAGATAAGCTAAATCACGCCCCGTTGTATTTCATTTTAAAAAGTTGCACATTCAGATTTAACAACTATCTTTTACAGGAGAATTTTACATACTAAGATTACATGAATAAAATGAAAAGTGTATAAAGTTATTTTTGTCTGATTTCTCGCCTCATATATCATATGATGCAAGAAACATATGTAACATACATATATATACATATGTATTTGGCAATCCACATTAAATTATAGGTTTCGAGCGGCATTAATTGTAAGTTCTTTGTCTAATTAAAAAATGTGCGATACGTGTGTGCATTTATTTTTAAAGGTATTTTTGTCGGCATTTTTCACCTCTTAGATGAAAAACTTTTTTTTTTTTTTTTTTCCCCTCAAACTCTCAAACTCCGCCTACATATATCCGGGTTTTTTTTTTTTTTTTTGATTTACCCACTTAAAAAAACAATAAAAAGTGGGTTTTATTGGTGTTTTTTAAATCTAATAAAATTTTTCACTTTTTAAAAAAATATTTATTATTGTTTTACTTATATTTTCTTGCTTGACACTATTATATATATATATGTCATAAGAATTATATATATAATTATTATGTATGTGCATCATATTAATGATACATATGAATTTTGAAATTACGTAATTATTTTTCAACTTTGTTAAAAAATTCCTTTCATTTTAACTATCTATCTACATACAATATCTCTTTTGAACGAAGCAGTTTTGAAAAAAGAAAAATGAGAATAAATGAACAAAATTGCAAGCCATTTTTGTATTTGTAAGTCATGATGTAAAGTAATAATGATAATAATACTTTACCTAAAAATTCTAAGGATTTAACAACAAATATTAAACACTAGTATGTTGCGGCCACCACATGACTTTCTTCTATATTTTCCTATACAAATTCACTCAGTAAAAATAATTTATTAAAATTATTATTTAAAAAATTATCTTCCATGATAATGCAGACGATTTCCATATTAGAGAAGTAGTATAACACTAAATATCCAAAAAAAAGTTAATTTTATCGTCAATATTACATTTAAAAAAAAAAAAAAAAAAAATGTTAAAAATGAAAAAAATCGATAACTTCATTTTAAATAATCGCAGATCATGGTTCAACCATTCGTTTTAAAGGTATTGGCGAGCTCTTTTAAAAGACACCCATCATGAAAATTTACTCACCTCGAGGGGGAACCCCCCCCCCCCCCCCCAGAGAGGCGGGCGAGGTTCCTACACATACAAAACTTTTTTCCCAGTTGACTACCTCTATTATAAATAATTCTGGTAAATTTCATATTGATTACTAAAAAATAATTCTCTTTATGTACATTTATACAAAATTTTGTCCTATACCACCATGTTAAAAATTTAGAAAAAGCGGGATGGCAACGCAACCTGTAAAACAATTTTTACCAAAAGTTGATAGGCACTAATTTATGTCAAGGTGCAACTATATACCAATTTGTATGAAATTCTGTGCAGTAGTTCCTGAGATACAGTTGCCACAAAATTTTGTCACACACACACACAGACAGACAGACAGACAGACATTTTCTAAAAATGGTCAAATCGTGTTCTACAGCTCTCAAAACGTGTAAATCCATTAAAAACCAGAGGTCGAAAATTTTTACGAATCCAATACTTTCTTCTATTGAATATAGAAGAAAGTAATAACTAACAAATATAATATATTGAACTTGTAAAGTTCGATACAGATAAAAAATGTTTTTTTTTTTTTTTTTTTTTTTTTTTTTTGTTGTTGTTGTTCCCTCACAAACTTCAAATTCACTAAAACAATCTTTTTAAAAGATTTAGTTTTATAAAAAAAATCTTTTTATAAAAATTTTCTGTGTTTTCAGAATTATTTTTACTTCCATTACCCGACTACCGTAGGTAATGGAAGTATTGTATTCGGTCCAAAAATTCGATATAGAGATTTCACCTGATTTACATGTTTTAAGGTCTCCTGAGTCCAAAAAAGTGGTTTTGTGCAATTGGTCAGTGTGTGTATGTATGTGGGGAAGCCGTAAGTTCATACCTCATAAACGGCTCGAACGATTTTCTTCAAATTTGCTATATAAACACTCTATTTGATGTCTTTTCGAATGATATAGTTAATTCAGGAAAATGGACAAGCGTCCTGTATAAATAGCTCAATTTCAAGTCCTGCAAGTGCGTTCCTTGCAAAACGCCTGTATGACATTTTTTTAAACTTGCCATATTAACCCTCTTTTAAATATCCTTTTGCATGTAATTGTTGTTTTCTGGTCAACAGTTAATTATGTCAAGCTTTAGTAAATGTCGGTATCTCGAAAACGGCTCTAACGATTTTCTTGAAAATTGTTACATAAACTCATTTTAGATATCCATTTATCGTGCTTTACTTGGTTATCATAAGAAAATTAATAGTCACCCTGATCAAATAGATCAGTTTTAGATCTCGGAAATTGGTATTTCAAAAATAAATAAATAAATAAATAAAAACAATTTTCTTTTCATTTCCTTTTCTTAAAAAAAAAAAAAAAAAAAAAATCGCAGTGTAAACTCTGTTTCTCTGTTTTATGTTTTTACATGCGTATTAACTTTCTCTTACCGGAAAATTTTTAGGTGTCTATTTCATTAGGCCAATTCTATGTCTTCTGATAACATTATCTCCGAAAAGTGTACATAATACGTGTAATAGTGGGTAATGGAAGTCGTGTGGTTGTTTCACACCAGATTTTTAATTATAACTTCATTCAATGAAACACTATTAACTTGATAATAAACATTTATATAGAACGACTGATAAAATTAAAGGTGTTACATAATATATATCACAAAAATAAATAAAAATTTCCCAAAAATGGGCCCCAAAAATTAAAACCTGGATCAACGCTTGACCATTTAGTGTAAAATGCAGGCAGTGATAAGTTTGTTTTGTATTCTCTTATTACAGAAACTTTCATATATGAATAAAATATATCAGTATCAATACCATTTCCCTGCCCAGAGTAGTGTGTGGAAGGCTAAATTTCCCCCCAAGTTACCTTTGGATAGCCGGTGAAGTGGTTAACAAAAACTTTAAAAAAATTATGCATACCTTTACCATATAAAAATACATGATTATTTGTAATATGAAAATCGTAAAATCGTACATGGAAGGGTTATATATATATATATATTACTAGTTAGAATTTCACACAAAATAATTTAACAACAACAACAACAACAACAAAAATCAGAATTGTGATAAAATAAAATGAAATAAAAATTCCTTTTGCGGTTTAGATCAAACCAAACATTAAGAATATGAAGGTCATTTAATTTTTAAGTAATTATAATTCATTACTATTATTTTGTAATATGTTTTCTTTTAGTCTAAAACTGTTCTTTTTTTTTTTAATAAAGCTTAAAATTCAAATCCAATAGTGTTAGGAATATAAATAATATTCCTAATATAATTAATAATATAATAATATAAATAATTGTTTAATTAATAATATTAATATAAATAATATTAATATAAATAATTAATATAATAATATAAATATAAATTGGCCGAATATAATTAATATAAAAAAGCCAATTAAACCCAAAAAAATCCACCGGGCTTTTAAAAAAAAAACAGAGTTTTTTTTTTAAAGCCTATTTCGAGCGATACCACTTTTAATCCTCTATTCTTATAATTAATAGGTTAAAAGCGTACGACAATGTTTCATGTTTGCGTATTAATACGCAGATAAACATACAAAGGTTTATTTATATATATATAACACAATTGTTTCAAGTAAATACAACTTATAAATGATAGAAAGAAAAAATATAAATAAGTTGAGATTAATATTCAGATAGCTACATACTTGGCTTCCCATTCATTGCTACCTAAAAGATAATTTCAAACTGACACAGCAATGTATAATTTACAACGATATTAAGACTCATAATGAGCGGACCATTCGAGCTCGAAAGGAAAATAGCAGAAATTTCAAGTGAAATGGAAATTGTGCGTTGCTCCCTTTTCAAAGTGCGACTAAAATTTAATGATTAAGTCGCGCTTTAAAAGATTGATTTAGCACGTATACCACCCATCGACGAGATATTAGAGTAGACCCCGGTCTAGTAACCTTCTTGCTACCGAACATCACATCCCCACCACTCATTCGCCAAACCGACATTCCACTTTCAACCAAGGCAACTTTCCTCCACCTTTGTTATCGCTGTTTTATATTTCGATTGGGTGGGAATTAAACACAACGTCGCACTAGTGCTGCGTCACATTTACGTCGCACTAGTGCTGCGCAGATGGGCAATTGGCCACGGTCTGGGTCACACCCATAGAGGTGATCCGGAGACATGCCATCACAATTTGGTCCTCCACGGAAGGGATGGCTCTCCCGCTTCAGTGACCCCCAGAGAGATTTTTGATGGGAACGTGGAGGACATTGCGGCCACGACAGATTTTACGTGCACCAGCCACCATGAGTGTACACGACGGTCTTTGACCGGCTCGAGTACCGAACCTGTAATCTTCCAATTACGAGGCCGGCGCTCTACCGACTGGGCTACCGCGGCCCGTCGGTATAAGGAATCCGTACTCTATGTCTGCTCGACGGTACCACCAGTGGCTCACAGCTAAGACTACAGGCTGAGTCATTCGACACCATTTGTCCGTCAAGTCCGTCATTAATAAATCCAAGACTACTATATAAGATTATTATATAGTAGTCTTAGGTTTAGCAATGACGGACTTGACGGACAAATGGCGGCAAATGATTCAGCCTGTTCTTACTCACAGCTAATTCAAGATCACTGAGCTGAAGAACAACTGGAGCAAATGCTTCCAATACCTTTACACAGTGTTCGTGCGTGCCATTTTTTCTGCAATCGTTTGCCGTACAGAGTCAAACCTTGCACGGCAGGCAACATTTGCCGGGTCGTCTATTACTATTATACTCTTTAAAGAATTAAAATTTAAAATTGTAATGTCATGTTTAGCATATGGTTTTTCGAACAGACAACTTTACGCAATTTTACTTTGAAATATAAAGATATCAAATGCTTTCTGCCGTGCAACGCTCGGAAGACAAACTTTCCAAAAACGGCATGCAAACACCGGTCTAGCTGTCTAGCATTTCCTCCAGTTGGTCTTCAGCTCAGCGTTCAAGGTACGGAAAAATCTTAAAACAGAGGTCCTGAATGGTTTGTTTACGTTTGGCGATTTTTTTCCTACTCGACGAAATGTTTGGATGAGAGGGCTTTATGTCATACAATTGCTACGCTATGGGCAATCGGCTAGATGACCTTATTAGAGTACCTATATAAAAATATAGAGATAAAAATTATTCTAAATTACCCATTTAAGGAGGTACATTTTATTTTACTTAAAGGAGGATCAAATCAGTAATAATTATGATAAGTATTTTTTTTTAACTTCAATTTTTAAAAAATTAGAAAAACGATTTAAAAATAGAGGTTTTCCTGTAATTTCGAGGACATAGGGTCAAACTAGCAGTCGGTGACGATCTGGGATTCCCCTAATTGCAGTCCGGGATATCAAATTCCCATTTTGATCTTCCGCGGAGTGGCTTGCTGCCCCGTTTCAGTGATTCCCAGAAGGTACAGTAGACAGCAAAATTATTGAAGCACACATTCACATTTTTCATATATATTTCTTTAGTCTGATCGCTCATTTTTGTCATCAACTTAATTTTTTATAAACTGTATAAGACTAAGATCATGACTCGACACATATTTATTTAACAAAATAGTATCAGGTGTACATCTTTGGAATAAAAATTATTGCTACAGCTTCAATAATTTTGCTATGCAACATGGAGGTCACTGCGGGCTCGACGAATTTTACCAAGCACCTTTAATGTACACCACGGTGTTGGGCCCTCCTTGGCCGAGTGGCTATGTCACCACACAGCTAATCACCTTCGAGTGTAGGAGAGCGGGTTCGATTTCCACACTGGCCCTGGGTGTTTTTCCAATTCTTCGTATTGTAATTCTACATGTGCTATCTGTCTTTATCTGACGAAGAGTTACAAGCGGACTCCAAGTCAATCATACAAATCTGATGTATTTGTGTTATCAATAAAAACCATAGCATTCGGCTATTCGAGGTTCTAGGGGTGAGTCCCAGACCGTCGCCAATTGCCCATTGCGCAGCATTAGTGCGACGTAAAACCCAATTAACCATCGGCCCTTATCACACATGCACACACACACACAAAAGAAAAAAAAAAACCGAAACAGTTTACTACAAAAAGTCAACTATTGCTATGCCATCTGTCTCGGCAGAGTCTATTGTAGTAAATTAGCGAACGAAGAAGAAAGAGGGAGAAAGGATACTTTTGAACTAGGATTACTTTATTTGGCTAGTTAGCGCTTTTAGAAGAAAAATGTATAAAATAATGCATGTGATAAATAAATGTGTTGATGTTATAAAAATTATGCTTATATATTTTCTTAACGTGAATCTGAAACATGTTTAACATATGTTAGCGTTAACATTTTGTCTAATCGTATATTTATTTGACTATTACTAAAAAATAAATATGTTTTAGAAGCGGAAAGACTCAGTATAAGCGAATGTGTTAAAATCTAAATCATAATCTTATAATACACAGATTACTAAAAATAAAGTGTAAATATTTAAATGCTTAAAAATAACCTTGCTTAGGATTTTTTTTTTTTTTTTTTTTTTTTACAATAAATATGATTATTTTTGTTTGAGTTATTTCAAAAATAAATTTACTTAATTTTTTAATGATTTATTTCGTTGTGATAAGTTACAGTATTGTATGCGAAGTTTCCAAAAATACATTAAATTGCCCTAGATATGAATTTTGTAAAAAGGGCAGCTAAAGGGCCCCAAATTTAACCTGGTTCGGCTCCTGGTTCCCTATCAAATATTTGTTCTACTATCTTTCTGATAAAGGGCCCTACTGTATTCATGATAAGAGCCGTCAATTCGGTTTATTTTGCGGCACAGTCAGAAATTAAAGTGTCCCATCCATTAGGCTAACCTTAAAACCCACTTCGCCCATAATCAATCGCTATGTAATTTTATTAATGTATTTATTTATTTATTTTTTTAATTATTATTATTACTATTTTAGTTTTCATGCAATTCCATGCTAATTTTCGAAGTGATAATCCCTCTTATACAAATTTATGGGAAGTATCGTCTAATTCTGCCATAAAAGATTTTTTTTTAAGTAAAACTACAAAAATAGTTTTTGTAAAATTTTTTCCTCCACAATATAAAATAAAAGATTCTTCGTATTCGTAAAAAATGTCCAATTTCGGTTTCCGATCGATTTACTCGTTTTGAGAGGTCCAGAACATGATTTGACTAAATGTCTATCTTTACTTCTGCATCCTTATCTGTGATAAAATATTGTGGCAAGTGTATCTCTTGAACTAGAATACAGAATTTCATACAAATTCATATGTAGTTACATTTTGACATAAAATTAATGTTTATCAACTTTTGGGGAAATTCGCTCCGCAGGTGGCTTTGCTGTTTTGCGATTTATCACATTTAAGAAAAGGCTATATCACAGATTCTATTGTGTATAATGGAACAACACTTGATATTTATAGGTCCATTATGAATCATCATGCTGATTCAAACTCGGTACGTTTAGGTTGATAGGTGGCGCTGCTTTGTTGCAGTTTACTCGTGAACGGGAAGGCTAGATCTCGTATTCTACTGCATATAATTGCCGAAAATTTGACATTTGTGAGGGACATTACGAAACATTATGTTGTTCAATTTGGGTGCATATCGGGCGACGGGTGGCGCTGCTGGGCTACTATTTGATCAGGAAGGCTAAATCTCAATTTCTATGTCACTAAAATGTATCAAACTTGATATGTGAGGCATCCATTATGAAAACGAATGCTAACTTAATCTGGTTGTAACTCGACCGACAGGTCGCGCTGCTATTACCGATTTTCTATGATTCATATGGCAACATTTCAGAATCTGTTGATTAAAATTGCACCAAACTGCAAATGTAAAATCTTTATTGTGAGAAACCATGATTAATTTTTGTGCATGTTAAGCAGTAAATGGCACTGTATAGAATGATATATAGAAGGGCTATATAGAATGTTATGGAAGAAAATATTGTAATGACCTCAACATATTACTTTTTAAGGTGCTTTATGAATATAAAATGTAATCTATATACTAATACACAAGCATGAAATTTGTCGTACGCTTTTAACATTTTATTTATAAGAGTAGGGGATTAAAAATCGTATTGTTCGAAAGGTATGGTTAATGTGAAATTGAGGGGGGTAAACATTATTTTTAAACGCTTGAAATGCATAACATAGCAATACCTTATAGTGCATAAGCGTATCATGATTTCTAAACTTGTCTCATTTAAATAGTTATCGTAGAGTTTTATTTGGATTAGTTATTAAATTAGAGCATTTTAAACAAAATTTTAATGCATAAATATATTAAGATAAAAGAAATTATCACAAAACATTCGAAATTCTTTTTGCATTTCTGGTAGAAACCATATATAGACATAGTTGCACTATAAAAATAAATTTTAAATACATGACTAAAATGTGCCCCCCGTCCCTCCCCAATTAAAAAAAAAAAGAAATGTGTAGATTCTACTATTCAGCAGTTTAACCAATCGCGTTGAACGCGCGCAATTTATTTTTCTCTCTCTCAAGAAACAAACGAACTTTAATTCGGCTATCTACTGATTTCGGCAGCATTGTTCTCAGTGGTCGTTATGTGCACGCTTTCCTTTGTATGCCTTATATGGATATAAAGCATGCCAAATCCAGGTCTTCATTACTTATATGTTTGTTTCATCCGAAATTTTTCGCCCGTGCAAATGATATTTAAATTTTATTATTCTCGTGTAAATAAATATATATCCCTTTATGTAAAAAAAAAAAAAAAAAAAAAAACTTTAAAATTTAGATGTTACTTAATATTTCATGTATCACATAAATTATTAATTAAAAAAATGGTGAATTATTCATTTATAAAAAGTCATTTTTTATGACTTGCTGAAGGAGGAAGAATTTCTGCGCTCGAAGCTGGTAGATGGGAGGTGTCGGGTTCAATCCCAGGTCGCGCTCATCGACCTAGCCGTTCGGAGTTTTCCGTGGTTACCTCCGAAGCTGGTTTTATCCGTACAGGTTCAAATCCGCGAATTTCAAATATTTTTTTTTTCTTTTTTTTTTCATACACTTGTTTTTGGGCTGAGCCAACCTCCTTATAAAAATATATATTTATGGGAACAGAATTATCATTATTTTATTTATATTTATTCTTAAGAGAGGGAGGGGAGGAGGGGTCGATGGAAATCGAGAGTAACTGAAAATTTTTTGAAATGACCCTCCAAAAAATACTTTCAAATGAACATTTTTATGGCATTGAACAATACCCGTTCGAAAGGATATTTATACAGCTCTAAAAATGGTCCTTTTGAAAAAATATTTATATAGCCCTGAAAAGGCTCTTATTTTATTTATATTCGTATAACCCTGAAAAAAATCTTTTGAATTTGTATGGCCCTGAAAAGAACCTTTTTAATAAATATTTATATGGCCCTGAAAAGGGCCTTTTAAAACTAAATATTTGTATGGCCGTGAAAAGGGCCTTTTAAAATGAATATTTGTATGGCCCTGGAAAGGGCCTTTAAAAATGAAGATTTGTATGGCCCTGAAAAGGGCCCTTCAAAATAAATATTTGTACGGCCCTGAAAAGGGCCTTTTTTTAACAGAAGAGGATAGTTCGAGGAGACATTCATTATGCATCACTTGACATGTCGGAATCCCAATCAATCGTACCACTTTCAGAAGCGGTATCAGTCTCTGATTCAGATCCGATTTCAAAATTTATATCTTCAAGTCTCGTCTTAACAAGTCCATCTGTCTCCCAATACTTTTCTTCGATGCTTTCTACATGATTGCAATACTTCCTCCAAAAATCTCCCGATACGCTTTCAATTCCATTTGAAGTGAGCTGTATGAGTGTTTTTAAACTCAGATCAGCCTCAACATTTCTCTCTCGAACATAATGTTTTACAGCTGACCAAGCTAATTCGATGGGAATTAAGTCACAATGATAAGGCGGTAGTCTGAGAACTGAATGACCATTTTCTTTTAAAATTTCGTCAATATGATACTTTTTCTGTGATGGGGCGTTCATTTTAATTAAGTCAAACAGTTCGGGTTTTCTCATGCTGCTGTCATATGGTATCTTTCGCATGTCTAAATATTCACACATTTTAACTTTCGTGGAATATTTTGTTGGGACTGGATTTAAAATCCTCGTGTGATACGATCCATTACTATAACTGAATTACTGGGGATATTAGGCATCAATTTCTCTCGTACCCACTTTTCAAAATTCTCAAAGTTCATCTGTCCATGGTAATCACCTGTGGCGCAGCCTGCTTTAAATATCAACGCTGCATTTGGCACAAATCCATCTTTAGATCCAGCATGCACTACAATAAGCCGATTTCCAGCACTATCTTTTACGAAAGCACCTATTGTTTCATCTTGCCAGCACTTTGAGAAAGAAAGATTATTATCGATCCAAGTTTCGTCCACGTAAATTATGTTTCTTTGACTTTCACGATACTTCTTCATTTCTCTCAAGTACCGTCATCTCCACGAAATTATGTCCGGTCGTTCTATCAATAATTTCCTTTTATTTTGGCATCGCTTCCAACGAAATCCAATCTGATGTAAGATTTTCCTTAAAGTCTCTCTTTTCCAGGAAAAATTAATCTTATTTTGTAACACTGGCAGTAATTTTGAAATTGATGGAAGTTTTTTGTCAACATAAAATTCATTGACTGTATTCCGAACGACACATAAGTCAAAACTATCCAAAACTGCATTGCGTTCTGCAGGACGGATGCGGTGTTTTCCTGGAGTTGACAGCCTTTTATCGGGAGCAGATATGAATTCCTTCTTAATCCTCTGTATAGTTCGCAAAGAAATGCCGGTAGCTGCAGCTGCACGTTCTTGTGCTTTCTGTATTGGGATAGACAGAGATGAAGAACAGAGATATCTTCGCTTCATTTTCACAAAATATGCGCACATTGTTAACAATGTTACGTTCTTTAGAACGCAACGTTTTCCCTTTAAGAGAAAGAGACATTTTACTTAGTTCTGAAAAGAACAGTTTAAAAAAAGAAAAAAAAACAATAATTGTTCTGAAAAGAACAGTTTAAAAGAAGAAAAGAATAATAATTGTTCCGAAAAGAGCAGTTTAAAAGAATATATATATATAATAAGCAAGAGAGCTGAGAATAACAACGTACTAGCAGGGTAGTCGAAATCTGAATGAAAGGAAAAGGAGAGACGGGGTGGCGAGATACCGAAATTTTCGCCAAAGGGAGTAGCGTTAAAAGAATTTGTTTTAACCCTAGATTATTCCCTCTTTCCACCATTCCAACCTTTAAGAAAATGAACTCTCCCAGAAAGCAGGATTTTGAGCCGCCTTCTCGTGATGGCATACCAATACCAATTTCTTGAAAAACAAACATTTTTACGGGTAGGTAGGTAGGCTAGGTTTAACGTCGCATTAGTACTGCGCTATGGGTAATTAGCGACGGTCTGGGACACACCCCAAAGGATGGTCCGGAGACATGCCATCCCAATTTTGACCCTCCACGGAGGGGATGGCTCCCCCGCTTTAATGCCCCAGACAAACATTTTTACGAAATCTATCATTAAAAACAGAGGGCTGAATCCCAGACCGTTGAAATTTGCTCTTTGCATACAGTCGGCGGCAAAATTATTCCAGCGCTAGCAATAATTCCTATGTTAAAAAAAAGTACACTTAATACTGTTTTGTTAAATAAAACCTTGTCGAATTGTGTTCTTTGACTGACTCGACAAGCATTTATTTAAGAAAGCAGCATTAAGTATACATATTTTATATAGGAATTATTGCTAGCGTTGGAATAATTTTGCTGTCGACTGTAGGTCTAGTTCACCGTAAAAGTAAAAACCACTCAACCTCAATCTCATAAGACCAAAGTTTGGGGTTACATACAAACGGAACGCTTGCAATTTTGATGACGTGAATTTTGCAAGTTTTTTGCAAATACAGTCGGCAGCAAAAGTAACAGAGCACTAGCGAAAATTCCTATGTAAAAAAAGTACACTTAATGCAGATTTGTTAAATAAATCCTTGTCGAATCCTGTTCTTAGTCAGTTTAAGAACATGATTCGACAAGGATTTATTTAACAAAACAGTGTTAAGTGTGCCTTTTTCACGTAGGAATTTTTGCTAGTGCTCGGATACTTTTGCTGCCGACTGCAGTCATACATTAGGAACGCCTGCAAACGGCTTTGCAACTGGAAGTGTTTCATTTGTATGTACCCCTTGTTCTCTTAGAAACCTAGTGATCACAGATACCCAAATAAAACAATCAAATTTTTCCCCGTCACCGTGGGTTGCCCATAGTTTAGCACTATTACGACGTAAAACACACTCAACTCAACATTGCCACCGTGATGTGTCACCGTAGACTGATAGAGCGTGTTAACGCGTGGTTTCAAGAATTGGATAATTTCGCTTTGGTATTTCAACAAATAGGCCCGGTACCTCTGTTACAAAAATTAACTCGGAAAGTGCCGCCCAGATGGTGCAGTGGTTAGCGACCCTTACTTCTACATAGTTGGGCCCGGGTTCGAATCCCGGAGAAGGCATGGATGTATGTATTGTCCTTGTTCATGTTCTTGTATCTGTTCTTGAAATAAAAAACTTGTAAACCCTTGTGGTGTGGATTATTCGAGATATAAGCGGCCCTAGAGGCAAGCAATAAATCTCATGTACACATCAAACCAAACCAAACCAAACCAAACTCGGAAAACTATGTAAACAAAAAGCGCCGGCGTAAACATGTTAAAATAACTTTTGCGTCAAATAACTTTCATCTGTTAAAAATTAATAATGAATTAATTAGGTATCACTGATATTTAGCTCATATGGATTTGGGATCTAGATGCTCTTTTTACGGAATTAACCTTTAACTTCAATACAATATGGAATTTTCCAATTTTTAATAGGTAAAATAGGCTGATCTCCCGTCTTCTTTGCAAGATGATCGTAACCCCAGCTCTGTTGCATCGTTTTCATCTCACTGACACTGGCGTTTGGGATCGCTGTCGTGTGTTGGATTCCACTGAACACATTCTCTATCAGCAGAATCACAATTCATCATTTCGGTGCTTTGCTAAATACTGACAAATTTAGTTCTTTCCCCGTCTTCATGCAAACATTTTGCTTATCAAGTAACATTCGTCACTCCACCCTCGGACTCCCGAGTTCCATCCATCGCTTCTGAAAAATCTATGGATTGTAGTGGTTTAACCACTCTGCAATTTTCTGGCAGTCTATGGAATAGTTGAGACAACCGCCCCAATAGTTCAATGAAAACCTTCTTCAACAACAACAACAGGTAAGATATTTAATTTTTCTAAAGAACATACAACTTTTAACCCCTTAACGCGCGGTGTCCTCGCTGCGAGGACGCAAAATTTAAGATCCAGTTGCAAAAATTTACGTTTATAACATATCAGAAAAGGCCGGTTTTTTTAACCGTAAAATTTAAAATTTCTTTTATTTCAATTTACTTCATGAATTCCGGTGGCAGTATAATTTAAATGATCCGAATTGTCTTGCGCCGCAAAGGGTTAACTCCAGTGTTAACTTATTGACACGTGTTCACTTAATTTATAAAAATATAAAGAGTTTGCCGTCGAGTTTTGAGTAAATATTCATAGATTTTATCGCTTCGAAAACTTATGACTCAGTACGCCTGCAACCACTGTGAGAACATTCGAAAATCTAACTGAATATTTGAATTATTGAATTTAAAGAATGATTGGGTATGGGTCGTATTCATTAGTTTAACCGTAATTGGTTCTGACCCTTATCGAACAACGAATAAAATGTATGTTTTATTTTTTTTACTCACCATCCTTCCTATTGAAGAGAAGCACATCCTAATTTTTTTCTGATTAAACTTATAATTCCTTAACAGCTCAAATTATTTTACGCTATTTAAAAAAAAAAAAAAAAGTTTAGGTAAAAATAAAAAAGGAATTTTTCTTTCTAAAAATAATTATGTACATATATATATGTTATTTCAAATATTTTGTAAACCTTAGCCCTAATTTGAATTTAATTGACAGATCGAAAATAAAAATTGCTCTCGCTGTCCATCGTATGTCACTGTCATAGCTTTCATGAGGCACGATATAAAAGTTATCCGTCATCCGTCGTTCTTCCTTTTTTTTTTTTTTTTTTTTAATTCTGCAACATTATATATATATATCACTCTAGACGGGGGATTTCCAATTTCATGTACAAGAATTGGAATTGGCACCTTTAACTAGGCGCTATTGAAGGTTTCATATAAAAGCTTCTATTTCCATTTAATATTTTTATAAATTGAACTACTAAATTAGATTTTGTATAGCGGAATATATATTCAGGCAACAGTTCTTTTAGTTTAGAAATTAGTATTTAAATTGTGTTTTCTCAGTTCTAAAACTTCTACAGATATTTTTAAAAAATCTTTTTTTTTTTTTTTTTTTTGTTTAATAGAAACTACTTAAAGATTTAGAGATGAATTTTAAAATTTATAAATTAGTTTTTGGAAAAAACATTAAAATTGCATGTCTGTGTAAAAATTTGAAAAAAAAAAAAAAAAAAAAAAAATGATTTTTGTAATATTTTTATTTATTATTATTAATATTATTTTCGTTTAAACATATTGCAAAATTCATCCCTCTTTATTTTAAACAGTTCTTATTAAACATCTAAAAACTTTATTAAGTCTTTTCTTAAATACCTGCAGAAGTTTTAGCATTTTGAAAATCATGAATTCATGAAAAAATGCAAAGGGAGAAAACGCAGTTTTAAAAATTTCAAATCTGTAAAAAAAAAATAAATAAATAAAAATAAAAATAAATAAAAGCCTCAAAAATTGTTGCCTATATACAGTCGGTAACAAAAGTGTCCGAACACTAGCAAAAACTCCTATGTAAACAAAGTACACTTCGTACGGTTTTGTTAAATAAATCCTTATCGAATCATGTTCTTAGACTGACTAAGAACAGGATTTGACAAGGATTTATTTAACAAAACCGTACGAAGTGTACTTTTTTTACATAGGAATTTTTGCTAGTGTTCGGACACTTTTGTTACCGACTGTATATACATATGTGTGTATGTATCTACACTCCTGTTGAAAAGTTTAGCAAGATTTGCAAACGATCGGTTTTCTTCAATTTAAAAACTTATCCCTCGATGAAATGTTTTCAAACATCGGGTATTTAAGGTGCCTGCCTACCGTCGGAGGTGATTTTTTTTTAATAATTGGAAAAACTGCCCATTTATGCGCATTATAGGATAGAATTTAGTAAAAAACAGTGAATAGCCTGAAAAAAATATGCAAATTTTAAAATATTCTGATATTTAGGCTCAAAATAGGCATAAAATTTTCGGAAAAAAAAGCACTTTTACAAAACATCGTAAGTCAAATTTAAATAAAGATATTTTTATTCTGTCAATTTTATTTAGACAATTGAAAGGTTCTTAAGGGAGTGAACTACTCTCAAAACTATAACCATGTTATTTAATATTTTAGAGAAGATATTATTCTTACATGCTGATAAAATCATCAATATACATGGCAGTTCATAACTTCTATCGACAAGAAAACAAAAAATAATTTAGCTAGATTCATTGTCGTAGTTCAATCTCTAAAACAACTCCTCTAGAGTATTTGTCAAAGTTTCATAACATTTCAATTATAACTTTTGGAGTTATGATGTTTTCAGATAAAGCAAAATGCTAAAAATCTCATTTTGAGAAAAAGCAGAAAACAGATTTAAAAACAAGATTTTCCCTATTAAACAAAAAATAATTTTAAAAAGTTCCTGATTGATTTAAAAGCTTTTTATTTTCTCTTTTAAATTCATTTTCAAATTTTGATGTCTATATTGAGTAAAACATTTATGTAAACAAACATTTCCGGTTACAAAAACTGGCAAGTGACTAATATTAAAATGCCTGTAACTCAAGTTCTAAGCAAGATAGAAACAAAATTCAAACTGATTTACAAAGCTAAAATGTCAGGCTTTATTAATACTAAGCCAAAAATAGAAAATCGGAGTTTTGACCGAAAATTGCGTTTTAAAGGTAGGCAGGCACCTTAAAGAATTGGGCCTTCTTGACGTTGTTCAGTGACGATTGGTTTAAGACAACATTTAGGGGGCCGGTAACAAATTGAGCAAAATCAATAATGTTTGTGATCACCCTGTATCGTTAACTGCACGAAATGAACTGTAACTCTAGGATATGTTAATAGACCCAGTTCAATTTGTGGATGAATTTTTGTGACTATGGCATGTTAAATAACGGAGATATAAGCAATTATTTTAAAATTCAAAAGAAAAAGTTTTTTATTTATAATATACAGAGATTTTAACGAAAATTATTCCCATTTTCAGATTACTTGGAAAAACACTTTTAAAACAATATACTGCAATCGGAATACAAATATCTTAAATATCTCATGAAATATGAATATTTTTTATGAAAAACGTTTTCACTGCGCATGTGTGAAAGATAAAAAAAAAAAAAAAAAAAGGTTGAAAGCTAGATAGATATATTGGGCAACTTTTGTCAAAAGTATATTTGAATAGAGTAAAAATTAAGCATATTATCCGAAAATGAACGAGCTAGATTTTAAATTATTTTCCAAAAGTTGAAATTCCTTAAGGGGTTTTTCACATGCTACGTAATTAATTTGAAGATCCAATTATTTTAATCACGCTCCAAATATACCTTTTTGTGAAAACCCCCTTTTAAGCTTTTTACTCTAACATATTTTTGTTTATTTAATAAGATTTGTGAGATAAGGGGTTTTTCACAAAAAATAACTTTTGCTAAGTGGTTAAAATAATTGGATCTTTAAATTAATTGCGCAGCATGTGAAATACTCCTTAAGAAATTTCAACTCTTTGAAAATATCTAAATTCTAGCTCGTTCTTTTTCGGATAATTTGCTTAATTTTTACTCTATTCAAATGCACTTTTGACAAAAGTTGCCCAGTATATCTAGCTTTCAACCTATGCAATATATTTTTTTTTCTTTCGCTCATGCGCAGTGAAAACGTTTTTCATAAAAATGTTCCTATTTCATGAGATATTTGTATTCCGATTGCAGCATATTGTTTTTAAAGTATTTTTCTAACTGATCTGAAAGTGGGAATAATTTTCGTTAAAAACTCTGTATATTATAAATAAAAGCAGGCCTTTTTTTTTTTTTTTTTCGAGTTTTAAAATAAATGCTTCTGTCTCCGTTATTTAATAGGCTATCGTCCTACAAATTCATCCACAAATTGAATAGGGTTTATATTAACATGTATTAAAGTTACAGTTCATTTCGTTCACGTAACGATACAGGGTGGTCACACAATATTATTGATTTTGCTCAATTTGTCAACGGGCCCCTAAAACCAATCTTCACTGAAAAAGATGAGGAGGACCCAGTTCTCTAAATACACAACGTTTGCAAAATGAAAACATCGCATCGAGAGATAAGTTTTTTAATTGAAAAAAACGGATCGTTTGCAAATCCTGTTAAACTTTTGAGCAGGAGTGTGTTTTACTGAACAAATCTGATATAGATCAATTAATAAATACTATTAAATGGAAATGTAAGATTTCATAGGAAACATTCAGTGGTGCAAAGTCAAAGGTGCCAATTTCCTTTTCCCTCCCAAAAAAATAAAAGATTGTTTTGATTAATAAAACTTCCGTGGTAGTTTGTAATGACAACTCCGTTATAATTTGTAGACTTTATTTTCTTCAGAATATAATTTTTCTTCGATAATGTTTCTTTTGTCTTCTTATTTAAATGTTTATTAGAATTAACTTTAGTACAAATTTAAATTTTTCCTTTAACTAAAACGTACTAATCCTTAAGAATGAATTATCTGTTTTTCCCCTCATATGGAATGCCCTATCCCTTTCCGACCGAAAGCGTACAATTGTACGGGTTAGACATCCACTTAAATTTTTGCACCTGGAACAGTCGTATGTAATAAAATCAGGGGGGAAAAAACAATCGAGCTAATTAACAGAAAGTGTAAAGTACAATTTTCGATCAACAAATGTCGGTTATAGTCCATATTATTCTATCAGTTTGCAAAAGCAGAAGAATGTAATGTCTTAAGTTAAAAATGTTTCGGGTCGTCACTGTTTTTGGGCTTTTAAAATGTTCCCGGTCTTAAAGGATTATAGCGGGCGGGGGGACGGGGGCAGGGACATACGCCTTCGGAAGAAAATATCTTAAGGATTTACAGATTCATATCAAAAAGGCAGTATAAGTACTTGTCCATCACAGTCTTTTGAAAGTCTCTAAATAAAAAAAAAAAAAGCTAATAGTGTAATATTTCAAGTAAAATCATGACGAATAATAAAATGACTTATTTAAAAAAAAAAGAATGAAATTTAATGTAATGTAGTTAAAATTCACAAAGTAATCAAAAAAATGTTTTTGATACTGAAAGTTGGTGAAACCAAACTTCTAAAAACTGTATCTTTAATAATCTAAAATTAAAAATAAATAAATAAATACAACCTAATCAGAAACAATGGTACAGGTTTGTAATGTTTCTGCTGGCTGACAGAAGCACAGAAAATACAAAGATAAAACAATAACATTAAATATAAGCTATGAACATTTTTCAGGAAAAGAGAAAACAGATATGGAAAAGGGGGTGGGTTATTATCGCTGTAATTCAATTCAGTAAAGAAGTGTTTACTTGCCCTGTTCATTTATCCTTCCCACTCTTCCAATAAAAAAAAAAAAAAGGTAAATAAAAACGGAAAATAAAAGGCAGCAATATTACAGATTTTAATATTTCTACTATTTTCGTAAAACACATTGTTTGGGACTTGGAAAAATTTTTGCTTAAACTATAAAACCAATCCGGCTACTTTTTTTTTTTTTTCCCTGGTAGTAAAAAATATTTATATACAAATATTTTGCACTGAAAGTTTTTAAAAATTTTAAAAACTATTATTGAACTTAAAATTTTTCAAATTTGTAAAAAATGAACAAAAACTGAAATAGTGATCCTGTGGTTGGATTTTTAATTAGGAAAAAAAAAAAAAAAAAAAAAAAAAAAACTAGTTGCCCAGTGAACACGTTCAAGATAATTATATGATAATATCCCTGTCCAAATTTGGTTCGATTTGGTGTATTATTTCAGAAGTTATCGCGTTTTTAAATTTTCAAGTGGGGGCTTTATTTCAAGTGGCCCCGCTTAGTATAAGATATCCGGTACTTTCCAAAAAATTTAAAGTTCATTAATAAACTTGGTTGAGACCCTTATATGGTCTATGTATACATCAAAATTCAAAATACGTTTTTTACAATGTGAATTTGAAATTTTCAAGTGGTCTCCACTTGAAAACAAAATGGCGGAGCAACATGATTGGCAAACTCATCCAAAATATTTATAAGTTCACTGTCCAAATTTGGTTCGATTTGGAGTATTATTTCGGAAGTTATAATGATTTTAAATTTTGAAGTGGTAGTCTGATTTCAAGTGGCCCCGCTTAACTTGAAATATCTGCCCCTTTATTAAAAATGGCGGATAAACTTCATTGATAAACTTCATTGAGACCTTTATGTGGCCTGTATTTACATCAAAATTGAAGCAAATCTTGCTTTAAATCTGCTTTTTACATTGTGGGTTTGAAATTTTCAATTGGCTGCCACTTGAAAACAAAATATCGGAGCAACTTGGTTAACAAATTCATTCAAGATATTTATAAGATCAGTTCACTGTCCAAATTTGGTTCGATTTGGAGTATTATTTCGGGAGTTATCGTGATGACAAAATTTCCATTATAGATAGATAGATAGATAGATAGATAGATAAACGAAGTGATTGCAATAGCTCGATTTCTAAAGAAATCAACCTAATACATATATAAAGTGCTGACAATAAATAAATTTCTAAAAAAAATTGCCAAAATGTTTACGCGAAAACATACAGCGTTCATTTACATCAAGACTTTTTTAAGACTGTCCATTATTTGGAGATTTGATATTGGAACAGAAACAAGTAGCTGGTATAGTAATCTTTGTCGAACAAAAGGAAAGGATTTTTGAGAATGAATAAATATTAAAAAAAAAAAAAAAGAAAAATCTAAAATCTTGCTCATTAGTTTGCAGATAATTTTCATAATTTTTACTCCATTCAGATGAAATTTTGATATTAGGTGCCCAATATATCAAACTTTCAGCCTATGTTATATATATATATATATATATATCATCTTTCGCACATATGCAAGAAAAAAAAATATTTAACTACAAATACTCCTATCTCAGTGAAACTTACATGTGTGCATTTTATGTTTCTTAATACTGATTCTCGAATGATTTTGTTATGAAGTTGGGTGCTGCAGTGGTCGTTTTTCAGTGGAGAAAGATGCAAGGATAGATAAACAAAAAACGTTACAAAAAGACAGTTGATTGCAGTCATCAGATATGTCTTTATTGAGGAAACTCTTCAAAAATATCAATGGTGAATATTTCCAAAAATGTAATAGAGAGCGTTGTATAACATTTAATGATGATGCAAATAAGCCCTGGTGAGACGTTGAAATTGTCGAAGTAGATGGGGGAGAGAGCGAATGTAATTGCGACTTAGCTATACGATGATTTGGTGTGTTCCTTTCACTAGAATAGATCAGGGATGTCTGAAGTAAAAAGCCAATATTCAGAAAAAAACCAAAATAAAAAACAGCCAAATTATAGTGCCAAATACTTCCTTTGTTACTTGAATAAAACGATATAAATATTTTGAAATCAAAAGTTCGTTATAAAAACTTACAGTCAGTTATTTCGCCAACGAAATAAATCACACGAATTAAAATCCGTTACATCTGACGATTGCACTATAATTCAGAAACTAAATCATTTTTTAATAATATTATCTGACAGGAATTTCTAAATTTAGCTATAATGAAATGAACTTGTGCAATATTATTTGACGCTGAATTTTCTAAAAGAGTAATTCATTGAATAAACAATACTTTGAACTGTCGGTTAGCTGACATCAGATGGTTAATAAGTTATTTATTAACCCCAAAAGATTTAAATTGCATCAGTTAATGATATGTATTCAACAAACACAGTAATAAATATACACTTAAGTATTTGAGTTTAACGTAAAATACAAATTGTGCTCTTTCAATAAGTATTTTTTATAATATTAAAACAAAAATGAATTGAATGAACTGATATTATTTAGCTGATAATTTAGTACTTAAAAAATTTCGAATAAAAATTATATTTATTTAAGTAATATGTGTGTAACTTCCTCACAGATTTGTCAATTTTTTGTAAAATATTGTTAAAATCCTTTCTTGTTAAATGCCAAAACTTATTAAAAAAAAAAAAAATTTGAAAAAAAAAAATAAATAAATATATATATATATATATATATGTGTGTGTGTGTGTGTGTGTGTGTGTGTGTGCGCGTATATATGTACTAGTCTAAATAACCATGCGTGATTCCCACAAAAGAGCATACAAATATTGCACACACTATGCAAAATTATGTGTTAAAGTTATATCGAGTTTGTAAATGTCTTTTATATGTATAAATTTTTTCAAAGTAATTTCGTTCAGTACCTTTTGAGAAAATAGAAAAAATGCCAAAATAAGAAAATAATCCCTAATAATTTCTCGAACACTGCATCTTTCTACATATCACGTTATTAAAAAAATTTTATTCCGTTTTAAAATATTGATTTATTTTTTCTTGTTTCATTTTGTAAAAACTGGTGAATATTGAATGCTCAAATTTCCCCTTAATTTCTGCATAAAAAATACTGAATTTTTCTGTAACTTAATTTTATGTGAAAACCGCAAAACTCATTTAAAATTTAAATCATTTTAAAACTCGCTCAATATAACTCGTTAAATATCTAGTTTTGTCAATTTCTTCTTCTCCTCTTTTTTTTTTTTTTCCCCTTAAGAATAAAGTTTTTATTATTACTTTAGTCGGAAATCTCTTTTATTTCATTAAGCTGTTTTTTTTTTTTCCCTTAGCTATTTATTTTTGTTTTTCCTATAATTTTTTCTGTAGGAAAATTAATTAAACTTGAATTAGGTACAGTCTTATATGTCAGATTTATAATTCCCTCGGTATCTGAAAAAGGTTTTATTTCAATAATTATAAATTCTTTTAAAGCTATAAACGTTATGTGCTTTATTTTGATTTTTTTACCTGAATAAATTTCTTTAACACGAATTAAAAAAAAAAAAAAAAAAAAAAAAAAAAAAAACTCTTCGTACATTTTAAAGTCCATAGATTAAATCAGACTGTAAAAAGACGTTTGCTTTATTTTTTATTCGTGATTCATTTTTAATAGTTTAAAACCTTAGTTATTTCCTAAACATGCATATATAGGAAGTATTGTCATCATGAAAAAAATTGACTTTGAGATTTTGGTGTATTTATAGGTTTTGAGGTCACCTGAGTTCGTTTAACTGTTTTTACAGTGATATATGTATGTATGCATGTGTGCATGTATGTGCGGGAAGACGATAACATCTAAACACTTTGTTCGAATGAGCTGAAAGGTTGTTATGTTGAATATGTTATAGGTCACCGCAGCACGAACCTGTTGAATTGGGTGAATTACAGTTTTTTTTTACAAGGACACAACGAAACATTCTTTATTATTATTCCGTATGAGTTGAAATTATTTAAAGTGTGATAGCATCTAAAAGTCTTATTCGATTAGCTAAAGAAATATTATAGGTTACCGTCGCACGAACTGTATGGGTTTTGGTGATTCTAGCACTACAGGGACACAACAAAGAAATCTTTATCATTATGAGCTGTGGGCTCAAATTATTTGAAGTGCAATGGCGTTAAATTAAACAGCATACTGTATGGAAAAAATACTCAAACACTCTACTATAACTTTCTCTTTTGTTTATTTAACGACTTCTTTAATAGGAGAGACGTATTAATCCTGGACGATAGGTCTAATGCCCCAGCCCTACCCTCCCGCTCCTCGATGTCTTTTTCTAGTCAATTTTGTCCTTTCATTACTTCCGGTGAGATTATTATTATTTTTTTAACACACTTGACATGAGTTTTTTTGGTTTTCATCCCATGCTATTTCAATGGGTTTTTAGCCTCCCCCCCCCCTCGTTTTCAACATTCTAAAGTGCGGTGGAAATGAAGTGTGGAAATTATTAGTAGTTCGAGAACTCGATAAAACAGTGCGTACTCTAATGCCATGTATTCGACGAAAGGGACAATGCCATTTAAGCAGCACATGCCAATTAAATTATCAAAATAGGGTTTGTACGTAAACCTTTCAATAGTCACACGATTACATTGTAAAAGAACTAAGATCAAATCATAAATTACTTAGAAAATATAACGTTACACGTAGTCACTTTTTTGCATTCTACAACCTGTTGAAACGGATTCTGAACAGAAAAATGACTATGCTTGACATGTGATACAAACAAGGAAATATTCAAAAGGTAACATCAGGGGTGCAGAAAATGTTCAAACCTCGGAAATTTCTCCAAAACGCAGTATAAATTTCCCTCAATAATGCAAAAATCTACTTTGCTATACAAAGTCATTTGTTCTATGTAATAAATCTTTACGAGAATAAGTATACAGTGTAGCATAAAAATATTGCTGTTAGTGTATAAGCACTTCAAAGTAGCAAATTGTTATTTTTGATTTACATTTTTATTTTCTCTTAAAAAAAATATTCAAAATTTCCCCAATCAGTTTAAATTTCCCCCGAACCTCGTTCGGGCGTTCGGACATATTCTGCACCCCTGGGTAACATCTTAGAAAAATAGTGAAAAAAATATATGTGATTCTACTCTTCATAAAACACCAGAAAGTGAAAAAATTATCGGCTGAAATGAATTACAGCGACCCCAAAAAATTATCAAAATAAAGCATTTTTGGCGATTTTACACTGTTAGGCGATGAGTTCGCTAACATCAAGATTGCCGTGTACGAACAGAACAGTGTTTTGTTTCTTCGCCAAATTCTCAAAATGAATCACCTAACAGTGTGAAATCGCCCGATAGGCTTAATTTTGATAAATTTTTGTGGTCGCGGTAATTCATTTCAGCCGATAGTTTTTTCACTTTCTGGTGCTTTATGAAGAGTAGAATCACATACCTATTTTTCAATATTTTCTGAAGACGATATTTTTTGAATGTTTCCTTGTAAGTGTCCTCTTAGCCACACTATCTCAATAACAAATCTCAGTAACAGAAGTCGAAACACGGTATTCTAAATCTGTATCATCTCTAATCTATATCCTATAGGAATGCTGCTATAAAGTTTCAGTTGAGACGCAGAAAAGGGTTCACGTACAGAGAAATCCGAGAGAAATCAAACGCATTACGTGCATGAATTAAGTTTTTGGTGTATTCATTTTAACACCTTTCTACTGCACTCAACAAAAAGTAATTAGTTAACATACATGTTTTATAGGCATAAAGGCAAGTTTAATATATTGTAGGATATGAAAATCATTTACCATTCGTTTACAGAACCAAATGAGTTGGAGTGACTGGAATGGCACTTAAATCATTGGAATGGCACTTCAACTTGTGTTATGCGCTTCTCATACTGTACTAAATTTAAGTATAGTACTGTGTTGTTCCTCTATAATTTATAGACACTATACAGAACTACACAAAATTGACTAAATACATTCTTTTCTACTCAATAGGGTGAACGGGAGTACAAATCCAAGAAAGCGGCTGCAGAAGGATAATGACTTGTTCGTACTCTGTAGTAAGCAAAGCACTAGTGTGCATTCCAAATTTTCACGCCGAATTTTTGCTCTAACTATGAAGTCCCCGAATACATAAATGAAGTTTTTATCTGTGTTATCAGCATAATGTAAAATCAAATAATTACGGAGTGTATTGAAGATTATAAGGGATGAACATCAGAAAATTTTGATCAAGATGGGTAAGTTTCAACTAATGTTTCAGGTAAAATAATTATCAGATAATTTAGAATAAACTTTTAAATTTAATAACATCCATAAACATTGATGAGTATATATACTATGTTCAGTCAGGGGTTTCAGAGGGGGGCGGTGATCCCCTCAGACAGAAATATAGGTCTAACAAAATTGTTTCTAAAGCAATTTTTAACTATTTTAAAGTATCTTTATATATATGTTTCTTGAAATTCAGAGTAAGAAACAGTCATCTGAGTAACATACCAGATTTTTTCTTATTTATTTTAATCCTGATATAATAGCCTTCTTGTACAATAACAGCAATACATATGGAATAATCTGGTGTGTCACTCACACGACTTTCTCTTACCCTGGAATTTAATACTATAAATACAGGTTGCAGATTAAGAGGTAAGATAATGAGTACTGTTATGTAAACCTGTGTTAAACAATTCAAATTAGGCTTCGGAAGAGTTTTATATGATAATTAGTTCTGTCCCCCCGTTTCATTAATGCACCTAAATTTATATAGAATTTAATTCGGTTATTAAAAAATAATTCTGTTTTTAAAAAATAATTTATTAAAATTATTATTTAAAAAAATTATCTTTTATGATAATGCAGACGATTTCCATATTAGAGAAGTAGTATAACACTAAATATAAAAAAAAAAGTTGTGGGGGCTCCTACATACACAATTTGTTTTCCCAGTTGACTATCTCTATTATAAAAAATATATATTCGTTTCATTTGGTTTAGTTCAGCCTATAAACGTTAAACTCTACTTACCTGCAATTTTCCCCATAGAAGTAATGTGTTTGAATACTTTTGAGTGTCCCTGTACACGAACCATTTGCTTCATCTCAACGAAAAGCTTACTGTAGCATCCCTATAGGATACACATTTAGAATACCAAGTTTGAACTTTCTGCCATAATTTGTTTTTGAGATATGCTAATAACAGACACACACAGACAGACATACACACAGACCATTTACTAAAAACATGATTTTCGTATTCAGGGCACCTCAGAACATGTAAATATAACAAAAACTTGCGTTCAAAAATTTGACTCAAAAACAATACTTTCTCTACCATATGGGTAAGAGAAAGTAAAAAAATATTAGTTGCTATTACAGGTATGCTAAAAACTGCAAAAATTAATACTGATTAAAATATATATAAATACTAGTTAATACCCGTCAAAATTTGACGGATCATATGCATCGTAATCTTCACAGCATAAAGTTTTAAACATCCCTATTTTAATGTTCCGCACTGCTCTTAACCAGTTTAAAATCCACTACTGTAATCAATTATTTTTTGGTTGGAGGGGAAGGGTGAATAAATTTCATGAAATTTCAATATACAAAATTTAGTGAACTCCGTATAATAAAAATAAAATCCGAAGATTTTTTTCTAATTTTACTCTAAATGTGACCTAAAGAATGTTTCGAGTAATTAAAAGAAAGACAGAATTTATAAATTATGGTAAGAATGGAGAAAGAAAGAGTCCAAAAGCTCTTCAATCTTCAATATTTTTTATATATATTATTTTAATTTGCTCGCATCGCTAATATTCCATTTCAGTTGCAATATGACAGTGGCGCCATCTGTAATCTGACGATAAAAAAAAGAAAAAAGAAATCTCAGTTTTTTTTTTTAAATAAAATTATTTTTAAAACCATAAATTTATAAGGCAAAATAATTTAATTTAAAATAAATTTTAATAGTGTTTTTGTTTTCTTTATATTCTATAATTACAATTTATTTGCACTTAGATCATGCTACTCAGGGCTCGAATAAATAAGAATGCATTTAATACTTTAGCAAGTTAATTTGCTCATTAAATTTTTAATAATAAATTATTCTATGCAGATTTTTACTCGTATAAAATATCAATATTTTTAAGATTATTGTTTTTAAATTATTTTTTTCTGTAATATAGTACGAAATAAAATATAAGAGATCAATTTAAAATTAGATTAAAAAATAAATAAATAAAATAAAATAAAACCTCCTTTGATTTTAAACATCTGTCTTCATTTTTTCTAAACAAAGTTTTGAACTGATAAAAGTTAACTTTTAAAGAACAATAAACTCCGACAATTTATTACTTTTAAAAGATTTTTTTTTCTTTTAAGAAATTGGAAAAAAATAATATTAGGAATATGGTATGGTATGCTTATATGAAAAGAGATGGCGCCACAAAAACTCTAGAAATATTATCCTGTGTAAGAAAATTTTCGGTGAAATAAAAATGCATACGATTATAGCCAAGTATTCGCGAATTGCTTTGTTTTTAATATACTTCCTTGGAAAGTATGAATCAATGAATGTATCGTGTGAATTTTTTTTTTTTTTTTTTGAGCTTTCATCAGGCGTCTGCTGGTGTCGTCTGCTCCAGCTCTATGATCGATGTTCATATTGCAATGCATAACGAGGAAGGGATATTCCCGTTCCTAGTTGGTTCGAAATTTTCTCGCGCATGCTCAGATCGGGTGATTTTGGTCTTAAAGAAATACCCTTGTGTTTTAATATTATAGATGTTTTTCATTGTAAAGATAAAATGACTACCAAAACGAAATTATGACAGTGTGACCCTGCTTTGACCCCTTTCGGAGGGACTTAACATGAAAAGCGTCCACTACGAGAAAGTGTCAACGATGGGAAATATATTTTTACATACTACTGACAAATCCACTAATAAATAATATTATAAGAGAAGTAAGTTATTGTATTTTATATCAGACAACTCATTATTCTTGAACAAGACTATTGAGAAGTGACTATTTATGTTCGTATTTAACAGTTTAAAAAAATAAAGATGGAACTATATTATCGTAAAACTGACATACGTACACAAACACTATTATTATTTTATTTATTTATTTACTTTTTTTTCATTAAAAAGCCCAAATATGTTTTCTGCTTTTACTTTTTTACATCTGATTAAATGCATTTCAAAGGCTGCTACCTGTTTAACGGAATTTTACATATTAAAATAAAAGAAAGCAGCAATAAAAAGCATGGGGAATATGGGAAAAGTGTAAGAAAAGAGAAATTTTATATAAAAAAGAATTATATTAATAATATAAGAACTATGTTATTAATGCATTCATAAGTTAAATATATTAATTGACTGCGAAGAAAAAATTCAGTCACCGCAGTTTAATAACATTTCATAACTTATTCTTCAACCCCATTTCTTGAAGCCTCTGCACAAGGGCTGCCTCAACAAGTCCAGTGTTAAAATAGGGGTAATAATCATCCGATTCAGACAAAATGATGGATAAGGGGGAGCGCCGTATGCCTGTAAGTTTTCCGAATCCCAACCAGTCGGTTCATTTGGCACCTCTCAAAGCTTTTGGACTCGTCCTCGCTGCTAATCATACAAAGAAACATTCAAAAGGTGTCGTCTTAAAAAAATATTGAAAATATACATATATATATATATATATATGATTCTACTCTTCATAAAACATCGAAAAGGAAAAAAATACAGGCTGAAATAAATTACAGCGACCACAAAAAGTTATCAAAATTAAGCATACTTGGCGATTTCACACTATTAGGCGATTGATTTTGAGTGTTTGGCGAAGTCCTGTTCGTACACGGCAATCTCGGTGCTAGCGAAGGTATCGCCAAACAGCTCTAAATCGCCAAAAATTCTAAATTTTGATATTTTTTGTGGTCGCTATAATTCATTTAAGCCGATAATTTTTTCACTTTCTAGTGTTTTATGAAGAGTAGAATCACACACACACATATATATATATATATTTTTTTTTTCAATATTTTTTGAAGACGACACCTTTTGAATGTTTCCTTGTTAGAAAACGTGGTTACACTCTAACTACTTTTTTTGTTCCATTATTTGCGTTATAGAGGGTTGCAATTCAGATGACAGAATATTAAGCCAAGTTGAAAAATTATGTAAAACGCGCAAGCAGTGGACTAGACTTATATCTTTACAATAATAATAATAATAAACATCTAAAACATATACAAGCAAAAGACAGACGTAATTGATATGTTTCTATAAGATATAAAATTATTATTATTATTTTAAATTATGTGATCTTTTTAATTTATAACTTCAAACTATGGATAAAAATTTACTTTTTTTTTTTTTTTTTTTTCTCAACACATTGTTGCAGCTGTGACGTAATTTTTGTCTGTTAAATTATGTTTTACTAGTGACCCTAAACCATGAATAAAATTTCATTTTGTAGCTAAAGCATTTGGTCTCTAGCAGAATGGTTAAAACTGGAATTGGACTCGTCCTGAAATGAAAGTATTCTTATAAAGATGGTTAAAACTGGAATTGGACTCGTCCTGAAATGAAAGCATTCTTATAAAGAAGACAGTGTCAATAACGAGCTAAAAAGTAAGGAGCATAACAAACGAATCCTGACAATCAGATGTTCACCCTCTCTCAGTTGATTATAGACGTAAATCTTTCCCCAAAAGGCACCGTTATGGTAAACTGTGGTGGCTGTGATATAAAGACGCAATGTGTGTAATCTCACAGTGTAAGGTAAATGGATCGAAGGGGAGGAAGTACAGAAATGCGGGTAGGTCTTTTCAGTCCCCGAATGGGCGCAGTCCACAAATTGAGAAACGACTGTCATGTATAAGAATTCCATTTAAAATTACTTAAAAGAGTACGGAAAGAACTTACACTCATAAAATCGCACAGGAAGTCAGAACAAACTAAATGTATCGAAGAGCAGATAATGTAGGAACGTGGGTTGGGCATTTCAGCGTCCGATCGAATCTAGCCATCAGCCGAACAGATTGCCGAATGACCACCGTACGATGCACATCCTAAATGCATGAAAGTTTATATAAACAAAAAAGGAAACTCACGCTAAAAGAAAACTACAAATAAAATCAGTATAAGTTTAAAAATTTACGACTATGTTGTTTTGATGAACATCACTGCAAGTTAAAATTTTTAAAAAGACTGAATAATGTAGCATAATACCTTCCTTCTATCTTCTGTGACATCTTGAACGTCCTCTTCCAACTAACTTTTTCTTTGGATGAAATAATTATCGTGTCTTTGACACTTTTTCTTTTTTTTCAGATTTTTCTAGAGATTTTTTCCGTTTACCTGATTGCGTCCTATTCTTTAAAAACTTACATTATACCAAACCTTACATTACCAAAATTTTTAAACGAGTGGAATTTTTTTCAACACTGTATGAAATACTAAAATATGAATCCGAATAAGTTTTAACATTGTTGCCTATTCTTTTTTTCTAAATTTTGTTACTATTTTATTTCAATTATAAATATCGTCTGTTCATAAACACATGATTTGTTTTCATTTAAAAATCGTCTGCGTAAGTTCAGAAATAAATCAAACGATAGTTTTATTATTTTTACATCCTAAACAGGGTTGCTAGATAGGGGAAATTTTTCGCGATATTGGGGGAAAATGTCATACAGTGATGCCAGATTGGGGATTTTGTTCCCATTTGGGGGATTTTTGAGGCTTCTAAGGACAATTTTGGGGACCCAATGTTTGTGGGGACTTTTTTGGGGAATTCTAAAGTTTTTAGGGACAAATCTGGGGAGTTCTTCAACTTTCCTTCAATGTTGGCAACGTAATGATTTATCTCTACGACCAGGGATTTTCAATAGCTTTATTCTTATTTGGGGATTTTTTTCAAAAATTGCCTTCATTTGGGGAAAAATCTGAGCTTAAATCTGCTTGATTTTTTTTTTTTTTTTTTTTTTGAAAATTTTTTTATTTTCTCTTTTTAGCAGAAATCAAGTTGGGGATTTTTTCGAAAAAAAAAAAAAAAAAAAAGAAAAAAAGCCCTGATTTGGGGAAATTCGAAGACCTGTTTGGGGAAATAATTTTCGACCATCTGGCATCTGGCATCACTGGTGTCATACAGTCGGTAACAAAAGTGTCCGAACACTAGCGAAAATTCCTATATAAAAAAAGTGCGCTTAATACAGTTTTGCTAAATAAATCCTTGTCGAATCCTGTTCTTAGACTAACTAAGAACAGAAATCGACAAGGATTTATGTAAGAAAACAATAGTAAGTGTACTTTTTTTATGTTGGAATTTTTGCTAGTGTTCTGACACTTTTGTTACCGACTGTACGTTATACTTATTTTTATTATTTTACGCTTTAAAGGAAGCAACGTCATAATAAATAAATGAACCTATTCAGTCGCAATTTATTTTCCTTGGGGAGTTTGAACGACAGATTTCCGAAATGTCTGCTTCCGATATTTTCAAACTAATCTATATCGCCGTTTATTTTAAAAAAAAAATCGGAAAGAAAAGATACTGTAAAAATGCGATAAAGGATTTTGTGCGGAAATAATGGTAGCATAATTCTTCGAACTCTACCATCCCTTTCTATTACTTCAATGCCATAGGCTATCCCTTACTGTATCAAGATAAATTCAGAAATACCTTCTTTATTCATGTTTTCCAATTTCTAGAAATTCATCGAAAGTAATACATAAAACATTAACGAAAATAAACAGAATCTTCTTTTTGACTTTAATCACTGTTAGATAAGATTGTAAAATCAAATTCTATTTGTAAAAAATTAAACTAATTCAGAAGAAAAGAGAAGTCTCTAATGAGAAAATAAACAATAAATAAATAAATAGAGAAAAGAAAGAAAAATAAAAGTGCACATGGAGTAAATTTCTCGAAACTCAAAACTTTATGTATTTTTGAAACAAGTGCAAAAGCATACTATTACCAGCAGTTACAGGCGTTGAATTTCTCTAACTATATTTCATTTAGAATTGCTTTTCCGGCGTCACATACAATAGAAAAACAAAATCATTTCAGTTATCCTATTTTTTTTTTTTTTTTTTTTCAATAGAGCGTAATAAAATTTACATATCATTCACCAACGACTCTAAAAGAGTGATTTATTTCTCCAGCAAACAAAAAATTTGGTTCGTTTCTTGTCATTTAAATGCAAATGTTCTTAATATTTAATTCGTGTCTGGGAATTTTCTAGTTAACTAACGAAGCGTAGCAAACTATATAACTTATTCCCAATCTTATCTCGTTCTTAATTCTTTTTATAAAATCTCTTGTTATGAAATAGTGTGATATTAAACGGAAAATGCATGCTTGAAATATTTGTATCCCATAAAAAAGATTAAAAGAAATATATAGATAAAATGATTCAGCATTTGATTTAAGTTCCACATCTTGTGAACGTAAGCTTTTTAGCTCGAAATTTATTTAACTTAGCAAATAATTATAATTTTCGTGTTTAAAAAAAAAAAAAAAAAAAAAAAAAAAAAACTGTCATGTTGTGGCCACTACAAGACTTTCATCCTTATTTTTCCCTATAAATTACCTCAGTACAAATAATTTACAGAATCTATTATTTATTAAAATTACCTACCATGATGATTGCAGGCGGTTTTCAGCTTAAAGAAAACTAACACCAAACATCCAAAGAAACAATCTCAGAAAATGCGTGTTCAAAATGGTTATCTCAGGCATCCAGTTTCGTACAGTTAAATGTCAAAGAAGTTGAAAGCATTCCCGTTCGTGGGGGAAACTGCGCAATCTATTGGTAGATACACATCCAAAGTGAATCGGCATAATGTCTTTTTCACATATCAAGCGTTGTTTGATTATACGCATTAGAACCTGAAATAGTCTTCCCTTAACCCCTTCCCGTACTTTAACGAGTCTGACTTGTGATGAAGATTTTGTCCCAAACATAAACATCACGAGTCAAGCTCGTGAACAGAAAGCCTGGCCAAACATAAACATCACGAGACAGGCTCGTGAAAAGAAAGCCGAGCCAAACATAAACATTACGAGCCTGGGGGTCTAGCACCAACACATCGGAATGAATTCCACGTGGAAACTTTCCGACATCGGAAATGCGAGTTTCCACCAAAAACATTCCGATATGAATTTTAAGCGCTAGCATCACACCATCGGAAACGGCCTTCGGATTTCTTATAGAGCGAAATGAAAGCTGTCGGCATCGGATTGAATCGACCAATCACAGAAAAGCAAGTATTTTCTAATAACGCGAGCGTGTGGCATCATAGGAAAATGTTTACATTTTTCTCTCGCGTACGTTTTTCAATGTTTTGTTGACATTTCTTTCGTTACTTTTCCTTTAAACTTTCCTTAGATAACAAAATAATACAATTCAGTATGTTTTAAATATATATGTATATATATATATATCATAATGAAGTAAGATTGTGAGAATACACAATGTAAAAAGAAAGAAAGCATTTGATTTGACTGTCGATAAGAAGCTGTAAAATGTATTTGTTGTTAGATTTATTAACTATTACTTTATAATTTGTAAACAGCTGAGTCAACTAAATACTATGAATATTTCAATTCCTATTTGTTTCAAAATATTACTCCTTCAACGCCTTTAAATACCGATTGAAATACTGCACATAACACTATTTCAGGTTAAGATTTATTTTATTTTATGGAAAAATTTATCTCATTTTTCAGTTTTAAACCTATTTGTATAAATTTAAGGGCCACTTTTTTTTAACTTACACTACTTTAATATACTCTTTAAATATATATATAAACAATCTGTATAAAGGAGAATTTAATAACTTGAGTGAAATTGTATAACTCAGCATTTGTTTACATATTTTTTTAAATGTTAACAAAAACTACACATCGAATTGCCCTCTGTGAGCCAAAACTTAGTATACTTTCAAGTTCCAACGAATTTTTTTTACTTTTTTAAAACGTAAAATCCAAAGTAAAAAATATCTTCATATCAACATATTTTTTTAAAAGTATATTCCTGAAGCTTCAATTAAAAAAAAAAAAAAAAAAAATTAGTAATTGTGTAAGGGGGGTTATTGATGAAAATTAAACACATGGTATAAACTTAAGTACATAAATTAATGGGAATACAAGAAATTTTAACAACTTATACTGAAACTGATAAAAACAGTCCTTATGTAATAATATATTGCTCTTTAATCACCTCATTAATATAACAATGTTAATGACAATGTAATTGTTTTTTGCAAGTCTTGAACTTGTAAATTCACTTAGTTTAATGTTTATTCAAGAGATATCGAATCAAACAATGAAAGTTATAAACATTTCAATAAATGTTTTTTTGCCTTTCTTAAAAATAGTAAACTATATAGCAGTGGCGAAGCGTCCATGGAAAAAGCGCTTTCCCTATTTAAGATTTTAAAAAAGTAATCAGGTAATGTCGCTCGTCAAAAGACTGAATTGATTCTTCCTCTGCTTTTGGAAGCGCTTCCATAGTTTCCTGAACGATGCCTTGCCCCTGCTATATAGTAATTTATATTTTGTTATAAACACGACATGTATGTGCAATACACATCTATTTTTTTTTTTTTTTTTTTTTTTTTTTTTGCATTTTGTTTGAGAAAGAAAAATAATTTGGGGGAGAATCTAGTTTAGGAGTGCCATTTCGCAATTTTTTCAAAATTTGCCATAGTGGCAATATTTTCCATTGTATTTCAATTGCAACCATTGATCGTCTACATAAAAAAGCACATTTTTCGGTGAACCAAACAATTTACTGTGTACGGTAAAAAAAAATTTTTAGAGGACAAAATTAAAAAGAATAGTACATTTAAAATCACAAAATTTAATAACTAAAGCTGTTCCATTTCTTCAGCATGATTTTTCTTAATTTCATTTTAACTTTATTTTTTACACTTTTATTTTATGAACACATATATATTTTTTTCCAAATTGTTTTTTTCTTTTTTAATAATTTTAACATGTTCACGCCGGCGCATTCTTCTCAAAAGCATCTGAGCACTAGCCAATAATTCCGATATCAAAAAAGTATACTTAAAACTGTTTTGTTCAATAAATCCTTATCGAAACATGTTCTTAGACTGACTAAGATCATGATTCGACAAGGATTTATTTAACAAAGCAGTATTAAGTGTACGTTTTTTGGACAAGGATTATTGCTAGTGCTCGGATACTTTTGCTGTGAGCCACAGGTGGACCACGCCAGCATGAACGTGTTAAAGTTAAAATAGTTTTTTTTTTTATTTAATGTATTTTGAGTCAGTTATCCAGTTGAACTGTCATAGCTGTACTGTTGATACTGTGAAAGCTAAATTTTGTTCTGATTAATGTACGTACTAATTTTTGTAGCAATTGGTTGAATGGTGTAGCTTTTTATAGTTAATTACAATTAATATTACACATTATATATAGGCTTGACTCAAGGTAGGCTACTGAAAATTTCTACGCTAAAACCCATTCTTGCAAAACAGTTCTGTTACTAATGTATTGTTTAGCAATTTTTTTTTTTTTTTTTTTTTTTTTTTTTTTTTTGTCAGTGTTAGCAAGATTAATAAGCATACCAACAGTAGTAGTTATATAGGTACTATGTTAGGGAGTGTTGAGAGTCCCCCCCTTGAAATTTATAAATTTATCAAAATTTTTTTTTAGTTGTGCATCATTAAGGCTGCTTACTCACTCTTACGATTTTCCCGTCTCAAGTCACCAAATACCATGCAAGTCTATGGTGAAATTTTTTTATAGAACTGCTCATTACCTAATTGATATTTTTAAATTCCGTTTTCACATTCAGAAAATTGACAACTGTTAAATGAGTACCCGTTTCCCAAAAAGTGATTTTTTTTTTTTTTTTTTTTTTTTTTTTCTTATTTTACTTTGCAGCTCAAAAATGAGAAAATTGCATTTAGTGGAAATTCACATTTTTAAACTCAAAATTCAAATTAAAAAAATTTTGGAAAACCAGTACTCATTTAATGGTTGCATATTTTCAGAATATGAAAATAACAATTAGGTAATGTGTAATTTTATATTTTTTTAATATATAACATCTTTGTGATTGGGTTTTTGACGTCAAAGTATTTCTTGACATGACAAGAGTGAGTATAATACTGTTTTAAGCTGTCAAAAATTGTAAAGATAAGCTTAAATTTTCTAAAAAAGTTCTTTCATGTGTAAGTTTGAATATAATTATTATATTGTTAAAATAGCAAATCTTAATCAATTTTTAAATAAATAATAAAATAAAAAAAAAAACTGCAAAATTTCAAGGGGGGGAGGCACAACCTGAAAAAAAAAGTTGTTTTTTAGTAAAATTCTGAAAGCATAGTTTTAAAGTTAAAAAAAAAAAAAAAAAATACGCTTATTAGAATTTTCCAGGGGGGGGAGGTGCCCCATTGTGTCAAAGAATGGAAATTTTCAGTTTATGTTCTTCCAACATGCACATGAAATGTCACATCTCTATCTCACAGTTTATTCACCTGAAAGGCAGTTGTGTGAGCTTTATCATAGCATAGCGAGTACTTGATTTTTCTCAAATACTGTATTTTTGATTTGTGTCACTTTTTTTTTTTTTTTTCTTTTTTTGCTAAAGTGTGATGTGTCTGACGAAGGTATGTTTTATTATTTTTATTTCTTCTATTTGTAATGTTTAAAGTGAAATAAAAAAACGAAAAAGATATTTTTTGGTCGTGTAATTGCATGAAATGCTATTGTATTGTCTTATTGGGTTTCGACTAACTTGTAATAATGTTATATTCCGCTTTAAATTCATCGCTCATTATTCAATTTTTAAGCATTAATACTTTGGTAATATTAGTTTGTCCTATTTGTCTGAGGTTTAGGTTTATGGTAAATACTTTTTCTCTGATTAAAATAAGTTTCTTAATAACATTGCTGTTTTCATGTACTTTAATATTTTAGAATTTAGATCATAATGTTACTATTACAACTAATATTGTAAATAAATTTAGTTTCTGAAAATAATAAGTACAATAAAGTATTCATATTTTCACCAAAACAACAATAATAATAATAATAATAAAGACTTGTTTTCTTATGTGAAAAGCTGGAATTTATTATAGGATAAAGTCGATTAATTTTAAGAAAAAGTCATTACTGTTAAAACGTTTAAAATACTTTAAACATTTTACTTCTCCCTTTTGTAAACATAAATAAAGAAGTGCTTGTTAAATGTGAAGTAATTTTTCTGATTTGAAAATTTTCAAACCTTGATTTTTTTTAAAAGGCAGATAACTAGTATATGTATATTGCAAAAAATAATCTTCACCTCTTCAGGGTTTAAAGAGATACTAATATTATTTTAAATGCAATTTTCTTTTTCATAATGTTATTTACAAATATTGCTAAAAACTAATGTTTTATATTTTTAGCTATTAAAATGACAGCTTCATGTAAAAATTTTAAACATCTTCATACCAATCAAACAAAATAATTACAGCAAAAAATTGTAACTGTGTAAAATTTGTCATTTGTCATATTTTTACAAGGCTGATTAAGAATTTGTAAATGGTCTCTTAATTCTCATTTTTATTTATTTGGTGGGGGGAGTATAGTTGTGAAAATATATTCTAGCACCAAAAATGTAAAAACTATATAATAAATTAATGCTACTTTTTAGTTGTACAGTTTAGAAAAAATGCAATGTGACACTCTTAATTTTATTGTTAAAAAATGAAAATTCTCAAATAAGCAGTAATACAATTTATTCACTGTATAACAAACATCTTTAACATTAAATATTAGCCAAAACTAATACTGGAAAATGAGGTGAAGATTATTTTTTGCAATATACATATACTAGTTATCTGCCTTTTAAAATCAATGAAGGTTTGAAAATTTTCAAATCAGAAAAATTACTTTTCATTTAACATTTAACAAGCGCTTCTTTATTTATGTTTACTACAAAATGCAGAAGTAAACAAAGGGTTGAAAATTTTCAAATCAGAAAAATTACTTTTCATTTAACATTTAACAAGCACTTCTTTATTTATGTTTACTACAAAATGCAGAAGTAAACAATAAAGGTTTGAAAATTTTCAAATCAGAAAAATTACTCATTTAACAAGCACCTTTTTATGTTTACGAAATGCAGAAGTAAAATGTTTAAAGTATTTTAAACATGTAAAGAAAAATGACTATACACACCTTTTACTTAAAATATTATCGACTTTTTTGTATGGTAAATTCCAGCTTTTCATATAAGAAAACTTTTTTTTTTTTTTTTTAATCTTGTTTTGGGGAAAATATGAATAGTTAATGATGCTTTATTATTTTCAGAAACTAAATTTATTTACAGTATCAGTTTTGTAACATTATGATCTAAAATATGAAAGTATATGAAATTAGCAATGTCATTAAGAAACGTATTTTAAACAGAAAAAACATTCACTACCTAAATCTGACACAAACTAGTATTTCCCTCATATTAATACTTAAAAATTGAATAATCGGCGATGTATCTTAAAGCGGAATATAACATTATTAAAAGTTAGTGGAAACTTAGTATCAGATAAAACAATACATTAAAATTTGATGCTGTTATGCGATCAAAAAATATCTTTATCGTTTTTTATTCCACTTTAAACATTACAAATAGAAATAAAAATAAAACATACCTTCGTTTCAGCAGTATTTTCTTGCAAATGAACGCTGAACGGCCGAACTCTTCAATTTGAAGCTTCCAAAGCACTAAACAACACCTAACGAAAAAGAAAGATGGACGACGCCATTGCTGCTATGCTATCGGAATGCTGATTCCACTCGGAAAAAGTCTGACGGAAAGTTTGGGAGGGTTTCCACTGGTCTTTTCCGATAGCAAAAGCAATCCGATATGTTCGTGCTAGCGAAAGAAGAGAGGCTGTCGGAATATGACGTCACATCGGAGAAACTCCGACATGGAAACGATTCCGCTAAGCTCGTGGTAGACCCCCTGGCTCGTGAACATTATTCTTCGACCACATTTCATGAAACCATCGAAGCATCTGCGCAAGTGCTAACTCAACGAGTCCAATGCTAAAATAGGAGTGACAGTCATCTGACTCAGAGAAAAGGAGCAATAACAGAGCGCGGAATTACTGGATGTTTTCCAAACTTAATATAAAAATAAAAAATATAATTTAATAAATCAAAATACACTAAGCGACAAAAAAAAAAAAAAAAAAAAAAAAAAAAGGCCACACTGGAGAAAAATTATCTTATACCTTTTTCATTTGTAATAACTTCAAAACTAATGGTTGAAACAAATAAAACTGTCATATTTGCATAATATCAAAGAGATGAAATGATACATATGGACATTTTTGATTTTAATAATTCACTTTATTGCACTATGCGAAGTAGTTATAAAAAGTCTACATAAAACATTCTTTTTAAACGTAATATAATAAACATATACTTTGTACTGTATTATGATTTATTATATGATATAAACAAGTTATATTTTAATACATGAAATAAAACTATTTGTTTGTTAGATCTAAGCAATTTTTAATAAAAATGTGTATTCTCAATGAATATGCCAATGTAGTCACAATGGCATAGTATTATGCAGTGTTTTAATATAAATATCAAAAATTTCTCTGTGCCAAATATCATAAATAATTTTTTCTAGTCCTTGCAGAGTTGTAGGCTGCAATTTTTTAATCCTCACCCTTTTTCCGCGCTTTTTTTATAGACTAAGCATTTTCGAGCGGATTGAGATTAGGGCTATTTCCAAGTCTAATGAAAAAGAAATTCTATGATATTTTTTGTGGGATTTAATTTAAAGTTAAAAAAGATGTGATTGCTTACAAACTTATAGGTTCTCATGAGTTAGGATAGGTCGTTTTAACAATTTGAATCTAATAAACGCACCACAAACACCCTTTAGTATGGTGCAATATCATCTTGAAATTCTATTTGCAGGAAAGTCTGAAATACCTTCAAAATAGTCGGTCAGGGGCCGTTTTTATAATGGCCGCGTTTTATTTCGAGTTAATTGATCCCTTGAGCATAAAAATTTACCCGACTCATTGAAAATTTATGCACCTCCGTACCAGAATGTGCGGAGAATGTGTCACTTTTATGAATGCAATTTTCAATAATTCTGTCACATTTTTATCATCTTACTAGTTTTTTTTTTTATCAGCCCGAAATAAAATAAACTTGACTCATCAGAGAAAACCAGTTCGGCCTAACAATTAACTGATAACTTTTTTAAATTTTTGGTCAACTGAAGTCTTGTTTTTTCTAATTCTTTTCCTTAGTAATGACTTTTTTTTTTTTTTTTTTTTTTTGCAGATCTTCTGGTTTTTAACATACTTTGTTTAATTGTTCCCGCACTGTTTTTAAAGAAATTACTTTGCTATGCACTTTTTAAAAATCTTTTCTAAGTTATGAACATGTAGAAATCGATTTTTTTTTTTTTTTTTTAAACTTTTGTTTCTAACTTGCCATCATCTCGCTTGGATGGGCAACATGACCGCCTAAAGACACATTTTCCGTTTAAACAGCCAAAAAATTTTATATGTTCCTAAAAATCCTCTCAGCAATATTTCGTTAACATTTAATTATTTTGCCATCTCACGTTTAAAATATTTTTTGACTTTCATTCTGAAAATACTTTTTGTTGCATCGTTAAATACCTTATACTTGCCAATTTTGAAATACTTTCTAAAATAATAATTTTCCTAACAGTTGCATTTTATTTTTAACACTGGGCACAATCCTAAAGTGTACGTGGAGGGCGACGTAATAAAATCTGTTCAAAAAATTTGCTTTTTAAACGATAAAATTGGCGGTTGCAAAAAGAGAAAAGAAAATAATCCAAATGCATTTTTTTTTTCTTTTTGTCGCTTAGTGTATAATAAATTTAGTAAAAATATAATAAATTTAAAATATAATTTTGAAGCTGTTATTTATTGCAAAATATAATATATTTATAATATCTGCGAAAGGCAAAAGATAAAAGTTTACTTCCACGCCAGCATTATCGCGCAAAATTGACTATAACACAGGCATTTCCGTTTCGGCTCGTATTGTGACTGTTTTCAAGCATCAGCCTGGCTTGTTTACAACGCGTTGACCCATAACACTTGGGCCCAAGTTTTGTCGAGGTAAATGGGCACGGGAAGGAGTTAAACTGAGGAATTCGCTGTACAGAAGTGCCACCTGTTGAGCAATTAGTACCAAAAGTTGATTCACAGTAACTTATGTCAAGGTGCATCCATATATAAATTTTTATGCAATTTTGCGCAGTAGTTCCTGAGATGTAACCCTTCCTTAAATTATGAAAATCGTTGCACAGCAGCGCCACCTGTTGAGCCGTTGAACTTAAAAGTGGATAGGCACTAACATATGTCAAGATGCATCTACATATAAATTTCTATGCATTTTTATGCAGTAGTTCCTGAGATATAGCTTTTTCTTAAATTGGAGAAAGCGCGCCAGCTGTTGAACAGTTGACAGGAACTAAGTTATATCAAGTTGCTTTTATATATGAATGTATATGTATTTTTGTGCAATAGTTCCTGATATATAGCCTTACCTTAAATTGTGGAAATCGCTGCATAGCAGCGCCATTTATTGAGCTGTTGACACCAAAAGTTGATAGGCACTAATTTATATCAAGGTGCGTCTATATATGACTTTATATGTATTTTGTGCAGTAGTTCCTGAGATATAGCCTTTCCTAAAATTGGGAAAACTGCTGTATAGCAGCGCCACCTGTTGAGCGAATCACACCAAAAGTTGACAGGCACTAATTTAGGCGAAGGTGCCTCTTCATACAAATTTATATGGCATCCTGAACAGTAGTTCTGGAGAAACAGTCGCCACAAAATTTTTGTCCCACACACAGACAGACATTTTCTAAAAATGGTCAAATCGTGTTCTAGACCTCTCAAAACATGTATATCCGTCGAAAACCGCAGGTCAAAAATTTTTACGAATCCAATATTTCCTTCTGTTGAATATAGAAGAAAGTAAAAACACCAGCGTAAATTAAATAAGAAATAAAGAAGAGTAAAAATTTTGTGAATTGAATTGACTTGCAGACTTAGCATATTACATAACCATGTTTTTAAAATGTAAAGCCTGTAAAGTATTATAAAACATAGTTAGCGGAATACACGTATAACTGTAATAGGGTTGAGTCGACTTAATTATAGCGTTTTGCAACTGCAATAAAAAATAGGATATACGATACTTTGAGTACCACTATTTCATAATTAAAAAAAGAAATCTTCATTTAATCATTACTTAAAATAATTGTAATGATGTAAAGAAATTGTGTTTCTCAAAATATAAGATGGTGTGAAATTTGTATAACACTTACTCATAAATTTATTATTATTATTATATTAATGGACTATGACACCATTTGATAGAGAGGAGCACACTTTTTGATATTGAGTGGTCAGTTTTACTTTGAGTGTGTTGTAATAAACCTGTGAAATTGAACTGTTATTAAGTGAAATACTTTTGATAATTCGTGATTAAAAAGATTATAACTTATTAGTTTTTTAAATGAGATTTTCATCAGAATCTCTAATTTAAAATATTTGATGTGCATACGATGCATGCTGAAAATATAATAAATAAAGCATTCAATATAACTGTACACTTTATATGTTTTTCTTTATTTAAAGATATTTCTACCAAATAAATATATAGGTTGTTATATAAGAAAGACAGAAAAAAAAAAACATAATATAATAAACGTTTTGAAATATTTATACATGAAAAATTAAAATCTTGTAAACCTAAAATAAATGAATGAATAAATATTAAAAAGGTAACTCTGTAAACAGGTTTTTCTATCAAGGGGTTTTATTTAATATTAAAAACTATGCTCCAATACATTTCAGGTTTTTTGAAGTGAAAACTTCTTTAGGCGCGTTGAGCACTTTTGGGTGAACAAAAATCATGAAACTCGCGTCATCGTCAGCGAAGGCTTTCCATGAGAATCGAAAGTGGAATTCGAGATTTCAGCTGATTTACACGTTTTGAGGTTTCCTGAATGGGTTTTCTTTTGTATCTCAGCTACTAATTAAAATAATTTCATAAGTAATACATTATTTGAAAGTTTTGTTGAGTTGGAATCGAACAGTAACTTACAGAAATTTCTACCGCCAGATGGCGCTGTAATATTTTCAAATTTCAATATTTCAATTTCTAATTATGGTTAAATATTTTTTAATACAACATTCGAAAGCTATTTTAAAGTTCTTTTATATTATCGAAAGTGGAATTCGAGATTTCACCTGATTTATTTCTTCCTTTCTGTTCCAAATATTGCGTCATCTAATAGAAAACATTTGCTTATAGAAGCAAGCCAATACACCACCCACTTTCATGTAATGAAACAAATCGTATTCAAATGCTTTAACACAAAAATATAGAAAATTCATATAGGTAACATTCACAATACGAGGGTTGCCTTTTGTGTTTTTACAAACGACCAACGGAAGGCGCTACTGAAATTTATCTTCAGGATATTTGTAAAATTCAAATTTTTTTGTCTTGTAATCAGTGGCATCTTAGAAATCGTCTGCGTATTTTGTTTACAGTGAGTGTTTAAAAGAAGCAAGTGAGTGAAAAGAAATGGAAGTAATTCGTGAAGGTTTCCGTTGGATGATTTTTTATGATTTTAAGAAAGGCCTCACTCGACAAGAATGCATAGTATCGCTTCGTGAAATTTTTGGTAATAGAGCACCATCAGAAAAGACTGTTTACAATTGGTTTGCAGAATTTCGTCGTGGTCGTGCGTCCGTCAGTGATGAATCTAGTAAAGGACAACCAAAATCGGTAATGGTTCCAAACAACATCGATGCTGTGCGCAAGATGATTGAAGAAGATCGGCATGTCACGTTTCGTGAGATTAAAGCATCCCTTGGCATATCACAGACGGCAATACATTCGATTTAGCACGAACATTTAGCTGTTAAACAGATTTGTTCCAGATGGATTCGGCACAATTTGACAGAAGCTCAAAAAGAGGATCGTGTAAATGGGTGTAAGGAAAGGCTAAAAAAATTCACATTGGGAACAGCAAAATCCGTATACAACATCGTTACAGGTAACGAAACTTGGATAATACGTATAAGCCAGAAACTAAACAACAATCCACTGTTTGGGTGTTTCCGGATGAACCGAATCCTACGAAAGTTGTTCGTTTACGAAGCACTTCCAAGAAAATGATTGCTTGTTTCTTTGGCCTTAGAGATCCTTCAGATACTAGCAACGGTGCAGAGCTTCAAAACTCATAAATTATCCATTGTCCGAAAGCGACCCTTGACATTTTGCACACATTTACAATGAAGGACATTAGTTTTTATTGCTCTTTTACAAAAGAGACCCAATTTCGATCGCAGTAGGAGGTTTGTCAGCTAAGAAAATCTCTCTGCTGCTTCGCGTCAATTCGATTCCCACATCAAAGGGATATCAATAGAAACCGAGGTTGAATCCAGTCTCTGAAGGGTCCTTTACAGGACATATCGCAACCATTCCTTTAGAGGATCGAATAACTGTTAACGCTAAATGGTATACGGAAATTTGTTTGCCAAAAGTCATCAACGAAATCAGGAAAAGCAACAAAAATCGCCGCATCATTCTTCATCACGACAACACCAACTTCCACACAGTACGTGAAACAGTTGATTATTTGAAGGATAAAAATATCGAAATAATGTCTCATTGCCCATATTCTCCTGATTTGTCGCCTAACGACTTTTTCTTGTTCCCTTATGTCAAACAAAAAATGCGTGGGCAGCGATTTTCATCACCTCAAGAAGTTGTTGATGCCTTCCAAAACCATGTTTCTGAGATATTAAATTCAGAGTGGAAAAACTGTTTCAAGAGTTGGTTTGAACGGATGAAAAAGTGTAAAGGCGAATATTTTGAAAAGCAATAAAACAGTTTGTTCCCAAAAAATTATTTTTCTTCCTACTTTTTGTAGAAACTTAAAAGGCAATCATCGTATACTAAAAAAATTTTACATTTCTTTCAAGTCTGGAAAGAAAAAGAAAGGAAAAGAAATGTTTTCAACGATGCAGACACACAAAAAAAGCCATTAGAATTTTAAATTTTAAAAATGTTCTATAGACATGATTTTAGACGAAATATAAACTCTAAGAACGTTTATTCGACTGCCATTCAGCATTGTCCACGCAGTTTTGGAAATTTATATGTTTATTGAAGTACATTTCAAAGAAATTCATGGATTCATTCCCCCATGAACTTCAAAAGTGTCCTGTACCAATAAATATATTTGACGAATATATTAAAATAGATAACGAATCTTTCATTTTATAATTATAAAAAATGAATCTATGTTATAAATTATTAGTTTTTTCCTTTGACTGTTATTATTCTTTTTTCTTTAGTTTAAATCCTATTTTACATAAACTTCTAAAATTCGGGTGGATTACCCACTATTACGTGCACTATAGGCACTTTTTCGAAATAATATAGTCAGATGACATAAAATTGGTTTAAAAAATTTGACACCTAACAGTTCTCCTATAAGAGCAAATTGATGCACATGTCGTAAAGACACACACACACACACACATATATATATATATATATAAACCTTTCATAGCGAGTTTAAGAAAAAAAAAATCGTTAGCGCCGTTTTTAGAAACACCCATTTCCGAGAGCCATAACTAACTTATGTAATCAAAACACCTGTCAGTTTTTTTTTTGTAGTGATCAGGTGATACATGGACACTTTAAAAATGGGTTTATGCAGCAAATTTGAAGAAATTGATAGAATCGTTTTTGAGATACCGACTTTCAGTTCCACTGCCGACTTTGAAGAAAACTTGGCAAATTCATCATTTTCATTTCGCCCGAATGCTAACCTTTACATGCAAAACGATATCTATAGGGGAGTTAATAGAAAGAAAATCCATGGAGCTGTATTTTTAAGGAATGCACTTTCGAATCCTAAAATTCAGCTCTTCCTATCAGACGTCTACCCATTTTCTTGAACTAACCAACTTATATATATGAAAGGATATCTAAAATGGCGTTTCAACAGCAGCTTTGAAGAAAATCGTTAGAGCCATTTTTGAGATACGAACTTACAACTCCACTCCTGGTTTTCCAACTTTCATTAAAAGATGGAAATATTATCTGTGTACTAGTCTTGTCTCAGTTCTGAAGTGTTTTTCGTTATATTTTTAATAGTTTTGGAGATAGGATAATCAGAAGGTCGCCCCCTCCCCCCCCCCCCCCCCACACACATACACACTGACCAATTGCCAAAAATTTCAGTTCAAAGTTCAACCGAAATTTAAAACTACAGTAGTTGCAACCATGAGATGGTGAAACATTTTACCATGATTTAGTACTTCTTGTAAAAAAAAAAAAAAAAAAAAAAAAAACACCCAATCGTGGTAAAAGATCACCCCATCTTATGGTAACAACAACTATAGTACTAAGCTTAGGTAGAACCGAGTACCAAATCGTGGAAAAGATTTCACCATCTCATGGTTCCAGGTACTGTGAACCCTTTTAACATGATTTTATTAACCTGACATGATGTAACTATTAATGTATGTAACGGAATCTTACAACTTAATTTTCGGCCCCTTCTGGTCGTCTGACTGACCTAAAATTTTGCACACAATCTTCAAAATCGATGACAATACTATATACAAGTGTTTACAGGCGCTTTTCTTATCAGAGGCAGAAGCTAGGGGGCAAGTTCTGGGAGCAAACAAAAAATCTATATTGTAAAAAAAGACTTTTCATACGTGAACGCCGTGTCTGTGAGGTAAAGCGGCGGGATACGGACCTAAAGCGTAACTGCCAATATTTTAATTTATTCCGGAGTACCTTTAGCCCCGCCTCTATTTCGCACCACTTTATTTATAGAAATATTTTTTCCACTATATAACTTCGATAAAATAAGAAAAAATTACTTTTAAAAAATAAGTGGTACGAAATAGAGGCGGGGCTAAAATTACTCCGGAATAACTTAAAATATTGGCAGCTATGCTGAAGGTCGAACGTTCGAACCCAGTCAGGGAAGATTTTTTAAAAGTGGGTTTTGTTTAATTCTAAATTATTTATTTCTCACTCCTTCATTATGTTATTTATTCAGTTAATATTACGTAATTTCTAGACCTTTTAACATGTTTTTATTCATTTGACATGATGATGTATTACTATTAATGTATGTAACGGAATCTTGCAATTCAATTTTCGACCACTTCTTGTCGTCCGACTAACCTGAAATTTTGCACATAACTTCATAATCGATGACAATAAAATATACAATATACTTTCAGGCACTTTTCAAATCAGGGGCAAACTCCAGTGGGCATGTTTTGGGGGCAAACAAAACATTCTATGTACGTAAAACACTATCATATGCGGCACACGATTTAGCCGCATTTGTGTGACGTCAGGTAACAATTAATTTTTTAAATATTTAAAAATTGTGAATAATCTGGTGTGTAACTCACTCTACTTTCCTTTACCTTGCATTTCAATAATATAAACAGATTTCTGCAGTTATTTGTTTTTAAGTTAAGACGATAACAGGTATACATATATACCAATCGCTAAAAATTGGACTTTCGTATTCGGGTTGCCTCAAAATGTATTAAAAAAAAATAAAAGCGAAAATAGAATTTCGATAAATGCGTTATTTACGTTATGGGCATGAAAAAATAATTTTCCTTCCTGTGAACTGTTCGTCGACATAGTAAAATTAATACACTTTTATTGTATGTAACAGAATCTTGCCATTCAATTTTCAGACACATCTGGTCGTCCGATTGACCAGAAATTTTGTACACGACTTCTTAATTAATAACAAAACTATATAAAAGTGTTTCCTGGCATCTTTTCTATCAGGGGCAGGCTCCTGGCAGCACCAGGGCAAACAAAAACTCTCTCCCTCTCTCTCTCTCTCTCTCTCTCTCTCTCTCTCTCTATATATATATATATATATATATATATATATATACTAGCAGGCTATGCCCGCTTCGCTGGTCACTATTTTTAAATGAATCATTATAATTAATGAACTCAAAATTGCATTAATTTTTATCATGTGAAAAAAACAAAGAAAAAAAAAACTCTGATCGGGAAAAATGTCGCACCGGGTCCCCACTGCCTTCGGCAGCGTAGACCCGTGCGCGAATGCATATATATGAGCGCCCTAATAATTTTACATATTCGAAAATATCCGCAATCGATTTGTAAGTATCAAAAACCTCTATGCACCAGTTTTGAACGATCTATCTCTATCTTTATTTTTTTTTGCCCTACCGCTCCCTCCCCCCTTCCCGCCCCTCCCAATAATTTTAAAAATTCAAAAATATCCGCAATCGATTTGTAGGTATCGAAAACCTCGATGTACCAATTTTGAATAATCTAACTATTTTTTTTGCCCCTCTTTCCCCTCCCCTTCCCGGCCCTTCTAATAACTTTACACTTTCGAAAATATCCCCATTCGATTTGCAGCCCTCTAAAATCTATCTGTACCAATCTTGAACGGCCTAACTGTATTTCTATTTGTTTTTGCCCATAGCCCCCCCCCCTTACCGCCCCTCCAAATAATTTTACAAATTCGAAAATATCCGCAATCGATTTGTAAGTATCGAAAAACTCTACGTACCAATTTTGAACGATCTAACTGTATTTTTATTTTTTTTGCCCCCCCCCTCCTCTCCCCTCCCCCCTTCTCGCCCCTCCTAATAACTTTACACTTTCGAAAATATCCCCATTCGACTTGCAGGCCTTTAAAACCTGTCTGTACCAATTTTGAACGGCCTAACTGTATTTCTATTTGTTTTTGCCCATAGCCCCACCTTACCGCCCCACCCCCCTTCTCGCGCTTCCTAATATTTTTACAAATTCGAAAATATCCGCAATTGATTTGTAAGTATCGAAAACCTCTATAAACCAATTTTGAACGATCTAATTCTATATTTATTTTTTTGCTCCCCCCCCCCCTTCCCCCTCCCCCTTCTCGCCCCTCCTAATAATTTTACACTTCCGAAAATATCCTCATTAGACTTGTAGGCCTTCAAAAACCTATCTGTACCAATTTTGAACGGCCTAACTGTATTTCCATTTGTTTTTGCCCATAGCCCCCCCTTACCGTCCCAGTCAGATGGTCTCCCTTACCGCCCCTCCTAATAATTTTACAAATTCGAAAATATCCGCAATCGATTTGTAAGTATCGAAAAGCTCTATGTACCAATTTCGAACGATCTGACACTATTTTTATTTCCCCCCCTCTCCCCTCCCCCCCCCTTCTCGCCCCTCCTAATAACTTTACACTTTCGAAAATATCCCCATTCAACTTGCAGGCCTCTTAAACCTATCTGTACCAATTTTGAACGGCCTAACTGTATTTCTATTTGTTTTTGCCCCATAGTTTTATTATTTTCATATTTTAATTAATTAAAGGAAAACTAATCGAAAATCGAATTCCGAGCTATTCTGAAAGTTTCAAATGTCTAGCTAGTAGGGAAGTTAGTTAAAAATAGATTGCAAGATTTGTACCGGACAATCAAGAATAGAAGTTAATAAAAACATGGTAGAAATTTGTATGTCTCATGAGCTCTTCGAATGAATGAACTCGTACCCTTTCTAATGACACTTCGTACAAAGAATAGTAATAACGAAAAATAAATATTAATTGCTATTGATCTATATAAGCCGTACATTTTTAATCACAAAAATACCTTGTTTAGGCGAATTTTTAGTTTTCCAATGCATACACGACGCATTTTAAGCCATTTCATTTCTAGACAGATGAGTATTTTGGAGAGGAGAAGGCAAATGCTTACATAAACATTCGGATGATATTCAACCACGTGGCCGCCACTGAGCTCTTCTTTTTCCCACAATACTCTTGTAATTCAAAATTATAGAATTAGGACCTTCTTCTTCGAGTTCTTAAGTAATAGGCATAGAGAGGGTAATGAACTGCATTTTTAATCTCAGCTTAAAATAAGCATTATTTCGTGCATTGAAAAAAACTGTGCAGTGAAAACAACATTGAAATTATTCCCCTTCATAAGGCGGTCAGAGGGTTAATAAAGCTGTTGTTGTATTATTTTAGCGCCCTTAAAAGTCAAAATAATTCCACGTACACTATCACTGTTAAAAGTTTCAACAGAAAACTCTGTGTAATCTATTATCTTAAGTCTTATGTAAAGTTACAGAGAAATATAAACGGAGATGTTAAAAAACTTATTTTATACATTCATTTTAATAACTAATATTAATTTAATAATTTATTGGTCAGAATATATTTCGGACTTGGAATGCTTTTTCTAAAGTAGAAACAGTCATTTTTAATTTTAATTAAATAATAAAATTAGGTAAAAATACAGAATAAAGACTGAGAATCTCGATTATTCACTTTTAACTAAGAACTGTAAATTTACAGACATTCTGGATGAATATTTACATTAAATTTATGAAATTTTTAACAGTGTAGAGACATGCTTAAAAAAAAAAAAAAAAAAAAAATTAAGCCGTAAACTCCAATAACACACAACCATTGTATCGGGTCGAACTCATAAAAGACGGTCTTTAATCAAGCGAAACAAATTAGGTACGAACATAATGGAATAGTAACAACTCGATAGAGCCGATACTAGAATTTTTAAAGAATTCCTATTTTTACCTTCACGCTGCAGTTTTAAAAAAACCAATTTATCTTACTGTAAAAGGCTTTATGCAGTTCTCCTTTCATGCTGCATTCATGCCTACAATTTTTTTTTTTTTTTTTTTTGTCCAATGAAGGATCATTCTGTATTATTTTGATCTAGTTGAATGATTTCATTTTTTTTTTCTTTTTTGTCCCCCAATTTGTGTTGTTTTCTTTTAAATCAATTATTATTCATAAAAAGAAAACATCCGTTTTTATCTGGTATTTTTATAAAATCTATAAAACCTATGTAAAACATTGCCAAGTGCGCCTATATAAATTTCTCAAATTCACTCGAGTCACAATAGTCCATTTGCTTTTACAGAATATTTATTTATTATGAAATGAAATTTATAGTAAAGATAAGATTTTTCAATGACCATGCCCCAATGAAACAGTTGCCCTGAAAAAGCTATCAGAGAGTACATATTGGTGAAACACTCGTCATGCTGCCTCATAGGCTTTGTTGATTTCCCTTTAATTTCTGAAAATACATTCTAAATTTTAAATTGAAGCCTACTTTGCACCGATTCTTAAAACTGCGTGCTTGTTTTCCAAATGTTAAAAAATATATTTGCATCAGATAAAGTAACGCAGGAAATGTATTCATCCTTTAAAACACCAATACTTACAGCCTAAAATATAATTCCCACTCATGCCCTATCTTGTCAGTGAGTGGTGAATTTTTAGTTCCCCATCATGCTATAGGTATGGGGAACTTAGGTAATCGGGAAAATTTTCGACCTCGGTTTTTTGACTTTTCTACACGTTTTCAGGTGTGAGGAATCCGAAAATGACGAAATTTCTATGGTGTCTGTCTGTAGGGTGTCTGTTAGTGTGTTAGTCTGTTAGTGCGTTAGTCCGTTAGTTTGTTAGTCTGTGTACACGATATCTCAAGAACAAATAGTCGCAGAGAGGTCAGATCAGTTTTAAAATATTACTTTCGACACTGGCAAGAACCGTGTTCATTTGCAGCATTCGAATTTAAAAACTTCGTAAGTTATTAGAAATTTACGATTTTCTTAACATGGGAGAATATGACAAAAATTCACTTAAACGTGCATTAAATGGAAACTTTTTACTGTAAAAATGTCAGACTAGTTTTAAAATATCCGTTTTGATGTCGGAGTGAACATTAGTAACTATAAATATGCTACTTTGAAAATATCGCAAGTTATTGGAAATTTACGAATTTCTTAACATGGCAGTATAGAGCAAAATTTCACATAAACGTCAATTTTGAGAGATATTTTCATCGTAAAGATGTCAGACTACTTTTGAAATATTATTAAGGACACTGACATGAATATTAATGACTATGAATTTTCCAATATAAAGATTTCGTAAGTTATTGGAAATTTACGAATTTCTTCACATGGCAGAATAGAGAAAATTTCACATAAACGTCAAGCTTGAGGGATATTTTCATCGTAAAGATGTCAGACCACTTTCGAAATATTATTAAGGATGCTGGCATGAATATCATAGACTATGATTTTTCCAATTTAAAAAATTCGTAAGTTATTTGGAATTTACGATTTACTTAATATGTCAGAATAAGGCAAAATTGAGCATAAACTTCCATTTTGAGGATTCTAAATACATACAGACAGCTTCAAAATTACGTTTATGATATTTCTTTGAACATGATTGAACACAAATATTCTACTAGAAAAATTTCGTAAATTATTGGTAATTTACGATTTCATCAACATAGCGAAATTGTAAATTTTTCATATAAATATGAATTTTGAGGTTTATTGCATTGGAAATAGAAGCATGAAAACTAAACAACGGAATTGACCCGATAAAATAAATTAATAGATTAGAATAAGATAAATATATCGAAGTGAACGGTGGATAGCCTATTAGGCGGGGATTTCATTCTGTCACTGTATCAAGCTTTGGTCAAATTCATTTCTTTTAACATGATTATAATATGTCTCGCACTAGAAATTTGTGAGAACATAAATAGGATGGGGAACTGAGCAGAGTCCACCTATGCCAACTAGTTTTTTTTACTTATGTACATGCGAAATATGAAAGTATCAACAATAGTACATTTAGCTAGCAATGTATAATTCAGTCAAATGTCATTTGTAAACATTTCGTCATTCCATAGAGCCCTTTAGAAATTCTTACTCGGAGACAGTTCTATTCTGAATAGAGAGACACTACTGACCTAAAAAAAAAAAAAAGGAAAAAAATCTGGTGTGAAACAACCACACAACTTCCATTACCCATTATTACACACATTATAGGCCCTTTTGCGAGATAATGTGATCAGGAAACATAAAATTAACCTAGCAAAGTAGACACTTAACAATTTTACGGTGAGGCAAAGTTTATACACGTGTAATATAACAGTATACAGTCGGTAACAAAAGTGTCCGAACACTAGCAAAAATTCCTATGTAAAAAAAGTACACTTCATACTGTTTTGTTAAATAAATCCTTATCGAATCATGTGCTTACACTGGATAAGAACAGGATTCGACAAGGATTTATTTAACAAAACAGTATTAACTCTACTTTTTTTATATAGGAATTTTTGCTTGTGTTCGGATACTTTTGTTACCGACTGTATATAGTTTACAAAGCGAGTAAAAAAAAAAAAAAAAAAAAAAAAAAATCGGTAGCGCCATTTTTTGAAACACCCATTTCCGAGATCTAAAACTGACCTACCTAATGAAGATGACTGTTAATTTTCCTGTAATAACCATGAGAAAGGATATATAAAATATAAATATAAATACATGACATGCACATGAATATAAATGACAAATACATGAATATGAATACATGAGAAAGGATATATAAAAGGAGTTTATGTAACAATTTTCAGAAAATCGTTAGAGCCGTTTTTGAGATACCTACTTTTACCAAAACTTTGCATACTTAGTTGTTGTTCAGAAAACGACAATTACATAAAAAAGAATATTTAAAGGGGGGTTAATAGGGCAAGTTTGAAAAAAAAAAAAAACGTGCAGCCAATTTTAAAGGAACGCACTTGCGAGACCTGAAATTGAGTAACCCTCAATACAGGAACCGATCAGTTTTCTCGAACTAATCAATTCATATGAAAGGACATCTAATAGAGTGTTTACATAACAACTTTGAAGAAAATCATTACAGTCGTTTTCGAGATACGGATGTACGGTCCCCCTTCCGGTTTTTCAATTTTCATCAAAATTTAGAAAAATCATCTGTATACGAAACCTGTCTCACTTCTGAAGTTTTGTAGTTCCATTTTTATTATTTCGGAGATATGATAGTCAGAAGGATTACACGCATACTGACCCATTGCCAAAAACTACTTTTATGGACTCAGCAGGCCTTAAAACCTGTAAATCAGGTGAAAACGCTATGTCAATTTTTTTACCCGAATTTTGGAAGTAAAAAGAATGAAACAGGAAAAAATGATGAGAATGGGGAAAATATATATCTATTTCTTCCTCTTTTTTAACACGCTTTTATTAGCTTCACCTGTATATATATTTGTAACCGCTCTGGGAGCAAACAAAAAATCTATATTGTAAAAAAAAAGACTTTTCCTACGTGAACGCTGTGGCTGTGAGTTAAAGCTCCGGGCTACGAACCTAAAGGTCTAACGTTCGAGCCCAGTCAGGGGAGATTTTTTAAAAAATGGTTTTTGTTTAATTCTAAATTATTTATTTATTAAAGATTTAAATGTATGTAAATATTATGGCGTATCACTCACACGATTCTCTCTTACCCTGCATTTTAATACTATAAAGATAGATATTTTTGTACTTTCTAGTTCACATTTCATTAAAAGCGTGTTCTGTAATTTTTTAAAACTATATTATTCACCTTTATTTAGACCAAATCGCCGGAATTCCTGACACATGTGCTATAACAAGGAAGAGACTGAGAACCAAACCAAATACTGTGTCATGGATTAATAATAAACAGAGTTATTTACTCTAGGTTTAATGAAATGATGTCATTTCAAATACTAATACTACATTACGCATGATAGGATTATATTATTATTATTATTACATACTATTAATACGGGCATAGTAAGTTATTATACGTTAATGTACTTTATTGTACATTCATTAAACGTAGTAATAACCTTGTGCATAATATCATGCAAATTCACGTAAAACTAGTTATATGGATGAAATAGTTTGATCGGCATAAAATTTAAAAATTGTAAGTTATCTTGTAAAGAAAAACAATATATTAAATTTATTTTCATACAATTGAAATTTTTAATTACCTTATGACAGCTTGCCTTTTTATTTCTATTTTTTTGTTACGTGTATATTACATTAATTTTTGCTTTAATGGAATATTTTTACGTTAAATATTCATAATGATTAAAGAGTTATAACCTTAAAATTTTAATTAAATCACTATAAAATTTTTAAATTCAAGCTAATTTTTCTTTAATTGTAGCTTTGTAATATTCACTTTTTTTTTTTTTTTTACTTGTAAAAGTTGTTTAAATTATTTTAAAGACAAATGCTGTTTGTTTTAAGATGTATCACTTAGCTAACTTGTTTTCTTTTTAATAATGTTACATTGTCAAAAGTGTTTAAGTATAAGAAGTAACTTAAAAGATTAAAATTTTGTGGACGTGTACTTTTAAAAGTTTATCATTTAAATGTTATCTTAAAATTAAATTTGAAACCTCAGCAAAAGGGTTGAAGCAAGATCTTGGAAGCGAAAATTCATGCTTCGATCGGTCTATTTAAACAGTATATTAAAAAGGTCTATATTTGACTATGCGTCCGTAATTCTTTTCTTTAAAACACTGATAATATACTATTGTATATAAACATATATCCTATCATAAAATAAAAGTCGGTAGATACAATCTAACTACCACAATTTTTTAAATACATAAATAGGATATTTCCCCCTTAAAATTCAAGAGAAATAAAACTTTTAATCCTGTAAGCGATTTTTAAAATGGAAGCAAATGTAACAATATCCTATTTATGTACGTTCAAGAGAAATGTACAAATTGAAGAAATTCTAGTTAAGAATACGGATGCAATTTTTTAGCTTATATTTTTTTCTTTTATGCACAAATAATCAGAAAAAAAATAATATCTTATCTTTATACAATCAAGAAAAAAGTCTGGGGAAAAAAAAAAAAAGAGAGAGAGAGAGAGGGAGAGAGATGTGATTTTTTTTTTTTTTTTTTTTTTTTTTTTTTGTAAGAAAGGGTTGTTTACTTGCGTAGATTAAAAAAAGAAAAAACTTTTAAAAAGTAAATTATATCGAAATTCAGTAAAAGATTCATCATCTGTAAATAATCATAATAATAATTAAAAAATAATGTCCTATTTTCTGAAAACGATATTTTAAATATTGAAGATATCACAAACCTAACAATATTCAGATTTTTTATTTTCCTTTTAAATACTACACTATTTACATATAATTAAACATACCCAGTTTTCTGTAAAAATTATTTAAAATAATAAGTGCATGCGTATTTGCGGCATGCGTGTATTGTATGCTGAATCCTTGGAGTGGACTTGTGTGAAATATACATAGGTATTGTTGTTATGTTTTATATAATGCTAGAGAAAAAAAAAAGTGTTAAATTTGCCGAAAAATAAAATTTATTTATTCTATATTTTTACTAAAATCAAAATTTTGTTGTATTAATTTTTAATTATATTAATTTTTTTCTAATAAGTTATTATTATTTTTAGATGTATTATTAAAAAATTATTTTATAAATTATTTCTAATATAAAAAAATATATTCCTTAGAATTTTTTTGTAATAATATTATTTTCTTATTTGTTTCCGTTCTGTTAAAATAATTCAGTCAGTTAAAATAACTGTTAATATCAATAATTTAAAAAGGATAATAATATTTCTATCGAAATTCCCAATTTAAAAAGTACAGAAAAAATGACTCACGACTTGCTTATTCAAATTTCACTTGTGTTAAAGTTGTCTAAAAACTTCGAAGTTCAGCTTTAACGTAACAGTTTATAGAAATAAACAAACAAATCAATTTGTTTCGAAGTGGATTTATCCCCTCGACATAAGATGCCGCGAGATGTTCTGAGATATCTCTCAAAATCAGTTTTCCAACTTGGTTCTCGTCGATGATTGCGCCCTCTTGGATGCGTGCGGTGCCATAAACTATATTTATGGGCGCCGTTTATTGAGAAAACTGTAATGCTGCCATTAAAAATGATCATAAATGAAATATTGGAGGCTGTGTTCTAAACTGGCTGATTTATGCGAAAAATTAAGGATTACCTCGGGGCATTTTCAGGATTTAGGAACTGTTGCTTTTCTTTCAACTCCGCAAAAACTGGCCACGAAGAGAGTTTTAGGGAAAATAACTCTTCAAGATGAACCCCATTTCAAAAATGCATTATCATAAAATCTTTATTGAACGTCCGAGATACTTTATGATATGTGATGTTGTTTAATGCAGAAAGAAATGTTGGTTCTCAGATTTGTAACCCCGAAAAGTTATTAAATAATTACCATTTGTAAGGGAATTAATTACAACATTCGTGGATATTGATTCAACATTAATAATGAATAATTGTTATAAGATGTTCATATAATTTATCTTTAATAGTTAATTCTTTCGAATTTTGAAAATATAGAAAAGTGACTTAAAAAGAAAATTGCAAGTAAATACCAAAAATTGCATTAAAATATATATAGTAGACATTTTTAATTCTATTTATTCATTAGAATGGTTTTTCCAATTTCATCGTAATTCAAGTATTACCAGATTTTTATTATTATTTCATACTTATTAAATCTGGACATTTTTTACAGTTTCGTACGTTGCCGCTTTATACTGAACTCGTGATTACATTTTTGCGTAGTTGAAGAACCATGTTATCATTCCGAACAGAAACAATTAGAAAGCTTTTGAAATGCATGGCGTTTGTTTGGAAAGTTTTTTTTTATTTATTGCCTTTAAACACCAATCAATTTCAGGGTGTATTTCACTGTGAAATAAACAAATAGATTTTTGTTTTTGATTCAAAATGAAAATAAGAAATAATGCGCTCTGAAATAATAATAATAATAATAAAAAACTTTTTCTTTTTTAATATTGTAAAGCTCTAAACTAATACTAAAGACTATTTAAAATTTTTTTAAACTATAATTATTATTTACATACAATTTATATTATAAATAAATAAATATAGTATATATATTTATTCCTTATATATACTATTTAAAATTGTCATTTTAATATCACAAAATTGAAAAATCCCTTTTATCATTTTAAGAAAATATGCATAAAATTACGATGTATGGAATGTTATTTAAATATATATATATATATTGCATTTTCCTTTCTTTCTTATTTATTTATTTATTTATTTATTTATTTTTTTTTTTTTTTTATATAACTAAATTATCTTTAATTGGAGAAAATTAAGTTAAAAATGAATTGAAATTAACTTTTGAAATTTTAAGAAAGTAAGAATTCTAAAATTTATCAAAACAAAAATCATTTGACATTTTTTCTATAAATAGTTTAATAATGTATTTAAAAAATACACTTTTGTGTTATTTATCGTCATATAATCATACAAAACCCTCTGCATTTGCCACCTCTTTAAGTTTAAAAAAAAAAAAAAAAAAAAAAAAAAAAAAAACTTTATTTAATTAATGAAATCTCTTACAGAAATTTATCAAATATTTTTATTCAATGTTACTGATAGCCAAAATGAAGTATGGCTGACAGTTATGCAAAAGTACTTATGACGAGGTGTAATATAAAAGAAAAGTAGCTAAATATGGAAGTATTCCATACCTTATAACCTAATCACTCGAATTCTATGGATGTTTGAATGTATTTTTTTCCCTATAACTTCTTCGCAAATGAATTGATAATAAAAATTTAAATATCTTTTCATGGCTTTTAGACAAATGCAGTGACATTACAGATTGTAGATACCAAAATTCATATTTTTAGGAACTAGTCAATTAAGGTCCACGTGTATGGAGCTAAAAGTACTAAATTTCTTCAGAAAGTAGTGTAAAGGTATTAATGAAGGCAAACTTATTATAATTTTTGTTCAATGTTTAAACATAAAAATAAATATTTTATGTATTTAAAAATTTTATTTTAAGTTTTTATTGCAATCTAACTTTTCTTATTTTAAATTTATTTTTGCAGCAAAGTAAAATATAATAAAATAATAAAATTTTGGCAAAGACCTGGACCGTCCAGGTTTAAGTGATTAGAAAAATGGCTTTCCTACCCCCCTTGAATGCTTTTCATGTCGCAAACAGATCTTTTTTTTTTTTTTTTTTTTTTTTTTTTTTTTTTTTACATTGAATCAACATGAATTTATAGGAAAAATATAAACATTGCGACCTTCTCTCACCCTTCCCCTCACCCCCTCCAAAAAAAAAAAAAAAAAAAAAAACTATTCCGATACTGTCCGTTTCGATACTGATTATTAATTTTCTTTTTTTATCTTTCTCTTTCAAAAAGGGAAAAAAAATTATGAAATTCTGGTAAAAGTAGAATTTAGTTTATTATGGAGGACTATCAGTTTTTTTTTTTTTTTTTTTTTCAAATTATAACATCACATTAGAAATTATATAAATTAAATGAGACATTGCTGTAATTAAATTAAATAAAAACCTTTCAAACTTGCCTCATTACTGTGCCGTAAATTTCTCACCTGGGTACCCAATGTGCAATGACAGCGGCGTAATAGCTCCGGATGGAGCGTGGCGCCACCTTATGGATAGGACACCCACTGAATTCAGTCTCAAGAACTTCACGACAGATGAAGCCGCCAAGGAGGCCTGAGTATCCAGGTGAAAAATTTACGGCACAGTAATGAAGCAAGTTTGAAAGATTTTTATTTAATTTAATTATAACATCGCTTTCAAATTATACAATTATATTTTCGATAAATTTTCGATTTCGATAAATATTCAACTATCGTAAAACTGGTGTCGTAAAAATCCTAAAATTGAGACTAATAGCCCTCCGTACTAAAAAGCCAATCTTTATTTTACTTAGAAAGGGAGGGGGCAACACTAAGACTAATCACAGGTATAGACTTAATCAACTTAGATCAAATTTATATTATCACTAAGACTATAATTAAAGTTATCTCATAACCTAGAGTGAATCATGGCATCAAACTGGTTTAGTTTAATCTCATCCTAAATAGGATTCTCCAAAAATACATATCAAAGCCCTGTCAAAACACGTATCAACAGCCCGAACTTCCTTAATTCCGAAGCTTATTAACGAAGCTTATTAAACTTATTTTATACATTCATTTTAATAACTAATATTAATTTAATTAATTATTGTTGAGAATATATTTCGGACTTGGAATGCTTTAATTAAAGTAGAAACAGTCATTTTTAATTTTAGTTAAAAGTTTAAATAATAAAATTACGTAAAAATACAGAATAAAGATTGAGAATCTCGATAATTCACTTTAAACTAAGAATTACTGTAAATTGCGCAGAGGCTTCCTTGGTCGCGAGAAATATGGTTAAAGATTACTTGTTTGGACATGATTGACTATAAATATTCTAATAGGAAAATTGAAAATATTTCATATAAATAAGAATTTTGAGGATTATTGCATTGGAAATAGTAGCATGAAAACTAAACAACGGAATCGACCCTGATAAAATAAATTAATAGATTAGAATAAGATAAATATATCGAAGTGAACGGTGGATAGCCTATTAGGCGGGGATTTCATTCTGCCACTGTATCAAGCTTTGGCCAAATTCATTTCTCTTAACATGATTATAATATGTCTCGCACTAGAAATTTAGGAGAACATAAACAGGATGGGGAACTGAGCAGAGTCCACCTATGCCAACTAGTTTTATTTTATTTTATAAAATATAAATCAATCAAAACATTACTTTTACAACTTTTCAGCTCTATGTTACTTCCTGTTAACCCATCCCCCCCCCCCCCCCCATTCAAAGCGCTTTACTGACAAAATCTTTATGGCGCATGAGCAGGCATTTTTTACCCACAATTCAAACACTAATCAAATTTTTGGAAATTTTTATAAATATAATTTTAATTTGGGTGAAGACCTAAATTCCTGCCAAGTGCCGTTGAATTCCATACAGCGGTTCTCGCGTGATACCCGGACAAAAATAGCGACATACAGACACGATGACACACACACACACACACACACAGGCAAAATTTTGAAAATTTCTATAGATATAATTTTAATTTGTGTAAAGATCTAAGTTTCTGCCAAGCGCCGTTAAATTCAGTCCAGCCGTTCTCAAGTGATGCCCGGACAAAAATAGTGACATACAGACAAGAGTTTTACAATAACAATTTTTCATCAAAAATTACTAAAAAATGTGTGTAAATGATCAAAACATAATACAGAAAAATAAAAATATAGCACATATATTGTATTCCAATAAATTTCAAAACTCTAAACCATTTTTTTTTTTTTTTTTTTTTTTTTTTTAAGGATTATTATTGATTATTCTTACCAGAATATTCTTCTGTTATCTTGCTGCATAATAAAATTGCCCGTGCTTAAAATTGACAGAGTTAATTGTAGATTTAAAAAAAGAAGCCGTTGGACTACATGTATTAAAAATGTAAAAAGAAGAATAAAAGGACGTTGAATAGATTTTGCAGATCATGATGATCTGGAGAGAAAGTTAATCAGGATTTTAAAGAAAAATATTTAAAAAAAAAAAAAAGAGAGAAAATGATTTTCTTTTTGTTCATAAAGACATAGTCCTCATTAATTTATATTATGTATCTTCTTATTTATTTTAATTATTTATAGAAAAATTGAATGTAAGGCAGAGATAACGGCACATTTCAAACTACATTCTTTTATCTACTTACTATTATTAATCGGGTATCCTCCTGAATTTTTAACCTGTTATTCTTGTTTATTATATACCTATCCAGTCGGAAATAGCTTTAAGAAATTTGATCAAAATTTGGAGAGAAGAGTTTTTTTTTTTTTTTATTTAATTTGACATGACAAATTGTTTAAAATTATCCTCATCTTCAAGAAAATTAGCGTTTGCGAAAATTGCACCCCCAATAAAATGCAGCAGAAACTTTGTTTTCTTGGAAACTGCTCGGAAGGAATTTTTGAGATGATAATTCCATCAAAAAGATATATCCTATATTTTTAAGATTGACTTCATTTTTAAGGATATTTAATCAGGTGACTTGTCTTCTTAATAATAAAGCCTAAATTTCCTAGAGATAATGCTGGAAACAAACGTCATAGAAACAAAGATAAACTGAAATAAAGATAATAAATTTTTATTCTTGGTTTGGAGGAATGAATAAAATAATGAAGGATGATTTAGAAGGGGGGAAAATAACATCACACTTGCAATAATATATTAGAAAAAAAATTACCTGTGATTTGAAACAAGTAAAATAAGAATAAAATATAATTTAAAAGAATAGATGTAATTTTATCTCAGGTCCGCCAGTTGATAATTTGGCTACTTTCTTTCTCGACCATAGATATAAACCGCCAAATTATGATCACAACATTAAAATAAATTACAGGGGAAAAATCTTTTTAAAAAATGTTAAAATGTTTGTAATAAATAATACAAAAATTAATATTACAAATGTTATTTAAAATAATGTAAATGATAACAAATTCAAACTGAAAAGAAGGGTACATTTTTGTTATCGGGATCGGATCTAAGTAGAGTAAAAATAATAATAATAATAATAATAATAATAATAAACATAATAATAATAATAATAAATTTGATGTTTTAAGATACTATTTTTATGACAAATAAACTAACAGCGATTTTCATGAATTAGCGCTCAATTTTAATTAATAACCTATAGTTAGCAATTTCTAACTAACACCTGTAGGCAACAATTTAAAAAATTTACAAAAATTTTAAGGCTTTTATTTTTAGCATACTATGGTGTTAATATTGATGCTGCAAATGCACTTTTACAAACAACAATAAATTGTTGCTAAAATGAAAAATATTATATATATATATATTAAAATATTTATCAAAATCCAAAAAGCGCTTTTCTAACAAACGATATTAATAAACTCCATCCAAAAGTAAAACTTTACTCACATCTGAAATTAAAGAACTTTGCGCTAAGAAAAACATAAAAAATAAAGAAGCTACAAAAATAAAGTTTCAAATCTAATTCAGAAAACCTAATTTTTTTTTTTTTTTTACATTGTTATGATAACAATCCGCGCAAACGTCTTGCGTACAAGTTTTAAAATGAATGTCACTCAAATGATATGAATTTTCTAGATTTATTACAACATAGCAAAGAATGATAAAAATTTGTTTCCGAGGTGTTGAAAAATTCTTGAGTTATGACTTAGTTTTAAAATTTTAGATATTTGAAGTATATTAAAATTTTAATACATATTTTGGTAATTCAGAAGATCTTTTATTCTTATACCTGACAGAATATTTAAATAGTGTTTTTTTTTTTTTTTTTTTTTTTAACTGTTAATGCAAACATATATTTCGTTACTCATATAGATTACACTGAAAAAAAAAAAAAAATATATATATATATATATATATATATATCGTCTAGAACGAATAAGTAGTCCTTTTCTGAATCATTAAACTAGAAAAATAGATTTACGAGCAATAAGGTAAACAAATACAGTGTTGCCAGATCTGGCGGATTTTTACTTTCCGAACATACATATGTAAGGAAAGTATTGTAATCATGTCAAAAATCCGAATTCGAGATTTTGGTGTTTCTATACGTTTCGAGGTCCCCTGAGTCCGTTTTCACTATTTTTACGATGATGTACACCCTTGTGCAAATTAATTGAAACAAACTCGAAAAATCGAGAAAACTAAAAAGAAATGCTATTTTATTTAAATTTACACAAAATCAGAAGTTATTAGTACATAATATGATCCCCACGACTCTTTATTAACATTTGGACACAATTTTGCATGAATTCTACCAATTGTTTACAGTCATTTATAATATTTGTGTCCTTGTGCCACACATGAATTAGCACAGTGATTAGCTTCTCCATAGTTGTACAATCCATGTTTAATGGGCAATTCTTGCATATAGCCGAGTGATTCTCCACTGGGTTGATATCAGTAGAGTTTCCAGGCCATTCCAATGTCTCAATGTTATTCTCAGACATGAATTTCTTGACTATTTTGGATGTATGGCACGGGGCAAAATCCTGCTGAAAAATCCCTATTCTATTAGGGTATTGTTTCTTCAACTTTGGAACAACCTTTTTATCCAAAATAGTAATATATTGCTCAGAACGCATCATACCGTCAACAGGCAGCAAAGAATCAACCCAACTGTAACCGAAACAACCCCAAAACATCTTCTTTTGAAGGTGTTTAACAAATTGGTTAATATGGCAATCCTGAATTCTTTCGCCTGGCGATCTCCGCACATGTTGAGTTCACTGGTCTTGGATAAAAAAATGATTTTCGTCGCTAAATAACACTTAAATCCAACTTTTGACTATCTATTCTTATATTTTAATACCTACAAGTAACGTTTTTTATTAATTGATTGGGTCAGAAGCTGTTTCTTCATAGGCCGACAGGCTCCAAGAAGATACTTCCGAACACTAGATGAGATAATATTTATTTCATGCTGCTTTAAATACCTTTTAAGTGCATCACTAATCTTTTGAGTGTATTTTTTACTTTGTATAAGTAGAAAATAGTCACCTTTTGACGTTGTTTTCTTTTTTCGGCCTCATTTCCCTCTCCGCTTTGGAAATATGGATCCTGTTTCTTTATTTTGTTTTATAATACGGCTCACAGTTGCAATACTAACGCCAAATGTCTTCGAAATCTCTCTATAAGTCTTTGGTGTATGTTCGGAAAGAGTAACAATGCTTGTATGCTTTCGCGGCATCACATCCATCTCTGACGACAATGAACTCTCAACTGATGTAATCATAGCTGGAGTTTTCATGCTGGAAGTTCCTGCGCATGCGCTCTCAGAAGCCCTCTGTTTAGTAGAAATTGTTGCTAGGAAAAGGATTTATTCAATAGGAATGATTTTAAAATTCACGAAAAAAATAGTTTGTTTCAATTAATTTGCACAAGGGTGTATGTGTGAGTGAACACGCTAGCGTCTAAACGCTTTGTTCGAATGAGCTGTAAGTTGGTAAGCATATTGCAAGTCATCGTAACACGAACCCTATTGATTTTGGTGAATCTGGCGCTTAGTGCGATAGCATCTAAATGACTTACCTGTTTGAGTGGAAATTTTATATACGAGTTATAGGCCACCATCACACAAACTGTATAGATTTTGGCGACTCTAGCACTTAACGAGATTTACAGGGACACAAATAAAAATTGTTCATCATTTAAGACCTATAGGCTCAAATTATTTAAAGTGCAACAGCGACTAAACGCCTTATTCAAATGAAAAGAAAATTTATATACATATGTTATACGTCACCATCACACGAATTTTATGAACTTTAGAGAATCTAGCACTAATGGTTCTTTTTACAGGGACAAAATGCAAATTTCTTTATCATTGTGGCACATGGACTCAAACTTTAAACTGTGATAGCGTCTAAATGCCTTATCCGATGAAGCTGAAAATTTATATAAATGTCACTGTTGCCCTGACTGTAAGTATTTTGGTGAATCTAGCATTTTTAGGTTTTTATAGGGACGCAACGAAATATTCTTTATCATTATGATCTAGTTCGGTAAAAGAGCGTTCAATTAAACGTCGTGTACTATATGGAGAAAAATACACAAACACCCTATTATAATTTTCTCTTTTATTTATTTGACAACTTCTCTTACTATACTTTATCTACAAAACCGTTCATTACTCAATGTTTGGAAAATCGAGTGGAGTCACTCCAGATTTTTTATTCAATAATCTCTAATAATTTTGAGAAGTGATATTTGATATACATAATAGACTGTCAATCTTCGACGTGATTAGACAAACGTTACAATTAAACATTATTGGGGGTTATTGAATAAAAAATCCGGCAACGCTCCAGATCTGACAACTCTGAATCAATAACCTGGATAAACGAAAGGATCGAGAACTTTTAGTCTGTACTTTTCTAGATGGAGAAACAATATTATGAATACTACAAATATTATGAATCCTTTGTATTGATAAAACTTCTCGCTTGATTTCCTTGAATTGAGTCATAAACCAAAATTATAGTTACTAAAACTCGCTTTTTGTGTTCGCATTTATTTGCAGAAATTTTTTTTAAAAAATTGAGCACGATACTATAGGAAAACGCTCTAGAATTCTAGTAGGGATTTTTCGAAGTCGCTAGCAAAGGGAAGTAGAATTCATATGGATGACATGGGACTTTTTTTTACTACAGCCACAATTTAGTTTCTAGATCTCCATCACAGATTTTATTTTATTTATTCTTTTTTTTTTTTCAGTGTAAAATAAACATAATGGATGATGTTTTTCAGACAATTTGCTATTTTGCAGAGCGTTTAACATAACCAGTAGGGAGGGAACAGGATCCCTTTAGAATTCACTGCGATAGGCACACACACATAAGAAGAATAAATAAAATTTCAATATAATAAAAACAATAATAATTTTATCCTTTTCACGTGAAAACAATTTTTTTATAACATTCCTACCAATTTTTTTCTTTTAAAACTAAGCTGTAAAAAATTTTGATTATAATTTCCAGGGACAGTCGATATTAAATGGACATGATGACCTTGTGTTTCATTGAGTAAAAAAAAATGCGAAAATAATATACAAAATAACCTAAATAAATAATATGACAACAAAATAACCTAAATAAATAAATAAAATAATAATCACAAAAATAGGATAAAATCCGTCTTAAATCGGAAAAATAAGCAGAAAAGACAATTTTATTATGTCAAAATAACTAATGGGATAGGGTTCATTCTTTGAATTTGCACAAATTTTTGTTTTAATCATAAAGAGAAAATAATTTATATTTACAAAGTGCAAAACGCTATTAGAACTGAAAACAAGAATTTTTCTAATGTAACGTAAATTATTTCCTGTAATTTTCAAATAGGAGTATTTGAGTTGAAATAACACACAATGGGTGGAAGAAATAAACCAGATTGAATATGTTTACTATACCGCTATGCTCTAAAGAGTTAAGGAGTACAATTTAATACTTTCATGTACCAAATTGGGTCCATTTAAAATATATATTATTTTCGAATTTTTTTTACTCAATGAAACACAAGGTCATCATGTCCATTTAATATCGTCTGCCCCTGGAAATTATAATCAAAGGTAGAAGACAAGAAATAAATTATTTTTTACAGCTTAATTTTAAGAGAAAAAAATTGGTAGGAATGTTATAAAAAAATTGTTTTCACATGAAAGTAATAAAATTATTTTACTTATCTCTATATATGTATATATATTAGTAACCATCCGGAATTTTAGTATACGATACTGTAAATAATTTTCACCTAATGCACCCTTTCTAAAAATTTCATTCAAAACAAAAACTTTTTTCCATATCTTCAATAAAAAAAATTCTGTGCTAAGAAAAATACAGTTTCAGTTTCATTCCGGAAATCATAAACTTTTGTGGGTGTGTATTATTATGATAACAATGCCAATAAACATTTTACGCAAAAAGTATCAAATTAAACGTCACTCAAAAGATATGAATTCCTGGTTTTATTATGTCATGGCAACCAATACTGAATTTTATTTCAAAAGTATGCGAGAGTTCCTAGCATTTATGACCTACTTTACGGTTTCAGAAGTTTGAAATGTATTAATATTTAAATACATATTTCGTAAGACTTTCTGATATCAAGTATTTTGAAAATGTTACAAATCATAAAGAATTTTTTACTGGGTACACAAAGGTGTTTTTAATTAATTTTTCAATGGAATACAATAAAAATTTAGAAATATAATAGATTAAAATAGTTCGCAAATCTTAATAATTGGCATATTAGTTATAATTTTCATCTTTTATTAATTTAAAGAATTTTTTACTGGGTACACAAAGGTGTTTTTAATTAATGTTTCAATGGAATACAATAAAAATTTAGAAATACAATAGATTAAAATAGTTAGCAAATCTCAATAATTTATATATTAGTTATAATTTTTATCTTTTATTTATGAACCTTTTCACGTTTCTAAATCCACACGTTTCTTCTATAAAATATGAATAAATATTCAACGTTCTTGAAATAATGCGAAAATTGTGGTTCAACTTACTTAACATAACTTCATTTCATGTGCACATCATTTATTTTTAATAATTTATTATTCCATATAAAGGTATTATTTTTCGTATCTTAGCTGTTTTTCAAATTTAATTTTTATTTTCCAAAGACATTATTTTTGATATATTTTATCGCTTTACTTCTTGCTCTTTCAAAATACGAGGCACCCAAGTTTAACTGTGTGTGCACAAAAACATTAATACAGATAGGCTAAAGTTTTCGATTTTATTTATGAGCCATCTGTGCATTACATTGGTTTGTAAAATTTTATGCATAGATGCCAGGTTTCTCTGTCAATGGATTTTAATATATAAAGAGTTTAAGTATAACCTTCAATTTTAAAAATATACACATATCTCCTTTTTTTTATGACATGTTTTAAAGTGTAAGGTGAACAAGTATAACAGCTAATAAAAGAGCTTTTTGTACATAGATGAGATTTTTCGATGAATCGAATTTTAATGATTCAGGTATTTACGTATTGTAAAGCAAAATTCAGACATCTCTAAGCAAAATGCTTATAGATGTCTGAACTTTTTATTTATGATGTTTTAACGCGTGAGCAGTGTTGCCAGATTGGGGACTTTTTTCATTCAACTCTCACCAGTAATTTTCAGAAATGATATTTGATATACAAAGTAGACGATTAAGCTTCAAAGTCATTAGGCTACCGTTACAATAACAATTTAATGCTGGATACTGAATTGAAAAAGTCCCCAAGCTGGCAACATTGCGCGTGAGGCATGTATACATAATATTCATGCACTTTCAGTTGCTCTATCTTAGTCTTTCTATAAGTCTCAGAGTCATCTTTATATAAAATATTCAATTAAAAGATATTTGTACATAAAGAGTCACAGTTGTTTAATATATCATATTTTTCCATCGTTCATGCACTTAAAAAAAAAAAAAAATTATTGATGTCTGAACTTTTTATTTATGATGTTTTAACGCATAGGTATGAATATATAATATTCAATCATTTCAGTTTGTCATATGTTAGTCTTTCTGTATGACTGAGTCATTCATATATATAAAATATTTAATTAAAAAGCATTTGTACATAGATGTTCACAACTTTCTAATACATCCTATCCCCCCCCCCATTCATACACATAAAAATAAATAAATGAATAGATGAATGAAAATAAAAAGACTACAGTCTTTTTTTACAAAAAAAAAAAAAAAAAAAAAGTTTCCAATAAAATTCTTTTTATAACGTAACGGAATCTTGCAATTCAATTTTCATTGAATTGCAAGACGATTGCAATTGAACGACCACCTGGTCGTTCGATTGACCTGAAATTTTGCACACAATTTCATAGACAATGAATGACAATACCACATGCAATTGTTTTCAGGCTCCTATAACGCCAGGGGCAGATTCTAGGGACAAAATGAAACTCTATCGTACGTGGCACAGGATTTGGCTGTATTTGTATAACGTCGAGTGGCAACATTTTTTTTTTTTTTTTTTTTTTTTTTTTTAAACTATTAAAGGTTTAAAAATATGTAAATATTATGGTGTGTCACTCACACGATTTTCTCATACCCTGCATTTTAATACTATAAAGATAGATATTTTGTGCATTTTAGTTCACATTTCAATAAAAGCGTGTTTTTTACTTCTTTCCTAGCAAAGGACAAAGTGTATTGAATTGTAACTAAACTGTTATGTTCAATGTATCACGGAGCGAAACTGTGTTGTTTATGTTTGTAGAAACGTGACATTTCTGATTGCTGATAAGATTTAAGTATCTTGCAATTTTTTTATCACTTATTGTCATATTTTTTTATATTTTTATATTTTAATCCAATAAATTATGATCGAGGGGGTATTATAACACATTTTCAGTAACATGTATTTGGCATGTTTCTGCTGTAGTAAATAAGAACTGTTTCAAATCTGAAAATATACATGCATATAAATTAGCTTAAAAATTCTTATTTTACTTTATTTTTTGTAAATTTTACATTTGTTTTTCTAAATATATTTGTTGTATCCTAATCTAAATAAACAAAGCTTTAATGGTAATAAACAAACCCGTTTTCATTGGAATAATAAAGTAAACGTCAAATAATAATTCCATTATCTCACAAGTTGTTATTAGTAGAGAGACTCTTCAATAATTAAATAATCAATATTAATAACTTTGCTCCAGGTTAAAATTTAATAACCTGTTCTACGCTCTATGAGTAGTGCCTTTTCAGTTAATAATAACTGACAATGTTTATCGATATTGATTGGCTCATACTCTATCAACGTCAGCAAACTATCTAATTAATTAAATGATTCTGAAAATTTTGCCGCAAACTAAAAACATTTAATGTAGCACCACTTTCCTTCCGTTTTTGTGGTTTTGTTTCAATTTTATTTCATGCCTCTTATTTTTAGTTTTTTTAATGTATCTTAGACAGTATCGTAATTTTAGTTTTATGATTTTTTAGTGTTTTAAACTAATGCCGAAAAGGAATGAATCGATTTAATTTTCTCCCTCTATTGTATACAAAAAACATCTAATTGTACGAAATTATTGAACAATCCATAGAGTGTACCCTGTTGTATGAATAAATAAAAACAATTGTAAATATTTTGGAATCGATAGTATCGATCATTAAAAAATAAATAAAAATTAAGTAAAATAACCCTAACGTCAGAGCTGAATTAAGGGGCTTGGGGGCCCCGGGGCAACAGATAATAATGAGGTCCCCCATCATCATTGTTTCTCTGAATTTTAACCACCTTTAATTCTAGTTATGTTTGAACATTTTTAATTTCTCATATCCATCCATATATACAGTAGAGAAGTTTTTTTTTTATTATCTGTGTGTGTGTGTGTAGGGGGGGGTCAAATTTTCAAAATTGAGGTTTTTTTTTTATACTTATACGTTTTGAGGTCCCATGAATCTGAATATCAGGATTTTAGAGGTTGGTCTGTGTAATGTGTCTCTTATCAACATACCTCAAGAACAAATATTAGTAGGAACCGAACTCGGTATTCTAAACTCGTATCGTATATGGATGCAACTCTAAACTTCTTGTTGACATTATGCAAATGGTTCGTGTACAGGGACATCCAAGAAAATTCAATTATTTCTACAGTCAAAATTTTTGGTAGTAAAACTTAACGTCTAAACAAAATGAAATAATGATATATTTCCCCTGGTTATAGATTTTTTTGGATCTCTTTACATTTTATCGCATCGCAATGATACTCATATCTTTCCCAGGCACAGTTTTCTTTGACTTGATTAAAAGAATGTTTAAAAGGCATATTAAATTTGCATTCGAACTGATTTATTATTATAGTCTCAATTCGCTGTAATTCTAGGGAAAAAGGAGAAGACGAGGTAACAGTTATGGAAAGGATTGCGATTGCTTCACCGCGCTAGCACTTATTTTTGTCATATTCATTTTCATAATATTTGTTAAATTTATCCTTTAATTTACAAACGTTGGAACCAAATGTCTTTAATAATATGACTTAAAAAAAAAAAAAAAAAAAAAAAAAAACTCAAACCATTTTAGTATGAAACTTTAAAAATTCATGCTTTTCCCCTCATATTAACTTAAAATAATACTAAAGTCTGAAAATACTGTACAGAATTTAACAAGACATATTATTAGTGCTGGGCGATATCGGAAATTAAATATCGCGATATATCACCAAGTTAATATCGATATTAATGATATATTGCGATATTTCTTTCAAGAAAAAGGAAAATAGACATTTGTTACTTTTTAAAGACAAATGAACACCAATTTTAATGTATACAAGCTTGATAATAAGTTATTATCACAACTGTAAGGGGTGATAAAACTTTCCATACCATACAATGTGAGGTTGGAAAGCAAAGGGTGAGCTTCGAGAGGGTTCTTTTCGTAGAACCATTTATTCAGCTGCATTTTGTCGCAAGAGATTCGGCAACATTCGAATGCGGAGAAGGCATATACAGACGGCAGAAAAAGTATCCGAGCACTAGCAAAAAATTCCTACATAAAAAAAGTACACTTAATATTGTTTTGTTAAATATATCCTTGTCGAATCATGTTCTTATACAATATTTTTTTATGTGTGTGTTATCGTTAATACTTATTAGTGTTGTGTTTAATCAGACCTCATTATTTCGTGGTCTAGTGTCTTCTAATTAATGAAATAAGTGAACATTAGATTAACTTAGCTTATTTGCGATATTACACGAATAATTTTAAAAAATCTCATAATCACAGGCTGCGGCTGCAACATATTTCAAGCCTTATGTTGAACAGAATATTCCCTTTGTATTATTGTTTACTTTGTTCCAGGTACCTTTTATGCCGTCGGAACAAAATCCCTACTGAAATATTTAATTTAATTTGTAACATGTTTTTGCATCACGAAATTTCAAGAGAATTCATGAAGTATTTCTATAGATATTCTATAGTATATAATTTTGAAAAGCGTATTAAGTCTTAAAAAGAGAGATGAGATCAAGAAAATTCATAAAATTGTGAAAGCATGTATTTATAATATAATAATGAGATAAATTTCTATATAGGGGCTAGTTGGTGCTTTATGAACTTCCCCTTGAATATACTCAATACAGGTACATCAATAGCGAACGTTTATAGGCAGTACGTACCACAGTTAATATACAGTTTAATACAGAAAACGTACTTTTAAGCATCTTTAAATGTATGTTGAATACATTGTGAGGAGGTTAAAATACACTAAAATGAAATGTGGTTTACAGAACAATATCCGTACGGAATTCTTTTATGCGTGCCTGCACACTAGATACGGTGCGTAAAAACTAGGCAGTTAATTTCCTGAGATTTATAAATGTTTGTTTCAAATTTTAAGTTAATCAGATGTTTTTTATTATCGCTAACACGGTACCAACAGACGGCAAAAACTTTTTAAGTCTCAACAAGACCTCTACTGGAGTTTCGGTAATTACTTAAACATTAAATATTGCATAATTTATAAATCAAAGAATGTTTGTTTTATAATTGTTTATGAAATCAAATGAAAAGTTTAGTCGCAAAATAATTACTTTCTAGTAAGTCTGTACGGAACCATTCTGCATTTGGGCTCGGAATATTTTTTCACGTATAAGATCTGAGGTGGCCCCAAGTTTTAATTTTTTTTTTTTTTTACATGCATGTTATATTGCATAAATATCATTGTTTTTATTTTGAATTTAAATTTATTTTCTTTTTAAAAAGAAAATTCGCTTTAAAAAGATACAGAAATTTTCACCTCATTTGGGGGCTTTCTAAGCTCAGGGGCCCTGCGGCACTGCCCCAGTGGTAGTTGAGGCCCTGCCTAACGTCCATGACCAGGCCCCCGGGTTAATTTTTGCGACTGTTGCCGCAAATGCAAAAACAGAATACAACTAGTATGTTGTGGCCACCACATGACTCTTTTCTATATTTTCCTATACAAATTCCGTCAGTAAAAATAATTTATTAAAATTATTATTTAAAAAAATTATCTTGCATGATAATGCAGACGATTTCCATATTAGAGAAGTAGTATAACACTAAATATTTAAAAAAAAGTCAGTTTTATTGTCAATATTACATTTTAAACAATTTTTTTTTTTTTTTTTTTTTTTTTTTGTAAAAATGAAAAAATCGATAACTTCATTTTAAATTATCGCAGATCTATGGTTCAACCATTCGTTTTAAAGGTACTGGCGAGCTCTTTTTAAAGATACCCATCATGAAAATTTACTCCCGTCGATGGAGGACTTTACCCCCAGGGGGGGGGGGGGGGGCGAGCCTCCTACACATCAAAAAAAAAATTCCCAGTTGACTATCTCTATTATAAGCAATTCTGGTAAATTTCATAATGATTATTAAAAAATATTTCTCTTTATGCACATTTATACAAAATTTTGTCCTATACCACATTGTGAAAAATTTAGAAAAAGCGGGATGGCAACGCAACTTGTAAGACAATTTTTACCAAAAGTGGATAGGCACTCATGTAGGTCAAGGTGCAACTACATACCAATTTGTATAAAATTCTGTGCAGTAGTTCCTGAGATACAGTTGCTACAAAATTTTGTCACACACACACACAGACAGACAGACAGACAGAGGGACAGACAGACGTTTTCTAAAAATGGTCAAATCGTGTTCTGCAGCTCTCAAAACGTGTAAATCCATCAAAAACCCGAGGTCGAACATTTTTACGAATCCAATACTTTCTTCTATTGAATATAGAAGAAAGTAAAAAAAGATTTTTTGTGTTCTGTGTGTCGAGTGTTTTTGTGTGTACAGCAATAGCAGCTGCAAAAATCACCGAGATAACTTGAAAACGAGTACACATGTTCATGATCCTCACAGATTTGCTGTACATTTTTAGGTGTGTACTCTGTTTGCAGTTCATGCACAGAGACACGCCAAAGTTTTTTTTCATTATTATTGTTGTTATTACGGCCTATGGACAGAATTTGTATGTATCGTGTCAGCGACTGTAAAAATCCCTCGACTGACTTGCAAATGGGTAAACATGTTTACACGCCATACAGAAATAGAGCTGTGTAGTTTTTGGTGTTAATATTGCGTATGGTCCGTGTACAGGGGCACACAAAATTATTTCTTATCATTATGGCTTAAAGATGGAATTCCATCTTAAAGTGGTTACGTGGCATGCAATATAATGAAACTAAGCTGCATTATTAAGATGCATAAAATCACATTTTTAGGCATAGACTCAATATTTGTACAGGACCACACACACACGAAAACAAAAAAAAAAAAAAAGGAAAAAGATCCGAAAACATTATACGATTATCCAAATAAAGTTAAATTTGGTACAAATATATATATCAGTTACATGGAATTAAGTTTATAATTTTTATTTGTTTATGACGTTTGAAGATCGTATATAAGAATAGGTTGAAGAATTTTGTACCATTATGGTTTATATGCGGAAGTTCATTTTAATAGGCTTACACTCCCTTTAACGTAATGAAATAAATATATTTTTTTAGACTGTTTAAAAACATGTTTTCTGTATAAGACGAATATGTAGTAATCAACATTAGCTTCACCAGAGAACTCAGCTTAATAACAGATGACAACATCAAAGCACTGAGCTATTCACATAAAGCCGCTTGGCGTGGCACTGAACTGACGGCCGATATCCAATATCTTTATATAGCCTCCAGTATCTTCCGAAATAATCGAATTAGAAATTAGATTATCGATATATCGCTACAATGGATTCTCTCGCCAAAAATGTCGCCAAGTAACTATGAAGTCGCCCAATTCGTCGCCAAGGCCTTTATTCGCCTTGGTGAAGCTTTCTAAATAAGTTTTTAAAGGAAAATGAGCTATTTTAACGCGAAAAGAAGCTAGAAATGCAGAAAATTAACATTTTGTATTCTGACTAAAACTCTTCGAATAAAATTACTTTAAAATAACTGCTATTATTTAAAAATCCGTAACAGTATCATAAAAAAATTTCGTAAAAATAGGAGAACTGCGTCTATATTAAAAAGATTTTAACTGCAATTATATCCGTTTAAATTACATTAAAATGCTTATACTTAAGACGCTTTTTCTTAGTTCGCGACTTTTCAGTACATAAATATGTTCAAAATTCTAAAAATTAAATGTATATTTCACATTCAATTTTTACATTATGGGATTTTTTTTCTATAGGTTTATTATAAAGCAGATTTTTGTTTGTTTCTTTGTTAAATATATATGTATTAAAAACTGAATCATTTTTTTTTCTCATATGTATCAATACTTTATTTTAGGAAATCACATCTCATGAAGAGACATTTAAAACCACGTGTTACAAACAACTGATTAATTAAAAAATTACACTTAAAAAACACGTATAATTTTTTTTTAAAAAAGATATATTTAATTAAAATCCTTTAAAATTACATAGAACATTTCGTCAAAGCTTTTCGCCCACCTTATTTGGCCATCATCAGGACAAATTAAAACATAGTTAGATAACAAGTGCGGCGCGACACGTACATTAAAAGATACGTGGCAGTTACAGTTAAGCTTGATGAGTCAGTCCGTAAATCATAAGTTTTAGAAATTTAAGTTAGAGATTTTTTTTTGTGTCGCCATGGAGCCACTTGAAGCCTGGCCCAGGAACTTGCGTTTAGTTGAAGCTTTACAAGGATTCTACAGAGCACTGTAAACCTGTTAGTTTAACTATGGCTACCCTGTATATTCGAAATGTATCGAGTTTTCTTGACTGGAATACTTTTGCAGCTTAAGTATTGCATATAAATATCCGAATGTGTACTTGACTCGTGTGAACGATTACAACTGGATAATCAGTCAATAACTCCGAGTCATGGAAATTTGTATAATTCATTGTAATTGCATTTATTATTAGATGTTTTCGCATCTATCGTAGCTTAAGAATAATGGTGACTCTTCAACCAATATGAAATTCTCCCATTCCATCCGTTAAATAATTCATGAGCTCAATCGCCACACTGCCCCAATACTCTAAGCGGTCGTAAAATATGTGTGAGCTCTATCACATATAACGGATTCGGAGCCTAAAATGTTAATAAAATGCTGATTAAACGACATTTTATCCAGTCGTGGGTTAGAAAGGACACACGTTAAATACGCATGAAAATGAAGAAAGTGCTTTTTCAGAAATGACAGTTCGAACATTTACTTTCGAAGAACTCAGATATTTACTCCATAAAATAATATATATATATATATATATATATATATATATACGTAATACAATATTAATAGGACGTAACAATCTAAACAAACTTACAATTTCTTATAAAGTTTAAATTTTTTCTTTACAATTTACAGACATTATTTTTTTCCTTCGCTATAAATCTCAAATTTTCGTGCAATTTGTTTTAGTATAATGGGGTAAAAAAAAAAAAAAAAAAGTTTTCACATTAGACTTTTCCCTCTATACTTTGACAAAAAATGTATAAAAGAGAGGTAAAATGTTTCATAATAGGGTCCATAGAATAAGGACAACCTAGAATTCTAAATTGAAAGAAATAAAAAACTAATGAAAAACCGAGGCCCAAATTTGTTTTCTAAAAAATGGATGTAAAATTCCATACAAAATAGAATTTAATTTCATACGACAGGGCATTTTTAGTCTGTTCTTTCCTATAAAGGCATGCGGGAACTGTGTTGCATTCGTTAGTAACGGTTACTAAATTCATTTATTAAAAATTCTTTGATACAGCTTCAATAGACACTGTTAAGAATTTCGGTTCTATGTTGAACCGAAATTTGGTACTACAGTAGCTGAAAGATCCAAAGCTTTGTACTGTAGTAGCTGCAACCATACGATGGTCAAACTTCCTACCATGATTCGGTGCTTCTTGTTGAAAAAAAGCATCCAATCACGGTAAAAGATTTTCCCATCTTATGTTGGCAGCTATTATGGTACCAAGTTGTGAATGAACGAAGCACCCAATCATGGTAAAAGATCTCACCCTCTCATGGTTGCAGCTATTGCGTACCCTGTTTGGGTTCAACATGGCGCAAAATTTTTAACAGTGTAGAACTCCAATGGGGATTTGTAAAAAATTTTTGTCCCTTCGGCGATGAATTAAATTCTCTATCGCAATTGCGTAATAAAGACCTTGGCGAGAGACATCCGAAACTCCGTCAAATTTCGCCAACAGGAATCCTATTCTAAAAGTGCTCCATTTCTTTAAAACGATTTTTCTCAATTTAATTTGAAATATATATATATATTTTAACTTGATGCGAGAAAAAAAAACTTTTTTTTTTCAAGGACTGAGAACTATTAGTCTCAATCTTATTTTATTTTGCACGCACACTTTTTATTTCTAGTTCAAAATTAAAAAAAAAAAAAAAAAAAAAAAACTATTTTAATACTGTCCGTTTAGAAACTGATTGTTTTTAATTTAATTTTCTTTTTCTTTCAATAATAATATTAATATTAATAAAGAAAGAAAAGGAAGATTTTAATGAAATTCTGGCAAAAACAGAATTTAGTTTAGTACGCAGGACTATTAGTTTTTTTTTTTTTTTTTTTTTTTTTTTTCAAATCATAACATCGCTTTCAAATTATTCAATTATATTTTCGATAAATTTTCGATTTCGATAAATTTCCAACTATCGTAAAACTGGTATCGTAAAAATCCATAGATTGAGACTAATAGCCCTCAGTCCTTAAAATAATAATAATAATAGTAATAATAATAGTCCTCCGTACTAAACTAAATTCTGCTTTTGCCAGAATTTCATAATTTTTTTTTTTTTTTTTTAACAAAAGGAAAAGAAGATTAATAATAATCAGTTTCGAAACGGACAGTATCGATTTTTTTTTATATATATAATTTTGAATTAGGAAATAAAATGCGCGCGTGCGAAGTGAAATAAAAAATAAAATAAGATTTATAAATGGACAATATTTAATCTCGTGGACGCAGTTCAATGATATAATAAGAGAAATAACGACATTCGTCTAATGAGATTAACTTTTTTGTGTGTGTTAAAATGAAACAGAATGAATTAGAACTAGCACACTAAATCGACATATAAACGTAAAAAAGTTATAAAACAGAAATGTACAAACAATAATTATGCTTTTCTGTACTTTTTTTTTTTTTTTTTTTTTGTATTATTATTATTTTATAGACGTCATTTCTCAGATCATCACAACATCATATAGACGCAAATTTATTATTATTATATATATATTTTTTTTTTTTTTCACGTGAAAGCGTATTTTATTTTATGCTAAAAAATAATAATAATAATAATCTGGTGTGTCACTCACACGACTTTCTGTTAATCTGAAATTTAATACTATAAATACAGGTTGGAGATTAAGAGGTAAGATAACGAGTACTTGTTATGTAAATCTGTGTTAAACAATTCAAGTTAGGCTTCGGAAGAGTTTTATATGATAATTAGTTCTGTGTGAGGGGGGGGTTACCGCCCCACTCAACCCCCCCGTTTCATTAATGCATCTACATTTATATAGAATTTAATTCTGTTAGTAAAATTAAAAGTTCACGTAAATTTATTCAGACACGTAAATTTATTCAGACAAACTTATCAATCTCGATCAAACTTTTCCAGCAGCAAACTTATATTAACTTCAAAATACACCATTTGGATCTCCTAAAAGTATTCGTTTTTAAGTCACTCTAAGAGACACAGACAAAGATCAAACGTTAAAAAACTTGACTGCGGCAATCAGGAAGCCTCAAAACGTGTAAATATACAAAAAACAGTCGATAAATATTTAGCTTTAAAACATACATTATTTACCATATCTCTATGATGAATTCATTTCAATTCCCGAACAGCTTTCCTGGAAATGGCAAAATATTATTAATAAAGCACCCACTAACAAAAAAAAAAAAAAAAAAAAAAAAAAAAAAAATGTTATCACTTAAATATTTGCAGCCCTGTATATCTTTCGAAGATTATATACAGACCCCATGGTGCATCTTTAGTAATCATACATGGTCCAGCCTGAAACATACTTTCATCAATTTGCAACGATTGTCGCACTTTTATCTAGTTCTTTTGTGTAGCTCTGTAAAGGAACAGTGAATGATTTCCCTACCCTATTTTACATGGGACATGCTTTTACGCACATAAAAAATATATATACGTTTTATTTGGTTTAGTGCAGTGTATAGATGTTAAAGTGTACTTACCAGCACTTTTCCGCATAGACGGTAATGTATTTGAATTCTCTTGGGCGTCCCTGTACACAAACCATCTGCTTCATCTCAACGAAAAGCTTAGGGTAGCATTCCTATATCATACACACATACTTGCCAACATCCTAATTAATATTCCTTAGTGTTGTTAGTCCCGCCCTTTCTTTCACACCAGTAAATTTTTAGAGTAACGGTCTCCAAATGCAATTAAGATTAACTAAGAAGAAAAACACTCTAAAAAAATACTGGTGTGAAAATAAGGCGGGGCTAACAATACTACGGAATATTAATTAGTATGTTGGCAAGTATATACACATTTAGAACACCAAGTTTGGACTTTCTGCTACTTTTCGTTCTTAAGCTATGCTCATAACACACACACAGGCACACAGATCATTCACTAAAAACATGATTTTTATATTCAGGGCATCTCAAAACGTGTAAATATAACAAAAACTCACGTTCAAAAATTTGACTCTAAAACAATACTTTCTCTACCTTATAGGTAAGAGAAAGTTAAAAAAATGACAATAATTAAAAATTTAAGTGTGTGTTTTAAAGCTGTGTCTATTTTCATATTTTAATTAATTTTTTAAAAATGTAATAAAAAATTCGTTACAGATAAGGTGCCAAATAAAAGAGGTGATTTTTCTGAATCCGTCGAATTAAATTATCGATCGGACAATTAGATTTTATCCCCCCCCCCACCTCCTCTGATATTTTTATACGAAATAACGAAGTACAGTCGGCAGCAAAAGTATCCGAGCACTTGCAAAAATTCCTATATAAAAAAAAGTACACTTAATACTGTTTTATTAAATAAATCCTTGTCGAATCCTGCTCTTAGTCAGTCTAAGAACATGATTCGACAAGGATTTATTTATTTATTTTTAAATGTAAATATACAAAAATGTAATAAATAAATAAATAATTTATAATATGAAGGCACAATCCTTAGAAACGGTTACTATATCCATTTCTTAAAATTTCTTTCGCAGACTTATATCTCAATTTTAATTGACTTATCATTCCTATATCTTCATTTATTTTTCATCCGATCAGTTGAATTTCATGTCACTGGTTCCTGTGTATCTCAGTTTTGTTGTGATATCTGTTACTTTCTTAAATGTCGTATGTTATTTTTTAATTACCCCAGTAAGTGTATTGTTATTCGCACACAGAAATAAAAATTAGTTTTTCTATTTTATTTTTATTTATTTATTATTATTATTGTCTACCACTATTTTCTAACAATTATTTAATCACTAAAGTAGGCTGTAAAATTTTGATAACTTGTATAGAAATGATGATAGTAATATATATATATATATATATATATTGGAAATCTGATATTTGTGGGTGACTCACATAACATTTACCATGAAATTATTTGTGTGTAGCAAAAAGCAGTATGAAAACCACACCATTTTGTTTTTTCAATTTCGATTCTAGATCACGCTCATTGGCCTAGCCCTTCGGAGTTTTTTGTGACCTTTGGTTGAAATTCCAGTGCTAGAATCTCTTAAGGTGGCATTTCAGTAAGACTGGGTGGGCAGATGAATATTACAGTTTTATCTTTGTACACCCCTATTTTTTAATAAAACAGTCACCTTATTAAAAACCATCAATTGTGATTAAACCTATCTATTGATATTTTAGAAAACGAGTGGTGTTTAAAAATAAAATTGTAGTATCCATCGAGCCACTCTACAGCACGGTCTAGAAAAGAAATCAGACTAACACATCCGATTTTTTTTTTTTTTTTTTTTTTTAGTCTATTGATATCGAAAAGGATATCTTTAATCCTTTAACTTTTACTCTCCTCTCTGTTTATTTTTGAAACTTACAAATGTTATTTCAAAAAAAGGCTCATTAGACACACAGCTAATCCTAAATGCGTCAAAAAAAAAAAAAAAAAAAATTCATAATTTTTAGCTTTTGAGAAATTTTTTATTTGAAATATTTCTATGTTAACCTGATTCCATTCTAATAATAATTGATTTAATAAACTTGGTAAGAGAATAGCATAAATTCCAAAAACTCGCAACAGTTGTTTCAGGTCATAATAATAGCATGTCCTTTTATCCAATGAAAACACTAGACAAGAGTACAGCATCAAAGTAGCAAGATGGTGCTAGTCAGGTGCCTTCCTTTCTCCTTCCCCATGTCATCCAATGGGATTTTTGTTGCTTTGTATTTTTCAGATATCTCGCTCAAAAATAAAGCTTTTCGAATTCGGTTTTTTGAATTCCACTCTTTAAATAGGCCACTTTTTTACTTTCCGAACACTATAGTGAGGAAAGTATTGTAATCATGTCAAAAATCCGAATTCGAGATTTTGATGTTTCTTTCGAGGTCCAACGAGTCCGTTTTCACTATTTTTACGATGATGTATGTATGTGTGTGTGTATGTATGTGTGTATGTATGTGTGTATGTATGTGTGTATGTCTGTGAGTGAACACGCTAGCGTCTAAACGCTTTGTTCGAATAAGCTGAAAGTTGGTACGTATATTGTAAGTCACCATAGTACGAACCCTATAGATTTTGGTGAATCTAGCACTTATAGTTTTTTTACAGGGACACAAAGAAAAATACTTTATCATTATGGCCAAGGGACCAAAATCTTAAAAGTGCGATAGCATCTAAACGCCTTATTCAATTGAGCAAAAAATTTATACACATATTAGAGGTCACAGATACTCAATCTGTATAGATTTTGGAGAATCTAGCACTTATAGTTTTTTTACAGGGACACAAAGAAAAATTCTTTGCCAAATTTTTAAAAGTGCGATAGCATCTAAACGCCTTATTCAATTGAGCAAAAACTTTATACACATATTATAGGTCACAGATACTCAATCTGTATAGATTTTGGTGAATCTAGCACTTAAAGTTTTTTTACAGGGAGAGAAAGAAAAATTCTTTATCTTTATGGCCTATGAGACCAGCGATAGCATCTAAACGCCTTATTCAATTGAGCTGAAAATTTGTATGAATATTATAAATCACTGTTGCACTAACTATAAGCATTTTGGTGAATCTAGCATTTATAGATTTTTACAGGGACACAACGAAAAATTCTTTATCCTTATGATCTAAGGGCTCAAAGTTCAGTAGCGTTAAATAAAACCTCGTGTGATATATGGAGAAAAATACTCAAACACTCTGTTATGGTTTTCTCTTTTTTGTTTGTTTAGCAACTCCTCTTTCTTTATTTTATCTACAAAACTGTTAGTTACTCAATGTTCGGAAAGTCGAGTGGAGTCACTCCAGATTTTTTCTTAAGGAGCAATTGTGTTAAAAAAGTACAATTTAAATATTTCTTTTTGAGGTTGAAAATTATACCCTTAAGTTAGCTAAATAAAATAAAATATTTAAATTGTATTTTTTAACACAATTGCTTAATAAGAAAAAAAAGTGGCATGTTTAAAGAGTGGAATTCAAAAAACGGAATTCGAAAAACTTTATTTTTGAGCGAGATATCCGAAAAATACAAAGCAACAAAAATCCCATTGGATTACATGGGGAAGGAGAAAGGAAGGTATCGGACTACTGGGGACACTTAAGCACTTCCTCTGAAACCTCATTTGTTCAGTTACGTAGTAGTGTTATTATCTGACGAACAGAGGAGAACTAAAGTTTAAAAATCAATTAAAACAACGAAAAAATAGGTTAAAACAGTTTAGTCTGTGGGGCGAGAGCGGCTATCGCTCAGGTTCGTTTGCCATATCACGCAACTAACAAGGAAACATTCAAAAGGTGTCTTCTGCAAAAATTAATGAAAAAAAATATGTGATTCTACTCTTCATAAAGAACCAGAAAGTAAAAAAAATTATCGGCTGTAATGAATTACAGCGACCACAAAACAATTATCAAAATTAAGCATATTTGGCGATTTAGCGCTGTTAGGCAATGTTCATTAGCACCGAGTTTGCCGTGTACAGTAGGTAACAGAAGTATCCGAACACTAGCGAAAATACCTATATAAAAAAAATAGAGTTAATATTGTTTTGTTAAATAAATCCTTGTCGAATCCTGTTCTTAGTCAGTCTAAGAACATAATTCGACAAGGATTTATTTAACAAAACAGTATTAACTCTACTTTTTTTTATATAGGAATTTTTGCTAGTGTTCGGATACTTTTGTTACCGTCTGTACGAACAGAACCATGTTTTGCTTCTCCACCAAGTACTCAAAATCAATTGCCTAACAGTGTGAAATCGCCAAATATGCTTAATTTTGATAATTTTTTGTGGTCGCTGTAATTCATTACAGCCGATCATTTTTTCACTTTCTTGTGTTTTATGAAGAGTAGAATCACATATTTTTTTCAATATTTTTTTAAGGCGACACCTTTTGAATGTTTCCTTGTAAGTGAATTTTCGCACATAGGTTTTACATGATATTTCTTTTAAAAATTTACAATGTTCCCCAAAAAGAACTTGCACATGTCCACGGGCTATTGTTGGATGAAAAAGCATGAAATGTTTTGTTTCTGAACGAAACCCCAAAAAAAAACATTCATGAGTAAAATTTATCGAATTCAAATTGAATTCATAATACAAGTCTGCGAAATCATACTTTTTTCCCCACTGGCTTGAGTGCTTCGAGTGTTCCTGGTGCGCTGAATTAAAAAATGTTTGTGGTTTCTTCTTTCTCTCACGTAAGGTTGTTTTTCACAAAGTAAGAATCAAGACCTGACACGGAGGCTACAACAAAATCGATACTTTTGATACACAGAATAGGCTCTTACTTACCTGTTATCTTTTTCAACATCGAAACTTCGTTTCCAGTTTCTTCGCTTGTGCACGGCTTGGGGGCACTCTCTGAATGTTTACATTGACCTTCTTTCCATTTCTTGGATGTCTTGTTCTCTGTCCTTGTTCTTCACTTGCATTGTCTAGATTTTACAGAAAATAACTTGGATACGAGTCGAAAAATGGAAGTTTTAAGCCCTTTTCTGTCAAAATATCCATTTTTCTGTCAAAACTATACTGGATGAAAATTTTGAATAATTTATCCTTAATCAAAAACACATAAGAAAAGCACATCACCTTGAAGAAAAAAAACTTTCATCGCAGATCTGTATAATTCCTTAAATTAAATTCCTTAATTTCATCATCTAATAAAGAACGAGAAAATGTATCCCTAGTGCGCATTGTTGTTCAGCACTCCTTACACAAGGAGCATTATCCGAGACGTTCCAAAGAACACCCACAACAACGTGAGTTGGAAAATCTCATCAAGACAATTTCGCAGCTGAATTCGACTTTAACTGACGAATTTACATCTTTAAAGGCAAATAAATTTATCAATAGTTTTTGCAAAAAAGTTACTACGAAAGATAATTCATAACGTGTTGGTTATATATGTAAAATATTTTGAGGTAGGTTTTATTATTAGTAATGGATTACATTTTAGTGTACTCAAGTGAAAAGTAGCAAATGCGCTTTAGCATAATTATTTTTTCACTCAATATTTCTCTTGCAATTGAGCATGAATCAATCAATTTTCCATGACCCATCTTTTCTCATACAAATGAGAAATGGAAGGAATTTGGTCAAAAACACAGAGAAGAATCATTGATTTCTTTTTCAGGGTTTAGTTTTACGTATTTAATTTAAAGTGCAATTCCGCAAGTTTGAGACTATTTATATGAAACTTTAAGGCATAACTTATTCGTCACATAACGATTTACTAAAACTGTTTGTTGAATTTTTTTCAAGAACAAAAATATTAACATGCTTTTAAAACACTTATACTTTTTTAACACTTTCCAACAAAGTTAAAAAATGTTTAAGACTTCAGTTTGCCTGTCTGTCCTTCTGATCTCTAACTCTCGTATATATGGATGAAATTCCTGGAAACTGATATATACAATTCAAATTTACTATTGAATGTTCCTTGTTGAAAATGAAATAAATAACGCCCGGGCAGTTAAGGGGTTTAAAAAGTGGCAATTTTATTTGCAATTTTTTAAAGAAACCGTTCTATCTCCATGAATATTTGCGGTAACCTCGTAAAAACTTATACAAATAATTAGAAAAACCCTCATCATCACATGCTACAGCCAAAATATATTTCATGCATTTCTTTTTTACAGGGTGAACCAAAACATTTTGATTTTTGTTTAATTTTTTACTGGTCCCCTTTTCCTCTTGAGGTAAGCATTTCACTGAAATATAGAAAGTTACAACATGTTCTTGACACTCCCAAAGTTTCAAGATAATTCCTAAAAATATTTTCTAGATATTGGACGAAACGTGTCAGTTCGAAAGTGTCCAAATACTTATTGGTAGAGAGTGTAAGAGATAAAAGTGGAACACCTCTGATGAGTTCTTTTTGGTTGATGCGAAGATTCTAAAACCTGTTGAAAGCAGTACGTCTTTTTTTCATACAACTTGGATTTTGATGAAGAAGCAAATGACCTTTAAGACATTCTTGATTTGCTTTCATTTTCACTCCTTGATCGAAGAAAAGGATCCTTTTTTTGGAAAAACGCCCCAAACCATAACTTTTGACACATTTTGGAAACATTGGACCATCATTATTTTTTTGTGAACATTAGTAAGTCGTGCTGAGTCAATACGGACTTTTTGTTGGTTGTGGGATTGTTGCAAGAGAAATAGTTTTTCATGTGAAGGTATGATTTTGCATTTTGCGTGCCGCCTTGACAACTGTTGGCTTCGCTGAACTTTGGCTTTCTTCTACTTTTCGGACAAATCCTGAATTCTCTGTTTTCATACCTACATCAATTTTTAAAAAACATTGCACCGAAAACTGGATTATCGGAAGCTGCTTTGCAATTGGACGCTGGGATAGTGCAGGATTGTGTCGAATCTTTTCACGTACACAATTTACGATTTCTTTTGCCCGTGCACTTCTTCTTCCACTTCTTCTATAATGAATTTCTGAATTATCTGTTTCCTTCTAACGTTTTAAATTCATAAATCTGAATTCTTCGTTGTTTCCCAAAGGTTTCCGTCGTTTTAAGGGGAAAAGTTTTTGCAAAAATAATTTTATCACAAGCTCTTTATTCTGGTTATGATCACGAACAAAATAAAATGAGCTAATGAACACAATGCTTCAATAACAAATAAGTATCTCAAAAGAAACAAATAATTATATGAGTACTCTATTAATAACTTTTTAAATGTAGGCTTAAAAAATGTACTGACACTTATTCTGAATCACATTGTAAATGGACGATTAGAAGGAAGGATTATGAACGGAGCTTTCAGTATTTATTCAGAAAATGTGTGCTATGATTGGCTATATTTTAATTATTTGTGTGTTAAATTAAGACTGCTATAGGTTAAGTGAAGGAAAATCGTCGAATGGCGTGAGAGAGGCATGTCGTCCATTGGGAACATGCTATAGTGAACATGGATGCTTGGACAAATTCTGAAAATTTTTACGAACAGGGGAACGCAGACAGACGGACAGGCAAACAAACTGAAGTCAAAAATGCTTTTCATCTTGTGAAAAATAGTAAAAGAAGAAAATTTATTTGACAGTTATTGTAATAAACTTCACACGTTTGTATTTTGCATAAAACAGGTTGCATTTTTCCATACATTTATGAGAAAATACATGAATTAGTGAATTTCTTCGTGCTTCTTGTCTGTTTACACTTTTGTTTTCCTAAGTTAACGATTAAAACGTACATATACCTTATTTTACATTAATTACGAGATATTTTAGCAGTATTTTCTATATATAACAAACAACTGGAAGAGTTTGCGGAATCTTTTTAAAATATTGCCGACAAAACAAGCTAATTATTAATATGTTTTCAAAACTCCAACATTTCGTTGAATATTAAGTTTATACGATAACGGTATTTCGGGGAACGCTCGAATGAACGCCCACGATATCCTGTGACTTGATTCTATTGATTTTTCAGTTCCCTAATTATTCTAGGAAAACACAGCGTAAAATCTTATTAAAACGGCTCGGACTTAAATTTTTAACATTTTGTTAGTTTTACAGGTTAGCGTCTGATGGTATCGAATCTCAAAAAGTCATTGTAGGAGAAAATATAAATGGTAAACATACGCAATAAATTAAACGGAAAAAAGGTGTTAAAAGATAAAAATGAGAATTTCGTAAGCAAACATCATAAACGATCTACTCATCAAAAACATTCTTCTATATTTTTCTGCACAAATCCACGCAATATAAACTATTCACTTAAATTATTATTTATTAAAACAGTTTTACATGGTGTATGCAGACGATTTGCATCTCAGAAAAGTTAAAACATCCAATGTCTAAAGAAAGTCAGTTTTGTGCACTACGGACGACATCTGAAAAAAAAATTTCTTCGGAATTTTTATTAATCGATAAATTTGTTTTAAATTATCACAGAACTATTCCTATTTCATGCATTTTAGGACTCCACAATAAAAAACTTTTACTCTTAAAAAATGCTTTTTTTACGTTACAAGCAAAAGCTTCTAAAAAAAACTAACAAAAAATACTGTGTAGGATACTGTGTAGACAAGGATACTGTGTAGACATTAAAAGTTTTCTTTTATTAATTGACACCTTTTTCTACAGTCATTTGCAAAAGTTTAAGACCACCCATAGAAAAATCAGATTTAATGGAATTCCGCAAAAACAACATACAAATTTTATATTAATTCCAACGAATATTAATTTCAACGAATATCCTATTTTTGTGATTTTTCCCATATGTGAAATATGGAAGGTACGCATGAGAAGAAAATTGAGATGTAAGTTTCACAAACAATCTAAATTTAGATCAAATCCTAACACAACACCGACGGTATGTTTAGATAATACTTAAAATGTTTTACCCGAATAAAAAGCTACATTTTAAATAACTCATGACTTTCTGTTGTCTATGTATGTGTTTTTAAATTTAGATTTGAAAATTAATTTTGCTATAGACGTAAAACTAAATTTACTGTTGGTATTTTATGGAAAGCTAGCCTGCTTTCTTAAGATTGTATTATTATTTTATTTTTATTTATTTATCTATTTATTAGATTTGATTTCAGTTTTGTAGTAACGACTTGAAAATTATTTTATCAGAAAATGAAGTTCTGAAACTTTTCTGGGAGGGACTCAATAAATAAATTAATTAAAAATTTAATTATGTTGTTTTGTTTTCTTGTTTATTTAAGTATAAATATTTTAATGTATTAACTTATTATTTTTTTTCTATAATTTTATACCAAGCGTGTAATTTTATAAGACATAAACTAAGTTACAGAAGAGATATAAACAAAGTGCTTCTAAATGTTTTTAAGTTTGTTTGCAATTAATCCCGGATAAATATCTTGCTGAGAAATGACGCACAATAAAAAGCAAACAAATAAATATCACATTTTAGTACTTCTCCTGTCTGTCACATGAATTATATTAATGCACACTTATATAGTCCACTCACTCAAAAAATAATAATAAATAAATAAATAAAATAAAATGAATAAATGCAATAATAATTATTATAAATCGCAAAATAATAAGTATTTATCTAAAATAATTATCAAAATTTGACGAAAATAACTATAATTTTCATTACATTTATTTACCTGTGTCATTAATGTTAACATATCACACTGTTTATCTTCCCGACCCCCAATGGTATTTAAATATTAAATATTAGTTATTATAATAAACATAAAAGTGAGCCTTTTATTATAAACAAAAACGGTCAAAATTTTAAGAATATATGAAAGTTAATGTTTCTTTTATACATCTCCACTTTTAATAGTCTGTTCAAATGTTGTTGTAAAATAGAAAAGTTAAAAATAATAAGAAGAAAAAGAAGATAATAAAGAAAACGTTCATAAAGTAAAAACACTTCTAAATGTTCTTCCCCTTTGCCTGTAAATGTCGTTATTCAGCACTGATTGTCATGTTGCCAGAAAATACATTACTGGGAAAAGCAGACTGATAAGGTTTGTTATTTATTCATTATTTTGCCAATCACATTAATTTCGTTAACTCTCACTGCTGTAGCCCCAAACGAGCTGTTGTATAGCGCTGTTGTAAAATAATAATAATAATAATATGTCAAAGTAATAATGTTTAAAAAATAAAAACTTTTAATCGCGTTCTCAATTTGCCTGATAAATGTAATTCAGCATAGATTATTATTTTGCTTGAAACACCTACTGAAGAAAGCAAATTATGGACTTTATATTTTTTAATTTCTTCTGCTTATACAATTAATTCTATTAATTCGCACTGAAACAAACAATATTTAAAGAAAATTTAAAAATATGTCTATGTGTTTTACGCCCTCACACTTCTTTTCTTTTTTTTTTTTTTTTTTTTTTTTAGTTCCCCATCATACTATTAGGTATGGGGAACTCAGGTAATCGTGAAAAATTTCGACCTCAGTTTTTTGACTTTTTTATACGTTTTCAGGTGTGAGGAATCCGAAAATGACAAAATTTGTATGGTGTCTGTCTGTAGGGTGTCTGTTAGTGTGTCAGTCCGTTAGTGTGTCAGTCCGTTAGTGTGTTAGTCCAGTAGTTTGTTAGACTTTAATACGATATCTCACGAACAAATGATCGCAGAGAGTTCAAATCAGTTTTATAATATTAGTTTCGACACTGGCAAGAACCCTATTCATTTGCAACATTCGAATTAAAAAACTTCGTAAGTTATGAGAAATTTCCGATTGTCTTAACATGGGAGAATAGGACAAAATTTCACTTAAACGTGCATTAAATGGAAACTTTTTACTATAAAAATGTCAGACCAGTTTTAAAATATCAGTTTTGATGCCGGAATGAACATCAGTAACTATAAATATGCTACGTTGAAAATTTCGCAAGTTACTGGAAATTTACGAATTTCTTAACATGGCAGTATCGGGCAAAATTTCACATGAACGTCCATTTTGAGAGATATTTTCATCGTAAAGATGTCAAACTACTTTTAAAATATTATTTAGAACACTGGCATGAATATTAATGACTATGAATTTTCCAATATAAAAATTTCGTAAGTTATTGGAAACTTACGAATTTCATAACATGGCAGAATAAAGCAAAATTTCACATAAACGTCAATCTTGAGGGATATTTTCATCGTAAAGATGTCAAACCACTTTTTAAATATTATTTTGGATACTGGCATGAATATCATAGACTATGATTTTTCCAATTTAAAAAATTCGTAAGTTATTTGGAATTTACGATTTACTTAACATGTCAGAATAAGGCAAAATTGAGCATAAACTTCCATTTTGAGGATCGTAAATACATTAGACAACTTCAAAATTACATTTATGATATTGGTTTGAACATGATTGAATACAAATATTCTAATAGGAAAATTTCGTAAATTATTCCGAATTTACGATTTTATCAACATAGCGAAATTGTAAATTTTTCATATATAAATATGAATTTTGAGGATTATTGCATTGGAAATAGTAGCATAAAATCTAAACAACGGAATTAGCCCAGATAAAATAAATTAATAGATTAGAATAAGATAAATATATCGAAGTGAACGGTGGATAGCCGAGGATTTCCTTCTGTCACTGTGTCAAGCTTTGGTCAAATTCATTTCTTTTAACATGATTATAATATGTCTCGTACTAGAAATTTATGAAAACATAAATATGATGGGGAACTGAGCAGAGTCCACCTATGCCAACTAGTTTTACAAACTATACATGCGTTGTTCTAAAATAGAAAATAAGTTATTAAAATTATACATATATATTATAATGATTTCATAAAATTAAAACACAGTTGAATGTTTCTCCTTTTACCTGTAAATGTTGCCATTCAGCACAGGTTCTTTTGTTGCTAGAAAATATACCACAGGAGGAAGCGAGCTAATTAAGACTGTCTTTTATTTCCCCGGTCTAAATCTTCAAATTAAAGAAAATAAATAAATAATAAATAGTAGTCAATATAATTAACAAACTATTAAAATATTATATACAAAAACAAACAAAATTTCAAGAAAATTGAAAAAAAAATTTTTTTGTTTATAACTCTATTTTGTTTTATATTTTATGCATGCGTTGGTCTAAAATAAAAAATAAGTTATTAAAATAATAATATTTAAAAGTAAAAAGCAGCTAAATACCCCATCCCCTCTTTGCCAATGACCTGTGATAAATAACAACATAATTGTCATCCAGTACAGTTGTTATGTTGCTAGAAAATACACCACAGCAAATTAATTAAGCATGTATTTGGTTATTTCTTCTGTATATTGCATTAATGTTGATAATTTACACTGATAAGTAAACAACCAAACAATATTTAAATGTTAAGTAACAGTTGTTATAATTCATGGAAAATTAAATTTTTTTTATAAAAAAAAAAACGAAGAAAATTTTAAAAGAATGTAAAATTTCTATTTTTTATATATTATACATGCTTTATGCTGAAAAAAAAGTTATTACAATAATAATTATATTTTAAAAAATCTTGCATAGAAATAAAACGCTGCTAAATGTCTGTTACTCCTTTGCCTGTAAATGTTGTTATTCAGCGAGGGTTGTTATGTTGCTAGAAAATATACCACAGAAGATACCAGACTGAAAAAATTCATCATTTATTATTCTTTCTGCTTATTTTATTAAACTTTAAGAAACTGTGTCCTCGCTTCGAGGAAAAAAATTACTACTTCCTAAGTGCAAAATTTCCTTGTACCTACCTCAAAGGGTCATTCGAAACTTCATTTGTTATTCGAAACTAATGTAATACCAACCAAAAAAAATATTAAAATTTTAATTATTAACTATTGTAATTAACGGCAGAGTAAATTTTGTCGGAAACAAAAGCAAACAAAATATAATAAAATGGGAAAATTCTTATTTATGTTTTATAAATCTCTTTTGTGTACACTATACATGCAGTGTTGTGAAATACAAAAAGTTATAAAAGTCATAAAGAAGAAAGACATCTTGTATAAAATTAAAACAATACTAAATTTTTTCTCCCCATTGCCTGTAAATGTTGTTATTTAGCGCATATTTTTATGTTGCTAGAAACAAAAACAAAAGAGAAAGCAAATTGATTAAGTTTATTATTTTTTATTTCTTCTGCCTACCATACTAATAGTGTTATTTCTGCTTAACACAATGATATTTCTATTTCATAATGATATGGCCTCAAATAAAAAGATTTAAATATTAAGAATTCATTCTTATAATTAACATAAAAAAGAACATTTTCATTAAAAAAATAAAAAATAAATAAATTAAATGTGAAAATTCCTTTTATGTGTTTCACTTTTCTATCTTTTCTATTCCATACATGCGTTATTATAAATTAGCGAATAATTTATAAAGATAATAATAATTAATAGAAGAAAAAGAAAACTTGCATTAAAAAAATAAAGCTGCTAAATATTTTGTTCCTTTGCCTGTAATTGTTGTTATTTAGCACAGATTGTTGTGTTGCTAGAAAATATACAACAGAAGAAAGCAAACTGATAAAGATAATATATTTTTTTTTTTTTTTTTTTTTACTTTCCGATTATAACATTGATGTTGTTATTCAATACTGATATAATCCTCGACACAAAAGTATATCGAAATCCGACCTATTAATTATTATAATCCGTAGAAAAGTGAGCTTTTTAAATACAGAAAATTTCAAAAATTTTATGAATTTTATCTTGTTATTATTATTTCTTTTTCGATCCCATTAATATTCACCATTCAAAACGGTATTTTAGTATTGATTATTATAAATATCAAATAACAGAAGTTTTCCGTACATGATACTATCAAAGTTCAATGAAGATAGAAAATGTTGATTTTTTTTTTTTTTTTTCTGTATATCTATTTTAAATACTTTATGCTTGCATTGTCGATAAAAAGAAAATAAATTTTGTAAGTGACAAATCAAACATGCATAGAAATATTTTTTTAACTCGTATGAAACATTGTTATGGATATATACTACAAGTTATGTTAGTCAGCATAAAATGTTGAGTTCTTTAAAATAAATTTCTGTAAAAAAGATAAAAATGTAGATGATTACTAGGGGGAAAAAAAACCATCTTTCCATTTACTTCTGTCACATAATGCTAGTTTACAGTCATTTGGTTTACACTTTAAAAATTATTACACATTGATCCTTATTTATATTATAACCAAAAGGAAAAAATATTTTTTCCTTTTAAAAAATGATCAAAATTTTAAGAAAAAAAAAATCGTAACATTTAACAATATAAATTTTTTATATATATCCAATATGTAAGTTTTTGTAAAATAGAAACTAATTTATGTGAGTAACAAACTTTTAAAAAGTTATTAACATTTTAAAAGGCAAAATTTGCTAATTTGCCTGTAAATATTGTTATTCAGCACGGATTGTGCTGTTGCTAGAAAATTTAATTCCAATGAAAAATCATTAAATAATAGAAATTAGAGTTTTATTTTATTTTTTCCAATTAATATATTTCTACACTATAAATTTTTTCCTGCTATTATTTTTACACCCTTTTTTATTATTTTTTCTAAATAATTTTAAATTCGATAGGCACAGAATACTAAAATGTTAAGTATTAAAATATTTAAATTATAAATAAACCATAATCAAAAATCACAAATAATCTATATTTTTCTACTTTGCCATGAAGTTGCGGTATTTAGTCTGAATTTTTATGTTGCTTAAAAACTGACCTCTGTTGCATATATTTTAATAATAATAATTAAAAATATCTTCTGCCTAGTGAGTTATAATTATTTTCAGAAATATATATATATATATTATTAATTAATGTACTTTTTATTATTTAATTTTATTTATTTATTTATTTATTTTATTTATTTTATCTATTTATTTTTATTTTTATTTATTCATGTTTTTTTTTTTTATTGACGAACGAAAATAGAAAAGATTGATATAGAAAAGATTGATATAGAAAAGATCATAATTGCAATTTCTAGACTTTTTTGCTACCAAAAAATTTTCAGAGCAATTTTTACTTACTTGAATCACTAAAAACTGTTACATATGTATATAAAACAAATTATATTAAAATTTTACGGTAACCAAAAAGCATAAAATCTCATAACTATGACAAAATACTAAAGTATTATGTGCTAAAAAGTTTTAAGTCATAAATTGATCTATAATAAAATTGACCTATAACTCAATGCTTTTCTACATTGCCTGTAAATGTTGTTATTCAGCACTGGTTGTTCTGTTGCAAAAAAACTGAACTCAGCTGCAAACTCATTAGTAATAATTAAAAGATGTTATTCTTTTCCTTTCGGATCAATTAATTAATATTGTTTCAACACTGTTTTCTTAAATTATTTGAATATTATTCTTAAATTTTTAAAGAACTTTTTTATATTTCTTTCAGCTAAATAACTGAAATTTTAATATACACGTAATACTAAAATATAAGGTGATAAATTAATTAAATTACAAATTGACCATTAATAAATTTGATCCAAAACTCATCCTTTTTTTACTCCTGTAAATTTCTACTTCATAATAATTGTTGTTTTGCTGGGAAATTGAGCTCAGTTGCAAGCACATTAATAATCAGGCAGTCCAGGCATTTTTAACTTCTGCCTAGCGTGTTAGTATTATTTTCATAGTTTATTATTATTATTATTTTAATAGAATAACAAGAACTTTAAAATACGCAAAATGTTAAAATATTAGTTATTAAAACATTCAAATCATAAATCGACCTTTAATAAGATTGGACCCTTAATTTTACCCTTTTCTAAATTTCTTTAAATATTGTTATTGGAAAAGGCTTGTTATGATGCTAGAAAATGAAATAATCTGCAAACACAAAAATAATTATAACGGAGTGTTTTCTTTCATTTATACTTATTTATCTATTTGATTAGTAAATTAACACTGTTTTTCAAACCTTTAAAACATTTTAGTTTTTATTTTATACTTTGTATTGATAATTTTTGAAAGGATTAAATTATATTTGATGCATTTTAAAAAAGTAAATTGCATTTCAAACTTTAAAATTCAATATTATTTTAATAAAAAGAGTAATAGTAAAAAAAAAGGTATTTTTAAGGTTTCCTTTAATATATATATATATACTTATTCTTTGGCATTCTGAGAAAGGTTTCGTGTTCACTTAATTATTTGAGTGACTGTACGACCATCCTTCTTATCACATGATCATCACCAGCACTCGTTTTTCTAGGGCGACTGCTTCTCTTAAGATCCACAATTTTTTCCAAAATTTTAAATTTACTAATAGCTTTATGCACAGCTTTCTTGCTGACATTTATCCTCGAACTTATTGGACGCTCAGAAAATCGAATTTTATGCAGGGTCCATATTTCTGATCTTTTTGTAACAGTAAATGAAGGTTTTCTACCCATTACAATAATTACGCAACAGACAAAATCCAATAAACAACTGGCGATAAACGTGGCAGGCACCTTTATTCATAACAGTAGAATGCGTCTGATGTATTCAGTACACGAGATGACTTAATAGTCTGTGCGAATTCCGTGGCAACGCACGATCGGCGTTGCTCGTAAACAAAATTTGTGCTCTTAAATTTTCACATATATCTTTAATAATTTATTTTAAATTCAATTAAAATCATGTATATATCAGGTTATATTGAATGCACTAAAATTAGCTTTTTGTATTAACTCGGCCCATAAATAAATATGGCGAACTTGTGGTTTACAAATCTTGGAAGACAGTGAACAAATTGTATGCAGTGGTAAATGTAAACTTTCTTTTCATATAAGTTGCATTTGTTTCAATAAAACCACTGTCCGTAAAGTGAGAAAAGATGGAGGGTCGTGTCCTGCTTGTAAAAAATCATCTACGACTACAGCAGGTTAAGTTATCAGAAAGTATCTACTCTGATTTGTTGCGATTTTTTGAAGAAATGAAACTGAACGATGCGAATTTCAGGAAAGAAACTGTAAATAAACTAAATGAATTACAAAATTCGTTAGAATTCATGACAAATCTTGTGAAAGAAACTATAGAATCTAAAACATCTTCACGAGGAGTTCAAAGATCTTAAAAACAAAACTTTAAAATGATGGAAGAAAACAGCCAACTTAAAACACAAATCATTGAAATGAAAAATGATATTGTGGAGTTACAAAAGTACAGACGTCGTTTGAACATTGAACTATCGAACTTGCCTGAAGCTCAAGATGAAAATATATCTGATGTGTTAAGCAGTGTAATGAAGACAACTGAAATAGATTTATCTGATAAAATTACTACAATACACCGTGTTCCAACATCAATAAAAGGTAAAATTAAACCCATTATAATGCACTTTACTACTTTTAATGCTAAGTTGGATTTTTTGAATGCAGCTAAAACTAAACGTATAACAGCAAACCAGTTAAGTTCTAATTTTGAAAATATTCCTATATATTTTAATGATAATGTATGTACAGAGTTTAAAAAAAAAAAAAAAAAAAAAAAAAAAAAAATTGCTATTTGAATGTAAACAGTTTAAACGCGAGCATAATTTTAAATACTGTTGGTGTAAAGGGGGGGGGGGTATTTTTACGACAAAATGATGGGTCCAAAGTTTTTCGAGTAAGAAATTCTTCAGATTTTACCCATGTCACAATTAATTGATTTAAAGGAAAACTATGTAAATGTAAAATGGAATCTTTGGACCAGTTAAAAAAATTTCATGTCTCCTCTATTAAAATCTAATTTACGTGATTTTAATGAAACAAATTTTTTTATTTAAATATTCAAAGCTTGAGTTCGAATTTTGATGAATTAAAGATTTGGTGAAATAGCTGTAATTTTATGTTTGACGTTATTGTTTTAAGTGAAATCTGGGTAAATGAACCTGAATTTTTTTTTTTTTTTTATATTCGCTAGATGGATATTATTCAATTTATAAGTGTAGATTAACAGAGCAGATGGTATAATTGTATTTATTAGAAATCATTTCGATTTTTTTCTTTTTTACACAAGCTTTGTAATATAACTTCAGCAGAATGTATAATTTTATACAGTAAAAATCTTAGTGTTTGCATAATTTTTTTGTATCGTAATCATTCTGTTACAATACCTTTTTTTTCTATATGATCTTGATGTAATTTTGAAGGATTCTAAATTTAAAAATGTAATTTTGCTTGGTGATTTAAATAATTATTTGCTTTTGAATAACTTTGATAGTAATTCTTATAGTGATCTTTTATGAATGTATGGTTTCAAGTCATGTATTAATGATCCAATTAGAATAACGCATGAAACTGCAACTTGTATTGATCATGTTTATATCAGGTGTTCTTGTAAATTTTTTGTTAAATCAGGTTATCTAATTGGTAGCATTACTGATCACTATCCGACAATTTGTACAATAACTAATTGCAACAATAATGAGAAAATGTCTCCTGGAATTTTAAGTTAAAGAACTGCTTTTGTCTATCATAATAAATTTTGGTTACTTTCTGAATTCAAATGACTTTTAAAAACTTAATTTCAACGGTCAATATACAGAATTTTTGGATTTTGTTTCGAATTCTATGATAAATTTCAGGAGCGATTTTAAAGTTTCACATAATAAAAGACGTTACTCAAACTCCTGGATTAATAAAACACTTTTAAATATGATAAATGAAAAAGAAAAACTCTTTAAAAGTTTAAGAAATATCCTTACGATATAAACATTAAAAAATCTTATAAGAATGCGGTAAAAATTTAAAATCAGAAATTAAGAGAGTAAAACATGCTTATTATTTAAATGAATTTTTCAAATGTACGGGCAATCAGAATAAACTGTGGAAATTAGTGAAAAATATTTTAAACAAAACTAAGAAGACAGTTCATCCCAATGAAAACGATATTATGAAACTTGTAAATAAATTTAATCATCATTTTATAAATATTGCAATTCATACTAATAATTTAGATTTTAAGTTAAATTTCCAAAATATAAATTCATCTGTTAAGTCTTTTTGTTTATTAAACACTGATGAATCTGAAGTTCAAAATATTCTCAATTCAATACCTGATAAAAAAAAAAAGCAGTTGGTTTAGATAATATTCTTGTTGAAATTGTTAAAATTATTTTCAAATACAGATCTGATATAATTATTGATATAAATAAATCATTTAATGAAGGAATTTTTCCCGATCCATTAAAACAGGCAATCCTCTTGCCAATTTACAAATCGGGAGATTTTAACAATTTATGTAAATAGCGACCGATTTCAATTCTTTCAGCTTTTTCAAAAATTATTGAAAAAAACTTGTTTCATTTTTAGATTCAATAAATTTCCTTTCAAAAAATCAATATGGTTTTAGAAAGGGTTAAAGTACAGAAAATGCACTTGCTGAATTTTCCGATTTTATTTTTAACAATATTGATAACAGTTTAAAAACTGCAGCAATTTATATAGATATATCAAAAGTTTTTGATTCAGTTAATCCTATTTTACTTCTGCATAAATTAAATTTATTAGGAATTCGAGGGAAACAGTTACAATGGTTCGAGTCCTATTTAAATAATCGGACACAATGTGTTAAAATGGGTGATTATGCTAGTGGGTTTGAGCTTATTAAAAATGGTGTCCCACAAGGCTCGATTTTAAGTCCTCTATTATTTATAATATTTATAAACGACTTTTGTAATCTTAATATCAATGCTAAAATTATAACATATGCAGATGACACGGTTTTAATCTATTCAGAAAAAACTTATGATTTAATATAAGAACAAATAAATTCAGATCGTTTACAGAAAATAAATTATCAATTAATAGTGATAAAACTAAGTATATGAATTTTAGTCTAATGAATAATTCAAGTACGGATTTATTAATTAAATATCATTTTTTTTTTTTTTTTTTTTTTTTTTTTTGTAATTCAAGTGGTAATCAATGTTCTTGTTCAATTATAAATAAAGCAGAAACTTTTAAATACCTTGGAGTATTCATAGATCAAAACCTAAAGTAGAATAGTCTTGTTCAATATCTTAGAAATGAACTTCGCTATCATTTAATCACTTTCTTTCATTTACGCAGCTATGTGAGCAAAGATTTTTTAAAAATAATATTATAGTTTTAAAAAACTAAAGAACGCGCTTTCATAGAAATGTGAACTAAAAAGCACAAAATATCTATCTTAGTATTAAAATGCAGGGTAAGAGAAAAGCGTACGAGTGACACACCATAATATTTACATACATTTAAATCTCTCATTAAAATAATTTAGATTTAAACAAAAACCATTTTTAAATAGGTTCGTAGCCTCGGCTCTTTACCTCGGAGCCACGGCGTTCACGTACGAAAAGTGTTTTTTCTTTACAATATAGATTTTTTTGTTTGCTCCCAGAGTGGTTACAAACATACATACATACATACAGGTGAAGCTAATAAAAGCGTGTTAAAAACTTGTATTATGCTTGGGTTGAATCCATTTCGCAATATGGAATAATTATTTGGGGGGGGGGGGGGTGATTATGTATAAAAGATTTTACCTTTGTTTTCAGCACAAAATCGTTTAATAAATTGCTTAGGTGTGACCGATTATTAATTTTTATGTTTAAAAATAGAAATAACTTTCCCAATACTTTGGTTGCTTACAATTTGAGAAATCCTTCTGCATTACAAATTCCTAAAGCTGATAAATAAATATTGCACAGATGTTTCATTTATATGGGTCCTGAATGTTTTAACATGTTACCGCTATATATTCTGAGTGAATTAAGATTAAACCCATTTAAAGAAAAATTACGAAAATTTTCATTGTCTTTGGATGATGCAGATGCATATTTTAGCCATCTATTATAGTAAATAAACTTTTTAGTTTTTATTAAGTATTAATTTAATCTATATTAAATTGATTCCTTAAACAACTTTTTGTTCGCTTTGTGCGTTGTTAGCCACCTGTTTAATTTTTTATGACATATGTTTATGTTCAGAAAATTATGGAGTGGAAGGCTGATTTTTTATACCAACTATGTGAAAAATACCAGAGCCAGGAATCGAACCCGGGCCTTCCGCTTTACGTGCGGATGCTCAAACCATCGAGCTACCCTGTATGATTACCAGCTTGTTATTTCTCGTATAACATTCGTTGGCAAAGTCACAGAGTCTGCAAACACAGCTGTATCAAGTGACATTGTTAATCATCAATTAATATCAATCATCATCCCGGGTAATCAAGTGACATTATTACCCGGGTTCGATTCCTGGCTCTGGTATTTTTCCCATAGTTAGTATAAAAAATAGGCCTTCCACTCCATAATTTTCTGAAATGAACTTCCAGGCTTGATGAATAAATTTCTAAATTTAATTGAAAAATTTCATGGTTTATTGAATCGCAGTCAAAAAACAGGTGATCCCTCATTAAAAGATTCTTTTCTTTCGCCCCAGTTTCGAGATATCGTTTTCCAATTCTTCTATCTCTGTGAATGGAAGTTGCCATGGTAACCAAAATACCGACTATTGTTCGAACGGCAAACGCAAGAATTTCAGAAACGTGGATTCAGAATGTCATCAAAAGCTGCAGGGATGCAGAAAATTAAAAAATTTATAACGATTCAGTTTTTGAAATAATTTTTCAATCTTTTGAAATCTGATTCGTATAATCGAGGTCTATTTAAAAAAAAAAAAAAAAAATATCTGTAAAAGATTTTGAGTTATAAAATATTTTGTGAAAAAATAGATGTTTCGTAAAATCAAAAAATATGATAGCTAATCCGTATTTTGTAACAATGTTTATATGGTTCAAAAGAGGATTAAATGACCTTTCAAAACATACCAGTTGTTAAGAAAGAGAACAATTACTCTTTCGTACAGGGCGATTCAAAAATGACGATCGAGAAAAAGGGAAATTTTGAACCCTTTTTAAAACTTTTTTTTTTTTTAAATATTAAAAAATCCGTATTTTTCAAAAAAAAAAAAAAAAAAAAAAAAAAAAAAAAATCGCACCGTAAGAATTGTAATAAATGCTCTTTCTTGTGGTACAGGTGTATTTTCAATATCAGCAACCGTTGAGCTGGGATGGCTTTACAAAAACGCGCGAAAATTTTCTCTCTGTGCTTCTTGTTTTGAGGAACGCGCTGAATTCTACTTGGAGGGCGGAAAATGCGATCCGCTCGCTTTTTAATTAGACATAGGTCGACGTTTTAATTAATATCTCCGGAACTAATTAAAATTTTTCAATTCTTTTTTCACTATCACTCGGGCAGGCTTCTGAGCACCCGTATGTCAAATTTTGTAGTTCTGCGTTCAATAGGGGCTGAACGTATGCACAGACAAAGAGACAGACAGACAGACAGACATCTTTCTTTATTATTATAGATTTATTTATTTATTTCGACATAAAAAGAAATATATTTATTTTTGGCATTATCCTTTTTTTTTAATAATTTTAAAGTTAAAATAGATTTTTTATTTAATACTTCTTGAACCAGTTATCCGAACGAACTAAAAACTTCGGCGATATCTAGATTTTTTTCCTAAATAATAAGTGTACCAATTTTTTATATAATCGAATACTCCGTACAAATACAATGACAAACTTTCAGCTTTGTACATTAATAAAAAAAAATAATAATAAAATAAAAAAATGTTTGCACGCTTAATCAAGGTGATAGATCAAAATTGGTAACAACGAAAAATCAATGCCCGAAAGAAATGGTACCATCTGTCATACTTTAAAAAAATAAATAAATAAATAAATAAATAATACATTAATTTAAAACCTAGTTACTAATTTCATTAAACTGTTTTTATTTTTATTTATTTATTTTAATAAAATATCCAGATGAAGTAAATGTTTGACAAATTGAAAATAAACTTGAAAACAGAAAATTGGCTTATTTTTGAAAATGCACACAGAAACTATGCTAAAAATTAACGCTGTCCTTAAATAATTTGATTCCAATCCAAAATAAGGATATAAAAACCGAAAATTAACGTCTTAATTTCAAGGTTTCTTCATCTAATGGTCCTGGCCCTATCAAAACGTCTGCAATAAAAGGTTTTATCCATATTTATTTACAATCAGTGTATATTATATTACCGATAATTAAAATTGAAATGTGGGTAAAACCTTTGTAGTTTTGCCCCCCCCCCCTTTTTTTTTTTTACGATATTTAGTTTGAATTTTTGTTTAGTATATTCGACTAATAAATTATGCAAAAACCTTTCATTACTCGCTTGACCAATTCGACCTAAATCCAACTCAGAAAAAATAAAAAATTAGTTTGTACTTTTCTAAATTAAACATATATTGTTCCAAAGTCTGAGTTCTCCACCCTCCCAGACATTTTTTTTTCCCTTTTTTCTTCTAAAAACATGTACATGCCTATTTCTCAAGCAATGTGAAACTAAACCCAGAAATTATACTAACCGTCACAGACATCGAAGCACAGCAAAATTTACTTCGTTTATTTTGAAAATTTCGCTCTTAGAAGACAGTTTTGCGTTAGATCACTTCGCATTCATTTCATTAACGCTGCTGAAGGCATCAGAACCCCATTTCTACATTTTTTTGTATTAGAAAGGGCCGCGCAGCTTGACGGACGACGCCTGACTAGTCATTTTATAATCTCATAAATATACAATTTAAATGTATTCAGAATCCGATTTAAGGCAAATACAATGTCTCCGCCAAATTCCAACATGAAACGGACGCCAGTACCACGAGTGGCCGAGATTTATGGCTCTTAAAGCTGGAAGACGGGAAGTGCCGGATTCAATTCAAGATCATGCTAGCCGTTTAACCATTGGCAGTTTTCCGTGATTTCTTTCAAAACTTGCGTAAATACGGGCTAGAATTCTCTTAGAAAAACCCCTAATGAAAGCCTTTCCTCAAAGTCTAGGACTTTATCGTAATGAGACTGGAAGATGTGAAGTATCAATTTTGAATTTAGGTCGCACTCTTCGATTTAGCCGTCCAGTAGTTTCTATGATATTATTCTCCGAAACTTCCAAATATAAGGCTAGGATCTTTAGAAATACCGCCACTGACGGTATTCTAATTATACTCACTATACTTCAGCGTAGTCAATTAGCCCTAACTCACACAAACACAACAACATCCGATTTAAAATAAATTTATAAATTTCTTTAAACATTTAGAATTAAAATAAAAAATTAAAATAAATAAGTAATAATAATTATAAAAAGAGGTGAGAAAATTACCCTTTTATTGACACCGAATAACTTCCTAAACAATTCTCTGAGAGCTAATGCAAAGTATAAATTGTTAGTACAACAACAATTTATTTAAAACGGAGCCTCAACTTCTTATGGCAATATCATTTGAGTGGTATACATTCGAAACAATTCAGTATATATATATATATATATATATACACCAGTATGAGTTCTACCCATTAAAAGATTTTAAAAATGGAGAAATTATTTTTATACTGTATGGATTGTACATTGTACGTACATAGAGCCGCATAATTATCAGGAATATTATTTTCCTAGAAATGCACTGGCATGGCTAAAACCGACGAAAAATATACAGTTTTGAAAACTCTATTATTTTGAAACACTATGAAGGGTATTATATTCTTTGTTTTAAAATATCTAACTCATCTATCTCAAAATCAGATTTAAAAAAAAAAAAAAAAAAGCGTAAATAATAATAATAGTCATAGAAAAAATCAAACTCTAATTGATTAGTTAAATACAAAGAACTCTATTTAGTTAAACAGGATACCATAGATACAGTAATAGGACATATATTGATCATCGAGGAGGAAAAGTGATTCCTTTTTACTCCGAGAAAGACGGCCATTTTTATAGGTTAATGGCCGCCTTTCTCCGAGTGAATACACACAGATAATTTAGCAAATAAAATTTATGAATAATTTGTGTACTAAAGGTGAATGAAAAACTGCAGATACAGTTTCAAATTCCTTTTTCTTTCTTTTTTTTTTTCTTTCCTTTCCTTTTTACTATATCTATTAATTTAGTTAATATTTAAACTCTTTTTATACACTAAAACTAACGTTCCTTACCTGCGCCGCTGCTAACTATATTTAAAAGAATTTTGAAAATCCTATATTACTTACTAATATAAATACTGGAATAATGCTGCTATCTTAAAAAATATCAAACTTTTAAAAAAGTATTCCATTAAAATTCAAACCAGTTTTTATTTCATGATAATAACAAAGCAACTGATTATAAAAATTATATTTTTCCTCATTTAGTCAAGTATAATTTACTTTTATGATAACTTATCTCATTTCTTTCAATATATCTATTAGAAGTATTTAAAAGACACGCAATATTTCGACATTTTAAGAATTCATCAGCATTCTATTCTGTTACAATTGCCGAGTTTACATACCATTTAATTACTGATGCCAAAAATATTTTTCGGCATCAAAAATCTTTGCGTGATAACATAGGGATGATAGATCTACATGAATTACTATATCTATGCAGTATACAAATAATTACAGTATATCTTAAACGACAAATCAATATTTAAAAAAGTTTTGAAAGCAGACGAATTCCTTTTTTTTTTTTCCTTTATCATTAACTTACATTATAAAGATAAATAAATTTTTTTCCGCCACTAAAACCATTTTAGCAAAAACACTTTTAATGAAATACATGCAGGAAAGCACATAACCTTAAAATTATAATAGATTTTTCTGTGTGGCATCATAGATTTTGAAACTGTATAGGTATGAATATTATCTAGGTTACCAATTATCCTATTTTTCGCTCATTTGGAGAATTATTATTATTGAAATCTTTTTGCATACTCAACATCATTGCAGTGTTCCAGAATCATTTAAAAAGAATTTTAATAGCTTCATTCAAAGTTTGTCCAAAAATAATTTAATTTTTATTAACCTGATTAGCTTTTAAAATAAATAATTTTAAGTTTTGTACATTAATGTATATATTTATACATATACATTCTATAAAAAAAAATAAAATAAAAAGAATTACAATCTTTTCACAATATGACAATTAATAAGTCCATTTAATACTTAAACCATGCGACCGTTTTCTGATCATAGGTCATCGAATAAAACTGAGAAATATGAAATCCCGCTCAACAACGAAGAGGGGAAACATCTGTTAATGAATATCTTAAAACCAAATCTGGACAAATGCGTTCGATTTTCCAGCATAACTTCCCATTCTTTTTATAAACAAAGTTACTTCTAGTAAAGAGGTGGAGGGGGGGGAGGGGGTAACAACATCTGCAGCAAAGTTTATTTTACGTAAGTCTTTCTACATATGTTTATCCTATTCTCCGAGCTTTAAAAAAGAAGTTTAAAATGCTCAAATAGAACATACATTTTTGTGAGTTCAATATTTCATACATTTTTTTTTTCGAACAGACCGATTTAACTGAATTTTTTGATTTTCTGTAAAATGTACTCGATAAGGAAAAATGTTTAAACTATTCAAATTATTGTTAGTTAAAATTTCTATTAGGATTTAAAATATAACTTAAAATATCTTATTTTTTATCAGATATTTTTAACTATAATTATATTTTACTCCTTTCTAATAAGTTTAGTAGATCGAATTTTCCCCCTGCACAATTTGGCAATGGAAAAAATTAAAATTGCTTACAGGGTTACCATAAATGAAAAAGCTAGATATTGAAATGCAGCAAAAAATTATCGTCTGAGTATTATTTGTGTTACTGCTGTAAGCTTGCCGGTTTTATTGTATGTAAATTTTATTCTTTTTAAGTATAAATTGTGTGTATATTATGTGAATAATTTATTATTTTTATTACTGTTGTTGTTGTGTCATTAAACAAGAACAATCCCCATCTGTTAAGATGGGGATTGAAAGCATAGAATTCGAAATATCGTAATTCGAAATCAATGAAAAAGTTTAGTTTGAAACGCTCTATCACATTTATTTTAAACATAGTGTTTAAAAGATTTTTTTTCCTTTATTTTATTTATTTTTGAACACATAATTGATTTAGGGAAAAAAAAAAAAAAAAGCCTATGTAAATGTTGAGTCAGTTTATAAAGAGACAAGTTCTCAAATTATTAACGCACTTTTATGAAATCTGTCATTCGATTCAATAATTCTTAGGCACATTTGTGCAAATAAATGTCAACATATTAATCACATAAATAAAAATTTTATATCTGTTCTATTTTGTTAGGTTATTGACACTCGATTGCTAAGCAGTCAAAATGACTGCTTTTGGATAGTATAAATATCACAAAGAAAGATGAGAAAATTGTAAATATTAATAGAAGCACTTATATCAGGTATACAAAGTCGCATAAAATCTAAGAAAAAGTATCATTATAAAAAATACATTTTTTTTTCCCCTGTCTATATATGCAATTTTTTTAATGTGGTTTTTTTCGCACCTAGAAAAGATAATTTCTAAGAATTTGATCGAATATTTTGCTAACCAGAAGGAATATTTTTCTCAGCAACTCCGGGAAACAACTTCCTTTCTCCCCTGTTTGGCTCTTTCATTTGAATATATTATATTATGCACTTTACTGTGATTATATATATATATGCATATGGGGTAAGTGCACCAGTGATTGACACTTTTAGAGCTATCTTTCACGTTTTTAATGTTCTAGTCATCAGAAGATATTTTTGGAAATCTTAAGTTAGTACAATTCAGAACCACATATATGTTAAAATACATACATTTGATAACATTTTTTTTTTTTTTTTTTTTTTTATAAATTTTTATTTGACACCCACTCAATGTTCCAGTCATTGACACTGCCAGTTTTTCATTTTATCAGTAATTTGCCCCCTAAGTTCCAGTGTTTGACACGGCTAGTGATTCATTTTACCAGTTATTAGCACCCTATTATGCTCCAGTGTTTGACATAAAATGTTAAAATTCTTATATGTAAAATATATGATTTTATTATTTTTTTTCGGGGTAGATGTCAATTACTGGAGCATGCCAATCACTGGAGTACCTACCCTATAGCTTTTTTTTTTTTTTTTTTTTTAAACATATTAAAGGCTGTTTTGTACAAGACTTAAATTACGCATATTAAAAATACAATGCAAAATATATATATACTTTTATATATTGCTTCTCTATATTTACACCATACTGTTCGATTTAAAATGAATGATTAGAGTTAAAACGGTTTTATTTAAGGGTTTTCTTTTTCTTTTTCCTCAAAGATGAAGGCTTATTTCTTTCAGAAAAATTAGACCAAATGTGTGTAGGTGTGTGTGTAGATATATATTTAAATATTTTTCAACAAATTTGAAAAGTATTTTTAATTTCGGTTTTTCCGTCTATCTGTTCGCGCTCTGATGCTTACAAATATTTTCATAATTTCTTCCAAATAAAATGCACTACATTCAAAATAAAGCCAATATAAGTGTTCTGCGAAATGCAGTTTTATAAATCCCATTTAAATATATTTGTATTGCACAAATCATACTGAAGTTGGCATTTATTATTCAAATGCACAAAAAAGTTTTCTCCCTATAAAACAGGGAATGATTATTAATACTAGTATTAAGGTTTACAGGGTAACGATGAAACATACTAATAAGTTAAGAACTATAATTAGAATTTGCTGGAAATAAATATTCGTTCGTGTTCAGCTTAACACTTTCCTACAATGTTTAAGAGTGATTACGGCATCCATTAGTTTGTATGTCTGTCCACGCTCTAATTTCTGTAAGTACTAAGAAATGTCCTGAAATTAATGTTTTACACGAATTCACTATGGCAGGTTTTCTATTGGAGATGGCATAGCGAAAAGGGTTTGTATAGAAAGTCGCTAAAGTGTATTACGGTCTATGAGATGTATATATTTTAAAGCATATTTTATTTTTTTTTTTTTTTATGATTGGTTCAACATAAGAAAATTTATTATTGTATATTTATAATATATTTATCAGAAGTAGAAATTAAGAAAAGTAAATCACTGGTGCGCAGGACGAGTCATTTTAAGATTTCTCTGGTCTTTACCTACTGGTTCCTTCACCTATTCTAGATTTTTAAAAATATTTAAAAATTTGTAATATAAAATAAATTGCAACTATAATAATTATTTGTTTGTAGATGAATTAAAAAAAATACAAATGAAGTCTTATAATAAACGAGCTAAAGATTACACATTTATTATTAAAAGTATTATAATTAACTATTAAAAGAAAAAAAAAAGTAATTAATGTGAAAATAATTTAAAAATTACAGAAAATTGGTGATATTGACAGTTAAAATAAAGTACATTTACTACTGTTATAACACAGTATTCTGTGACAAATTTACGAGCAATTTTAGGGAATAGGGAAAAAAATGAAAAGCTTCACTGGTCCAGAGGGCCACTAGAATTTATATTTTGTTGCTCCGTTGAATATTTTTGCGGCTCCGAATTAACGGACCACTGTTCATTACTATTTATTTTACATATTTATGATTGTTTTTGTATTATATGTACTTTTAAGATACACTTTCCTGTGAAATAAAGTTTGATTGGTTGACAGGGTGCTACAAGGTTGTTCTGATACATTAAGAGATATAAGGGGAAAATGTTCAATGTAAATTTTCAATGTAGTGAAAAATTTTTAATATGTGATAGGGCGCGTACGCAAAATATATATAAGGCTATATAAAAAGAGCCATTTTAATACTTTCTCTTTAGAAATACAGACTGCAAAGATGCTTTAGTCATAATTTTAATCGCATAATTGTGTGCAATGAATACTTTTCTGTAGTCCTGCTGTGTTCAGACAAATAAAATCATTATCTAAGTTATACACAAAACCAATCTATTGCAGGGTGTTTCTTTAAAATAAAAGAAAAGGTATAAATATAATATTTTATTTGTTTTGCCTTTTTTTCTTCTTCTTCTTCCCTCCCAATTCAAAATAAAATGATGTTTAAAATTAAACGTCGCAACGGTTGGAAAGTGTAAACAATCTATGCGAAGAGCAGAATTTCTTATTTTCCTTTGACACCAAGTTAAACAATCTATAACTGATTACCAATAGTAAAATATACGCAGGCGCACTGTCATTTTTCATTATTTTTTGCTTTAGTTTAAAAAAAAAAAAAGGTATTGAAATTTAAAAATACGTAAATAATCTAGTGGTTGTATCAAATTTTCGCTTTTTGTATTTGTTCATACTTTACAAGCTATATTTTATTTTGACATTTTTTCCCCACACTTTCCGACTCAGTTGAAAAGCCTTTATGATTTCTGTCCGTCTATTGGCCCGCGTTCTAACTTTCGTATAATTCATGGAATTTCTTGAAATTGATATTAAAGTTCGATATGGGATATTCCATACTATAAATGGAGTCAATACCACACGTACAATTTCTTTGCAAGGACACACGAAAGAGTTCTAAATCGTAGCGTTCTATGAGAGCTACGATTTCTTTAAACCCTATTTCAATCCCTTGATAAAACTGGCATCTATTATTCATATGCATCACACACACATAAAAAACTAGTATGTTGTGGCCACCACAAGACTTTCTTCTATATTTTCCTATATACATATTCAATCAGTAACAATATTAAAAAAAAAAAAAAAAAAAAAAAAAAAACGATTTTTTTTCTAATTTTTTTTTTTTTTTTTTTTTGTTAAAAGTAATACATATTCAACCAGTAACAATATTTAAAAAAAAAAAAAAAAAAACGATTTTTTTTGTTTTTTTTTTGTTTTTTTTTTGTTAAAAAAAAAAAAAATCGATAACTTTGTTTTAAATTATCACAGATTTATAGTTCAACCATTCGTTTTAAAGGTATTGACGAGATCTTTCGAAAGATACCCATCTAGAAAATTTACCCCCCCGGGGGGGGTACTTCCCCCCCAGTAGGGGAACCGGTGCCCCCACATGCACAAAATTTTTTTCGTAGTTAACTTCTACTATTATCAATAATTCATATTAATTTTACAATCACAAGTTTAAAATAACGCTCATTATGTACATTTATACGAAATTTTGTCCTATCCTGCCATGTTAAAAGTTTACACAAAATGCGATCACAGCGCCATCTGCCGGGCGATTGATCCCAAAATCTAATCAGACCCTTTCCATGTCAGGGTCCAACTATACACCAAGTTTGGTTCAATTTCATTCATCGGTTCGTGAGATACGGTGAAACATACGAAATTTTGCGATCACAGCGCCACCTGCTGGACGATTGATCCCCAAATCTAATCAGCACCATGCCCCGTCAGGTTCCAACTATATACCAAGTTTGGTTGAATTTCATTCATTGGTTCGTGAGATACGGTGAAAAATACGAAAACTTGTCCTATACTGCCATGTTAAAAATTTACATAAAATGCGATCACAGCGCCACTTGATGAGCTATTGATCCCCAAATCTAATCAGCACAATGCCCCGCCAGGGTCCAACTATACACCAAGTTTGGTTGAATTTCATTCATTGTTTCGTGAGATACGGTGAAAACACTAAACCACAGACAGACAGACATTTTCTAAAAACTATCAATTCGTGTTCAGGACATCCCAAAACGTGTAGATCCGTCAAAAAACGGAGGTCGAAAATTTTCTCGAATCCAATACTTTCTCTATATTACATATAGAAGAAAGTAAAAATAGAATATGATATGATTAGCTTTAAGATTTATAGGGCCACATTAAAATAGTTGGAGCATAGCATCTTGGGCTAGAATCGGAAATCGCTGCAACGGTATTTTGTTTTTATTTAGTGTTTTTAACATTTTCTAAAAAATATTTAAGTTGTTATTATAATTTGAATCAGTCTATTCCTCGGTTCACCTCTAGCATATATAAACATTTTCAGACATTTTTCAAAAGGATATATGTTTTTCAAGTTCCTTACTTCATGCTTCCTATTTAAAATGATACAAATAACAAATCGTTTGTGTGCTGGAACGCGCAAAAAAAATCCAATGAGAGGGAGAAGATTTAAAAAAATCGTATTTAAATAATTTTGTACTGCACAATTCACAGTAAAATTGACATGTATTATTCATAGTCTAATAAATATTTTCTATAGAATATAGCCTGTTTAGCGTTAAAATTTACAACGCAACATTAAAATATTTAGATACATTAAGGGCTGGAATTGAAAATTACTTTTCCGTTTTCATGTATTAAGTGATTTAACACTTTCCAACTATGTTTGAGGGTGATTTTGAATTCAATTAAGCTATTGGTCTGTCTTTCCTTCCTTACATGTATCCGTTGTATGATCACGTAGTCAAAATTCATTAAAAGCTAAACAATGCATCGTGCACGGATAGTTAGAAAGTGATAACCTATGCGAAATGCGTGATATCTCGTTTTTGTTTTAATTTAAATGTGACATTTCTCTTTTATCTTATCGGCTGCAATAGTGTGTAAATGTAGTCGTACAAAAAATTTTGGTCTGAAATAAAAACTGTAAAACGGTATTATGGGAGGATTTTAATGCAGATTTCGATTCAGAAAACCTGCGGGATTTTATCGAAGCTTTTTTGGTTATGGATATTCACTTAAAATATAAGTGCACGCAAATCGACAAGAGACGTGCAAAAATAGACGCAGTGTTTTCTGATAAAACTGTGCGAACAGTAGTTTACGAAATGTGTACAATTATTATTATATGAAAGAACTGGTTTAAAGAAAAATAGACATTTAGTCCGAAATTAAATACTGTTTAGAACAGAATTTTAATTATTTTTCAATACGAATACTTCTTTCAGATTAAATTTTTTTATTAAATCTAAAATCGTATATACAGACGAAAAATTTCAAATTATTTTCCATCGCTCAAAAACAGATAACAGCATAAAGTTCAAATGGAGTCATTTTGAATGTATGCTATCATCATTTGGGAGGACAATTGAATATTTGTACTGATATAGTAAGTTTTAAAGGGTGGTGGAGGCGAAAGTTCTTTAAAAGTTTTGAAAAAAAAAAAAAAAAAAAAAAGATTTCTTTAGTTTTTAACTTAAAATTCCCCTTAACGTTTTATAAATGCAGGACGTGTTTTTCAGAGATTTAAATGTGATTGTAGGGGATTGTTATCAAACATTTTTTTCTGTTAATAAAATCTTGGTGCGAAAAAACAAAGTGAATGCGAGTACCGCACTATTGCCATAAATTTATAGTTTTTCTTTTTCTAAATTTCAGGAACTTCGATGTCAATAACTAGGTGGAAGTAACAGGCAACGTCTGGGCCGCTACTCTGATCGTCCCTTGAAAGAATCTAAGGCAACCCAGACAGTTGCGAAGACGGCACAAGGTAGGCTTGTTTGTTCAAATTCTCTTATTCTTTTTCAATTCAAACTTCCTATATTGTTTGTTACATTATGTATTATTATTATTTTGTGAGCTATGCAGGTTATCTTAGGGGTTTTTTCAAGTACCTTTTAAATTGATTTAATGCCTGCAAAATATTTATCTCTGGTTATTCTTTCTTTTTCCTTTTTTTTTTAAAGATCATATTAAAATTGCACAAAAAAATAATGCATGCTGTTTAAAGTTTTTTTCAGGTTTTGGAAAGTTATAATCTTAATTTATCACAATAAAAGCAATATTTTTTTTCACGATCCGTAAAATAATTTCAAATTTTATACATTTCAATTAAAATGTTTCCAAAGTTGCATGAATTACTTTGTTTAAGATAACGGTTTTAAGTATTTTTAATGATAAATTATAAAAAATTCATATTTTTTTGCATTTTAAAAATATATAGGATATTTCTATTTTTAGCTTTAGTTTCACTCTTGTTTTTATCAGAATTTCCCTTTTGGTCAGTTTTTTAAAGGATTCATTTCTAACTTGAATAAATCTCCGGTTGTTCTCTTTAAAGAGAGCAGTACTCTAAAACAATGCATTTAAATCGTTTTAAAACAACTACGGATATTTTAACTCAACGCAGCTTTTGCCGAGATTTGCCTTCAAGCGGCTCTTGGAAGGAAGCTTAAATATTCCAGGGCGACATTTTGAATCCAAAAACTGCTTCTGAAGTCCACTTTCGATAGTAATACCGTACACAGTATTTCTTAAAACACTTAATAACATACATCTATAACTGGGTTCAGCCTTGCTTTCCACTGAGTTTTGCTTTACGAGCAACTCTGCCATGTGTCAATATTTTGCTATACTATTTTCAATATGTATATTTCCTTAAAAATTATAGATTCTTGTTTTTCTTTTAACTATCCTAAAATAGTTAACATAACAAAAATATTAATTATATTTATAATGTAATATAGCATTCTTATATACAATAGATATGGTATTTCATTTCGAAGGGTCGATCTAGGCTTTAATTTTTGTGAAATTTTTATTGATTTTTATAGAAAAAGACAGAGTGTAAATTTTTTAAGCTTAGCAGTCATTCTGTTTGTTTAGAATCAAGTTAACAGTGTTTCATTTAACTAGTGGAGGCAGTCATTTCATAGAATACTGAAGATATTCAAAAAGTTTTTGAAAAGGTTCATTTCTTATAAAACATATTTTTATAAAGTGATTGTTTTTATGAATTTGAATTTTTTTAAGGGGCCCATTTTAAGAAATTGAATTTTACGGATTTGAAATTTTTTCAAAGGTGTCCAATTTTTACACTCGCGATTTGGCGCAATCTCGCATTTAGACAAAGTTTTTCTTTAAAAATAACTTCCTAAAAAGTCTTAAAAAATATGTTTCTTTCTTTTTCTTTTAAAATAATTCTCCTGTGTGCACTTTATATGCAAGATGAAATAATGATTTAATAATATACAAATTTATTTTATTTCAACCTTGATCACATTGAAAGGAGTTCATCTCCTATTAGAATACTTTAAAATGCCTTCTTTTTTTTTTTTTTTTTTCCCAAACAAAAACTCAAAATTTTAATTGATTTTCTTGGTTTCATAACCGTGTTTTTTCACAACTTGAATGACAAAAGTGTGCCCTGATATGAATGTATTTTTCCAACAGTTTTCTGCGTGTTTCTAGCTGTACTACAGATGAAGATATCGCCGAGGATAAAGGTAGGTGTACCTGGGGAAATCATTCAGCAAACTCGAGGATTCCGGTTCGTCTGGCCATATATAAAACATAAGGCCATCATCCTCGGTTTTGCTGGGTGATTAACCAAATTGGCATCCAGGTTTTTGATTGTATTATTAATGTTCTACTTAACAGCGCAAGATGTTTCAGTAGCGTAACAATCTGATGACATCGAAACGGTGTCACTGTTGTGGAAACGTTTCAATCCGCATAATTAGCTTTGAGATTAGCTTAAAAAACGTCCCCGAAAAAGAACTATTTTGCAACATTACTGAAACATCTTGTGTTGCTTAGAACTGTTGTAAATTTGAATTCATATACTGTTAAATATAATTTTGATTCTAAATTGAGGATTATTAAAATAAATAAATAAAAATAACTTTTTGGGGGTGTGGGGGGTGGAGAGGATGTTAATTATAAACTTTTTAAATGCGTTGTTGTTTATATAAATACGGTGCCTGCCTTACACAATTCTTTCTCTAAACCTTAGTAATCTTGGTCATTCAGACACGCACATATACATATGAAAACATGGAGAGTTATATTTATATATGCAACAATCCTAACACTTGATTCATAACTACACACCGGTTTGGGGTGAGACTGCTGTCGAGGGATAGAAAGAAATGGGAGACACTTTTTAATTATTTTTAAATGTTGGAGAATATTTACCAATGGCAGAGATTTTTAAATTTTGGAGATTTACCAGTGGCATGTGCCTATTCTTGTAGTATAGAGTTAACAATGTAATGATGTTAACACTTGTTCAGTCCAAAACAGAGTTTTGGACTGAATAAGAAAAAGGAAAACTAAAATTTATGCACAACTGAGTTTATCACTAGATTGTTAATAAGTAGTTGTGAAATTGTAATTTTTTTTTCTACTTTTTTAATATCTATAAACTAAAAGTATCACTGTGTCGACAAGATTTTCTTATGGTACTCCCTCTTTGTAAGATTTTAAATCCCTGATTTGTCTATCATTTTGACGGTTGTTGTTCGTTATACTGATTTTTTTAATATCTTACGTTATGCGGCAGCTAAAAGATTTTTGGAAGGATACCTCACAGGTTATGTATAGTGAATTAATAAAAATTATTTTTACTATCTGGCAGATAGTTAAAAAAAAAAAAAGCATTAAATACTTTTTTTTTTTTTTAATTTTGACTTAAATTTCGGCTATGATTTTTATGTCAGTAACGCCGCTGATACTTTTGGACAATAATGCTCGTTGAGCGATTGTAGCAAGAAACACCAAAAAGACGCTAGGAAAACGTGTGGAAGTTGTTGAGTTGAAGTGCTCCAAGATCAGAAGAAAATGTCATGGGATGCTGACGCTGTTTTTACTGTGTAAAGCAAAGTAAAATAAAACTTTTTTTTTAAATTAGAGTTATCTTTTTTCTACTTCAAATGAAACAAGCTTTTTTTATTTGTCTCTGTATTTTTTATTTGTCTCTGTATTTTTTTTTTTTTTTTTTTTTTTTTTAATAAAATTTTTAGAAAATTGTGTTTTTGTTGATTTTTCTTTCTTGTATTATAGTTACTCACTTATAGTTACTCAAAATATAATTTTATTTGCTTTAGTCAAGTATTTGTTATAATTTTTTCTGTTATAAAAAAGGTGTCAAATCCAGCTAAAGTCCGATTCCATAACCTATTATTATTGTTTATAAAAAGAAGAACAATTCATTACTGGGTAAGCAGTTAAATAACTGTTTGAATAATATAATAAGGATTTTTATTAAAATAATTGCTTTTTATTATTATTATTATTACTGTGTGCGGGAGGGTTTTAAAAAATACAGTATTCTAAATTATCTCAAAACGTTTCAAGAATGAGAAACAACATTCTGAGGGGACATGCCAGATGAATGTTTTTCTCATGTATGTCATGCGTGATTTGTAAATATATTTGTTTTTCTCTCGTGCAATTTCATTTTGATTCCAGTCAAAGGCTGATACACCTATTTTAGATTTCAAGTCGGAAAAAAAATATATATATTCCTGATGATGCGATACGCGGGATAAAGTCGGAGTGTGGAAACATCTTAATGGATTTATACAACTAAAGAATATTACCGACACACTCTATATTGGGTAAGAACTAGAAAATAAGTATCTCTTTTACTTGTATGATGATAATTTTCTTTTTCCTAATATAGCATCTCAATTAAGGGGAGCGGGGAGCTTGCTGGAAGGAAAATACAATTTTTTGTATTCAACGTAAGTGTCAAAAGAAGAAAAAGGCATTTTTAAAAGGACTCGGGGCCTATCGATTTCGCCTTGAGATTCAAAGAGATTCTCCTTGAGATTCTATCTTTTAAAAAAAATTTCTTTTTTTTTCTTTTTTTTTCTTTTTTGTGTGTGTGTGTATGTATGTATTTTAGTCATTTTTTGTAAAAATATTTGTTTTCTGTAGCTAATATTGTTTTACATTTTCGTCAAAGGCGGCTAATAAGAAATTTTTTTCCTTTGGCGAGAGAAAAATATAGATCCGATCCTCTTATTAAGGTTGTGTCACAAAACAAGATGAAGTGGGAAGACATCTTAATCGAATTATACATTTATATTATTTGGGTGAGTAAACATTACAAATAAAGTAAGTATTAGATAAACACTATAAAATAAGTGTCTCATTTATTTGTACTATAATAATTTTCAATTTATTAGTAGTGTGCTTAGATTCGGGTGAAGGGAATGAAAAGGTACAATCTTGTGGAATGCACGAAGACTTCTGTAGAACGATAAAGGATATAATTATCAGAGCTTATGAACTATGATTTTAAATTTGCTAAATTAACTAATTCCCCAGAATTGAAAACAAATTGTTCAAAATTCAGAATTTTACCTCTTTGAACTGGGGATGACTTCCCATCTATTCATGTTTACAAAAGCACTAAAAATTTTTTTTCGCTGTCATCAGTGTGATTCGTTAGAATAATTCCGCACAGAACAATAAGATACCGCAGAAAATGGAGAAAAGCTAAAAAAATTAATTTGTCATTATTATTTTCCATGTTGTGGCGTGTTATAAAAACAAAAAATTAATTTTTAATTAAAAAGTAACTCCATTTGTCCTCATTTTATCACATGTATAATTAAGGCTTATTTTCTGCAATAAGTTTAAATTTGCATAAAATTCAAATAAGCAGCAACTTAAATAACTTTTTTTTTTTTTTTTTTTTTTTTTTGCTTGGCCTTAATATTTTTCCAAAATTTTAACTTTGCTACTACACTGTTACAAATTTCAGTTCAAGGTTGAACCAAATGTCGGTATTTCAGTAGCTTCAATTTGCTAGGTTGAACCAATACTTGGTGCAACTGTAGCTGCAACCAAGCGATGATGAAACCTTTTACCATGATTTGGTGCTTCTTGTTGAAAAAAAGCACCAAATTGTGGTAAACGATTTCTCCACTTTATGGATGTAGCTATTGCAGTACCAAGCCTTGGTTTAACAAAGCACCAAATCATGATGAAAGGTTTCACCATCGCATGTTTGCAGCTAAAGTGTACCATGATTTGGTTCTTCCTAGGACAAAATTTTTAACAGTGTACTGATATATGTGATTTGTAAACATATTTGTTTTTGTATCTAACTGATTTTGTATTCCAGTTAGAGGCAGGTAACAAGGAAATTTTTTTTTTGAAAATTGAAAGAAAGACCCTCCTGCTGTGAATTCGAACAACACGGACTAAAGTGTGATAATACCGTATACTTCCTCATTCCTTAAAACGTCATCGATGAGCTACACATTAGGTATGCATTAGAAAATAAGTTTCCAATATGATTTAATTATTTCTATATTTATATGACAGTATGTTCGAATGGATGGAATACGATGGTGGGAATACACATTCTTTTCGATTGCAGGTCACCATCCAAACAATAAAAATGAATCTTTTTATATCCTAAAAATTCAGTCTTCCATTTTTTTTTTTTTTTTTTTTTTATAAATGCAGGTAAAAGAACCTTTCTTAAAGATTTGAATGTGATTGTAGGGTCTATTATCAAAGATTTTTTCCATTCATAAAATCTTGCTGAGAGAAAACAGTGTGAGGGCGAGTACCGCATAAATGGATACTAGCAGGCTTTGCCCATTTCGCTGGCCACTGTATTTAAATGATTTCTTTTTAATTGAATAATTGAAACGTTTAAATAGTCGCTTGTCCCACAGGAATAAAGCAAATGACATCCAGAGCAGAAATTTTCGCGAACTCACGAAAAATGTCCAGTCGATTAGAGCTCAATCCCTAAAGTGCACTCACTCACAATAGGTCTCTGAATAACTCTGAATTGCAGTGACTACATACTCTTTCGCAGAAATCAACTCACTCTTATTTATAACTTTTGGCGATGGGGCTTGGCGATGATTCCATCGAGAATCCCATGGTAAGCTCGAGATCTATGTTCCCGTGTGTCGGAGAGCTTCGAAACCCTAAACTACTCTTTTTCACCAAATTGGGTCGCCCATTCACCAAGTTTGTCGCCAAGGCTGGCCCCAGTGGAAGTGAATAAACTGCCTTTTTATTTTCACTTTGCCTGTAAAACTACTTTCATTGCAACAGTACAATGGATGCAGGAAAAATACTTAATTACTTGTATCAGTATGCTAGGAGCACTATTTCAGCTGTATTTTAGACAACTAATGTTTCTTTGGTTATATATAATTCCCATTAAACATATTTTTATTTAGTTAATATTCAAATATTAATTTGAATTAATCAAATATTTCTGCAGCGTGCAAGTGCAGTCACACACAGCAGCTCCTTTATTCGTATGTTAAATTAGCGTAGTGATTGGTATATAAAAAAATAAATAAGTAAACATTATCGGGCCACGCAACTTTATTATATCTCTTCCTTAGCGGCTTTTGAATTTTTGTCCCCATATAAGCGGCGATTTTTTTTTTTTTTTTTTTTTTTTTTTTTTTTTTTTTGTATAAAAAGGAGAATCCTATTTTGCTAATACTTTTATCGGACAACTTTTCGTTAATATATAATAATTCTTCATATTCTGTTTATATTTTTAATGGTTTTTAAGTTTAAAATAGTACTTGCTGAAATAAATTTTCTATTTGTAAAACTGCATTTTTTTTTTCTATAAAATTATCTTCTCAGATAAAAAATAGATCATTTATGTGACTACTATTTTGGTTTAATTTATTTTCTTTTTGTAATATTTTGTAATTTATTTATGTTTTTGATGCGCTACCTAGATTAAAATGGCTGTTGTTAAATTAAACTTCTTGGCGAAAAATGTTCAGTGTACTTCAACGCCAAAATTTAAAAAATCGCCCAGCAGGATCTATACATAAAACTGATAAAATCAACTTATGGCTCATGGAATTTAGAGTGGTAAAGAAACGCTACACTGTAAAAAATATGTCCTACTTGCTGCCAGACATTTTCTATAATTTGTGAAAATAAACTTAATTTACGAAAAAAATTACGTTGTCAGAACGTATTTTTTGTAATTACAGAAAATATCTAGCAGCAAATAGGGCATACTTTTTACAGTGTAGGTAGTCAAATGTAATGTCATGGGCAGTTTTTTTTTTAATATATATAACAACTCGACATAAAAAAAATATAAAAATAGTAGTTTTTTTCTTTTTAAGAATTTGGTATAACATTTTAGTATATATTAGCATCGTAAACTATATTAGCACTTTATCAATGTGTATAATTTTTTAAAAGTGATAGTGACGTCAATTTTTGTGAGATTCATTATTTATTTATTTTATTTTATTTTTTATTGTTCACATTTAAGTAAATGTATTTATTTTCCTGCCGAAAAAAAAATGAACACTTATTTATTTATTTATTTTTATTTTACTTTTTATTTTTTATTTTTTACTTTATTTTTTTATTATTTTATTTATTTTTTTTTTTTTTTTAACAATTAAATTATGGATAAAATTTAAGCGGCTAATTTTAAAACTATTAAGAGGTTATTATTTTCATATTTTAATTAATTAAAAGAAAACGAATCAAAAATCGAGCACAAGAAAACTAATCAAGGTCCCAAAGACCGCTGGGGGGGGGGGGGGCACCTTTGTGTCGAATTACGTGACTGTCCGAGCTACAGTTTTCGAGAACAAGGGAGTATGCATGCACACTTACATATATACATACTTGCCAACATCCTAAATAATATTCCGTAGAATTGTTACCCCGCCTTTTTTACCACTCTAGTATTTTTTTTAGAGTATTTTGCTTCTTATTTAATCGCAATTATACTTGGAGAATATTATTCTAAAAAAAATATACTAGTGTGGGGAAAAAGGCGGGACTAACAGTACTACGGAATATTAATTAGAATGTTGGCAAGTATGTACATAATTTATATATATATACAAATCTTACTGGCTTTAATAGTATGAGATTTTTTTTTCCATCTAAATTTCAGGCACTTCGTTCCGAATAACTACGTGAAAGTAACAAGTAACATCTGGGCCGGTACTCTGATGGCCCGTTGAAGGAGGGCGGCCTAAAAGGCAACCCAGATTGTTGCGAAGACAGAAGGTAGGCTTGTTTATTCGCATTCTCTTATTCTTTTTCAATTCAAACTTCCGATATTGTTTGTTACATTATGTATTATTATTTTGTGCTAGGAAGTTTATCTTATGGGTTTTATCTCGTACCATTTAAAATGCCATTGTACGTGCATCCAGTATTTATTACAATTTTTAATCTTAATCCTTATTAAAATTCCACAAAAAAAGAATGTATGTTGTTTAACCCTTTTATTTCCATTTTTTCCCTTCATAAAACAATAAATCTTATATTGAGTCATAAATGTATTTCAAAGGTAATATATGTGAACTGGATGGTTCACCCGGCTCTCCTGCGTCAAGCACTCGGTAGACTTTCAGCACTTACCTCCATAAACTGGCAACAGTGCTTCATCCAAGATTCTTTGAGGAATCTGGCAACAGCGAAAAAGTCAGAAGATCCGCCAGTTTGAGTAACTCCGAGCCATGCCGATAAGACGCATCTGATTATCCCGCTGAGATCTTAGTTATAAAAACTTCTGAGACGTATTTAATAAATCTGAGTCTTTTAAATTTTCCCTTATGTAATTTCTCCCCTAGAAATAATAAATGTTTGATGTCCTAAGTAAAAGTTTTAGCCTCTTTTACAAATTATGGGGGCTCGCTGTGAAATGTTCCCGGCAAAAAATTAGATTATTTCTTCTGTGGATTTAGCTCGCTGTGAAATGTTCCCGTTCTGTGGATTTAACTCACTGTGAAATGTTCCCAATAAAACCGAGTTCGCATTTCGATTTAAACCAGCATCTTTTTTTTTTTTTTTCTTCTTTCAAAAAAGTCAAAAAACCGAGGTCGAAATTTTTCACGATTACCTGAGTTCCCCATACCTATAGTATGATGGGGAACTAATAATTCAATTCAATTAAACTTTAATTTATGTATTAATTAATAATTTTATTTTTATTTTTTGTATATAACTGCAAGAACGTGCGAAAAATAGTTTACTCCATGATTTTTAATACGATTGTCTACAAACGCAGAAAATAGTTTGTTTGATGAAAATGACCTCGATTATTTTTCACTAGCCGCCTTCGGCGACCAGCTGGTTCGCGATCCTTGAAAAATCCGACTTTACGAAACTCCCGCTCGGTGGCGGCTGCGATACCTTTTTCTCGTTTCATGTCTTACAACAGCTTATTGACATATAGTGAAAATAGCTTTATTGAAAAATTTAATCGCAGTAAATTCCCGCTCTGTAGCGCCCTCTTCCAGTTTCAATATCTGAAACAGCCTGTTCGCTGACCGTGTTACGATCTTTCAAAATTCTGACTTTAGCAGAGTCCATCTTGGTGGCGCCTGCGGAGCCTTATCCCCGTTTTAGAACTTACAACAGCTTCCACGCTCATACCGTAAATAGATTTGAAAATTTTAACTGTAACAAATTTTCGCTCTGTGGCGACAAAGGCGTCGCTTTACGTTTCAGGATTTGAAATAACCTGTTCGCTGACTATATAAAAGACTTTGAAAATTCAGATCGGGGCAAATCCGCAACCCGGTGGGGCCTACGGTCTTCCAATCTTCTCCCTATAAGTAATTTACTGATAATCAGAATTGGGGGTATTGAATTATTAAAATGTCAAAGCGCCTTTTGGAGACAGATTTCCCATATGTAAAATGATATTTTACCTATGAATTTATGTTAATTAGAAGCTGAGATACAAAGATAATATAAGCATTGTTATAACAAAATTTGTGTCTGATTTTTTCGATTTTTTTCTTTGAAACTTGCGTGTTAAAAATCCTTAATACGAAATGTGAACGGAGTATCGGAATTCGAAAGTCTGCATCATAATTAGAATTGGAGATATTGTAATAAAGGTGTTCTGGATGTTTTTTGTGGTTTTTCCTGAAACTCCCATACGGAATTTAACGGCTTATATCAGTTTAAAAGTCCGTAATATTTCAAATGATGTGTTATAAGTAATTTAAGCATAATTAGAATTCTAGATATTGAATTATTAAAATATCAAAGCGCCCTCTGGCGACAGAGATTTGTAAGATATACTCATCAATTCCAATTCAAATAACTTTTTAAATGATATATTATTTATAAAGTTATGTTAATTAGAAGCTGAGATACAAAATTAATATAGACATTTTTATAAAAAGATTTGTGTCCGGCTTATCCATGGTTTTCTCCGAAACTTGCATAATTCCGGGCTATATAACGTTAAAAATCCTTAATACGATATGTGAGCAGAAATTGGAATTCTAAACTCTGCAAAATATTAAAGAATAAAGGTGTTCTGGGTATTCCGTTGTTTTCTCCGAAACTCCCGTTCCACCTTTTCTACATCTTTGCCCCTTCGCTCTCCCCTTTGCGTTTGCCTTTTGTTCACCCGAAGGGGGGAACGGGGGGGGGGGCACTTTCGATAAATTCAGTTACTTTGGGTGTCGTATATTCAATCCAAGCACCAAATTCGTGACCGCAGCTCCCATAGATTTCTCAAGACAGATTTAGCGCTAAAAGGGATGTCCAGATTTTGCCCCCTCGTAACCCCTCCCCCCCCCTCAAAAAAAACCCCAGAAATCACAAAGAACCAAAACTGTGTTTTTTAGAAATATTCTAAGAAAGTCGGATAGCTTTTTTCAACATGTTTATTCCATTTTTGGTAGAGTTCTACTCAAAAATCCGGAATTTGCGAATTTTCCCGCCAAAAATCAATTTTCCCTCCTCCCTTCTCTTAAAAATCGAAAATTCCCAAATCGCAGATAGTGTTTTACTTGTACACATGTCTAGTCTACCCATGTGCAATTTCTTTACTGTGAAGTAATTTGGAGCCGTGTTATGCTTACAAACGTGTTTTTGACTTTTGCCCCTACCCAGGGGGAAACGGAAGGAAAGTCGAAAATATTGATAAATATAATTTTAAGTTGTGTAAAGATCTAAGTTCCTGCGTAGCACCATTGAATTTTCTGAAGTAATTTTCGGCTTTCTTGGTGTGTGAAACGTGAAGATATCGCAAAATTTTTTGATTCTGACAAATTTACAGACCAAAGTCTGATTTTCTCAATATAGATTTATTTTTCGATTTGCTCCTTCCAGTGATTTTGTTAAATTTATTATTGTTCATATGTATATTTACAGTGTCTTCTGCATTATATTCTATTTGTATTTTTAATTTTGTTAGCTTAAAGTATTTGCCCTCACTAATGTGTATTATCCTTGTTTGTTATAAACTTTTTTTTTTGTATTCGTAATATATTGCGTTGCGTACGCGGGGTTTTGTGAATTGTCTGTGAATGAGAAACGAACCTTGCTGAGACTTAAAAGTTTATTTACAGAATATTCTGGAAAATTGCAGTTCTATAAATCAAGTGTCGACTTCAATTTCACTAGAAAACACAGCTGGCAACATCAAAATCACAGTATAAACTGTGCAGTAGCATTAACACACAGCAATTGGCTGTCATCAAACAGTAGCAAGAGAGTCATGAAGTTCTTCACAGTAAGCCGTTTGGCGTGAAACTGACGCCCAACGGTGAGAACGAAATGCCTTTTAACGCCTTCTGTAAACCCAGAATTTTCCAATATTTTCTGAAATAATCGAGTTAGGACTTAGATATTCAAAATATCGATAATATGGTTTTCATCGCCAAGGTCGCTAAAAAAGCCGCTAAGGAGTGATAAAATCACGAAATGTGTCGCCAAGGCCTGCCCTAGTGAAATTTTTTAACGGGTTTTTAAAGAAAAAATGCGCTATTTTAAAACAAGCTAAAAGTGTAGAAAATTAACATTTTATTGCCTGACTAAGTCCCTTTGAATGAATGACATAAAAATAACTACTATTATTTACAAATTTGTAGCAATATATACAATGTTACTGATGTCTTTTTCCTTAATATTTACATCTCCTTTCCTTTTTATTACCATGTTTTTATTAAATCGCTTTCTTGTTTGTTTGTTTGTCCGGTACAAATATTGCAATCTATTTTTAACCAACTTCCCTACTAGCTAGACATTTGAAACATTTAGAATAGCTTAGAGTACAATGACAATGCAATACCTCGAAGCCCGATTTTCGAATTTTTGATTAGTTTTCTTTTAATTAATTAAAATATGAAAATAATAACCTCCTAATAGCTTTAAAAATAGCCATTTAAATATTAGCTATAATTTTAATTGTTGCCAAAAGAAAAAAAATTACAAGTTCATTTTCTTTCGACATCAAAATAAATACATTTAATTAAACGTGAACTATAAAAAATTATAAAAAATTAAATTAGGCATCTCACAAAAATGGACGTCATTATCGCTTTAAAATTTTTATACACACTGATAAAATGCTAATATAGTTCTATAGCTATGATTTAATTAAAAATTTAAAAACATGGTATATAAAAAGTTTTTTTTTTTTAATCTTATAAGGATAAAAACATGGTATATAAAAAGCTTTATTTTAAATCTTATAATGATATTGAAATTATATTTTATTTTGTCCTTCAAATTATTGCATTATTGCAGTGCATTCATTGTCGTAGACATCCAATTTCTTTTCTTTTGTTGCTGATTTTTACAGCATTTTGTGTATTAATCACCTACTTTATTCCATTTTCTTTTATTCCAATCACAATTAATAATTAGTTTTCTTTTTTGATACATTTTTATTATTACTTGTTTTTTTTTTTTTTTTTACTTTCTTCTATATTCAATAGAAGAAAGTATTGGATTCGTAAAAATTTCCGCCCTCGGGTTTTTGATGGATTTACACGTTTTGAGAGCTGTAGAACACGATTTGACCATTTTTAGAAAATGTCTGTCTGTCTGTCTGTGTGTGACAAACTTTTGTGGCAACTGTATCTCAGGAACTACTGCACATAATTTCATACAATTTGGTGTGTAGTTGCACCTTGACATAAATTAGTGCCTATCAACTTTTGGTAAAAATTGTCTTAGAGGTTGCGTTGCCATCTCGCTTTTTCTAAATTTTTAACATGGTGATATAGGACAAAATTTTGCATAAATGTGCATAAAGGGAATTATTTTTTAGTAATCATTATGAAAATTACAAGAATTATTTATAATAGAGATAGTCAACTGGGGAAAAAAATTTGTATGTGTAGGAGCCTCGTCACCCTTCCTGGGGGGGGGGGGGGAGTCCCCCATCGAGGGGAGTAAATTTTCAAGATGGGTATCTTTCGAAAGGTCTCGCCAATACCTTTAAAAGGAATGGTTGAACTATAAATCTGTGATAATTTAAAACAAAGTTATCGCTTTTTTTTACTTTTAATGAAAAAAATTTTTTTTTTTTTTTTTTTTTTACGAAATTTAACCAAACTGGGTATTTAGTTGGCCCCTGGCATAAACTGGTGCTGATTGATCAATCGCTCAACAGGTGGCGCTGTGATCGCATTTTTTCTAAATTTTTAACATGGCAGTGTAGAACAAAATTTCGTATAAATGTACACAATGAGAGTTATTCTTAACCTGTGATTGTAATATTAATATGAATTATTGATAATAGTAGTAGTTAATTAGTAAAAAAAATTCTGCATGTGGGGGCATCGCTTTCCACCCCTGGGGGGAAGTACACCCCGGGGGGGGGAGGTAAATTTTCAAGATGGGTATCTTTCAAAAGGTCTCGTCAATACCTTTAAAACGAATGGTTGAACTATAAATATGTGATAATTTAAAACAAAGTTATCGATTTATTTTTTTTTACTTTTAACAAAAAAATAAAAAAACTTGGGATTTTTTTTTTTTTTTTTTTTTTTTTTTTTTTTTTTTAAATATTGTTATTGAGTGAATTTGTATAGGAAAATATAGAAGAAAGTCTTGTGGTGGCCACAACATACTAGTTTTTTTTTTTTTTTTACTTAGCTCGGCTGCGTTGTTTGATATCTACTCATTTTCTTTATTTTCTCTTCCCAAAATGTCATGTAACGCTTTCCATCGGATTTTTCTTTTAGTTTTACATCTAAAGTATTTTGACTTGAGTATTCACTATCCCCATCATCCAATTTCCTTTTATTTCGCGTATTTTCTTTTTTTTTTTTTTTTTTAAATCTAAGATATCTACGTATTGTTTTAAATCTTAATAATAATTTTCTACATTCTTTTTTGAAATTCGTACTTCTTTTTTTATATTTTTATTTTTATTCCAAGGTATTCAGTTGTTCATAACTTTCCTATTCATTTTTTCTTTCCTCATGCAAGGTTGCTAACTTGCGTAATGGACTCCGAAGCGTTTTTAGTATCCACCTTTTTTTTCATATCAGTATTTTTGTCTTATTGAATCTAAATCGCATATTAGCCCATTCCCCATTTCGCTTTGTGTTAGTTTATATATATATATATAAAATTTTCTTTTAACAATGGACAGATAGTTATGTATTTTTTATATTTCGTTCATTTTCTTTCTCTCCTTTCAGATTTTTAACAGAACTTTTTTTTTTTTTTTAAACTTTTGAATTATTGACAGTTATATATACAATTAATATTTTAATTTAATATTTATGTGTTATATATCATGCATCCAATGTTTATACTCTATAGGTTGCCTAAACTGAATTATTTCGTCTTTTAGTACATGAAATCATTAATGTAGCGTCCTTTTTTTTTTTTTTTTTTTTTTTTTTTGTTGTTCTCTGAAAGCAATGTTAAAGTTGTATTAGATGTAAAAATGAGCCTGTCATCTTAAATAAGAGGTCAAAAAGTTATGTTTTCGAAAGACATTACCACTTCTTTCTACTTCAATTAAGAGACTATTAAGTACAAAAATAGTTTAAAAGAAAGAGAGAGAATTTGTCCTGACACATTGTTCTTGTCACGACTATTTTATTGAGTCATGTTAAAAATCAATTAAAAAAATAATAATTTTATGTTTCTTTTATGGAATCTTCAATAACTATAATTTGTTAAACAATAAGAATCTAGGAAAACATTTTTATAACTCAATTCAATTTCACGAAAATAGAAGGATTATCAAATGCTTCTATTTATTCGGATTTATCGCATCGACCCACTATAGGAGGTTACACTGAGAAAAAATTATATGACTAACATCTAGAATCTAATTTGTGTCACTAGGAAGAATAGTTCCATGTCATCTTTTCTAGCTCACTTTCCTAGCGAGTTCTAAAACCCCCTATTGAAATTCTAGACCGTTTTCCTATAGAATCGTGGTCGTGCAAATTTTCACAGGTGGGGCCCGATCCATCGTATGATATGATGCGTAATTTGACTTTAATACTATTCATTATTCAAACATGCAAACAAACATTAATAAAAAGGGGTGTAAAACGAAATTTTGGATTTTTTTATTATTATTATTATTATCATTATTATTATGGCGAATCTTAAATTCAACATTGTGGAAAACATTGCATAAAATTATCTCAAAAATTAAAGTTTTATAAATACAATTGCAAAATTCTGCAATGTTCTGATCAATGGAATATCAAAAATTTAAATATCTGGAATCTAGTCGACGGAAATTGCCAAGTGCGATACCAGATCGCTTTCGTCGACCTATACATTTGGAGTTTACTATGATTTTCTCCAAAACTCGAATAAAAAGGGCTATGTAACACTTAGAAAGACTTTCTACGGAGAGTACACCACCCAGGTCTAGGGACCTCTTTAGTCAACTGGCTTTAACCCTAACACTACACACCATTAAAATTTAAATTCAAATGTCTCAGAGTGTAATATTATTTAGTTTATGCTAATTATATCCCTAAATCTTTTAATTATAGAATTTCAAGTGTTATATTCATGTTTCTTATCTTAAAAAATAAATAAAATAAACCTTAACCAATCTGTAGTCATGATTAATGCAATGTGGATACATATTTAAAAAAAAAAAAAAAAAAAAAAAAAAAAAAAAAAAAAATGTTTCTCACTTTAAGAGCTTAATTTTAGATAATTTAAATTAACTTTCAATAAATAAATAAAGAAGACGGGTTATCATCTTAAAAAAAAAAAAAAAAAAAAAAAAAAAGAAAAGAAAAAAAAGAAAGAAAGAAAAAAGAAATATTGCGGATGTTTCTATTAAATCGCATTTAAAAGAAAAATCATTTAATAATAATGATAAATCACAATTTTATGCAACTATTTAATCCATTTATCCATTTAAATCCATTAATTATTTATCTAAAATTTTTACAATTTATTTACATAAAAGTTTTAATACACTATTCTGAAAGGGGAAAAAATCGGATATTCTTTTTCTTTTTATTTATTCTTCCCCCTCATTTAAATTCAAAATACTTTAGTTAAAGAGGTCTTAAATTACTATACAGGCTTTTATCTCAAAGGCTAGTCTAGAAAATATTTTTTACTATTACCAGATTTTTTTCTTTAAACACTAAAATTTTTAAAACGTCATATATAACTAAAAAATTCACCGAAAAATCCATGAGGGAAAAAAAAAACGTAATGCAGAAGTCGCCAAATTTTATCCTTGAATTGCATGGTTAACAAATTCTAAAGGAGACAGTTTTTTTTCCTTATAGTTTTGTTCCAAAGGGCCACTCTCTGCTGGCCCATCGACGAGAAAATTACATCGTGCTTACACTGATAAAGCAGTTCGTCGCCAAATCTGTTAACCCGCTGTTCTAGTAGAATAAACTGTACAAATAAACACGCCCATTTCGGGCCGATTGTAAACGGCTCCATTCTCTAAGATAAGGAAGGAAAGTAGCAGCCGGTTAGTCATTAGTGATTTGTGACAGCTGAAAAAAATATATTCACAAATAAATTATAATGAAAGAAGATTAAGAAAAAAGTTAGATAGACTTGTTATTTTTTTATACATATTTTTGAACAGTTATATTAAAAAAAAAAAAAAAAAAAAAAAAAAAAAACTAAAGAATTATTATTATTTTAATCGAGAAAAAAATTAGGCGGGCTCCGCTGGTCCTCAATTACGAACCGCCACGGATCGTGGTCAATCTCCTTTAAAAATCTCTGTAAATGAATACGAGCACATAAGGAGGGTTTTAGTAACTATAATTTTGTTTCATAGCGCAATTCTAGTAAATCAATGAGAATTTATCGTCATGCAAGAGATTCAAAATATTCTCAATATTCATAATATTGTTTCGCAAGCTAGAGAAGTGTAGACTAGAAATTCTCGATCATTTCGTCTATCCAGATCATTTGTTTACCTTATACACATAACTCGGGAATCCGTATTTCATTCTAGTTTAGGGATTTAGAAAGCGGCTACTTATTCGTTCTAGATGAAAGCGCTCTCTTTTTTTTTTCTCTCGGTGTAATTTTTAAGCCTTAATCTAAGCTAAAAATCAGGATCATTTTCTCTTATCCACATTGGGTAGAAGTATTATTATTTTGGTGTTGAATTTTGAAAACTGAGTTTTTGTTATTATTATGAAGTACACTGAATACAAAAACAGGTTTTCAGTAGTGGGTCCATGCGTCTATCGATGTGTCTGTATGTATGTTATCAGTTTAAACTCAAAAACAGTAATTAGCAGGCAGTCAAAATTCGATTTTATAAAGCTGCATCCCATAGAAATACCATTTGAAACATTTTCATTGAGATCGGTCTCAAGGTTCTTGAACAGGTACACGGGACATACGAAAGGTTAAATCATGAATCTGTAACAACTGTAAACAAATTTATCGATTTTTGTATTTCTCTGTATATCAAAAAATAAGTTACTGCCGCAGCTGTCCGATTTCTTTGCCTTGCGAACAAGAGGGTCTTCAGCGATGCAAAAGCAGCGCATTTTCTCTTACCCACATAGGGTAGAAGAAGTATTATTTTGCTGTTGAATCTTGAAAACTGGGTTTTTGTTATTATTACAAATTTTGAAGTACACTGAATACAAAAACAGGTTTTTAGTGGTGGGTCCATGCGTCTATCGATGTGTCTGTCTATATGTTATCAGTTTTAACCCATTTTATCCCATTGTCCTATTTAAAGGACAGCTGAAAAATAGCATATAGAAATCAGAATTTGCTGGGTGCGAACATTTTGTCAGCTGGAATGTATAATGGTATGTATAAGCTTCTTCTAGTGTGTTATGGGTCTCACCTCCTCCTCCATCTGGAATCTTTGTTCAATCATTACATTAAGGGGCGTGGCTTATCTTCTCTTTGCGGTTGAAAATTCTTTCTGCAGAACTATCATGTAAATAAGAAAGTATTATACAGATGAAGCAAAACATTATACTCGAAAAGCACTTTTCACTATTGAAGGGAACACTCAACTATATAAGTGCGAATTTCCTCCTCTTTATTTCAATGTCCTGCGTACAAGGTGGATAAGATTTCTTATACAGAATATAATTTTTTTTTTTTTTCAATTTTGTTGTATTTAGTTTATTTAGGTTTAATTAACCTTAAAAAATATTATTTTTCTCAAATGTGAGCAAAATAAATAAATTGGGATAAAATGGGTTAACTCAAAAACAGTTATTAGCAGGCAGTCGAAATTCGATTTTATAAATCTGCATCCCATAGAAATATCATTTGAAACATTTTCGTTGAGGTACATGGAACAGGTACATGGGACATACGAATGGTTAAATCATAGATCTGTAATAACAACTGAAAACAAATTTATCGATTTTTATATTTCTCTGTATATCAAAAAATAAGTGACTGCCGCAGCTGTCCGATTTCTTTGCCTTGCTAACAAGGTCTTCAGCGATGCAAAAATTACGGATATTTGCCAAATATTCCAAGGAACACGTATAGATCGGGTAGGTCAATACGCTCTCAGAAATATTATGTCGTGTAAAACGCTTTCTAAAACCATCTTCAATTGTTTAAGTATATTCGGATCCATTACTTCTTATTTTATGTTTTTAGCATTCAAATGTGGGATAAGAAAATGTTGTGAAAGTTCTATACCAAATTATTTCGTTTTTGTGTTATTAAGAAATATTTTTCATTTACTTCTTAATAAATGTATTTTCTATCACACAAATTTAAATTATATATAATAAATATGCCTACAAAATATATTTATTAACAATCTGGACGAGAAAAATAACAACAGTCAATATTATCTTCTACGAAAATGATACTCTATTTCTTTCTGTTGCCAACAAAACTCTTGATTTACTTGAAGCTTCACGAGAAAAACGAATATGTGTCCAATACATTAAAAAATTCTTTCAAAAAATATTTAATCGTCTGCTTCCATATTTCTATCTTGTCCATTATCTTTGAAAGGAAAATTCTGCGCTACCATTATCTATCTGGCGGAACGTATTTGACGGCGATATTTTTCTTGGGGGGGCATTTGTTAGCCATAATTTTCGAGTAGAGCCATTAGTTCAGCTTCTTTCAGACACTACAACTCATAACCTAGATTGAGTCGAAGGGAAAATTGATTCTGATAACTCGCGTCTCCTTGATGTCTCTTTCACGAGTGAAATGTTGCTTGGAATAGATTTTTTTTTTTCTCCTCCATTAAGTGGTCTGAGGAAGCATATTAATTATGACAGCAGAACGGTAAATAAAAAGGACGAATTTTGCAATGCCTCCTAACGGGGCTCGGAAAGAAAGTCAAATGGGACCCCTATAAAAGGGGTCGGTTTGGGTTTAAATGAAAAAATATTAAAACCATCTATAACTAAAAGAACTAAATCTGTGTAGTGTGTATATATACAGGGTTTCTCATAAATCTGTAGACATTTTAAAAATTCATAACTATTGAATGAATGGATAGAATTAAACGCGGTTTACGAAACAATCATTCTCGTGAAATAGGATATATATATATATATATATATATATATTTCTTTTTTTTTTTTTTTTTTTTTTTTTTTTTTTTTGGGGGGGGGGGGGGGGGGTAAAGAAAAAATTCTCATCGAAAACAACAAAGAACTTTTCTATTATATTGGACAAACTAAGAGAACTTTAAACAAAAGATTACAAGAACATATACGTAATATCAAAGAAGGAACTAGTTCTACTCTGGTCGACTTCATTTATGCTAACCCTATATGGGATAACGCCGAAATTATTACAGCACCACCTACTATCCAAGAACTTTACCTCTCTGAAGCTATTAATACAATTAAATGTAAAAACACAATAAATTCTAAAGTTGCTTTAATTTTGTCAATAATTTGGCTCAATATTATAACATAGCTAATGGTTTATTTCTGCTAGTTCATTGTGGTTTTTCTCCTACCACAGCCTCGTGTGATTTTTCAATAGGTCACTTTTCTTATCTCCTTGATCCAACCTTCACCGGACTTCAAATTGACTTTGCTTCTGTTCTCGTTACTAAAAGACTTAACTCTTAACTGTGAAATGAAAAATGTGAATTTAAAAAACTGCTCATTGGAAACGAGTAATAAAAACCGCTGACGATGCTTTGGTATTTCAAAGCGAAAAGCTTCGGATAATTTTTCTAACATCTTTTAAATAAAGTTTAATTTGACGTGTTTTAAAGTATTTTTAATCTGAATAATAATTAAGTATTGGTCGATGGAAGATTCTGTGCGTGACCCGATCACGCATTCTCATGAAAAACTGTACTGATTCGCATGCAGATGTTTACAGGCCTATAAATCCTATTCTATGGTGTACGTAGTCAGCACAGATTACAGTTTGCAAGCGAGTTATAACACTGCTCACTGCTGCTTCAGTTGGCGGTTCTTACCTGAGGGAAAACGTCTTCATCCACCCAGTCAGCATCGCCATTAAGACTTCATGTGTATGCACAACTAGGAGACAAAATAAGAAATAAACTGCTCTAATCCCAAAAATGTGCAATTTATAGGACTTTCATTTGCCTGTTTTTCTCAACGAGATATATAAATTAGAGTGCTGATTCAATGGATGAAGGATTTACTTTCCGTGGTTCAAGATGAATCACGTGACATGCTCCAATAGGTTGCTGTGTTTGGCCCTTTATCGCTATTTTGGCATTTAAAATATCAGTTCGACAAATTATCATTATTATTGGGTAACGTGACAGTCCTATGACCGAAATAAATTGTTTTTAAAATAATTTTACACATATTTCCCATTTTAATAAATAATAAAATACCTTTAATTTCATCGTTTCCCAACAAAGTTTAAAAGTGTTTATAAAAGAAAATTTAAACTCTTAAAGAGCTAAATTTAACAGACAAATAATAATTTTTCAACTATTTTTAAACATTTTGTCGGTTAAAGTTCAACTACACGAAATAAAAGAGAAGTAAAATCAAAATGATTTAGAACAAAAGAATATTAAACTACGCAAGTAAACAAAAAAATTGGCGTTTATGACTTATTCGAAGAACAATCTCCAAACCGTTGCCATAGAAATTTACTGAAAATAAGCTGTTACCAAGGGAACCACCGAATGCGCAGGTGCAAGGAGAGCATGTCACATGACTCATCTTGGACCTTCTCAAGGGTTACTATTTATCACTCTACTTTATATATCTCGTTGGTTTTTCTTTCACGTCCACGCGAGAAATTTAACTCTAACTATCCTCGACAAAAAAATTAACTATATATTTTTTTTTCTTTACCAAAACAAATCTCCCTTCACGAGAAAGATATTTCGCAAACCACGTTCAATTCTAAAAAACAATACTACTGTAAAAGTTACCCCGCCCAGCAAAAACTCTTACCCTTCTTATGCATACCTATTATATTTATAAAAGCACATACATAACCTGCAAAAAGAAGTGATATCCCATAAAAAAACAATTCTATTGTAAAAGTCACCCCGCCCAGCAAAAACTCTTACCTTTCTTATGCAGCCAAGAAAAGGGTTGATATCAAGTTTCGCCGGTGCTATTGAATCCCGGGAACTCGATGCCTAGCTTAACCCATTAACCGCCAAAACTAAGAATAATAATTTTTTTTTCTAAATACAAACAGCAATACTCATTATTTTGATCCTATATAACAATAATTTAAAATAAAATTATTAAAATGAGTCTTATCTTACTCAATAAAGGGTGTTGTAACTTCAGTGGAATAAGAGTATAGAATGAATAAAAATGAATGTTTACGAAAATTTTCTTGAGGGAGCAAACAGCAAAAACTACAGATGGCTTCAAAAGTAATTATTTTATTATGGAACATTTTTTTTTTTTTTTTTTTTTAAATTCAAATATAAAGATTTTCAAAAGTATGAAATTTATTTTTAAATATAAAATTATTTTTCAGATCAAATTTTTTTGTAATAAAATAAACATCTATCCTTTCCTTACTTAAAAACTTTTGTTTACTTAATATAAAATATCTTTTTTGGTTAACTGTTAAACGCAATTACGTCTGGTGTTGCGTGAACGCAACACCAGCGAAAAAATGGGTTAATGAAGATCTGCCAATAAAACTGCATGTATCTTTCTAATAAATCCTAATCTCTTTCAACATTCTTTGTTATCTCTGTTAGTTTTTTGTCTGCAATATAAAGTTATAATTTAAAGTACTTTTACGGCGGGGTGCGTGATGATATTTTAATGTTTACTAACTAAATTTTTTATTAATTAGAACTTCTACATAGGGGACGCATCCCGCCGTAAAAATACTTTAAATTATAACTTTATAATGCAGACAAAAAACTAACACAGATAACAAAGAATGTTGAAAGAGATTAGGATTTATTAGAAAGATACATGCAGTGCCCGGGATTCAATAGCGGCGGCGAAATTTGATATTAATCCTTTTTTGGTCTGCATAAGAAAGGTAAGAGTTTTTGCTGGGCGAGGTAACTTTTACAATAGTATTTTTTTTTTTTTTTTTTTTTTTTTTTAAGGAGATATATTAATTAAAGATAGTTTATCTGTTACAGAAAAAAATAAATAAAATAAAATAAAAGATTATGTCATTTAAAAAGGAAAAGTCGATAGAAAAGGTCAAGAAAAATTTTTTTGAGGTTAGGAATTTTGTTTTTTCTGTCAACTCAGTAAACGCCAGGATCTAAAACTTATATTCACATATTTATTTGCTTAGAAATTGAAGTTAATAAAATTAATTTTGTTGCTTAACTTTTGTAAAACCCTATAGCAGTAGCCCTGTATGAAATATCTCTTTATTCATTTGGAATATCACATGAAACAGCTCATTCTGTCGCCGATAGCATTTTGAATATTCACGTTATTCATTTATAAAATGTATATAACTTGCCCTTTATATGTATTTATGGAACTGCACAAAAGATTTTTTCTTAACGTTTACGCAGTTAAAAATGATTTCGTTCGAATGCTCCTATTTCATGAATCGTCTAATCTAATGTATTTTGCAAATCACTATTTTTTATGTTTCCAATCCAGAAACTGGCGTTGAATTTGGTTTAAAATCTTCTACGTTAGAAACAAGAATTTTCGAATTTTTTAACAGTTTTCTATTGCATTTGTAGTAGACTTGCTGAAAGTCCTCGTGTCCGAAACGTCACAGTACATATACTGTCACATACCTCTCTCACATCCCAAACCTTTCAGAATTTCGTCAAGCATTTCTTAAGTCATCAACAAAAGCGTACAAAAATGGAACACTTCGCATTATTTTGTCACCCGCCTATCTTTACCTTTTGAAAATGAGATAAAACAATAAAAATCTATTACAATTGCCGAAAATTCAATGGAGGCCTCTACAGGGAGACTTTGGATTCTGTGTACTTGTTTGTCTGTGTGCACAGCGTTAGCGGCCGCAAACGTCACCCGAATGATTTAGTACACATATTCATGGGCCCTTCAAAATTAATTGTATAGTTTAACATACAATTGTATAGTTTTACAGTTCTCCGTCCTCACAAATCACTCGACTGGCATGCAGATGGGTACACATGTTCACATGCTACATACAGAAATAGCTGGATAGCTTTTGGCGCGTATATTATTGATCATTCGTGGACAGGATCACACCAAAGTATTTCTTATCACTACGGAGCATGGGCAGAATTTCGTTTAAAGGCATTTAAATAGTCTCGCGCTGCATTCAACATAATGAAATTAAAATTCATTATTGGATGCTTTAAAGCCCATTGTCTGTAGACAGATGTATGCGTACACTTAACAATTAATGAACAGGACCTTACACAAGTGTTCTAGCAATGTCACTTAATCATTCAAATTATGTCAAATTTTGAAAAATTATTCATGAAATACATAGAATAAGTTGTATACTTTTTTTTTTTTGTACTAATGTATATAATGTTTATGGCTCTTTTAAAGCACACACAAAAAAGTTGAGTGACATTACAGCTTATAAGCAGATTTTTATTGAAGTGCATGTTAACGCATTTGTGCTGCATTTAGCATAATGGAATTAACATGCATTATTAAGATGCTTTGAAGAATGTTTTCTAGAAAAAAAGTTATGTGTAGATTAAAACATTTATTTACAGGAACACACATAAACATTCCGATGCCATTCTTTAACCACCCAAATGCTATCAATTATTCATGAGTTACTATGAATTAGTTCTATACTTTTTATTAGTGTATATATACAGGGTTGGGTTTTTGACATGACAATGGTTAAAACCTGGTTTAAACCGTCAGAAACCTCTACTGTCAAAAACCTGTATTGTCAAAATTCAAAATCTATAAATGAGCTAGAATCAGGTTAGAAATAGGATTTAGTAATATTTGCCATGTACAAGTGAATATCTAAATATTATGCTGTTTATAAATTAACAAATCTTAAAACAATTCGTAGATAATTTATAAAAATTTAGGTAAATTAACTGGTTTATAACATAAGAAATATATACAAAGTATGCATAGACATATTTTGTATGTTTTTTTATGTTGATATTTATGAAATTCTAAAATTACAATGTTACTTATGAATTTTCACATAAGCCATGAAAACACAGGAATACAGGTAATAACAGAAGACTTGGCGTTGGAATATTAAAACCCGAATAAACGACTACGTCAGAAACGGCAAAAGAAAATTATTTGCGATGCATACAGCTGTTTCGGTACGCTGCTACCAAAACAGCTGTATGCATCACAAATAATTTTCTTTTGCCGTTTCTGACGTAGTAGTTTATTCGGGTTTTAACAGGAATACAAGATTTTTTTTTTTCCTTTAAGTAAAACATAATATATATGGGCAGTAAATTAACATGAATTTGAAAATAATTATATTTATAATCTGTATTTATTACACTTTATCATTTATTAATAAATTTTTATCTATTTATTATTATTATTGATTGTATAAATATTTGTACCTGTTTATAGCTTGGACTATTGGTGTTTGGTATTTTGGGAGTAAGGCTGATTGACTACTCTAGGGTCTTAGGCCTAAGAAGGAGTGCCCTCTGTAGAGGTCTTTCTAAAGGGTCCTAGCCCGTATTTATGCAAATTTCAGAGAAAACCATGAAAAACTCTGAACGTCTAGGCCGACGAGCATGCCCTGGGATTGAACCTGGCACCTCACGTCTACCAGCTTTGAGCGTAGAACCACTTGGCCGCTGGTGGGCCCTACAGCTTAGACTAATAATTTTTTTAAGAATCTGTACGAGTAAATATTAAATGTATTGCAATTTATACATGTCCAGAAAGCATTCATATTTTTCTTGTCCCACGGTAATTATAAGAATTTCAGACGCAATTCAAGCTTGCTTAATATTCAGAATTATTGCTTTGTCTTATGAACTTGCAATATCAGAAGTCATTAGAAAAAAAAAAAAAAAAGTTATATTTTTCTATAAAATATTTAAATACAAAATATTAGGCTATGCATTTTTATTTTAAGGATTAAATACATAATACTAAAAGCACAATACTAAAAAAGTTAAAATATACAATGCTATATTGCAAATAAAATGATTTATCAATCAAAATGATCTGTCAATGTTTTATAAATCATGAATTTTTAGAATCCTAAACTTTTGTTTGTATATTAATCAAACTGTTATAATGTTTCTCCAAAAACATTAATATGTTTACCTTTTAAAACATACTTATTAATAATATCTTATTAAAAACAACTATATTTTTAAAGTATCACATAACTAAGTTTAACATATACTATATTAAGCATAATTATAAATAAATTTCATAATATATAAAAGTATCACAGCATATTTTGAAGGAACATAGAAATAATTCATAATAAAATTTTAAAAGTCTAAAATATTGTTTTTTTTTTTTTTTATTAATCAAAATGTTGTAACAATGTGTTTTTCAACGAACATCAATCTATTTACTTTTCAAAAAATCTTTATAAACTATATTTTGTTAAACTAAGTTTTGTTTATGACAATTAAATTATAAATATAGGTTTTTGACAGTTTTTGACATTTTTGACAAGGTAGTTTTTGACATGACGGTTTTAACCATGGTTTAAATCGTCAAAAAGTGTCATATGTCAAAAACCTGCCAACCCTGGTATATAATAACTGTAGTTCGTGTACAGAGAGAGACAAAAGAATTTCGTAATGTTACGACCTATAGACGACATTTCTTACAGTGCATTTTAACATAATTGTATTCGATAAAACATAATGAAAACAACATATGTAATCATCCGAGTGATGTGATATTTGGTAAAAATATTTACAGGTTTCATGCAAGTAGCAGTTTAGCATTTTTTGTGTCTATAATGTTTGTAGTTTATGTATAGAATACACAAAAGAATTTCGTTCCATTACGGTCTATAAATGGAATTTCTTTTGAGTGCATGTTAACGTGGTTACACTCCATTCAATATTATAAAACTAATGGATCTGCAAATCAGGAGCCTCAACGTCCTATTTGCATCACGCATTATTCAACAGGTCATTTTTTTTTTTAATTCCTTATTATGTAATATGTATATTGATTCGATTGATTTGCTACATAAACAGAAACGTTTCTGAGGGGCTCAACCCCCTGCTGTACCTTTTTATAACTATATCTGTATATATATATATGTGTGTGTGTGTGTGTGTGTGTGTGTGTGTGTGTGTGTGTGTGTGTGTTAATGTATATATATGCATTCCTAATAACTGATTTTCTTGTATTAATTCCCTGTAATTCATAAATACTTGTACCAAATTTCATGCAAACTGATTACATAACATATCAGAATTATTTTGTGTAACCCTGTAAATAAATTACCAAATCTATTCCCACACTTCTCCACTGAAAAGCATTCTTTTAAAATTCTAATAAAATTTCATTATATTTAACGAGGTGTAAGCATGTTAAAATACACTTTTAAGAAATACCGACTATAGACCGTAATAGTACGAAATTCATTTATGTATCCCGGAAAAGGAGCCACAGTAATTATATACGCTAAAAAGAATATATCTATTTAATTAATTATAACTCATTAATATTTCAACCTAATTTGACATCATTTAATTACAGTACGTCATCTGAATTCTTTTGTGGGGTCCCGTAAATAAATTATTTAGTCTATACATATCCTTTTTTTAGGGGAAACATGCTTTTAAACATCTCTATAATGTATGTTAATTCCATTACTTTGAATACGCATTAAAGTGCGCTTAAATAAAAATTCGTTCATGAGTTCTAATGTCACGAAATTCTTCTGTGTGTCTCCGTAAACGAACCATAAACATTGTATACACCAGTAAAAACTATTCAGCTTATTCTACGTTTTTCATGAATATAATTGTTCGAAATTTGACATAATTTAGCTGATTACACTACATTGCCAAAACACTTTTGCATGGTCCTGTAATTAGGAAGCCTAAGAGCACATATTTTTTGCAGAAAACGTAAGTTTAAGCATCTCAGTAATGTACTCTAATTTCATTTTGTTGATAGCAAAGTAATGATGTCAAAGTGCGTTTAAACGAAATTCACCCCATATGCTGTATTGATAAGAATTTTGACCTGTACACAATCCATAAAAAATTATATAGCTATTTCTATGAAGAGTCTGAATGTGTGTGCCAATTTGCAAGTCAATCGGAGGATTTTTGCGGCCGCTATTGCGCTACATACAAATTCTGCCCATAGGCCGTCATGATAAGAAAATATTTGGTGTGTCCCTGTACACGAACTACGAATGGAATACACACCCAAAACTATACAGCTGATTCCGTGGGGCTCATGAACATGTGTATCAAATTTCAAGAAAACAGCGTGAGTTTTGCGGCCGCTATCGTGTGACAGACAGACACACAGACGGAACTCAAAATCTTTTTGAGTCTCAACAGAGGGCCTTTACGGACGTTTAGTCAAAAATTTCAAGTCAATAGCGTGATTTTTGCGGCCGCCACGCGACATACAAATTCTTCCCATAGGCCATAATGATTAAAAAAAAAATTGGTGTTTCCCTGTACACGAACTACAAATGAAATACACACCCAAATCTATACAGCTAAAATTCTGTGTATTTCATAAATATGTGTTCTAAATTGCAAGTCAATAGCTTGATTTTTGCGGTGGCTATCGCGGTACATACAAATTCTTCCCATAGGCCGTCATGATAAGAAAAACTTTGACGCGTCCCTGTACACGAACTACAAATGGAATACACACCCAAAACTATACAGCTGATTACGCGGGGCTTCTGAACATGGATATCGAATTTCAAGTCAACAGCGTGATTTTTGCAGCTGTTATTGCGCGACAGACAGACAAACAAACAAGCACACAGACAGAACCCAAAACCGTTTTGAATCTCAACAGAGGGCCTCCTATGACGTTTCGGCAATTAGTATAGAAGATGGGCGAAATTAATTATTGGTTCAGCGAATTTAATGAGCATTAATTTAATGAACTTGCTAAATAGATATTATTGCCCATAGTGTAGTACTAGTGCGACGCAAAACCTATTGACTCACTCACTCAATCGATATTGATTTTCTGATTTAAGATAATAATTACTTTCGGCTTTCTTGAAGGATTTTTCTCTATAAAGTTTTCTTCTGTAGTGGCTGCTCAATTTGGGGACTTTTTTTTATTGAACATCTATCTGTTAGTAAATTTCAATTATGACGGTTGCCTAATCACTTCGAAGATGAATCGTCTACTATGCATATCAAATATTACTTCACAAAATTATGGGTGTTTATCCTCAAGTTTGGCAACACTGGTTTTCCTTACATATTCTTTCATTTATTGTCATTTTTGGACTTTTATCTCCTTAAGAAACACTCATAAGGCAGGAAATAGCGTGGTAAAATTCAAAGCTGCCTAGAAAATATACGCTATTATTTTTAGTTTACGATTCTAGATGGCAGCACTAAAAGCTTCAAAATAGTAATTTTTTTTTTCAACGGTCCTACTGGATTAATCTGGGACGCCATTCCGCAATTCTCTATAAGATTTTTGTACTTATATTTTTAGGCTTTAATGTATACTGAAACTTGTCCATAGAATTTCCCCTTTGTTATGAGGTGCACTTATTTATAATTTCGAATGAAACCGGCAGTTTCGCTCCCACTCGCGTGGCTTAGGAGGCTCAAACCCCATCGAGTACTATAGCTACGTTCATCCTATCAATTCAATTTACCGATACTCAGTTCTTCCATGCCACTTTACTGGACAATTCATTATTTTATTTTTAAATTTGTCTTTACCATATAGAGAGCTTATCATTGCAAAAGTAAATAATCTGGTGTGTGTCACTCACACGACTTTCTCTTACCCTGAAATTTAATACTATAAATACAGGTTGGAGATTAAGAGGTAAGATAACGAGTACTGTTATGGAAACATAGGCTTCGGAAGAGTTTTATAGGATAATTAGTTCTGTGTGAGGGAATGCACCTACATTTATATAGAATTTATTTCTGTTATCAAAATTAAAAGTTTACTTAAAATTATACAAACAATTTTCACGATTGAAACTTATCAATCCTGATCAAACTTTTCCAGCAACAAACTTATATTAACTTCAAAATACAGCATTTGCATCTCCTAATTCGTTTTTAAGTTACTCTAAGAGAGACAGACAAAGATCAAACGTTAAAAAACTTGACTACGGTAATCAGAAAGCCTCAAAACGTGTAAATATACAAAAAACAAGCGATGAATATTTAGCTTAAAAGATACATTATTTGCCATATCTTTATGAAGAATTTATTTAAATTCCTGAACAGCTTTCCTAGAAATGGTAAAATATTGTTAGTAAAGCACATTCACTAACAACAAATAACTAGTGTGTTGTGACACCACATGACTTTCCTATACAAATTCACTCAGTAAAAATAATTTATTAAAATTATTATTTAAAAAAATTATCTTCGATGATAATGCAGACGATTTCCATATTAGAGAAGTAGTATAACTCTAAATTTAAAAAAAAAAAAAAGTTGAATTTATTCTCAATATTACATTTGAAAAAAAAGAAAAGTTAAAAAAGAAAAAAATCGATAACTTTATTTTAAATTATCGCATATCGATGGTTCAACCATTCGTTTTAAAGGTATTGGCGAGCTCTTTTGAAAGATACCCATCATGAAAATTAACTCCCCCCGAGGGGGGGATTTCCCTCGGCGGGGAGGCGAGGCTCTTAAATACACAATTTTTTTTTCCTAGTTGACTATCTCTATTACAAACTAGTTGGCATAGGTCGACTCTGCTCAGTTCCCCATCATATTTATGTTCTCAGAATTTTCTAGTGCGAGACATATTATAATCATGTTAAAAGAAATGAATTTGACCAAAGCTTGATACAGTGACAGAATGAAATCCCCGCCTAATAGGCTATCCACCGTCCACTTCGATCTATTTATCTTATTCTAATCTATTCATTTATTTCATCGGGGTCAATTCCGTTGTTTAGTTTTCATACTACTATTTCCAATGTATCCTCAAAATTCATATTTATATGAAACATTTACAATTTCGCTATGTTGATAAAATCGTAAATTACGAATAATTTACGAAATTTTCATATTAGAATATTTGTATTCAATCGTGTTCAAACAAATATCATAAACGTAATTTTGAAGTTGTCTAATGTATTTATGATCCTCAAAACGGAAGTTTATGCTCAATTTTGCCTTATTCTGACATGTTAAGTAAATCGTAAATTCCAAATAACTTACGAATTTTTTTTAATTGGAAAAATCATAGTCTATGATATTCATGCCAGTATCCTAAATAATATTTCGAAAGTGGTTTGACATCTTTACGCTGAAAATATCCCTCAAGATTGACGTTTATGTGAAATTTTGCTCTATTCTGCCATGTTAAGAAATTCGTAAATTTCCAATAACTTACGAAATTTTTATATTGGAAATTTCATAGTCATTAATATTCATGCCAGTGTCCTAAATAATATTTCAAAAGTAGTCTGACATCTTTACGATGAAAATATCTCTCAAAATTGACGTTTGTGTGAAATTTTACCCTATTCTGCCATGTTAAGAAATTCGTAAATTCCAAATAACTCGCGAAACTTTCAAAGTAGCATATTTATAGTTACTGATGTTCATTCCGGCATCAAAACTGTTATTTTAAAACTGGTCTGACATTTTTACAGTGAAAAGTTTCTATTTAATGCACGGTTAAGTGAATTTTCGTCCTATTCTCCCATGTTAAGAAAATCGTAAATTTCTAATAACTTACGAAGTTTTTTAATTCGAATGTTGCAAATGAATAGGGTTCTTGCCAGTGTCAAAAGTAATATTTTAAAACTGATTTGACCTCTCTGCGACAATTTGTTCTTGAGATATCATGTACACAGACTAACAAACTAACGGACTAACACACTAACAGACACCCTACAGACAGACACCATACAAATTTTGTTATTTTCGGATTCCTCACACCTGAAAACGTGTAAAAAAGTCAAAAAAATCGAAAATTTCCACGATTACCTAAGTTCCCCATACCTATAGTATGATGTGGAACTAAATATATATATTCGTTTCATTTTTTTTAGTGCAGTCTATAGATGTTAAACTCGACTTATCTGCAATTTCCCCCATAGACATAATGTATTTGAATACTTTTGAGTGTCCCTGTATACAAACCATTTGCTTCATCTCAAGGAAAAGCTTAGTGTAGCGTCTTATAGGATACACATTTAGCATACCGAGTTTGGAATTTCTGCTACTATTTGTTCTTGAGATATGCTGATAACACACACAGAGACACACACAGAGACCATTCGCTAAAAACATGATTTTCGTATTCAGGGAACCTCAAAACATGTAAATATAACAAAAACTCACTTTCGAAAATTTGACCCTAAAACAATACTTTCTCTACCGTACAGGTAAGAGAAAGTAAAAAGCAACACAGTATACACAATTCTACATGTACAACAGACATTAAATTCTATAGAGACAAATTATTTAAAGTTCGTTTTAGTATGTTTAAAACAAATAAAACGAAAAAAACTATTATAGGCTACGTTTCGACGTTCTAAAACAGTCACAAAATCTTTTTTTTAAACATTAATGCATAGAATTTTCCATTATTGCTATTAAAATAAATAAAAACTGAGTAGAGAGAGAAAGCGTTACAATGTTTGGTAAAAAGGAAAGGTTCTTTCTTGAGTAAAATTTCATTGCTAAAGTTTTTCTGGGACTCTCATATAGTTAAAAAAAATTCTGATGTGGGCACCACATGACTTCCTTATACACTTTTAGAAATATACATAATGTTAAAAAACATTGACATTGGATCCAAAACAGTTGGCTGAAAATATTTTAAAAAATGAATTATCACCGTGTTCTGAGTTTTTCAAAAAGTTAATTAAAAACCCGATTGCAGGATTTGTACTGCTAACGCTGACGAAGCAGGGACCCGAAAAAATTGGCTAAAAGTATTAAAAAAAAAAAAAAAGGGGGGGGAATTTTTACCGTGTTCTGAACTATTCTGAAAGTTTCAAATATCTAGCTAGTCAGGAAGTTAGTTAAATAAATTTTCTGTTGAACCATGTAAACGCTGCCGAAGGCAGCAGTGACCCGAAACAATTGGCTAAAAATATTTAAAAAATGCATTGTCATCGTGTTCTGAGCTTTTCCGGAAGTTTTAAATATCTAGCTAGTCGGGAAGTTAGTTAAAAATCGATTGCAAGATTTGTACTGGTAACGCTGCCGTAGGCAGGAGGGACCCTAAACAGTTGGCTGAAAGTATTTAAAAAGTGCATTTTCACCGTGTTCTGATCTAGTCTGAAAGTTTCAAATGTCTTGCTAGTCGGGAAGTTAGTTAAATAAATTTTCTGTTGAATCACATAAACGCTGCTGAAGGCAGCAGATATCGGAAACAGTTGGCTAAAAATATTTAAAAAATGCATTGTCAACGTGTTCTGAGCTTTTC